>CATNWC010000181.1:0-600000 GCA_951230915.1 Antitrichia curtipendula | reverse complement strand
TAAAAGACATGAAAAACCGAGCTCCTTTCTTTTTCTTGCTAATTGCTTTAGAATCTTATAGAATGTGACTACTACTTCAAAAAATCATAAAGAAATTAGGTCAAGTAGATCAAGTATTAGATTTAGACGTAGAACTTTCTTCAATTTCTATTTTCATTTTGAAACTACATTTTCCATGGCATTTAGTTAGTACATTGAAATGCGTGAATTGCCATAAATTAGTCATAAATTCACCTTAGGTATGTTTATAATAATTGTTCAAGCAACTAACTTAGTCTTAGAGGTAGGAACTCTAAACATGCTCAACATCCAAACTCTTGTGCCTCAGCCACAGTTTCAAGTGCATGAAGTATGTAAGCTTGCATGCAGCATTTGATGTGAAGATTTGGGTTGCAGCAAAAGGTGTGGACCATATTGCAAAAGGAAGAACATTGGAACATTTGATAAGGAATTACAAGAATTTTATCAAATTGGAAAGTTCATTTTTGATTTCAGAAATGCGCCAAGATGTCACTTTTCAATTCTGGTAATTGAATTACAAAGCCAGTCGCTTTTTCTAAAATACATAGAAATGATCCTCAGAAATAATGAAAAAGATGCTTGCAAAATACCATATATTAAGCCTATGCTTGCAATAACATGCGTTTGGAAAAGTTTTTTTGCCTTGAAAAAGGATAAAAAGTGACCTCACAGGTCGACCCTCACAGGTTCAAACATGAACTGGGGTCTTTTTGCTCGGTGAGGGAGCCTCGCGGCCTCCCGGCAGAATGCATTGACACTATTCACCACTCAATGTGATCGCCCCTTCGGCAAATCACATTGCCCAGTCGATCTTTGCCATCTGCCATCATCGATGGGTAAGTAATCATTCTGCTCGATCTTTGCCGTTGCCGCACTGGGACACAAGTGCGTTAGTCGACGAGGTTTCGGATTTTGTCAAATGGAGCCTTGGTTTTATGAAGCATCGATTTCTAAGGAGTTTTAGGTGTGGAAGGTGTTCACGATCTTTTGCTCTATGTGCTACTATTTCATAGTTTTTTTTAATCCCTTTTGAGTTGATTTGTTCAGACTATTGTTGCAGTTTCGATTGGGTATTAATTGTGAATTTTCTTATGATTAACTTCAAAATGATACTCTAGACGTTTTTAGTATTTGTCTAGAGTCCGTTCTTTGTAATAATACATCTGCAAAGGTAGGCTCTACTTGAGTCTTGGTGGGTTTACTTCTATTAATACTCTGATGACTCATTGTTATGGACTTGGCTTTTTGACTTCAAAAATCCAGAGCACAATGACGTACTTGTGATTATTGAGAATTCTACTGAATCTGCAAGAATCACAGCGGCCAACAACTTCTTGATGCATTGCCTTAGCAAATTATCACAAATTATCAGAATATGAATACAAGCAAGTTGGCCAAGAGTACAGCCAAGTAGAGCAGTACAAGTGTTTTTGTCAAACTACACATGGGATGAAGTTGCAGCCACAACTGGAGCTGCCATTAACCAATTACTTAGAAAAGGTTGTCTTGTGTATGTGAGAAGACTGCCCAGCAACAAAGGTCGAGTTTTGTGCCCCACTCCGTCCTCACTGCCGCGAGTGGAAGAATTGCTTTGGGGCTCATTAGGGTTTCATGTGTAGGGGCACGTTAGTAGTGGCGTTCAAGCACTTCCACCATGGGTGAGGAACAGCTCAGAGCCTTATAAAAGGATATCCAAATCGTGGATGAGGATATCAGGAGCTTGAAGAAGAAGACGGAAGAAATAGATTGTGAGATAGCAGACACCTTTGATCCTGAACATATAAAGACACTTTTATAACGTCTTGACTTGATCAATCAGAAGGAGAATATTATTCTTCAATAGAAAACTATTCTTCTGCATGAAAGAGCGAACCTGCAAGGGCAAGGTGAGTAAATGAGACTCGGCCATTTTTAAAGCCTGTATTGATGCGTCAGATCCTTTGTTGATTGGCTATAGTCTACTGTTTCTCGAGGCAATAGGTGCTGAGGTGTTGCAGTAATTGTGCCGGTCCTCTTTATAGATTTGAATTGCACCTTGATTGCAAAACTATGGTCAAGAATTTGTCTCATCGTAGTCTCACCAAGGCATGTTTCACCGATCATTGTTGAACTTGTGAACCGGTTAGAGCAGGATGTTCGTAAACAGTTCGAAGAGCTGCGCTTACAGTTGGCTTCAAGTTCCTCTTTGATGGTGTCAACCAGATATCCAGATAAAGGCAAAGAAGCAGAGAATATGTGGCCAGAAGGGAGTTGGAATAGGCGAGAGAGGCGTTCTGCGGAGAAAGACTATCGAGAGCTTGTGAACAAACTGAGGTACTGTTCTTCATCACCATGGAATATAAAAGTTACGGTGTCTTCATCTGTTTGTGGACGCTATTTAAAGCCAGATGTTCTTATTTATAAACAACCTCAATCACCGGGGTTTGATCTAGTTCTTTTGACTACTGGGGTGATATTTGAGCTGAAGTCAGGTACGGGTAAGTACAATAACAATTAAAATCATTAAAAAACTGCACATTATGGGGAGAAGATGTTGGAAAACTTACGAGGATCCTCCGTACTAGTGGGTGTTACGGAGCTGGAGAAGGTGCAATGGTTTAAGGTCATTAGAACCGGCAGAAATAAGTTTAAATATGAGGTTCACAATGAGTTAAACGATGTGCGTGGTTCATTGTGTGCCCTACTGAATAGCAGTCTTAGCGACCTTGGGGTTGAGCTGCCACCACTAACTGTGTGCGGGGTCGAGCACAAGCCAAACCATTTTTTGGGACCTAGAACTACAAGTAATGTTTTGTATGTGAAAGGCAAGGATGACAGAGAATATATGGCCAAAACTCCCCTCTTGGAAGGACTTGGAGAATGACCACCAAATGCTTACTACCTTGGATCACGTAGAAGGAGTGCCCAAGGTGTTGGGATGGTTTGACGATGGCGTATCTCTGAAGATCCATCTAGTAGGGAGACAGTTGTCGCGTAAGTACTTGTCCAGTTTGTCGTGGATGGTGCCAGGGCTTGTGGATGTTCTTTGGAAAGCGCATGATCTTGGCATCGTCAATCGCGATGTGAGGCCATACAACATTATGATTGCCAAAAGGGAGTCAAAAGAGACTGAAATGTTCTGCATCGTGGATTGGGGCTATGCTGGTAATAAGCATCAACTTTCTGTGTTTAGTAGAGGAGTGTTGTATGCGTCGGAGAGAATTTTAGGACAGTTGGTGGATGGTAATTGCGAAGTTTTGGCCAAGGGGCAGGATGATCTTGAAGCACTTGTCCACACTATTTTTACATTTAGATTTATGAGAAGCACAAGATGTTGCAAGGCTTGAAACGGCACGACTTTAGTGAATTCCGGATGTTATGGAGCAAGTGTTCTGATAAGTTTCCAGCATGGAAGTCAACTTTGACGGCTGCACGTTCGGAGAATTATCTGAAACTCAAATGCAAATTTAAGGAGTTGGTCAACAATTCTTGTTTGTTATAGTGTCAAGTACTTCTGCTCTCATGGATGATGTCAATAAGCCTGTTGTTCTAGTAGTGACTCGAAGGATCTAGCTTCAACTTGGAAAATATCCCATGTGGGTTGATTTTGCATTGTCAGTATTGACATCGTTGTTGGTGTATTGTCTTGTTAGAGGTTTATGCAAGCCATACATGCTACTAGAATCCATGTAACTTGAGATCAGTTCTTTGCATCTGGCAGTGACTTGTAGAGCAATTGTGCAAGATTTTCAGCCACTTGTCGAGATTTCCTTTACGCACTGCATAGCGCACCTATTAAATTGCTTGCTATGAGTAAGATATTGTCAAATAGTGTTGGGCATTTTGTAGAAATGTGCGATTTTAAATAGAAACTCCTTTTGGCAATGATGTGCAGGTGCATAATGGCTGTGCAGTGAAAGAAGTACAGGTTTCAAGCTTTGGTCTATGAATTTACAATCAAACTATAGCGTAGTTGTCATTTCTTATGGACTAGAATACTTATCCTGGACACACACTATTCAACATCAGTGCTAGTGGTGGCCTTGCAACATTTGTGGTATGCAGTGGTGGCGTTGCTGGATTGTGTGAACTAAATTATGGATTAGCTAATCATTTTGCAATACTAAATAACAACTTCGGTGTACTAGTTATTGGTATGGTCATCTTTGCAGTTGTATGAGCTCGTGCTAATTCATTTATAAAGTTAACTAATATACTGGAACTACAACCACGCTTGCTGTCTACCACACTCACTTCCCCCAACACCTTGTCCATCACCACTCCAACGACATCTCAATTTCTCCATTCCTTGACGTCAAAATCTCAGTAGGCAACCTCGACCCAATATCAACCATTGTCCTACAGGTAACAGGCGGAGGGTAGTCCAAATCTTCATCTGTAGTTCGTCTCAAAATCCGTACTCTTTCCATCTACAACTTCTTAGATGTTAGCAGCCAATACTCTACCTGTCCCAGCATTGAAACCAATCCTTTACCCCTAAAAGGACGGAAATCCTCTAAATCGCGCCCTCCTTATAATTAGGGTTGTCAGGACGTCCAGACGCTCGGACGCGGACGCGGACGTCCAACGTCCGCGGACGTGAGGTCAGCAACGTCCCATGACATTTGGTAAATTCAAAAGTTACTAGGGGGTAAATTACCGTCCGCCCAATTTCGTCGGGCGGACGGCCAATGCGGACGGCCTGAGCGGACGGGCGGACGGCTTGGCTGACGCTCAGTATGCACTGGCTGTGAGTTGTTTTTTGTCTTTCGCAGCTTCAATTTTTGGAGTTTGAGGGCGTGTAATATACCATATCGAAGGTCTTGGAAATACCTTTCCAATGGTATATTATGCGCCTCCAAACTCTAAAAATCAAGGCCGGAAATGGCAAAAGAAGCTTTTTTTCTCTTTTGAAAAGGCGTCCGCCGGTCTGCTGTCCGCCCATCTGCGCCGTCCGCATTGGCCGTCCGCTTGTTTACGGTCGGGTCGTCCGCATTTTTTTTACCTAAGGTAATTTTGCGGACGGCCATTTTACCCTACTGCGTCCGCTACGTCTGCTGCGTCTGGACGTCTGAGCGTCCGGACGTCCGGACTTTGGACGTAAATTTTAAAAATACCCAGCGTCCGGACAACCCTGCTTATAATTCCCATGGAAACTACTAAAAAATTTCATAATTTTTGTAATTCTTTAAGCGTTAGACACCACATTTTCAAGTCGTTACAAAAATAAATTAAATTTTAGTTTATAATTATGACTGGATCAGTGACTTGGCAATTTTTTTTGGACAATTTTTGGACATAATTTCTGAGAAGTTGTTTATAGAAATTAATTATACGGACAAAAAATTCAACTTATATTTACACTATATTGTGCACATCGCATAAACTACAGCGGGCCTCAGAATTGGAGTTATTGCGTTGAAGTTGAGGAATAATGGCAACATACCTACAAATTTAGCACAATGTATACCTGCCAAAATCCAAAGTTGAATTAAGACATTCCGACAATGAGAATTTAGAACCTCAAATATAGTACTCTTACAATCACTGCACGTTGAATCCATACTTTTCATTGTTAAATTAAAATCTGCAACAACTGCCTTTGCTTTCTGCTAGTATTGCCTCCTTTTAAATCTAAACTCCATTCCAAGTGATACATCATTTAAATAAAGAGCATCCGGAATGTGCCATAACTTAGAACCACGCAGCTAGGAACAAACTTGTGTAGAAACATAGTTCCGTTGATGTTGATTCAAGTGGAAGTGAGTCTAGCAGCCATCACTGGTCTGAAGTAACCCAAGAATCAACATCATCAAACAACACTATATATATAGGTGGCTATAAGATATACATGAGTTTTAGGAAAAATTTCTTACAACTGGAAAACGTAGGTATGGCAACAGTAAAAACACCTTTACCGCATAATGAGCTTTATTTGCATGTTCCGATGAGATCTATAATTTCCATCTTTATTGAACTACTCAGATAGTAAAGGCATGTTTAGGAGTAAAGACCTGTGTAGATATACAATCCCATCCACCTCACTCCCTAAAGAATTTTCACTTCACTCTAGCTCTAAGATACTCATGGTATGGAATGAAATATTCTGTGATTGTTACCGTGAAGACGAGAACAAAAAGTAATCAAGTAGTCTCCTCTAGAATGGCAAGTTGCATGAGGCCAATAGAAAGAATTCTCAAAATTCAAAATAGAACATTTGCAGTATCTCTTCAGCGGCTGACATTCAAATAACTTGACTTATGTTTGGAAGAGAGGAAAATATCTTCGGTAAACAATCCTCCCTGAAGACTTCGCAGTAGTGTGTACATGCCAGAAACTGAAAAAAGAAAACAAAAAAAAAGCACATTAAAGGATGAAAACGTGTTGGAATCTCTTCTTGAACGGCTATTAACCTCTACTGAAGTATCATACGGCAAGCTTTCTTTGGGCATCAATCCTCGACTCACAACATGATGCAAGGTTGTCCAAAGGAGATTGACGCCATTTGTCAATAACAGAAACAGGGATTACTGCATGCTATTCGTATCTAAGCATGAAAAGAGGCCAGATGCTAAAAAGTTGCCATGTTAAATTACAAACAACATGCTAATCGCTGAGACATGCAACTTTAAATTCCTGAGACCAAAGTACCCTTGCCAAACTCGTCAATCATGCACACGGATCTGGGAGTAGCGTGTCTAGCAATTCAACAAAGGTTAGTATTATTAATCGTTGTCTCAAAAAGGAAAAAGTTCACCGAGCGCATACTTGTAGGTTAACCTACACCTACATCTAAATCCACAACTACAACTACTCGTGCAAAGGGAACCACTATAACAATCAGCTTACGATTTTCTTGGCTCTCGTCACCATATACATTCCTTCTTTGAGCAAATATTGTTAAGACCTTCTGATGCCGACCGTAGCATAATGGCTACTTGATGCAGGTCAACCATGAATGCAGACTGTTGAGCAGCCATGGTCTCTTTGCTCAAAATTCTTGTGAAGATTCTACAAGAGGCCAACAATAATAGCTACGATTAACAGAAACATTACGCATGAACAGAATGTAATCTGATAAACACACCCATCAGAAAAGACATTTGTGATGTTCCTAGTAAACGGCATTTGACAACGTAAGAAGACGATGTGTGTTATCGTAGCATGGTGCACCTGATTGTAGGGCCAATTACTGCCGCCTCTATCAAAAAGAAGCTTGCGATGTGTGATAGAAATACAATGAGAGCCACCTAGAGAAGTTCACAACTTCATATAAATCTCACAGACGTGTTTCTTTAAAATCAAGACTATGCTAAGGTGATCCTTGAATTTTTATGCATAATAGGACCCAAAATTAGAGTGCAAAACCACATATCCTACAAGTCATAGTAGAAATTTCAGGGCAAGAGAGATAGATAAATGCTCCTTTTTTTGGAAGATATCTGGTTTACGTATGTGCTCTTGCCTGAGAAGTTTGGGCCAGATAAGATGTTAACACAACCTGCGTAATGATCATACTTTATTACTCAGTACCTGATTGAGTCATGCACTATCCTCTATCTGAATTCAGAATAGCCGATCAGATCATACTGGATTTCAAAATACAAATACTATCCAAAATGCTAGTACAAAGTTGTTGTAGCTTCACACGATTGTGCGAATCAAAGTATGCGTAATATTTTTTACCATTAAACTGGTCAATGTTGGTATCGTTTGGTATAGATGTATTGACAGTACACTTCTAGAGAAGATGCTCCCCACATGTAATATTAATATAGATGTGTCGGCAAACACTCTAGGATCCAAATCCATGCACAAAATTGAAAAATGCTACGTATTGGGATTGTATACCTTCCTGCTTTTATCATGAGAACATTGTCCTCTAACAACTGAGGACGCACGTACTTTGGGTCTTGAGCCACGTTGTTCAATGCAACCAAGCTTCCAAATTCCATCTATACACAGAAGACAATCAACCAATTACCGCTCAATTCATATAGTCATCATAAGTACAACAAAAGTGTTACACAATAATTTCCTTGAACATGACGCTTTCAGTTATCGTAAATAAGGATTACATCATAAATTCACCTTAATCAGGAATTAAATTGAAACCTCACCATTGCATGTGATATGATAAGTTACAAAGTCACTAAAAGTCTCTGGCAGAGAAAAGATTGAGTACCAATCTACTTCTGCTATTACATCCACTACTTGGCCCAATGCCAAAGCATAAACCAAGACTCTGCGCTTTAGATCCCTAAGAATTCCTCGCTCCATATTTGTTTAAAGACGTTTGTTAGATTTTTCTTGCAAGATAACTTAGCAACTTACTTCTATCTGTAAATGGAATCTCTGACATGGTTTGGCATACTCAGCTCCAAATCTTCTATTGTATATTAGAGTATTTCTACCAAAAACAGTAATTTTGTTAAATTGGCAATATTCTTGTGCCACTTTCCTTGATAGGGTAATTTAGTCAAAATGGCGGTTTCCACTTACTACTTTCACTTGAAGGCCAATTTGGAAAAGAGGGTTGATGTGTCTAGTGGTGTGCAACATGAGAACATGTAAAATGTGTAAGGAGCACTTTCCGTCTAGGAGTTGTAGAAGCTATGCATTTTGCATGTAGTGTGAATATGAAAGTGCAAAATATTCTTAGAATATTTTATGAGTTGCGTATGCAAGAAATCGGACGGATCATCTTTGCTTTGTGTGTAATAGTGGGCATGAGTTTGGATATAAAATCCAATGTCGCCTTGGGTATCTATTAGAGAAGTAAGAGGTCTGGAATATGGCACCTTGGAATGGACAAGAAATAAAAGGAAAGAAGCTTGTAGTTTATGTTGAAATACAATGGTAGGTACAAATATTGCCAAGTACTCAAGCATTGCTCCTTAGAAAAGAGCTACTCATTCAAAACTAAAATGCTTGAGCTAGACAATTATTACTCCACTTGCTATACATAGAAATTCATCTTCTACTATAAAGAAGATAGAGTATCATGTGCATGAAGGCCTTGTCTAAAAAGCACTTGTGACTGAACTCATAGGCCTCACCTTTCTCATTCTTCACATCTCTCATCCATTCCAAGCTTTGTAAAGAGTTCAACTTTGCAACGATTGTAATCATAATCACAACAAGAGTAGTTTGTTATAGGATGGTCCCTCTTCCAAGGACAACCATTGTGCTCTTCTCGTAGTGTCTTTGCTTTCAGCATCCATTTCAAAGCCTTCTCGAAATTCTCACAGAGACAATAATCAAAGTACAGTCAAAAGTATAAATCTCGCTCAACTGTCTTCTCATTAGTGCGATATGCTTTGGCCTCCTTTTGAATTATCTCATATTTTGACATATTTGAGCCACTCAGCTCATATTCCAATGCAACAAAAGAAACTTGGTAATCCTTCAACGAACTAGAAGATGTCTCCTTATGCACCGTGCATTCTTGAACCTCCTTCCAAATTGTGAGTGCTTTTTCAAACAGTCTTGCACGAAAGTGATATAAACTTGCCAATGGAAGATTAGTCTATGCTATAGCCAGCCATGAGTTTTTGTGTCAACAAATTCTTTTTCCAACTTCAGAAGCTCCCTCATCTGCTCAAACAAAAAAATTGTTGTCTCCCAATCATGCCGCTTTTGTGCATCTTTTTCTGCTGCATACTGCCTTAGCAGAAACATCTTTATTGCATTTGGCAGCTTACCTAAGTAGACACACTACTAGGAAATGGGTATTTTATGACTGTGAAAATATGACTAGAGGTGACTGGCGACTGCATGCAGTCATATTCTAGAAGGCCAAATTCTTCGAAAAATAATATGACTAAATATATGACTGCTAGTCATATTTTGGCCATGTACATGTTGGACGTATATTATACGCTCATTGGGAACGCCAAAGTACTTCTTGGGGGACGATAGGGAACATGGTTGGAAAACGCCCAGTCATATTTGTCAGTCGTATTATGGCTTCAGTCATATTTCAAGTCATATTTTCAGGGTAGTCATTTTTTTTGTTTTCGGGCAACCCGAGGCAAATTTTGAGGGGAACATTTTAGAGAGCGCATAGTCATATTCTCTAGTCGTATTTTTGCAAAAGTCATAGTTGTAAGTTATATTTTGGCTTCAGTCATATTTGTAGTCATATTTTCACGGGAGTCATTTTTTTTGGTTTACGGGCAACTTGAGACAAATTTTGAAGGGAATATTTTGGAAAGCACGCAGTCATATTCTCTAGTCGTATCTTTGCAAAATTTGTAGTTGTAAGTCATATTTTGGCTTTTGTCATATGTGTAGTCATATTTTTACGGGAGTCGTTTTTTTTTGTTTACGGGCAGCTCGAAACAAATTTTGAAGGGAACATTTTGAAAAGCGTGCAGTCATATTCTCTAGTTGTATCTTTGCAAAAATCATAGTTGTAAGTCATATTTGTAGTCATATTTGTAGGGTAGTCATTTTGGGGTTTTTTCGAGCAACCCAAGACAAAGTTTGAAGGGAACATTTTGGAGAGTGCATAGTCATGTTCTCTACTCGTATTTTTGTAGAAGTCATAGTTGTAAATCATATTTTGGCTTCAGGCATATTTGTAGTCATATTTTTAGGGTAGGCATTTTTTGGGAGGTTTGAAGAAACTAGCGGCAAAGTTTACGGGAAACATTTTGGAGAGTGTGCAGTTATAATTGCTAGTCATATTTATGCAAAAGTCATGTTTGACAATCATATTTTTGTATTTGTTACTTTCTAAGTCACATTTTTTTGGTACTTACATATTTAGCTTTTGTGGCAATTCAAGAAGGAATTGGACAATCTAAAATAGGCCTCCTACAATTTGACCATAGTGGTTTCTTCTACAATAAAGGTGTAACTTTGAAACATGCTTATTAGTATAAATTTATTTTCTATTATATGATGTGCCGATTGTAGAAATACCCTTCCTTAATTTGAGGTGGTATATATTTTTATTTCAACAAATAAATTTAAATTTTCCATATATATTCAAGATGGATGCATTTAAGAATTTAACAATTCACAACAAGGCACAGTATATGATTAATCCCGGTTTGTTTTGTTCAAAGGAAGGGAGAAATTAAAATCTTTAAATGCATTTCATACATATTAATCTCATGGACATTTCTATTTAATGTTGAAAATATACTTAGAGACAAAAATAGTCTTTAAAGTATTGCTTCTCTTGTAGGGATTGTTTATTTCTTTAACTACATTGAATGCTCATTAATTAATAAACAGATTATTTTGAAAAAACATAACTACATTTCTAATTTGTGCATGGTTTAACATGTAAGATAGTAAAGATACTACAACAAAACATGTATTATACAACTTTGAAATTATGATTAGAGATGACTAATGACTGCAAGCAGTCTCATTTTATGAGGCAAAATTCTTGGGAAAAAAATATGAACAAAAATATGACTACTAGTCATATTTTGGTCTTGTATATATTAAACATATATTATACGACCATTGAAAATGAAAAAATATTTATTAGTAGACGATAGTCGATAAGAGATATAATTGGAGATTATCCAGTTACATTTGTTAGTCATATTTTTGCATGTGACTCTACGCAGTCATATTTGTTAGTCATATTTTTGCATGAAACTCTATTGTAGTCACGTGAATTTTCCAATTGTCTATTCGCTTTTTCTAGTGTAAATAGGAGTAACTAATAGATTGTATTTCCATTGTACCATGATAAATCGGCTGATAATCGATATAAAAGGACAATTTACAAGATTAGATATCAAATAGGCTAAATGTAAAGATTTGAAGTAGGGCAAGTAGATAGGAAGAAATTTAAATGTATAGACATGTCTTTCTATTACTCCCACTTGACTTTAAGTCTAGTTTGATTTTTTTTTTCTCTCTTACGTATCCATTGCAATTAGAGTCATAGTTTTCTTGAGTCAACTTGTATATAGACATTATCAATAAAAATATTTATAAAAAAACAATTTGTGGGTCTTGTTGGTGTATTGTAATTTGTGTCAATTTGCTAACTCATAAGTGGTGAGCAGTGTAGCAAATTGTCAAGTAGTTTGCACAAGTGGTGCAATCAATTTATAGTATTGGCTTGCAGGTGGAGAGTCATCTTCTTATCAATTTGCTTTAATTATGTATAGCTTAAGCCACAACTTGACACCTTTTGAGTCTTCTATGAGAGAAGAGTACCTAGGGGTTGAAGAGTTGAATTATGTAAAATCTATACTACATCTATGCAGTCATATTTGTTAGTCATATTTTTGCATGCGACTCTATGCAGTCATATTTGTTAGTCATATTTTTGCATGCAACTTTATGTAGTCATATTTGTTAGTTATATTTCTAAAACCCTAGCCGCTACCTTTTAGGATTTTGAAACCCTAGCCGCCACCTTTTAGGATTTTGAAACCCTAGCCGTCATCTTTTAGGGTTTTGAAACCCTAGCCGCCACCTTTTAGGATTTTGAAACCCTAGCCGTCATCTTTTAGGGTTTTGAAACCCTAGCCGCCACTTCTTTAAAGTTTTGAAACCCTAGTTTTTTCTTCATTTGCTACTTCTTTCTTGTTTTTGTTGTCTTCTAACTTCTACTTCTTGTTGCATTTTATTGCTTCTTATCTTTAATTTCTCATTGTTTTTTGTTGTCTCTTAGTTGTTGCTTCTTAGTTGTTGTCTCTTAAACTCTTAGTTGTTGTCTCTTAATTGTTGTCTCTTAAACTCTTACTTGTTGTCTCTTAGTTGTTTCTTACTTGTTGTCTTTTAGTTGTTGTTTCTTACTTGTTGTCTCTTAGTTGTTGTTTCTTACTTGTTGTCTCTTAGTTGTTGTCTCTTACTTGTTGTCTCTTAGTTGTTGTTTCTTAATTGTTGTCTTTTAGTTGTTACTTCTTAGTTGTTGTCTTTTAGTTGTTGTCTCTTAGTTGTTGCTTTTTAATTGTTATTTCTTAGTTGTTGTTTCTTAGTTGTTCTCTCTTGTTTCCTTGAACTTGAATTTTTAGTTGCCATTTTTTGAAAATTGAACATTTATTCATTCACTAAAAATTAACCTCTTTGATTGTGTATGCAGGCACTTGAAGCTGGAACAAAGTTGTTGAAAGCTACTTGCAACACAATGGAGCCAATGCCTTCACATTATTGTAAGGAATGTAGACCCTACAAGCATGTGTAAATATTCATTTATAGAGTCATTCATTTGTAAATATTCATTTATAGAGTCATTCATTGTAATATGTTTTGTGGTAATAACAAGTAAATGTCATTGACAAGGATTATATTCTTTTTGCATTGTCTTCCTTCAATTTGATTGTCTTTTTGTGCATTGCTAAAATCATATATTTATGTTTTTAATTGTATGAACTCTTTTAATTAGTTGCTAAATTATATTGATGGCTAAGCACAATACATCATCTCCTTTTAAAATGTGTAAAATATGTAATTGTAGTTTATGATTGAAATTACATTAAACCTTAGTCATCCTAATCGCAAATTACACACACAAGTATAAGAAATGTAACTCAATCATCTAAAATGTCACTTGTTTGAGTCATATTTTATAATATATGTTGGCCAAAATATAAGTGGTTATAGTCATATGATGCTCACAATTGTGTTAAAAATGCGACTTTGTACTTTCAAAAATATGACTACATTCAGTCATAAAATTATCAACAACATCCACGTGATTTGCCACATTAGTCAAAAACATGACTTCCGAAAGTTGTATTTGACATCAACAAAAAAAATGACTCACAAGAGTCATATTCTACATCAACAAAAAAAAAGATGACTCACAAAAGTCATATTCCATATAACAAAAATTATGACTTGCAAAAGTCATATTCCACATAAGCAATGAATATGACTTATAAGAGTCATATTCCACATTAGTCAAAAAAATGACTATATGAAGTCATATAATTATCACGTCAATAAAAATATGACTCACCGTAGTCATAAACCACATCATTCAAAATATGACTCACCGTAGTCATAAACCACGTCATTCAAAATATGACTCACCATAGTCATAAACCACGTCATTCAAAATATGACTCATTCTAGTCATATTCCACGTCAGCAAAAAATATGACTCAAGCGAGTCATATTCCATGTAGGACTTTTTTGTTTTTCCCGGGCAGCTGAAGAGAAAGTCAAGCCTCCAAGAGAAGTCAACTTGTACGCCACGTTGGCAAAAATGACTAAATATGGCCGAAAGATACCTCAAAAGTATTTATGACTGAATGCAGTCATAAAAAAATACAACTCGTTGGTAACGACTCAAGACAGTCATATATAATGACTGGCGCGCGTCATCTACAGTGATTTCTGCATGAGTCATATTTTTCCATTTTATGACTCAACTTAGTCATATTTTGTAGTCATAAAATACATGTTTTCTAGTAGTGACATCTATACTTCTCCACTTGTATACTTGAGTCAAGCCCAGTCGCTGTGAAAATTCCAGGGCAATCCCAGTGCAGTTCCTTTTGGTAAGCTTTGATCATCAAGGCTCTCCTTACATAGGGTACCCACCATACTTAACCCATCTTACAAGCAAAGAAAAGAACAAGAGCATATCAACATTATCTTAACTATCATGTTTAATTTGAAGAGTGTGGTAGAGCAGTTGAGCATCATTGTACTGAGATTCCGAGAGGAAAGGTTGTTGGTATTATTAAGGGATGAATAAGTGCTATATTTAGAAATAAAAATTTGTATGGATGCACACACTCCAACACTTGTCGGAGACTCCTGCATGATTTTTGCTCATCAAGTCCAATAACTAGCCATATTTTTCTACTAAGATTACATTTTTAATCAAGGAAAAAGCATCCTTTCAAGACTTGTGTAGCTAGAAAAGAATGATGCTCCAAAAGAATCAAGTGACC
This sequence comes from Antitrichia curtipendula, assembly GCA_951230915.1. Classification (NCBI taxonomy): domain Eukaryota; kingdom Viridiplantae; phylum Streptophyta; class Bryopsida; order Hypnales; family Leucodontaceae; genus Antitrichia; species Antitrichia curtipendula. The sequence continues at coordinate 585,115 of CATNWC010000181.1, read as the reverse complement.
AAACTTCCTTGGCTTACTAAAAGATGATTCTTTTTTTGAGCCTATATTCTTACGTCTTCAACAATGTTTGGGGGACCTATGTTGCACTACTATAGCATGTTATGAAATCAGAAAGGAGTCCCCAACTAAATCTAGTCATCAGGCATGGACTTTAAAGTATGCACTGGCAAATCCATAGACAACTTTGTAAACTTATTGGAACAAGTTTTGTTGCTTTCTAGCCAAGTTTTTGTACTTCTCCACTTGTTGGTTGGAGCTGTTCTGCTCATCTCTGTGTATCACCGAAGAAACATGCTATGAACGTCTTGAGCAAAGTTTGCATGGTTTTGATCATGACCATATTCAGAGGTTTGTGTTAAATCTTCAAGCACTTCTACAGCATCTGAGAACTTTTCAAGCTTCATTAGCAACTCATCTTCATATTCTAGAAAATAAAACTTGCAACTGATCCAATTTGCGGAGCTTTCTTCCTCGTGCGATTTGCTTCTCAAATCCACCGCAAGCTTTTGTTGAACCTCTTAAACACATATAGTCAAAGCACAACTAGAAACACATCTAGGCCGCCACTGCATCTTCAGTGCACCTCATCAATTCAAAATAACTTTGTATTGCACCATTCTCCACCTTGGAAGAACCCAATGCATCCCCGAACTTGTATTGAGCAGTGTAGTAATAGATTGCACAAGCCGCCACAAGTTGTAGATCAACGCCTGATATGTATAAAAGCAGGACATAGTCAAGGATCTGCTTCCGCAACACTATTGCCGTCTTGAGCGTGTCTTGAGTTCCCGTAGATTGATAGAGGTGCACCAAGAAAAGATTGGCCTAAGCCACTAGAGAATGATACACCAATCTTCCGAGGCAATCTTCTATTCCCTCTTCAAACACCATATTCTTGCAATACACAAAGTGTCTTTAGTTGTTTCTCAGTCACTATGCTCTACAGCAGCTCTTTGCCAACTGTTGTATGCTAGAAATTCTCCAATAAAATGTGGCGGCAGATTGCTTAGGCAGTAGTCCAAACTGGATTCTGAATGCACCAAAGCTCTAAAGATGCAACCAATGCTTGGTGTGGGCTCTATCCCCAAGTAACTCTTGAACGGGTGGGTCCAGATTGATGTTGGTGTCATCCTTGTCTGCAAGATTGTTCAGACATTTGTCCATAAGTGTCTGCCCATTTGTCTTATTTGTCATTTAGGATTGTTGAGTCCAACAAAGTAATTGCATTGTTAAATATTGAAAATATCAGTGTAAAACATTGGTCAGAAACCCTAAGCTTATCATACACTTATTAACCAACTGGTAAAATTAAGCAAGAAAACCAACAAGTGGACTCAAACCACGCTGTCCATAAGTGTGTTTGTCAATAGCAGCTAAATTCCACTTAAAACTTTCTGAATCGACACAGTACCTTGAATCAACAGATATGAAATCTTTAACAATATTGACATGATCAATTGTACCTTTGACTGGAAGTCATTCAATAGGGGTAGAGAATGAATTACTGCAAAAATTGAAAATTAAAATTAAAAATTGAACATTAAATTGAACATAATAATTCCTCTTTGAACCTAAAGAACTTCATACCTCATCAAACTACATTAGTATCCCCCTCTTAGAACAGAAAAGTAGTTGATAATTGAGAGGATGTGGCTCTATCTCCTTTCTAGAATCTCTTTCTACATTTGTAAGAGTTGTAAAATTAAAAATATTCCATTTACCAAGCAACTAATTCATTCTGTCAGAAAATAAATCACAAACCCTAAGCATGGCATCAAATTAGGTCAAAGAATTTGCCAGAGCGGCAGGAGGTACGATGTCGTGTTTACTGGCATTCACTGACACAGAATCATTAGTGATGCCGTTCACATTTTCACCACAATCTCCAATGGTATTCATGCACAGCTCAAGAAAACAAAATGAAATCCTCCTTCACGACTTGCCAGCCTACAATGATGGATCAATGGTCGCAACTGGATCATTACTAGTTCTGCACCAGCTCTTGAAGAAAAGTGTTGTTCAAAGGATTTTGACAAGTAAATGATCATCAAGCAACTTGCCATATCAATTAAAACTTACAAACACACTTCACATTGCACACATTCTTACAGAGCTAAAAAGCACCATAGCCTTACAGCCCTCAAAGGCTTGCAATCAAAAAATAATTATGACATCGAAAGAAAAAATTTACCTGAGGCAAAGATCAATCTAGCTGGGGTCGGTTGCATAGGGAGCATTGAAGATTAGCAAGATGTCAGCAATAACTTGGGGCTTGCACAGCCCTTCATAGCTTAGGAGCATCTCCACCGCGACAAGGTGAGGGGAATAAAATGTCACGGACATGAGAAGATAGTGAAAACTGCTTAAAAAACTCTCTACTTTGTAGAACCTTCTGGAAGCTTGTGGAAGCTCGTAGAAGCTCCTCAAGAAGCCTCCTCTTAGATAGAAGCAGCTCAAAAAGCTCTCAAGTTTGTAGAAGCTTCTCAAAAAGCTTCCCAATAGGTAGAAGTAACTGAAGAAGCTTTTAAATTCCTAGAAGCTTGTAGAAGAAGCTTGACATCCTCTAGTATAAGTAGTAGTTGAGACAAAGAAGCTCCTTAGTCTCGACAACTTCTTTCGATCTTCAGTTCATAGCATTTAGTTTGTGCTTGAACTTTGAACGAGTCATCTGTATCCTTATTGTCTACAATACATCTGAACCTTGAACAAACTTTTGTCTTGTGTCTTTTGGAGATTTCTTCTCCATTCCATTCTGTTTAGTTCATCCCTGATAGTTTGTCGAGACTACCTTCAACGTCACCAAAACTTCACTCCTTCCAACTAGAGCGTGGATTACTTCTCTATTTGAAGTACGTGAAGTATTTTAGGAGTTGCGGATTACCCACTTCTAAACTGGTGTTGTTGCCTGCAAACTCTTCATTCTTAAAGGTCCCCCTATGTTGTCAATATAAAAGTTTATGGATCTGAACAAACCACCTATCTGAGAGTTCAACTCAAACCTTGATATTTGTGTTATTAGTAAACCTAAGCAAGAACTTATATCTATGAATGGAGTAAGCAAAGCACTTATGGAGAACTCAAAATTTGATACTATCATAGCTGCTTTGGTAGCTATGAACATGGAACGTGAGCACATGATCAAGCAAAACGAAGAACTGAATTCAAGACTATGCAATTTGGAGGCAAAGTTTCAACAACCATTTGATCAAGTCCATGTACCAGCAATGCAAACTGACAATTTGCCAAGTTCGGAGTTACAAGCATTAAACTCACTGACAGAACCTAGAGTCAGCCTTCCTAATAAGTTTGATGGTACGCGTTTGAAATTCCAAGGCTTCGTTGGCCAAGTTCGAATTGCTTTGGCACTACAACCCCAACAATATACGACAAACGCAGCTCATATTGGATTTGTGGAGGCTTTATTGTCCGGGCAAGCACTCTCCTGGTTTGCACTGCTTTACGAAAAGAACTCTCCAATTCTTGCCAGCTTTGACACGTTTTTAACTGCATTTGAAGAAGCATTTAGCGAGCATGACAAGATACGCGCTGCAACATCAAAGATCCAAAATTTGAGACAAGGCCACCGACCAACATCAACATACGCTTCTGATTTTCGTCAGTTAACTTGCGATATCAACTAGGGAGAACAAGCATTAATAAGTCAATTCTATTATGGATTACGCAATGAAGTGAAGGATTTGTTACTCTCCTTACCAGACCCTACGACGCTTGACAAAGCAATTTCTCAAGCTAACAAATGCGACAACTGATTATTTGAGCGACAACAAGAGAAACGAGCATGGACCTTATCCTGGCCATATTCCAACTACACTGTTACTGCTTCTACCAGAACTTCAAACAAGACATCTGAAGTTGAAGACATAAAAATTGATGCAATTTGATTCAAGCTTTTAACTAAACAAGAGAAAAGACATTGGAGAAAAGAAGCATTATGTCTTTATTGTGGAGAAGGACACAAGATCGATAACTGCCCCCAAAACCGACAACGTACTTCTTGAATTCGGAGCGCGAACGTTCAATGGGAAAACGACGACTTCCAACCACAGTAGGGACCGTGCAGCTGGATTCAACACCACTTCCGAAACCTTCAGGTTCTGTACTATTTGTAAACCCTAGTCCTTGTTTTATCATACCTATACGTTTAGGTCCTTCAAAAATTAAAGCCTATGCCTTAATAGATTCTGGAGCCTCCGCGTGTTTTATAGACGAGTCTTTTGCCAAGCTACATAAAATACCAATAGTTCAAAAGACAAAGGCAGTACATGTTGAAGTTATTGATGGAAGACCTTTAGCCTCTGGTAACATTATCCACGAAACAACCCCGTTACAAACAATGATAGATAATCATAGTAGCCATATAGTTTATAATATCATCCAAACTCCTTACAGCCCTATTTTTTTAGGACTCTCTTGGCTCAAAAATATAATCCCCATATAAACTAGTCTGACAGTAGTATATAATTTATCCCTTACAAACCTTCTAATTCTAAGTCCTTAGAAAAACGGGAAACGCCCTTGTTACATAAACAAAAAAACTCTTTATTTCTTGGAGCTCAAGCTTTTATGCATGCTGCAAAGACCGGAGCGGTATTTGCGGTATATGCAACGCCAATATCAAATGATAATTCCAGTACAACCAAACTTCCAAAGCAATATCAAGATTTTCAAGATGTTTTCAAGAAGAAGAACGCAGACATATTGCCTCAACATCAAACATATGATTGCGCCATCAAATTAGAGAAAGATGCTCAACCACCATTTGGACCTATCTACAACCTATCTCAAGATGAGTTAGCTGCATTGAAGGAGTATATTGATGAAAACCTTACAAAAAACTTTATTTGACATTCAAAGTCTCCAGAAGGTGCTTCTATTCTCTTTGTAAAGAAGAAAGACGAGACTTTACGCATGTGTGTTGACTATCGGGGACTCAACAAGGTGACTATCAAGAATCGATATCCATTGCCACTTATAGGTGGACTTTTGGACCAACTCGGCCAAGATAAAGTCTACACTAAGATTGATTTAAAGGGAGCTTACAATCTAGTGCGAATTAAAAAAGGCAATGAATGGAAGATCGCTTTTTGGACAAGGTATGGCCATTTTGAATATAATGTTATACCTTTTGGGTTGACAAATGCACCAGCCATCTTTCAACATTTGATGAACGATACTTTTCATGAATTTCTAGATATTTTTGTTGTTTGTTACTTAGATGACATTCTGATATACTCAAAGGATGCAAGCCAATATGAAGAACACGTGAGGCTTGTTTTGGAAAAACTTCAAGGTGCTGGATTATACGCAAAGCTTGAAAAATGTATTTTTCATACATCTCAAGTTGAATTTCTTGGATATATTATCTCAAGCGATGATGTGTTAATGGACCCTAAAAAGATTCAAGCAATTCAAGATTGGAAAACACCCAAGATTGTACGTGATGTCCAATGTTTTCTTGGTTTTGCAAACTTTTACCGTATGTTTATTAAAAACTATTTGCGAATTGCTGCTCCCCTCATGCGCCTTACTTGTAAAGACACCCTTGACTGGAATTGCGAAGCCGAAAAAGCCTTTCAAAATCTAAAGAAAGCATTTACAACGGCCTCGATATTGGTCCATCCTAACTTTTCAAAACCTTTTTTTATGGAGACAGACGCTTCGGACTTTGCCTTAGATGCAGTGTTATCGCAACCAAACAAAGCCGGAAAACTCCATCCTGTTGCTTTTCGTTCAAAGAAGTTTAGTACCGCAGAGATCAACTATGAGATCCACGACAAAGAACTACTTGCAATTGTGGATTCCTTCCAAGATTGGCGCCATTTGCTAGAAGGCGCTTTTCATCAGGTGACAGTATATACTGATCACAAAAATCTTGAATACTTCATGTCTACTCGTGCTCTGAATCGTCGCCAAGCTCGTTGGAATATGTCTTTATCCAGATTTGACTTTGGCATTATCCATCGACTTGGAAAACAACAAGGACTATCGGATGCCTTGTCTCGACGCTCCAACCTTATTCCTAAGGAAGGTGACATAACATATGATCAACAACGCATGACACTTTTGAAGCATGAACGCCTCTGTTTATGAGCTACTAATGTCTCCGCCCCAATCGATTCTACCTTCTTGGAAGAAGTTCGAAAAACTTCTGTCACTGATTCTCTAGTGCTTAATATCAAGCATCAAATGTCAAAGAATTTTAAAGATCCAGATACATTCAAAATTGAAGACCAGCTTATGTATTACAAGGACCGTCTCTATGTTCCCGACGGACCATTGCGCCTCCACATTTTGCAAGCTCGGCATGACTTTCCAGCAGTTGGACATTTTAGATTCAATAAAACGTTGGAGATTATCTCTCGTAATTTTTGGTGGCCTCAGATGTGGAAGACTATCAAGAATTTTGTATTGTCTTGCGACACTTACTCCCGGTCAAAGAACCCTCGACATTGTCCTCACGGATTGTTGCAGCCACTTCCAGTTCCAAAAAAACCTTGGTTGTCTGTTTCTATGGACTTCATTACAAACCTTTTGTTTTTAAACAAGTTTGACTCCATATGTGTATTGGTCAACCAATTTTCAAAAATGGCACACTTCGTGCTGTGTAGGAAGACAATCACCGGAGAGGAAACAACACGACTCTTCCTAGACAATGTTTACCGCTATCATGGTTTACTCGACAACATTGTATCTGATCGTGGCCCTCAATTTGTTTCCAAATTTTGGAAAGCATTTTTTGAAATTTTACAAGTCAAGATCAAGCTTTCATCAGCATTTCATCCTCAAACAGATGGTCAAACAGAACGAGTAAATCAAGTCCTAGAGAAGTACTTGCATTGCAATATCAATTATCAATAAGATGACTGGACAATTTTGATGCCCTTGGCAGAATTTGCTTACAATAATAGTATGTATGCGTCAACTTTGCAAACGCCATTCTACGTCAACTACGGCTATCATCCAAGAATTGATATGCTGCCAGCTTGAAAGGGGGAGAGTCTAGCAGCAGAGAATTTTGCTTCATGATTGTAGGAGCTACATACAATAGTGAAAACAAATCTTGAAAAAGCCCAAGCAAGGTACAAAGATTCTACTGATACTAAGAGAAAAGAACAACCTAAGTTTCCAGAAGGCGACAAGGTCTGGCTTCTACGACGCAACATCAAGACTTCCCGCCCATGCAATAAATTTGACTACAGAAGGATTGGATCGTTTTGTATTCAAAAACAGATTAACGCTGTTGCATATCGATTAGATCTGCCAGCAACTATGAAGATACATCGTGTCTTCCATACTTCTCTTTTAGAACTTTACAGAGAATCCCATTTTCCTGGAAGAATTCAAGCTCCACCACCTAGCATTGAAATGAACGACCACCAAGAATATGAGGTTGAAGACATTCTTGATTCGAGAATTCGGTGAAGACAATTTGAATATTTTGTTCACTGGCAAGGATATCCGATAAGCAAACGAACGTAGGAGGCATCTTTGAATATAACTAATGCACCTTTGAAAATTCGAGACTTTCATCGTCGCCACCTGGAGAAATCAAGACTTGCAACAAGACACAATTAGCAAAACAACTCCTCGAAGGATCTCGGAGCTAGAAGGAGGGGTATTGTCACGGACATGAGAAGATAGTGAAAACTGCTTAAAAAACTCTCTACTTTGTAGAACCTTCTGGAAGCTTGTGGAAGCTCGTAGAAGCTCCTCAAGAAGCCTCCTCTTAGATAGAAGCAGCTCAAAAAGCTCTCAAGTTTGTAGAAGCTTCTCAAAAAGCTTCCCAATAGGTAAAAGTAACTAAAGAAGCTTCCAAATTCCTAGAAGCTTGTGGAAGAAGCTTGACATCCTCTAGTATAAGTAGTAGTCGAGACAAAGAAGCTCCTTGGTCTCAACAACTTCTTTCGATCTTCAGTTCATAGCATTTAGTTTGTGCTCGAACTTTGAACGAGTCATCTATATCCTTATTGTCTATAATACATCTGAACCTTGAGCGAACTTTTGTCTTGTGTCTTTTGGAGATTTCTTCTCCATTCTATTCTGTTTAGTTCATCCCTGATATAAAAATGGCGTGTAGTGAGGCTGATTATGTTCTGGAGGGATATGGATGCAAAGGTTATGTTTTGAAGGGCTCTAAATGCCCTTCCTTTGTAAGTTGTCTACACTCCTACAAACAAACTGTTGACCTACTTACTCCTGTTCTAGATCGAATCTAGACTAGAAATCTTCAACCTCATAATTACAACCCCATGTAGTCATTATTTATATGAATATTTTATTTTAATCTGTTATATTATATGTAAAGTGATGACATGCATTGTTCAAGTGGTACAGACAGAATTGTATCAGTTTTATCCACTCCGTTGCATAAATTTGTGCCCTACAAAATCTGATTAGGGTTTGATGTTGATGAGAGAATGAATTAGGGTTGTTCGGCCTATAGCCCATGCTCTTCCTATGAAAATGGAGCATTTCTCAGCTTGATGCAAATGATCATTGATTGAACCCTTGCAGGAGTGATTTGTTTGATTTTGACATAGATTTTATCTAGTTCTGTACAAAGGATTTTTTGGAGTCGCAATCATTTTACTGTTCAGTTCTGCTTTTTGGATTGCAGTTGTTCTACAAGCAAGCTACGAAGGCAAACCAGTAGTGTACCATTTTATGAATAGATTGGCTGCTGTTTGGAACTTTCCAGGTCCGTAGTGGGTTAGTAGGTTAGGCTGAAGGCAGATGCAGATGGATGCTTCAATCTGATAATTTGGCATTTTGCCTTATTTGGAAAAGTTGAGGTACGTTCTCCTACAAGTCTGACTACAAGTCCACACATTCTGTCAATTTTCATTTTTAGTGTAATAATAATTCTGCAAACTTAGTACTAAAGAGAGCTTTCTATTTGAGAAGACATAGCACCGCAGGTTGCATGTGTACCTTGGTGAGCGTACTAAGATGTGTACGAAGGTGATGCAATAGTTTTGTAGTATACTACTTAATATTGAAGGTGGGTGAATATGAGTATGTTGAAATATAGCAAGATTATCACAATTTAGAAAGTTCTAGTACTAGTAGGTGTATACAAGTTATGGAACTTTTTTAAGAAATGAAATAAAATTTTGATTTGTTATAACAAAATTCCTTTTGATGATTTATTCACATTGTCTTTGGATCCATCTTGATCACTACAAATGCTCTTTAATTAGCTACTGTTACATATCTTCATTTGAAAAGCATATTTATGTAAATAACTAAGTCTTTTGACACTTCTACAAGAAATAGATATACAACAATTGAACTATAAGTGATAATTTCTATACTTCACAAAGGAATGGATCATGATTCAAACAAAATTGAATAAGATTATAGAAGCAACTTGTTTAGATTTATTTGCTTCAACATCTAAAGACTGAAGCTTTAATGAAGATGTAGAGCATCATAGATCTTAGGAGTACAATATAAATTACTAGATGAAATCTAGGATGATAGATTGTATCTAGTAATATAAATGTATGCTACATTGTCAATCTAATGTATTGTAAGATTTCAAAATGTGCTTTCTTTGAGTTTTCTAATATGAATATGGCATATATTAAATTTGAATATCTCAAAGTCATTTTCAAATCAACAATTCTAGAACATTAGAAAATCCTTCATTCTTTTGTATTGCAAATATTTGTAAAGCTATGTAGTCTTAACCTTATAATTGAAAGAATCAATGAAAGGACAAAAATGTGGTATAGTAGATATGTTGTTTCAGTATGTAGTACCAAACAACACTCAAATAACAACATCCAAATAACGTCTTAAAGAACATCAAGGTGTTGCTTCTTCCACCACTCCAAATTGGTTCAAGATGTTGTATCAACCATACTTTTCTATTAGTCAAAATGGGAATACCTTGTGCTCAAAGAAGCTATTTTTGAATGTCCTTAAGTTGATTGACCTAAATTGAATCATTTAAATTTAGGGCACACTTTCTACATTAGTCACAACATCTAAATGCATGGTCAATGGCAGCAAAGTGTTGTAGCAATCTAAATTTTGAAGGAGTTTTGGAGCCTTATTTGTATTAAAACTTTTGAAATTATGTATTTAGAGTTGAATTGAATTGTGTTAGTCTAATAAATTGCTAAGTTATTTGTTGTTTCTTTAGTATAAAATTTGGATGGATGTTATCAATCTGCTTCAAAATCTACTTTATTAGGCAACACTTTTTATATTAGAATTTTCTTTAAGTTTGTGATTGTGACCATCATTAAACCTATAGTTTTTTTTAAAAACAACAAGTTTTTCAAGTCACTTTCATTAAAACCCTAATGTTTTCTTTTTCAAAAGTATACTATAGAATCATGATTTATGGATGAAATTGCAAAAAGAATAACAAATTTTAATCTTGAATTCATAAAAATATTATATTTTTTTTTTCACATAACAAAAGAACATCCAACATATTATTTGACAACTTCAAAATAAATCTTTGATAAATATTTCTTGCCCAAGAAGCTAATATATTAACACAAAGATTTCTAATACAACCATTCAATTCATTGAAATCAAGCAAATACATGGGGCATGTAAAGGCTAGATAAAAACATGTAATTCATCTGTACAATTTTATTCATACTAGTAAGTTAAATATTTTCCAAAAACTACCTTACATTTGTTTCTATTAGATTGTCAACTTCCAAGTTATGGAAAGGGAACCAATATTCTAAAATGAAGCTGACTTTCATATTAATTTGATGGATGGTTTGCCTCAAAAATAGCATATTTGTTGTCATAAATATTGTTGCATGTTTATTGATGTCAAGCATGGTTGCTCTTCCTAGCACCAATTTAAGAAGAATCATTCTTCAAAACTTCATGGAAGTGATGATGCTGAATTCACTAGCATGTCTTGAGGGGATGACTTGGATTTTAAAGTATGCCTTGCAAGGTAATGCTACTTTAAGTTGTTGTTCTACCGTGCAGTTGCCAAGATTGATCAAAGCTCTTTGAACAACCTTAGCAATGCTGGCAAATGAAAGAGTAAAAATTGGTTGACTGGATTCTTTTCTTTCCTTCCTTCTATGTAATTTTAATTTAGTTTTCCCCCCAACTTTCTTAGTGTCTTTGTTAAACCATCTCAATATATGAGAACTTGGACACATAGGTGAGAGGAACATTCAAATACTAATAGAAAATAATCAAGAATTGGTTATTAAGGTAGTAAATGATTAATAAAGATATCTATTCAATAGGGAATAGTATAGTGGAGGATAGTAACTAACATAGTTCCCATGAGTAACATTCAACAAATTTTGCCCAAACTTCCTCACAGTCTTAAGTCAGGAAGCAATGCAAGACTGCAACCAACAAGAAATAGTACAGTGTAGGACAGTACCAAACATAGTTACGACTAATCTTCTTCAACTAATCTTGTCCCAACTTAACTACAGTCTTAAGTTGGGAACAAGTATTGAGAGAGACACACAGAGAGAAAGTGGGTGAGATTTCTACTTCATTTTTTTGTGCTAAGAGATTTCTATTGCAGGACCTTATGCTAATTGAGATGAGATCTTTGCATCATCGCATTTCCGGGCACTCTTTCACTATGCAGTTTCTAAAAGTAGGTAAATTGGTTTACTGCTACATGCAGGTGTCATTGGAGAAACTTACATGGTAGACAATCACAGAGCTGGTGAGATCAACGTTTTACAACAGACCAAACAATCGGTGTGCGCCCTCAGAGGTTGACTGCACGCTCTTGTAATTCTCTTCTTTCCAAATGTCAATATCTTCTGGAATTCCTTACAGATGCTTAGTTTCTCGTGCGGTTTGTTTGTTTGGAGAAAGGCATTAAGGCGGATCCAATTAGGCACTGAATTTTTTTTGAGCTATATTTTGCAAATGTTTCTTAAAAATGAGGCTGGTACGCATTCAAAAGAAAACCAATAATTAATTTCAATGGGAATCTTTTAACCTGAAAATTAATTCGCATGCTAGGAGTACATAGTCATCAATTAAATGGTGAGGGCAATAGATATCTAGTAATGTCACAATGGTGTTACAAGAGTATCTCCGGATATCTCTAGGGTATTGGATACTCTAGGCTACATTTAGTATGTGCGTTGAGTGGCTAACCTACCATAGAAAGGGTGCCAGACCTGATAACTTTCCTTTTCCAAAAAAGAACCCACTGCTCTTCAGTTAACATCATACATTCTATCATGTTGTCCATGCCTAAAACAACTTCACCTTGTGATATTGTACTATGATCTATTGTAACGGCAGGTCGAGATGAAATCGCGTTACTGATTAAGGCTCTGTGCGCAACAACGCAAGTCCTACCTGAGCAAGCAAGTGAAAAATTGATTGAGCAAGCTCAACAACATGAATCAGCTGATGGCAATGGGAAACCGCACGGATTCCAAGGCGCTGGGTATCAAGATGGAGTCAAACCAGCTCGGGATAACCTACCACTCTGATTCTCTGGAAGCCACATTCCAGAGAGAAATTCGGCCCATGCTGGACGCCGTCAACAAGATCCAAGCGCAAGGTGTGACCGAAGAGAACATTCAGCTGCCAACGATTGTGGTAGTCAGCGACCAAAGCAGCGGGAAGAGCAGCGTGCTGGAGTCTCTAGCGAGAATCACTCTGCCTTGAGGGCATGGGATCGCCACGCATGTGCCACTAATTCTCAGGCTCCAATTGTGCAACTCAAAAGAGAAACCCTTCATTAGAATGAATTATGGGACGGTGAAGGACCGCGAAGTAGCAGACGAGGGAGAGATCGAGGCAGTAATCAATGACGCCACGAACGAGCTTGCTGGCGGGAGTAAGGACGTCAGAGACACGCCAATCTTGCTCCATATTCGCAAGCCGCATGCGCCAGACCACACCATGGTGGACCTGCCGGGCATCACTCGCGTTGTCGTCCACGACCAGTCGAAGAACATCTACAAGCAGATCCAGGCCATGATCATGAAGTACAGCTCCCCGGAGGAGAGCATCATCTTGAACGTGCTCTACGCTCAAGTCGATTTTCGACCTCCGAGTCCATCCGCATGTCGCAGCAGGTGGATAAGGAAGGCAAGCGAACTCTTGCCATGGTCACGAATTTAGATAAAGAGCCGGAGGGATTGCTGGAGAAAGTGACCACCGACGCGGTCAACATAGGTCTCGGTTATGTCTGCATGCGCAACCGCACAGAGCACGACGACACCATAGAAGTGTCGAGGCTCCGAGAACAAGAGTTGTTCGAATCACACCTTGCGCTGAAAGATATCAACCAACACATGGTCGGAATTCCTGCTCTTGTGCGCAAGCTCACCATGATCCAGTTGGACATGGTGAAAGGCTGCTTACCTCGGATTCACACGCAGGTTTGCAACGCGCTGCAGAGACGGCGCCAGCAGCTCAACAGTCTTCCCAAGGGGATCGTGAGCGACATCGATGCAGTTGTGCTCTTCTTGCAGGTGCAGAACCAGAGGCTTGACATGCTCACGCAACTCGTGCGAGACAGCAACTTCTCGTGCTTTCCGGAAGAGCTTCATTTCCACTACACGGCGAAGCTGTACGAGAAATTTATGAAATTCGCGGATGATCTCCACAAGGCAGGGTTAATACTAAGAGAGAAATTGCAAACTACGAAGATTCAGGACTTGCTCTCGGAACACCAAGGCGTAGGACTTCCTGACTTCTTGCCTCACTCAGTCTTGCATCATTTGGTGAGAAATCGAAAGCATTGCAGATACGTGCACAGCGCTTGTGGAAGAGGCTTTCCAGTACGCAACGGAGGTTGTATTACACGTAAACACTACTTGCTGCCAATACTATCCGAACATGGAGAAGTCCTTCAAGAAGCTTGCTGTTGAAGCCTAGGAGATGGCGAAGAAGACAACGCTGGAGTTCGTGAAGAGAATGCTGGCGAAGGAGAGCGCGATTGTCTTCACAACGAACGACTTTTATTTAGACACGGTTGCAAAGATGAATGCTCTTTCTAAAGATGCTAAGCAAAGAAACGACTATAGTCAGGTCGTGGATCTTGAAGATGGAGGAAAGGATGACCTCGGGCTTGCTGAACTTCGAGATACAGACGAGACGTATCAAGACGCGTGGAAGATGAAGATAAGACTGGTAGCGTACTGGAACGTCATCCAGAAACACCTCGCGGACGAGATTCCTCTCGAAGTTCGATATGCACTGCAGTATACTATCGTTGATCTGCTTCCTCGAGAAATGATGGTGACAGCTTATTCAGACCATGTGTAAGGAATCCAAGTCCTCATGCAGGAGGATTCTAATCTATTTTCCGATCGCGCTCCGGTGCAGCACCGGGTTGATGCTCTCAAGGAGTGTCTTCTGCTTCTGTCTAGCTTGATGGCATGACTCTGCAGGATTGCCTTTCCTTGATCACGATTTTTGAACAGCTACTGATTAGATTTTGTAGCTTTGCGAGGATGCACGACAAACTTAGCCCTCAGTCTCTTGTACTGTGCAAGCAAATCTAATGCAGTTTCTATGGACTCTTTTTCAACTTTAAGCTCATCATGTCTGGCAATTTAGTTCTCATAAATTCTCATTAAATTTAGAGCAGAACGAGGCTTCTGTACGCTTCTTTGTTGAGCTGCAGCAAGAAGATTCTCAAGCTGTGAAGCATGCAGTTTGTGAAACTGGCATTCGATCTGATGGCACATCGATCACATGCAGACAGTTATAAAGCTGATATGCACAAATGAATTCTTATATGGTTGGGGCAGAGGTTTTCTATGAGAACGTCAATTCCCAACCGGAGTAGGGTGACATTTGAATAGCCAGCTCTCAGAATCTTTAGTGCATTAGGGTAAACCATTCTGAGGCCTCAGGCAGGTAATTATTAAGACGAACTTATTGCCTAAATTGCCACCTAGTCCACTATACATTAGTTTGCTTGTACCTTCCATGAGGGATGTCATCATCCTCGACGCCGATGAAGAAACAAGTTCAAGTTAGCAAGTACAGTGCAATCTATTCGAAGCGCAGAAGTCACGCTGATGCAGCAAAAGCAATTGGCGTTGGAGCTGTTAAAGGAGCCTAAGAAAGTGCAACAAACAAAGCGTTGTTTCTCCGAAGAGCAAAAATCAAGGATGCGGCGACAAAAGCAGCTGGTAGCCTGGCGCTAGCGCGGTACATGCGAAGAAAGTCCAACAAACACAGCTTTTGTTCCATAACGGTACCTCCATGACACAGCCGCAACAGGTCAGTTCCAAGCTTAGGGAATGGTAACTCTGGGGTTCTGATTAATTTGGAAACGAAGAATGTTGCCACTCGTCAGACGTTGGTCCTGCTCTCCACGTACTAGTTGTCCATACTGATGCTAGCTTATGCTTTCTCATATGTCCAGCATATAATCTGCTTTGCAATTCCACTCACGTTCATCAACTGTCTTCAGGAGAATCTGATTCATGTGCCAACAGAGATGATGAAGGATTAATGGAGGCCCGAATAGAGATCGGGGAAGAAGAGAGGTCCAGTTTGAGGGGGTAACTCAGGCAATCATGTTTCCGCATCAAATTCCCATCAATTACAACCTTCACCTGTACCCCAACATTACCATTACCTGTTTTCAAAGACCTCATCACATGCAGATTTTTAAATAGTTGAAGACCTCATCAGCTGACATTCTCTTGAAACATTTATTTTTGAATATAGAGAAGAACGACAATAGAAAAGTGATATAAGTATTCTTTTAGGCTTAAATCAACCCTCCACATGCCTAGAACTTATGCCATTTGTCTATATTACATGGCAACATATTGCCCTTTGACTTAGTGCTTTTGGCAATAGGTAAGTCTACCTTTCAAATGGCTTTCAAATTGCTTAGCTTTTTTCATATTCTTGCAAGGATTAATTCTTCTATTCTATTATATCTACCAATTTTTCTTATAATAATACAACTTTAAATTCATTTAATCTTCAATACTTGCAATTTGTGCATTGCCAAATTTTTAAAATCTCAAGGTTGTCAACAATATTATATGTCTCTTCTTATTAAACACTTTGATAAGCACATTTATTATCATATTTTTAATTGCATAATAGTTGAGCTCCATCACTTCTTCTTCAATCTTTTGTCAAATAAAGTGACATTGTACATTAGTGTACTTCATGCATGCATAAAGTTTAAATTTTTTGCAAATGTAATACATCTTTAAATTATTATGTATCAAGGTCATTGTATCTTCTTGCATATGATTCACACTTACCATATATTGGCAAAGTCATATGGCTTTGTTAATATTATGGCTAAAAGTCAGGTGTTTTACTTCTATAGTTGAAAGAATTATAATTGATTGATATTTATTACTTCATCATACCATTGCATTATAAATAAGAATTATATAGTCAATAGTAAATTTTCAATTCATTGCACATACTATCTAGTATGCATTGCAATTCTCTTTCATTGCAATGTTTTTGCTACAAAGATATGATTTTATGTTTATTATGCTTTTTAATTATTGCATAAATTTTTTTTCCATCATCCAATTTAAAAATCAAAATTGAAGTATAGATTCATTCACCACATTTATTGCAAGTTCATTATTAAATTTTATATCTATTGCTATTTTAAAATAACATCTTTTATTTTTTATTTGTACTCCTTACATTTATTCTTTGTAATGTCTTAAAATTAAAATATTTGTCAAATAATATTTTTATAGACTTGCACTTGCCCATATTAAAGTACCTCAATACTTAAATGATATATTTGCTTTGATTCATGATAATGATGTATTTTGCACAACCCTTTGAAAGTTTCATTTCAAGACAAAAATACAATCCATTGTATATTCCACCTTATATTTGGTTTAAGCTTATTTATGATGCATATTAATTTTTTTTAAATCTTAAATATAAAAAATACAAAAAACCATCTTAAAGCTTGTGCTTGTACCTTTGTTAAGAATAAAGTAGGCTTATAGAAGCTTAACTGCTATTTCTAATCCTTGTGATTCAATAATTTTTGAAAGCAATAAATTAAATTAATTGATTTATATTTCAAAAAATAAATTTAAAGCTTAATTTTAATACCATCAATATAAATTACAATGACAAGGTTGATGATAAACAAAAATAGTTCATTTCTATATTTGATGTCAATTGTTACTTCTATTTTTATAATAAACTATTGTATATATGCTTAAATGTGGAAAAAATGTATCAAATGCTTGTTTTTTAAAATCTTCTTAATTCTATATCAATACGTATCATTATCTAGTATTAAAGATTTATTTTAAATTAAAACTTATAAGCTATTGATAATAAAATTTAAAATTAATTCAAATATTATACATTCTAAACTCTTAAATTGTTTGAAGTAATTTTGTATTACTTTATGTATATTCTTAGAGTGTGGTTAATTGGGGAGTAATTTTAGAATATACAATACAACATAGAAAATAGATTTGTCTTAAAGCACTTTATACTAGAGGTATATGCAACGCATATTTTATAATTTGAATTTTTCAAGAAATTATAAGTTTTGTTTAAAAAAACAAGATTTAATAAAAATTTAGATTGTTTTTCAAAACTCATGTTGAAAGGTTAGTAAAATTCCAAATTCATCTTTGATATATACTTTGGAAAGATAAAAATGATATCTAATTCATTCTATAAAAAGATTGATATTTTTTATCTAAAATTAATTTTTAGACTATTTTTACTACTTTATAAGTTTCAATCAGCTCTACGTTTATTAAATTTGCATCGAAATACATTAAAGCTCCAATTCCAATGAAATGCTTAATTTTTGTAAAATAACAAAATCTCAAATTAGCCTTTATTCTTTACCATTTGAAAATTTTCAATTTGCATATCAATTTTTTTACTTGGTCTTAGAAGAATGAACTTTAATGCTTTAGAATAATGAAGCTATGATTTAGTTGCAAGGAAAATCTAATTCTTTTCATCATTTATATAATTGTTTTGAATTAACAACATTTTTTAATCTTTTAAGGTCTTGCTTTTTGTAAGATGAAGTAATTTTTATCCATGAATATTATTTGAATAACTTTTGCCTTAAATCATAATTATACTTAGAAATATTATAAAATAGATCAAAAAATAAATAAATACAATCAAACACATTGGAAATCAAACAAAATTAAAATTAAATCTATAGTCAAAGTTTAGCCTATGCTATGATTACATATTGTAGTTGGAATTTGAATTCCTAAAGGATGTATGCAAATGACATGTTCAACATTTCATTATAGATCCAGCAAATGTGTTGATTGCATTACTAGAGGTATTGAAGAGCAATGAGGAATGGAAGTCTTGCAAAAAATTTGAGTTGTTGAAATAGATTCTTTTCAGATTTTTAATACCATGGATACACAAAAAAAAAAAAAAAAATGAATCTTGTAATATAACTTCAAGTAAATGGAGGTATATTATATTGGATGTTTCAATAGCTTAGGTTTTCAAATCATGTGCCATGCAATTGAATACAAGCAAAGTTGAACTTACCCTTTCAAGCCGTAGAATTATTACCTTCCATAGTAATATACTTTGTACACCTTAAACTTCTTAAATGTACATTTTGTATATGCACATTTGTGTGTGTTTTGACAATGTTGTCACACATAAAAGCCTTTATATACAAAATAGTTTGGAAATCCATAAATGTCATATTCAAAGATCTTAGTGTATGTTGAACACTCCTCTATAAGTAATCAATCCATTGTCAAGTTTTTTTGTATATTCTAAATGGCATCAACCTACTTTTGATAGTATGTATAAGATGCTATTAAAGGATCAATTGTATTCTTTCTTGCAAATTTATTTGTTTCAATCTACTCTTTTGAGAAGCAATACAATTGATGAATTTAATAATGTGGACTTTACTAAAGTTGCTTTGGATTTCATGGCTCATTCATACAAACAATTTCAAAATTTGCTTTATATCTTTGTAATCAAGGCCTACACATGTTCTAAAACGATGCTTTGCAATTGCATCTTGTCATTGACATAAATGATCTTTATAACGTCAAAGGAGAAATAATGCATTTGGTGTCCTTGCTAAAAGTCAAAGCTTATTTGATAAATTTCTTGTTAAGTAGTCATTTCAAAAGGGGCCAACAACAACTCTTACATTCAAGTATATTGATACTAATAGTAGTTTATTTGTTAGCACTTTGATGTGAGCATAATTTAGGCTTTTTTTTGAGATATTTTTAAAGTATAAACTTCAAAATTTCACTTTGTATCTTATCTTTGATGCTTTGATTCAATAGATAGAACCAAATATTATATATGGATTTTGTGATGTTTCACATGCATTTGATGTGCTAGTGCTCAATTACACTAAGAGCTCAAGATTTTGACTCTTTATTGATGAATCCAAGATCTTCATTTGATAAACCTCTTATTATATTACTTTTATTAGAGCTTACAATTTCAATTCTTTATTTATGATTGTTAGTAAGTTGATAAGCAAAGTGAAGTAGAATTAGTGTATGGACGCAGGTGACCTCTATTTTGATGTAATTTCAATTACAAAAGCTAGTTTTATCCACCAAAAATACATATTTTATTAAAAGTGCTTAATAGCATGTGCAAGAAAAAATTTAGGCATTTTTCATCTTGTAAAGTGCAAGAAAATTTACAAAGAGATGATAATAATTTTAAAATATTTAAAGATATTATTTATAATGTTAAACATTGTTATGTAGATCAAATAATAAAAAAGCAATAGTAAAAACGTGGTTGAATTTCTCAGCTTGCAACAAGTGAACAAAAGAAAGGTCTAGCTTGAATTGGACTTTTTTTTGCAAACAATTGAGCTTCACACCTTATAACTTGGAGAAAAAAGAGGTTTGGCTAAAGCCAACTCTTCCTTCTCTTGATGGACGTTCATACAATTAAGATGAAAAACAATTTTTTTTTTCTAGGACAAATTTGTGGAGGATAGTGCACTTTTAATGAAACTTATTTTCAATATTGATTGCATAAGAGCAAGAATCAAATGATCTTTAAGAACTTTTCTATACACATTACAATCAAATATAAACAATTGATGGTGCAACTAAATACAATGGATGACTTGCATCTCTTTGAATTAAAAGACTTCTACCTTGTATACTACAATTATTTGGTGCTCTGTAGAAAACAATATTATATAAAAATCTAGCCCTTTTGACTATGGTTGATATTAAAAGATTAAAGTAGAAATATTCATATTTGACAATAATTTCATATATGCATAGTAAGCTCTTCTATTTTCAAGAAGTCTTATATCTAAATGATGTCATTTTTCTATTTAAAAATTAATGAAAAAAAAATTCAAACATGGTTAACTATTAATTTTTTAATTTTTTGTTTTTTAAATAGAAATACAATATATTGAGATTGTAGTTTATTTCTTAAAAAACAAACAACTTAAACAACATCACCTTATTTTTATTTCGCTATAACTTCATAAAAAATGCCTTTGTTTTAATGAAGTTCTTAAAGAATCTTGAGTTGAATATCTTTATTAATATGTTTTAACACGACAATCATTGAAATTATCTTAGCTTACATCAATAATATGTATTTTGAAGAAATATCATACTACTAAAATCACAATGACCTCTATAATATCACATTTTCAAAATCTATGATATTACATAAATAGAAATCCTTCTATAATATTATAGAAATATTATAGAAATATGTTGGACATTAAGAATGTCATATTATAGATGTAATATGTTGGATGTCACATAATATCATATTTTGTAATATTACAAAAATATGTTGGACATTATAGCAAAGTGATATGAGACAAGATTGATATTGTGACATTAGAGAGGTGACTCATTTTGATACAAAAATTCAACTAAAAATTTACATAAATATTTCTTTTTTTTGCATTGTAATTATATTAAAGAAAAAATTTCTAATACAATTGTGTGGTAACTGCGTAGCGTAGCAAGCACCAACTACTAGTTCACTTTAAAAAAGTATGGAAATTTCACTTTTCAATAAAAATTTTGGAAAAATTTGGTAGCCTCATCTAATCTATTCTTTTGTGAGAGAAAAATAAATCTTCTAGCATACCTGCCCCACGTGTCTGCTAAATTGCTTAATTTGTTGGTTATGATTCCTTCTACCTTGGGGCCTTCCAAAGGGCCCTGACTGAATGCCTCAGTTTGTGCCCAAACGGCTTACACTGCTTTAAAATACAGGGCTTGGCTATCACCACGGTGCGCTTCCGCTTCCCAATTATAGTATAGCATCTATTTGAAGGACAGTTTAGTTCAATGAGAATTTTGACGTGGTTTGGTTTGTTTGGCTCGGGTATTGGATAGATTCGATTTGGTATCAGGGTGCTCTCAAGGTTCGAGTTAAGGTTTGTTTTGTCTCGTTTGCCTCTGTGTGATTGACAAGTGGATGCCGAATATGAATGCCAATACAATCTGGACATTGTTGTGGAAATGTTGACTGCACATTAATGCCGGTGCAAGATTACCTGAAACTGAGTGACCCGATACGGTAATGAGCTCTCATGTTCCAAGAGTAGCGTTGAGAGATTATCTTCTGGGGGTGCAGGGGATTGGATTGCTCGGATGGGGCTCTAATCGTTGGTTGCTTAGTGCATTGGGTTATGAAGAGAATGGATGACGCTGGTGAAAATTTGGAAGAGTAGCTAGGAAGCGTGGAAGAGCAAGTAGGAGAGGTGGTGAAGTAGATACTTGAAGTGGAGGAGCAGATAACTGCAGTGAAAGAGCGCATTAGAACAGTAGAGGGGGATATTGAAAAATGCTCTTGCGATAACAAGAGGAAGCAACTTCAGGGCAAGGAAGCGCAACTTTGGGCAGAGAGAAAGCTACTCTTGCAAGGACGAGGTCACATTCATCACTTGTCATTGAGGGACCCGTTTGTTCATCATCTTTGTCATCATTCTGAGGAGTTGTTAGATTCTTTGGTGAGGTTTTATTTCCTGGTTATAGAATTAGGGTTGGCATAGGATTGGATAGTTTACATCATCGACTGCGAGGTTTGGTAGCTGATTCTCTGTTACCAAACTAGGTGGTCTAGGTTATTGTGGGTCGTTTGGAAGCGATCACATCTCTAGGGTTGTCCTAAGACGTGTAGGGATCCTTTTGGGTTTGGTGATGCATGTGAAGGTGCGCTTCTTCGGTCATAAATTGTGTTGTGCATTGCAGACTTGGGCACAGAATACAAGTGGCTGGTGCAGAAGTTCATGACGCCGGCTCCCCATTAGAAGCTTGTATTTTCCCAAGCAGCTATTTTCGAACCATGAACGCATGTGGATACCAGCATTGGGATGTGTGGGACAACATTGAAGAATTTCTAAGTAGCGCAGATAAAAAAAAGCGTATGTAAAACCTTGCTGTCACCTCTTGCAGTCGGAACACTGTAACAGCAGTGATTGTACATATCGTCAAGTCTACCTTGGTAGAAATGCAAGTTTTTGTGTACAAAAACGAGTCGCTTTCGATGTTTCTTTTCAAGCCGCAAGCCCCTATCCTCACAATGAATAGAGGGAAAAAATGATGGAATAGGATTGGATCAGGGTGCGACAACAAGTGACATGGTCAAGCAAGGAGACTCATAGGATCTCCAGAAAGCTTGGACAGAATGCACCTACAAACAAGGTCCCATCTGGCCCTATCCCGTATTTTCATAGTGTCTTCCGATTTTTGCATTGTTGCAAGAATTCCGACGGAGGTTTCAATAAATGCAGGAGACAATGGCAACTACAAAGTTTTTGGCATCACGTTGACTCATAAAGAAAAAGTCATGCGTTGTATCAATCAACTGTATGAGTACATGGTTTTGTAAGCTGCTTTTGAACCCTTGAGTATCTCGGCAATTTTTCCTCTCGTCTAAGTTGGCTTCTAGCAATAGAAGCCATAATTTTTGATTGGACTTGTGTGTCATGGGGTAATTAAATTGGTCAAGCTTAGCTACTTCTCCAATTTGCACCATTTTTTAAATTGTTGTAGGAATTCTCTAAAAGCATTTGCTACAGCCCTTCAAACACTCCAAACCTTTTAGTTTTTAGATAATAAGCAATCAATTTAGTGTGTGTTAGCCTCTACCTTTACTTTGGAACACAAATAAGCCATATTTGAAGGGATCTGTAATTTGTCTACAAGCTTGATTTTTTCTTGTGGAATAAGCAAGTCATCATAATAAATGATAGCTTCCTAATTGCTTTTGCAAGCTATGTGACTTGTAACTAGTTGGAAGTATATCTAAGCAAGTGATACTATTGGAGATCCAAGTGGCCATCTCCTCTAAATTAGAAAGAATTGAATTAAAAAAGATTGGGGTATGTGGAGGGGTGGAAGAGGGGCTCTAATAAGATTGTCGTAGTTAATCTTTGCAAGACTTTTTTGAGATTGATGGAGCATGGGCCAACATCTTGCAAACAATTGGTCTTGGTTGAATTTCATGATCCTTATTGAACAGTTCTAGTGAAGGCTCATTGGAACTCAAATTTCCATGTAGGTGGTAGCAATGGACAAAAATAAGACTTTAGGTAGTAAGGTAAGTCAGTCTATGAGAGTCTGAGCAAAAGCAAGCCTCTTACATACAATTTTATTCTAGTGATGCACATTTTACAATTGGAATGTATTTTGTAAGTATAATTTTGCTTGTAAAAGGGTGGCCTCTATTTGGATTGTTGTAGATTGAGTTACTTCACTCCATATTAAATATTCAATTTTGCAGAACTAAACTACTATTGTAGAGAACAAAGACTTTGGACAATGGAAATTGTCCACGAATTTCAAAAAGAAAATATAGACTCTAAAAACTTCTTTGATTGATCTTGTATAGAATTTTAATAAAAAATAGGGCAATCTAATAAGATTTCCTATGTGAAGGTCAAATCTAGTAAAAATTAAGTTGGTTTTGAAAAAAGTATACACATGTCATTTTGTGAATGGTATAAGTTGACATAGACCCTAACAAATTTGAAGTTGAAATCCAATTTTGGCACTAGGGTGCCAAATCAAAGTTTCATGTATGGTAGTTATTTAAAGTGGTTTAGCTAATGCAAGTAAGAAAAAAAGAAAATGTATATGACTTTTTGCAAAAGTACAAAGGATTCTCACATTCACTATTACAAGTATTATTTGGATGCCATGTAGGTAGTTATAAACTTTTTAAAAGTGGTTGAGAAAATTTTCAATATATCTTTGAATCTTCACCACTTAATGCAGAAGTATGCATATGTCACGGACAAGACCTTCTCGATGGCCCCAAAAATGCCAAGCTCAGAAAGAGCCTTGAATGCCAAATTGCAGCGATGTGCTACACAATGGACTCCCATCATGAACGGGGCATATTTTTCTTTTACTTGTAGAGTCACTCCTGATCTATTTCCCTGTAGTGTAGAAGCTCCGTCAGCACCAAAGCTCAAGAGCTTTTTAGCAATTGCTTCAGAGTCTAGACCACCTCCAGTTGCCACTGACTCCATGATCAACTTCGTCAAATTATCAGCAGTAGCTGCGCACTCAATTCGCTGCAAAGATACAAGCATTGGGAGTTTCACCCAGTCTTGGACAATATATACGTGAATAGACAACCAACTACTGTTGTCCACGGCAGTCACTTCGTCTACCGAGACAGCAATGTATTGAGCAGATTGGATAAGCCTTTTCATCTCATCCGCTACTTGTTTGTACATATATCCCGCCATGACCCACCCTGAATTGTCGCACCAATGAGCGTATGGCAAATCAGGGACACTTAGAAACTTGTACAAACGAAGACGAGACTCGTACTCCAACATTGGACGACCATCAGCAAGAACTTGGAAAAGGGTGGCGAATTGGACCCGTTTCTTTTTGGCTTCTAGGGAGGTGCACTGATTTATTTGTTGTAGCACTGTTGCCGGTGGCCGCGCTGAGTAGAGGCGCAAGTTCTTCCGGTGCCTGCACTGCGTAGCCACATAACTCCCCCCCTTCTTCACCTTGAAATGGGGCATGTCCTTCTTTGCAATGCGCTTCCCATCATGCTTGAAGAGGGTGTCCGATTTAGCGGCCATGATGCAAGGCTTTCGTTCGAACGCAGTGCACACTTTGCACTGGACCATTTGCAGTATGCCATCACTTGCCATGATACCTTCTGCCCACGGCAATTTCGCCGCCCAGAGAGTTTGGAACTTTCTGTGACGGTCGTAACGCTTCTGATCCCGAGACTTACTACTCTGCGACTTGCCTCGCTTCTTCGGAGGTGATTGAAAATCGGAGTCGGCGCTGGAACCCTCCGCATCATCCGGAACTTCACGCAAGTTTGCGTTGTCAGCATTCTCTGATTCAGAGGAAAGTTGAATCACTAGAAGAAAGCCGCGTTTAATTGGATGTTCTTGCGTCAAAGTTGACGGATTTTTTTGCGCATCCAATGTAACATCTTCAAGTTTTTATGCGCATCAATTACGTCCAATGTAACATCTTGGTGTTACATTGGACGTATTTGATGCGCATAAAAACATGAAAATGTTACATTGGATGCGCAAAAAAATCCGTCAACTTTGACGCAAGAACATCCAATTAAACGCGGCTTTCTTCTAGTGAATGATCGGTGACTTGGAGCTCAAAACTATTGTATCTCTGGACCTTGAGGACGACCCCACCTCGGCATCAGCTCCACTGGGTAAGGACTGGACGAATCCACTAGAGTCGGGGCTGGGATATTCTTCTTCCGAATTGGGCTCCGCGCCCGGCACCTCTGGAAGCGTACCATCAAAAACTAGTGACAGAGGTTGTGCCCCACAGCCACCACGACTCGACTGAAAATAGGCTCGCACAGTCTTCTTCGAGTTCTCTACCTTCCGCATTTCGATAAGCTTCTCCTTCCTCTTAATTTCCTTGCGAGCCAATGCCAGCGCCTCAAATGCTGCTTGCTCGGCTTTCTTCTTAGCTGCTCGCGCAGCACGCAACGCCTTCCCAACAGCATCCCTTCCAGAATCCTCGTCCCCAGACCCCATCCGTCCAAAACTCCAAATTGTCACAAAAAATATAACAAACCGACAATGACAATGACAACCCGAAAATGGAAACGTGTGAACAACAAGTACCGTGAACAAAAGCCAAGTATGCCAACAACAAACATAGGATGCAAACAAATGGTGTCCACAATTTAAACTGAAGACCCAGAAATTGAGCACCGCTCTTAAGTGTAGCGTTGTAATTGGAGCGGCGTTCATTGCACAAAGTCTCCATTGCCCTAAACATCTTCAAGCAAGCATTCAACGTTCCCAACAACGGAAATGAACAAAGCAGGCTTGCAAAACTTACCTCCACTCTGCCGCTAATAAAACCCACTATCGACAATAATTGGTGAACATTGCGCTCCACTCTCGCCAGTATGTGGCGAAATAAAAAGCAGTAAACAAGAAGTACATGGCGAGATTATGGAATCCCTTGGTGCTACGTCTGGCGATGAAGCTGTGCGGGAGAGAGTTGTGTTTGGCGACAGGGATTCATGAGCGACAGTTTAAGAGGAAGAGAGTGGGGGAAGTGCGGCGATAATGGGACGGCCTCGGGTGCCCAACCCTAATCCCGCTGGCGACACGGAGTTGCAGGGATGAGGGGACGGGCGCCGACCTGGCCACAAGCTGTCCCGTCCAGCAGCCGCACCGGCGAAAAGAGGCCTTTTTTTTTTAAATTCTATTAACATTTCGCCAGGTGTAATTTTCTAGTGCAAACTGGCACTACAGTGCCAAAAAAAAAGGCCTGGTGGATGATGCTTTATCATAGATCCTACTACACTAAAATGGAAGTTCCACCCCAAGTCCATTGTGGCTTGCCAAGAGGTTACATAAGAGGTGTTAGCTAGTAGTCTCCATGACTGGGACCTAATAGAAAAGTTTGAAAATGAAGGTTAACATTGTGGGTGCATGGCATGTGCAATGTTAAGTATTTGTGATCCAAAGAGTTGCTTGAAGGCTAAAGGAGCTGTCAAAACTATTTAGAATTGCAATATGTGTGGCATGTGCAATTTAATTGTTTGTGACTCAATGAGTTGCTAAAATCTAGAAGACTTATTGGACCTATTTGAGGTTGCAAGAGGCTTCAATACGTAGAATTGTAATAAACCTTTTGGCATTCCTAATTTTGACAATGGAGAGGAGTTCTAGTAAGTACAGAACTTATTTGGTTTTGAATATGCACTTTCTTTATAATAGTGTAATATATAATTTCATTGTAGTAGAAATCATATTTAGAATTGCTCAAAGATATGACCACCGCACTAGAAATTCCAAAAGGCTTTACATTGCAAGGGCTAAAGTTCAAGGGGCTAGAAATTATTGAATAAGGGAATCTTATTTTGAAGGTAAAGAATCTTTTGGATTTGAAAAGAAAACAAAAAACTTGCCTTCAAGTTCATGATTTGCATTGCCTTGACAAAGTCAATTTTTCTCAACCGCATGTGAGGAAAAAGTCCAACAATGCAACTTCTTCAATATTTCCTTTAGATGCTATCTTTGAAGAAACCTTAGTTAATGCCAATGAAGAAGAAGTAAGAAGTGCAATATTTGATGATCCAATGAAACTATTAAGAGCAAAAAAAGCACTATATATGAAAACTATTGAAGAAATAGCTTGTAATGAGTCAAAGTGGCATATAGCACAATTGTCAAAGACCTTTGCAAAGGCATGCTTTGTTCTACAAGCATTGACAAAAAAAATGTGTAGCCAAGCTTGTGCTAGGCAGCAAAGCAATGGTAGCACCAATTTATATAGGTGACATGAACAGCTACAAGAAAAATAGAATTGAAAGGATGAAATTCTTCTTTTGCAATGATGACATTGAATGCTAAGTAAAAGTTTCAAAACAAAAGTAGATTCTTTTTAAATCAAAATTATCAAACATATGACCAATGAAGTTTGGGACCAATCTTATACAAAAAGAGATTAGTGAGCTTCAAAATGCTAGGTTTTGTCTTCTAGAGCATGTTGCAATTTATCCAAGGAAATAATTTGGAGACTACCAATTATTCGATGATGTATCTGGCTTCTAGATTCTGAGATTTCCTATAATGCACCCAAAAACAAGGTTTGGGAAGAAAATTCAATGGAATTCTAATGTTCCTACAACAAAACAAGCAAACAACTATGCATTTGCACTTACTTTGATGCCATTTGTTTGATGGTGACTATAATACTACATCCTAATTTTGGTTGTATTATAATGCATAATTTAGATTTATTACCTAATATTTAGAAATACATAAGCACTATAAGTTTGTTTCCTAAATGTGCTTGTTCTAATTTCAAAGAAATGTCAACAAAAGCAATTGAAAAAGAGGTCAATAGGCTAATTGCAAGCTTTTTTATTTCATTTTTGTTGTCATATGTAAGCTTGATGCAAAAGTAGGTGTTTTCATTTGTGCTCCAAGCTTTGACTTCAATGAACTAAAACATGTTCTTGAAAGCAGTATTTTAAAGTGTAAACCAAACTAATAGGTATTCAAAATTAGCAATAGTCATATTGCCTTTGTGATAGGTGAAGACATTTGATTGAAAACGCTTTATTGTAGTTCAATTTTCTTATGTATACAATGCATCAAAAGGACCACCGCTTAAGCTTTCAAGCCTTTGCTTTTGTGCCATTTCTATTCAAATACTTCAATTCAAGTATTTTTATCGAAATGTATTTTCAATAAAAAAATCATGTAATATAGAAATTAGAAGAAGTTGTTAGTGACTAAATTTTTCTTCGATAATTCTTATAAAGGTCTTAAATTTTTTATATTTTTATAGTGTGGCACACATAAGCCCCTAAAATATAATTTTCCAATCTATGGAGGGAGTTTTTTGACATTTCATTCTTTGAAAGGTATTTAAATGATATAAAATATTTTGACATGAGGTTTTCAAATGTTGTTTCAACGATAACATTATAAATTTGTGCCAAAACCCCTTTTTACATGGTTTTAGAAAATTCTAGATACCATAGTCATAGATTCTAAAATTCATAAATGTTCTAAATTTTTTTTAAATATTTGAGCCAAATCTATCTTTTCCTATCAATTAGAGAAATATTCACCTAAAACTTTCTTCTAAGCTTAAGTTTCAATGCTTTGCACTCCATGCTAACAACTAAGGCTTGTCTACTAGCTTTGGTGGTGCAACTCATACTAACATGGATTTGAGAGAGTTGTGTAGTCACTCTAGTTAGACTTATAGACTTATTGTTATAAAGTATTTTTTGGTGTGCTATCTTTAGTGTCATTTTTCTTATTCAATTTCAATCAAGCAATTATTTCAACACATTTTGGCCCTTCTATTGTGCTTCTAGTGTTAGATATACTTTTATCACAAATGTTGACAACAATTTCTACATAATGAGTGGAAGGTTTTAAATTTATTTTGCCATGAGCACATTGTTCAATTGTACAAATTAGTAATGCAAATGCATATAGAATGTACCACAACATAAGGTTGTATAAAGAAGAAAACTAGCATTGTATTCATAATTATGTACAATGTTCTTGCAATGTTGTATAATTACAAATTAATCACTACATTATCAATGACAATTTTGCTTGTTTTAGGTTGATTTGCTCTTATAAGTATTTTGGAATTTTAAATTTTTTCATTATAACTAGCA
This sequence comes from Antitrichia curtipendula, assembly GCA_951230915.1. NCBI lineage: Eukaryota > Viridiplantae > Streptophyta > Bryopsida > Hypnales > Leucodontaceae > Antitrichia > Antitrichia curtipendula. The sequence goes on along the minus strand of CATNWC010000181.1, from coordinate 555,496 downwards.
TCATTTGTGAACTTTTCTTCACTTTTGAATTGGTTATTTAAAGTTAAAATTTAGATTTTTTTCATATTTATTCAAGGTGTGATTTTAATGCAATTCCAATCATACAAATTATGTACTACTCCAAAGTAAGAGAATCATTTAGAGGCTTAATATACTATTTGGATTGAAAATGCTCCACCCTTCAACTTTAATGATTCTCATTTTTTTAGCGTGCCTAGAGAAATCAATCTCAAATTCAATCACTTGGTACCATGAATATCCAAGTATGCTAAATTAACATTTTTAAAAATAATCAGCAATTGGCACTTTTTTTGCTACGCATTTATAGAATTATTTTAATAACTTTTCACATATTAGAATGTATATTAATGAGTTTAGGTAACAAACATTGAAAAATTCATGTAAAAATTTATTTATTCTTAGTTTCATTTCTTCTTTTTACTTACTAGACTTATTTATTGAAGTATAATCTTTGTAATTGTATAAAATTAGCTTCAAAATATGATGAATAAATAGGTTTAATAGATTTTTAAGAATAATAAAAAGTAACAATAACAATTACATTACAATAAAAAGTAGCCATTTTTTGGAATTAATATTTTTTCTTATAAATATTTTCTTAAATTTAACAATATTGTGAAAAGAAAGATGGTAGTTTAATCTATCTTATCATTCATTTATTTTAGTATTTTTAAAGTGAATAATTATTTTATGAGGATTTAAGAAGATATATTAATTAATCTCTTCATGAGGTCAACAACCTAATGATTTTAGTAATATGATGATGAATGTGCAATTTAAAAGCTAATAACAATAATACCACAACACTAAGGAAATTTAAAAAAAAATATCAAGTGACAATTAATGAAAAATTTAGTTGTAATATATGTATTAAAGTGATAATTATTTTTTAAATTTAAGTCTAATTTTATGATTTCTTAATAAATTTTTGTTATTTTTAAAGTATTATTTTATTTTATTTTTTAGTAAAATTAATAAACATCAACTATGCAACAAACACAATTGAAAAATTGAATAAATTTTGAAGTTTAAATTGAATTTTGAAGAAATTAAGTATGTTATTTATGTTGAACCTTGGTCTTACTAAAAGAATCAAAGTATTTTTTTTTACTCTATATATTTGTTATCATTGAAAATTGGACTTTACAAATTTCTATCAACTAGTAAACACTTTGATGAATTTTAGCTACTTTGGTCATCTTTTTGATTTGATGAATTGATTGATTTTTAAATTTAAGCTAAAAATAACTTAATTGGCCTCTAAATGGGCTCAAAAGAGAAATGTGCATAAATTAGATTAAACTAAATTAATGTTTTTATCTTTGTATACTTTTATATTTATTTCTTATTTAGACTTGTTATCAAGGAATTATGCTATGTGGCTATGGTATATTGTAGAAATGACACATACACAGATGAAAGCACACTTTGGATCTTTGAAAAACATAATAGTAAATAATAAAATATAGACAAAAATAATGATGAACTTTTATTGAAAGAAATGAATAAATCACTATGAAAAAAGTCATCACCTTCTTAGGATCTCACAAGCTAGGCTCACTTTACAATTAGACCTTAAACACAACATTTTATTAAAGATAATTTGTCCAAGGGATCACAAATGAAAAGCGCACTTCACTTTTTCTTCCTTAATTACATTGGAGTTGATCTCTCTATAGAATAACAATTTTGTTGAATGACTCGGTGGATACTTAAGGAAATATTTTTTAAAGAACCAACTAACCGATTTGACATGTATAAACATACATATGAAGTTGTCACAAGAGAGTAAGTTGTATTGCCATGTTCAAAGTCAACACTTGAAGTGCATAACAAAGGGGGGTGGGGGAGAAAGAGAGCCTCAGCATGGGGTCTTAACATATTATCATCACCACTAAACAATAATATTTTTGCACTCTTACGCTTGAGTAATGTTTTCTAAGTCATCAGCGCCCAAACTACCAGTTACACTAACAAACCCATTGACATCAATGAATTTAGACTACATTAGGCGTATTGCAATTGCATTGCTCAAAAATCAACAAAAGCAAACATCAATGGATCAGCGGTTTATCGAAAAGTGCAAATCAGTTGTGACAGGTGACACAAGTTCAGAATACTTGTAGTTACTTCATGCTTCTAAGCTAATTAAACAGTTTTAGTGTACTATCACAAGATGCATACTGTGACAACTTCAGGACCTGGAGCTTGGTGCATCTGTAGACTACGGTATCAGTTGGATGATCGCGAAATAGGTAAATTTCATAACGTTGTTGATCAAATTCTCGCTCTCTTTGGCGCTTTAAGGACATATTTGTCAAGTCTGTCTAGTAAATGTATAATCTCAAGCAAGATTTGAAGAAAATCTGCACTTACAAAATATTTTACTGTACTGCATTATTCTTCAGAAAATACAAATCTGTCCGTGAATGCAAAATATCCTTTTTTTAAGGAGACGAGGGAAGAGTGGACTGCATCACACCTCAGCTTTTGTCCATACTCACATGACGAGGCAGTGCCTCGAAGTTCACAAATTGATTTTCAGTGTTAAGTTGGATGTAGCCACAAACACTGGAGCTCTACTGCTGTGTCAGTGTCTGATTACAAACCATTCTGAAGCATAGACGTGGGCTGGATAGAGTTGGCTGACAGGGTCTTCGAGATGGAGCAAACTCTTCACGTTAGTTCTCGTTCCACACATTTCATCAGTATTTCTTTAATATCCTGCGATTGTCGAAAGGTGCTTAGACAAAGGGCAGATATATTGCAGTTACGAATTTTCCATCATGATTGAGCATGTAAGACACACTAATTGTGCCTTGCACAGAAACATTTTGGGTACTCAACAATCCGACCTCAACAACGAGGAACTGTCAACCAGGCTTTGATAAGGCGCGACGTGATTATCATGGCCATCGAAACTGAAAGCTCCCGACTTAACTGCTTCCAGATTCAACACACTTGCTTCGAAATCTTGTATTTTCCTCTTAACTCCGTCTCTTATGGAATGCTCGATACCAATCGCTCTTTCAAGCAGGGCAAATACCATCTGATGCACCTGCTCTATTGCTGTATGCTTCTCCGCTACTGAATCTTCAAGATCCTGGAGTTCACTATTTGATGAAGTTTTCTTCAACTTTGCATCTCTGAACTGAGACTCATCATCGCAGAGCAGCTTCTTAAGTTCATTGCTCTCAACTTTAAGCTTGTGAATAATCCCCAATGACTTATCGTGCTCCTCCACTGCGGCCACAAGCGCAGCCTTATGCCCTTTCAGCACCTGTACAAACATATAATCAATCACCGAACAATGCAGTCGAAGAGCCAAAATGCATGACTTCAGGGATACAAGATCCACAGCCTTCCTAAGTACAAACCATTTTGGTATATGCGTACATAAACGCAAATCGCCATGACCTTAGATTGTCCAACAGACATCTCAGGGGACAAGCGGGTTTCTAAGGAGTGCTTAGTGCGGACAGCATTACTTCATACTTGACCAAAATCTTCAGATATTGTAACAATGAGTTGAACGGAACAAAAACAAAACTAAAAAACAAAAGGTCAATGAATTTTTGTGCTACTGCGTACCTGAATGGCTGCATGTATCGCCTCTTCTTTACGGATGATATTAGCTTTATTTTGAGAGACCAGTTCCAGCTCTTGTTCAAGTCCCGCAATCCACCTTTCAATGTTCTTCCCATGAGAGTTGGAGATCGCATCCACAGTCAAAGACTCTGCATCAATTATAGATTCCTTGGAAATAAACACACTCCAAAGTTGGTAAAATGCTCATCCCACGAGCTAACTCAATATTGAGATTGTGATTGCAAATATGAAAAATTAAGAAATAAGAAGGATAATTGTGCATCACGAAGAGAGGCTTTTAGAGGACATTATTCCTACAAACAAACTAAGCACTACTACAATGACACAACGAAGTCATCACATCACCTCATCAAACAATCAACTGAAGCAGGAGATCGTAGTATACTGCATACTGCAACTAGTTATTCATATAAATGGATCACATCGGCGTTCTAGTTTTCCCTAGAGATTGCTCGGCAGCTGAAGTGTCCAAATCATCCAGGATGGATGTCCAAACAAATGTGAAGCAAGAATACTAAAAATACGCCCTGGAATGCATTAAGTACCGCAATATTTCTGGAGTTCATGGCGTTACAAGCATATTTTTGAAACCCTTTCGTCATTTAATTCACGAAGAGCGTCTTGGTCTACAGTATGAAGGCAAGCAGTCCTTAAAGCATGGTGTCGACCTACATTTTGCTTAGGCAAGGATTACTCACCTCCTCAGCTGTTGAATTTTCTGATGATGACCATCTCTTCCTTCCGCGAAGGAGAACAGGAGGGTCTCCTGTACAATCGAGACTAAACCTGAGCCAGCTGATGGAATGCTCTGAAAAGCTTCACCAAATGTATTTTCATCTGCTTCAAGCAAGAATACCACTCTGACTTCACCTTCCATGAGGCTCTCAAATGGAGGAGGTAGAGGTGGACGACTCTCCATTCTTGTTGACGTCGCGAGTGGGGACTCCTTTGAAACAGGCTTCATAGTTTCTTGCGCATGCAGGTGAGAGATCCAAGAGACCAAAAGATGTCAGATAGTACGATCACTCCTCGCTTGACAACCAAAAATAACCAACCTCAATTCCTACCAGTAAGGACAATGAGATAAGATCTCCAAAAATCTCTTCCACCAAGCACAGCTTGGCAACGTTCCATCCTTGCTATTGCACATTTGGGTGTGTGATTGCAATTAGAAGCACAATACCTTACGTTTCCCTGTTCCCTTCGCATGCCTCTGACTGTGATTTGTCATGCCATGACTGCCATGCCTCTGATTTGTCAGGGACCTAGATTCTTATCCAATTCGATGACTGACCAGACATTTATTTCGACAGGGTTAGTTTACTAAGAAAATATTAACTTTCGGGATTCTCTTTTTCGGAGATGCTTTGCTGTGCCAACGCCTTTTCCTTCACAGCCACCTCATAACCACAGCTGGACTTTCTCGACTGTTGAGAGTTCAGAGGAAATAGGTGAGTGCAAATGGACTACAGGATACGACGGTAGGAGGTGACGGTGCTGGCAGAGGAGGAAGGAACGAAGGGATACACGTTAGACCTCTCCAAGTCACTCACGGAGCTTATCAAAGGACGGGATCATAGGCATAACCCAAGCGCAAGTCAGGTAAGATAAGAAAGCACACTTGAATTCCATGTTTTCAGTCCCAGAAATGTGCGGCACACCAACTCGTGCACTTCACCTTATGGACAGTGAAGCAGACCTGCGTGCGCCCAGAGTCCATGTCAGCACCTCTTACCAGCAGGAGGATAAAGTAGAATTGTAAACAGTGACCCTCCGTGCAAGCGTTCACAACTATCGAGGGGCACTGTTCACAAATTTCCATCAAGAGTGAACCTGCCAACTTGGTTTTGGGGAGGACCTCTGTACCCAGAGGTACATGGACAGGAAAAAGAAACAGACAACAACGTCGCCAAGAAGAAGAAAAAAGAGTTCGTCGCTCAGTGCCTGCCGACTTACTTTGAATTCTCACTCCTTCTCGACGACGCTTGCAGAGCGAGACCGTTTGTGTAGAATCCTCGGTGATGACTGAAAAAAACTATCTGCAAAGAAATCATAAGTTCATAATAAACTTGAGTGCCCTTTGTAAAAAGGTTATGAAGAGGCTGGAGGATAGCCCATAAGCATTTGATTTTGAGTAAATCAGTGCTTAGAGAGCTTCAACAGTACCCTCGATAGCGAGGATTTACCTTTCATCGAAACTTACTCAAATCTAGGGAAACTCCAGAGTAATCGACAATCTTTGACTTCTATTACAAAACGAGATCAGCGTTTCGATAGGGTGTGGAGAAGAGCAAACTAGGTCAAGATTTCGATCAAACAGATTGCCCAGGAAACTCCGCACCTGAGGGTGAAGGTTATCCTTATTGCGATTAGGGTTTGGAGAAAAGCGACACTCTCACCAATACTACATCAAATTTTCCGAAATTGAAACGCACTAATCGACTTACTATGACATGCTTTCTGAGCTAAATTGGATTCTCATCAAAGATATGAGACGTTCATGAGTACAACCGAGATCCAGGGAATTTCCTCGAGCGAAGGGAATTTCCTCGAGCGAAGAGGAACCAATAAATCAGAAGTAGTTTCCTCACCTGAAGTGCAAGAGAAATGAATGCAGTAGTCATTAGGAGGCGCAGGCGTATTTCATCGTACTTAGCCACTATTAGTCCTTGCTATGTTACTGATTTCACTTAAGGAAGAGGGAGTTCGAGTTTCAAGCAGGGAGAACTCAAGGTTCGTCGGAGAAAGAGACTGTCCTTGCAGGAGAACGGTAAAATGTTGAAGAATGGGATTTCGTTAAGGCAGCTTCTTTCGATGAACTTTCGTCGTCCCAAACTCATCCTTGATCTTTCCAATTAAGGAAGTTCACATGAATATGTATGATCATTTAGATTCTCTCTTCAAAAATGTTTGATTTGCTAATGGAGGAAGATCGTTAATTGGTAATTCAAGATGAAGAGTTGGATTTGGAGGAAGTCAAAATTCTTGACATTTTTTTAAGTGGATTTTGCTTTGAAGATAAGTTAAATTTGCATCTCATTTAAGTCTTTTTATAATTTTTAAAGTTTTATAAAATAATTGTGCACTTCTTGTATATTTCTACAGGGTATAGGAAAGTAAAATATGCACAAATTCTATATTTTAACCCTTCAAGGACCATTTTTCCCTTAGAAAGATATTGAATTTCAAGTAAGTACTTACAATCACAATTTTTGATGTGATCTCTTAAAACCTTTTTTAAAAATAGAAAATCAATTAGCTTTGAGGTACTATAGCTTTTTCCCAATTCGTACCAACAAATAAAAAATATGTCCAAATAATATTAAAGCTAGGGGGACAAAATACTATAAAAAAAATCAAATATTTAAATATTTATTTTCTTTAAATTTTTGTCTACATTTAAAGCTCTCATTCATTCTATATGCACTAATAATAATAAAAGTTATAGATAATCTTGGTTTTCAAGCAATTTAGGCGTTGTTTTGAAAAACAGCTTATATGATTTATTTCAAAACGTAATTTTAATGATTTAAAAAAAAATCTACATGGTTTAATTTTATTGCTTAAACAATCTTACAATTGAAATTATTGCATTTTAATTCCACCTTAAAGACATTAAGAATTTATATTCTCTGTTTATCTTATACCTATATTTACTTAACCATTTAGATTTTTTTAACATTCCAATATATACAAATTTTTTAATATACTCATTATGGCGTATATTCCATTCATTTATAATGTATATATTTTATTTATTCATATTTGAAATTTACATCACGCATTGTAATTAATGCATGCTTAGAAATAATATAATAAAATGCTTACAACAATTATTTATTAAAGACTTATAAAAAATATTACTTTGCATTCTATTTAAAAACATAAATTTTTTATTAATGAATAATATAATAAATGCCTGGCATAGCAAGCACCAACTACTAATTAGGAAACTAAAAGTTGAAGCATTCAAATTGAATATTTTGTTCATTAATGTTATTTGTCATATTCAATTTCATTCATCAAAGTGATATATTATCATTATTATTAACAATAGCTTATTTTATATAAAATAATATAGAAGCTAATAAGATTTTCAATTATAGACAAAATGCTATGCGGTATTTAGGAACTTAAACATTAGTAGATTAAAATAAGCATAAATAAAACTTATTTCAATACCTAATAATAGAATTTTATAAAACTAAATACATTTATAAATGTTTTGATTGTATAGGAATTTTATTTGAATTTATACAATTGTTTGATTACTATATTGATTTTTTGGATTTACACAATACAACATTGTATATCTTACTAATTTAAAAACTCAATACTTGAATCATTAGAAATAACTATATTTCAATTTATCTATTAATATTCTTATTATGAAAATTTGCCTTTAGATAATGATTTCATTAAATAATATGAAAACTAGTATTCAAAGATGATTGTAGTATGATTTTTAGATTCATCTTTTTATAAAAAAATTGTTGTTTAAACCGAAATTCTAAATTCATTTTTAAGTTTTTTTGTGCTTGATTTAATAAATGGTAATGAGTAGTAGTTTATGCAATGAAATAATTTAAAATATAAAGGCTTAAAGACCAAACCTCTTAACAAGTATAGCAGAAAAATCAAACTTATAGTTTTGAATAACTTTTTTTTTCTTTACCTCTAGTATTTCAATTTTAAAAATTTATAGTTTTAATAGCTTATTTTTTTTTAAAAGATTTTCCAATTTATTCCAAAATTATAAAAATTACGATTGCTTGTAAAATTTTGAAGGTAGAATCTTCAAGAGCTTAAAATACACCACTCTTGAAATTTCAACCAAATGTCATTTAGTTTTAGCTCAAAAAACAAAACAATTCCATAACCAGGTCTATTGTTAATATTTTCTATTTTGCTGAAAATTTCAACATTTTTAAAAATTTCTAATTATAGTTATTTTATTTGTAATTTTATTGTAAAATAGTAAAAATATATATGACTTTTGGAAGACTTTTTTTTAAATAGCATATAATAAGAAAGAAATTGATGAAGTTTGAACAAGCAAGAACATTGAGCTTTTTTTTAAAGGATAAATTAGATATAACATATTGGTTACAACTTATAAAAAATTTCTTTTAAACTTCCTACTTCTTTTGAATTATCTAAAAAATATTTTATATTTTTAAACCTTTAACTACATCTAAATTTTTTAGGAGTTTATTATAATTTCAATTAAAAAACATTCAAATGGAAGGTTTGTTCTTTGCTTAATTATACAACCTAAGGCATGTGTTTTTTGGAGTTTTCTTTTTAAACAACATTTATAACTTTCCATTGATACATCTAGATTTTAAAAATTCAAACAATATACTTGCTATACTATATCTAATGCAAAAACTAGTCCATCCGATTTATACAAAATAAACATTAATCTTCTAAGAACTAATGCATAATCTTTATATTAAAGAATTAGGAATATTTGAATTGTAAGATTATTTCAAAATAACTAAAATAATATAATTCCCTTTACGGTCATGGTTACAAATTTAAGGATTCCATTCTAATTTGATAAGAAAGAAAATATTAGCAATTTGTAGATGAAATTTATTGTAGTAGGTTGAAGTAATTTTATAAATTTTATAAATTTACTTTTTCAACAAAAATTTTGAACCTGAGGTTTAGAAATTTTTGATGAATCACTTCAATATGAAATGAAACATAAAAGAATCACAAATCATTCCCTTTCCATAAAGTTCATATGCAAATTAGGCTATTTAGCCATGAAAGTTCAAAGTATATTTTTGAATTGCAACAAGTGGATTGATGAATGAATTGTAGTCATCACCACAATAGTTGTAGAAATGCAATCGAAGCCAAAGAGCTTGTGCTACTCACAATACTATAAAGTACTAATTTTTAAACCTCCTTGCTAAATACTTTGAAACAATCAACCAAAATAAATATTCTACAATTTTGGGTTTATTTTTGTAATTTTAGAGTGGCAAATTGAGTGAATTCTAGGCCTAGTAAGGGTGTGATGTCTTTTTGGTTTAGGATATCTATATAAAACTATACATACAATAATTATAAAATGTTAGTTTATAATACTACACAATACATCTATTTCAAAATTTTGGGATTGTTTCGATGATTTTGGATCAGTTCAAGAAGTTTTGAAATTGTACTAGTTCAAATTTATAAAACTAATCCCAACATTCTAGAATACATGTTATTATTGTACTTTATGAAACTACTAAATTAGTCCAAAATTACAAGAAGAATTCCAACATTCCTAAATAAATGTTACTAGCACACCTTGTAAAAATGCTAAATTAGTCCAAAGTTGCTGAAATAATTCCAAAATTCCAACATCCAAGTTCATTTGGCTTCTTCATACCTTAGGGGCTTGTTTCTTGAGTTGTATATTTTCCACTACTTAATATGCTTGACTCATAGGAGATGATGCTGCCTACTTTATAAATTGGCAATATTTCAATTTCATTTTGATAAATGTGCTCAAATGCGTAGAATTCAAATTAAATTTTTTCTCTTTATAGACCATATTATTGCAAGTTGTTGTATAGAACTGCAAGTGAATTCTATTATTAATATTTTTAATATTTTTAGCATCTAGTTAGATGTTGTGCTTTTTACCAAAAGATTTTAAAAAGGCTCTTGAATGGTGCCTTTTAGTCATCATCTACATCTTCCATAAGAGGATCCAATACATGACAAAGTAATGTTCAACATGGCTAAGGATGTCAATAGTATTCTGGAATTTTTGAATAATTTAATAGTTTTGTATTGGCCAAATGACTAACTTTTGAAGTAGATATAATTAATACATTCCAAAGTTCAATTGTTTGGCTAATCCAAAATTATCCAAATATCCAAAAATTCTTGTATATTGCATTTGAAAATATCTAATGGAAATTTTAAAGCAAAAAATTATATGTGAAACCATGTACTTGCAATTCATTCAAATATGTAAAGGAAGACAAGAAGTGTTGTTAGGCTCTAGAAAATACTTTGTTGAATATTATTCTTATTAGCAACTTTATTTGTACTTGATGTTTGATAGTAAAGTAAATAATGTAGTATTCTAGAATTTTTGGAGCTGGCCAAATGAACAAATTTTGAAGTAGATAAATTTATCCACCTCAAAATGCATTCCTTTGACTAATCCAAAATTATTGAATTATTCAAAAACTTTGGTATACTTGTTAATTGTAATAAATCCATTAATTTTGCAAATATTATTTCTATTTTTCTTTTCTATTTAAGTGTTCTTTCTACTATATCAATGTATACATTCTGCTTCTATTATAAGATAGTACGTGGAATTAGAATTTGGTGCTAATAGACCAACCAATAATTTTGTCTTCTACTTGTATATATGGACAAACATTCTATATATGCTATAGGTTGATCTTTGCTCTATTCATTTAGATGGTGCTATTGAAAATGGTGACAGTGAAATAGGCCAAATCTACCAAATGGAAGTAGAAATACAACTCATATTTCTATCAATTTTCAAACAACATTTATAGTTTTTGTCCAACTAAAATTGACAAAAACCTCATGTATTGATCAAGTTATATATATATATATCAATTGCTATCTATAAAGTATAGTGTCTTTGTGCATATTTCACATAGTTTCCATTCTACTTACCATAAGTGCCTAATTTGTGACTTCTATTGTTGCCACAATAAAACTATAGGCTATTCTCTGTAGAATTCTTATCAGCCAATTTGACCTTAGAAATATTAGCAAAGGTAGTGTTTCTTGAGCTCTCACCACCAACAAAATTCCCTTCATGGTCAATGAAACTATGAGCAAGATTATTTAGGGTGAGAATGTAAGTAATACATTAAGAAATTTAAGCTCTATTAATACATTATTTGTATGATTGGATTTGCATTAAAATCACACTTTGAATAAGTATGAAAAAAATTTAAATTCAAACTTTAAATAATCAATTCAAAGAGAGGGAAAATTCACAAATGATGCTAGTTATAATGGAAAAATCTAAAATGCCAAAGTACTTATAAAAAGAAATCAACCTAAAACAAGCAAAATCGTCATTGATATTGTAGTGATTAATTTGCAATCTTAAAACATTGCAAGAACATTGTACATAATCATGAATACAAAGCTAGTTTTCTTCTTCTCCTATACAACCTTGTATTGTGGTACGTTCTATATGCATTTGTATTTCTAATTTGTACAATTGAACAATGTGCTCATGGCAAAATAATTTAAAACCTTCCATTCATTATGTAGAAATTGTTGTTGACATTTGTAGTAAAAGTATGTCTAATACTAGATGCACAATAGAAGGGCCAAAATGTGTTGAAAGAATTGCTTGATTGTAATTGAATAAGAAAAATGACACTAAAGATAGCACACCAAAAAATATTTTATAACTATAAGTCTATAAGTCTAACTAGAGTGATTGCACTACTTTCTCAAATCTATAAGTCTAACTAGAGTGACTGCACTACTCTCTCAAATTCATGTTAGTATGAGTTGTACCACCAAAACTAGTATATGAGCCTAAAACATGAGCATGGAGCCTAGAGCATTCAAACTTGAGCTTAGAAGAAAGTTTTAGATGAATATAACTCTAAATGATAGAAAGTGATAGATTTGGCTCAAATATTTAAGAAAAAATTTAGAACATTTATGAATTTTAGAATCTATGACTATGGTATTTAGGATTTTCTAAAACCATGTGAAACATATTTTGGCACAAATTTTTTATGTTATGATTGAAACAAAATCTTGAAACCTCATGTCAAAATATTTTGTATCATTTAAATACCTTTCAAAGAATGAAAAGTCAAAAAACTCCTTCCATATTTTTGGAAAATTATGTTTTAGGGCTCATATATTATGAAAATATTGAAAATTTAAGACTTTTGTAAAAATTATCAAAAGTAAATTTAGTCACCAACAACTTTTTTTGATGTTTACATTACATGATTTTTTATTGAAAATACATTTTGATTAAAATACCTGAATTGAAGTATTTGAATAGAAATGGCACAAAAGCGAAGGCTTGAAAAATTAAGCAGTGGCCCTTTTGATGCATTGTATACATAGAAAAATTGAACTACAATAAAGTGTTTTCAATCAAATATCTTCACCTATCTCCAATAATTCAAAGGAATTATTGGAGAAGACCTTTTGAAGTCAACTAGGAGTATAATGATTGAGTTTAAATAGTAGGGAAAGAAAAGAGAGATTAGAGAAAAAAGAAAAGGAAAGTCCAAGAAATTGGCAAACCTTGTACTAAAACTCCTATTTTAAGCCGTGGGCAAAATTACCAAACAATTCCGAAACATGGCAAGTGATGGGGAGCTTGAAGGGGTATACAATTACCTAAACAACGACACCAACTCCGAGGTAAGTCCCTAACTTCGAACCCTCCATTTCAAATTCTCAAAAATAGACATTTAAAAGTAGGGCCGAACTCTCAAGGCAATTCAGAGTGTCTAAAATAGGATTCTTTCAAGAACCAAGGAATGAATGTTGTAGAGCCTAGTTAGAGGTTTCCAGAACCATCTCACACTTAGAATTTGGAATCAAATTGAAAGAGATATTAGCGGATGAAGTTTCGGAGTAATATTGGATGACATTTAGTATATTTCTTCCAAATAAACAATAATAGAAGCTTAGGTAGAAACATAAATCTAGACTCCAAAAGTGAAACAAAAATTAGAATTCAAGTTGTAGGTTAGTAGAAAACCATGGATGAAGTTCGAAGTACCGATTAGCAGTCAAACTTCATCCATCGATAATTCCTAGTGGGAAAGTCCAATTAGCAAGTGTCTTATCATTTTGGAAATCTAGAATTAAGACCTACAAAGAAAAACTAACAAAAATCTAAAAACAATAAACTTCTCAGAGTAGCACCGAGTCACATAAGTAGGATAAAGGTCAAACAAGTACTAAAAAGAGATGATGGAAGAGGAAAGTTAGATTTGGAAATGGATAGAAGGCACTTATTAGAATCCAGAACTAGTTTAACTTAGGAAAAATTCTTAATCATTTAGGAGCAACCGACGGATGAACTTTGGGTCAATATATGGATGAAATAGGTTAAAACTCATCCATCCAAGTCCACGCTTAGAACTTGAGTAGAAATGGTAGATGTAGAGTCAGGGTCAAAAACTTGAAGTAAAATAGAATAAGGAAAGAGTCTAAAGTCAAGGATGAAGTTTAGATAGACTTATAGGAGCTAGAACTTCATCCGTCCATAACTTTTGCTAGGAAGGTCGTATAATGTCGAGTTTTATGTTTTTAGAAATGGCATGAAATCTTCTCTCTTTACATGTTGCTAAATTTAGACTGTATCACATTTCGTTCAAAAACCACCGCGGCCTAGTTGGGCCACCCCAATTAGAGTAAATATTGCAAATTAAGTTAGTTTTCTTGTTTTCTTTGGTGTTCTTGCAGACTTGTGTATGTTTAGGATTTAGAAAAGATCCATTGCTTGGAAGGCACAATGGATTTACGCTAGGCACCTATAGATCAAAAATCAAACCTAAAAACTCAAGAACCTGGTTGTGCTCACTTATTTACCAAGGGTGGATAAATAAGCGCTCACTCTTCCTGCTGCCCATATGGTTGAAGCGCTCTTAACATTGCTTGGGCAGAGCAAATCTGAGCCTCCAACGTGGTTGAAAGAAAAAGCAAGACAAATGTTATCGAGATTATTGTTGCGAGAAGGAGGGATAGTGGCTTCTATGGAGAGGCTTGTGAAGGGCATACAAGAGGTGATTGAGTGGAATCTATAGTTCATCTTGTGATGCTTTCGCTGTGCAGTATAAGAAATCTATGTTATGGCTTTTTTTTTGGTGAAATTTCGCTAGATCTGTCAGGTCTGTGACCTCTGCGGCTTTGTCCCTTCAAAAATTGACCTCTACTGTGAGGCCAGGAGGGGGGACACTAGTCCAAGAAAAGCCTTGTTCTATATGTATTACTGATATACATCATTTGTTCTCATCGTGTAGATAAGTTTGATGATGTTGAAGAAGCTCTTTGAGGACATCACGGTCCACTTCGTGAGTATAATGCAAACTTTGTTATTCCAGGGAAATGTGAAGGTGTATGAGCATATTGCTTCACACTTGGCTAAAGTGCCAAAGTATATCACCGCGACACAGGCGTACTATGAAGCAGTATGCCCCCAGCTGCCACCCTTGTTTCTGGGTCTTCTACCAGGATAAGAGGGTGGTCTTAAGGAAAGAACTTTAATTGCACGTCTGGTTGTGAACATGCATCATACAACAATTATAATGGCCTACAAATTGGCTTCTCATGATATCAAGCTCTATAAAATATATTTATTCACGCCTTTGTTGAGACCTTTGTTATGCTGGGGGATACGAACTCAAACAGAGAGAAAGCTTGAGCCTGATAAAAAGAGTGAAGTTGCTGAGAAATGTTCATCTAATCACTCTGATCCTTGAGGGATCAATATGGACGAAGATCATGGGGCGTCAGAAGAAAAGATAAAATCGTCAATTTTGAATGCGGTGATTGGCATGCATGTCTTCTTGACTTTAGGGCACAATGGTGCCGAACTGCGGATAGCATGCGACAATCTCTTGTGCCGCACATCGAATCAATAACTGAAGCTCTTATGTTGTTGAAGGTTTTATTATAACCTACACATAGTGTATCTAAGTCTAAGCAGGCTAAACAAGGAGGAGCATCTCATTGTTTTGCTGATCTGTTGGAGGTAAGTTGCATTGACGCTCTTACCTGATGATATCTATCTTCTGATTTCATGTAAAATTGGTGCTAATTTCATATTGCAACCATAGATCTCTGGCACATAGATTCTGTTTTGGTTTCAATGGTTGTATAATTCAATCTCTTTAGTTAGTAGCAACTCATCAACACTAGTTGAGTACATCACTTAACTTGAATCCCTTGTGCATGCGCAGCAACCTACAAGAGCAAGCGTCAAACGAGCTCAAAGACTACAAAGCCTGCCTTTGAAAAGGGGTTCTTGGAGAATAGGTCATTGGGTTATGTTAATGCCGTATCTCATGCCTGAAAGTGTTAAACCTAATTCAGTTATTAATGCTATCAAAGAGCAATGGCCAAGACATGACGATGAGATATGGAGAACTTTAAACTCTTAACTGATGAGGATTCTCTATGTGGATAGAAGCCTACTTTGAATGAAAAGCATGGAGCCATCATTGAAGGAAAAACGGCCTTGACTTTTGATTTCACACTAGGGGTGAGTACTTGTGCCCTTTACAAGAAGTGTACTGCAATAGCTTAGGTGCAACAAACAAAGAGGAGGCCTTGGTAGGACAAATGTTCTTCTAAAGATATGCAAAATATATTATTGGAAACTAATTAACAGATGCTAGTGTTTCAGAGGGAGCTTACATTTCATTGGACAAGAATGCAAACCTTACCTAACTTAGTGATAATGCCTGTTGAATTTTCATGAGCATTGTTTTGAATTCGATTTTTCATGAGAATTGTTATGAATTTGGATTTGCTCCATGGAATTAAGGCATTTTGTTGTATACATGACACACCATGCAAAAAATGAATTTTATCCTTGAATAAATTTTTTTGGTAAACAATCAACTTTGGGCATGATAAAAACAAACTAACGTGACTCTTTAACCCCCAAGTACCTAAGCCTTTACAAGTTCATCTTCCAAATTTATATATTTTCATCTTTCTTTCTTTTGTGCTCTACTTTAGTTTACTCACCATTTTCTTCAACCTTCCTTTCCCAAGTTCACCACACCGTTTTTCCTTCCAAATGGCTCCACCTTGTAAATGGGATTTTTCTTTGTTTTCTAAATTGAAAGAAAAGCATGGTATTCATTCAAATGATATTTCCCGTAATGCCTTCAAAACTTTCTTTCAAATTGAAAAGCAACTATGTTTATTAGACTTTGTTAGTTGCAAAGAATTTGTTGAACCTCTAGTTTGGCAAATTCTAGGCTATGCCAACAATATGTTTTGGAGTGGGTAAAAAAGAGGAAACTGCATTTGGGATTGACCCATGCTCAAGCCACTATAAGATCTTATTTGATGATTACATCATCAGATATAGTACATTAGAAGGTTCTCTAATAAGGACCAAAGCTTGAAAAATGTTAAAGCCAATTATTCTTAGCAAGCTATCAACATACCAAGTTCACTAGTTCAAGATGTTGTACAACTTGGACGATGAGGAGTATTTTGGGGCCCTCAAGCTTTGATTTAATGATAAATCAAATAATGCCTATGGGGTATTAGCAACCGTTTCCAATTGTTGTCCTCCTCCCAAGGGTAGGTTCTTATGCATTACATTACTTGATTTTTTTATTTAATCAAATTTAAAATGGTTACTTAGATTGTAGGTGAAGAGCATTATGAAACAACTGAGGTGTGTCTCACTACAGGCTTGATGGCTAAAAAATTTCAAACCAATCCAAGTCACCATTATAAAAGTTACACCTCAGAAGAATGATTTTTCGAGGTAATGACAATTTTTTATACATACTCTCAACAAGATTTGAAAGGCATAAGTTGAAAGTCATACTATACAAGTTATGATTTTGACTTTAAAATTCACCCATAAATTCACCATAAATTGGGCAAAAATCATCACAAATTGGGCTTTGTAAGTTTTGAACATTGCCCAAAGAGCGATAACTCAATCTCAAAGGAATATAAATTGTGCAAGATGTAGAGTGCGAGTAAAGAAGTTATTCTATACTTCCCTCTCCGTAATACATCAAACCACCTCAAAATATGACATAAAATGAAAGTAATATACGCAGTATACCTGCAATTTCAGAAACCGAAAAAATGGCCAATCGCGGAAACACGTAAAAGGGAAAAAACCGTAGTACATCTAGACAGAGAACTTGTAGTCTCATTATAATCCTCATTCCTCATCTTCACCTGAAGCTGCCGATGCGGGAAACTACAAGGCTCAAGATGAAGAGGATAGAACAGGAGATTTTCCATACTTGGGCAACGTGATCCATAGGAGAAGCTGCAATTTTTAAGATTCAGTATTAGTACTGGAACAGACAGAATGCTCAAATATTACTCATCTTTTTAAGATGTTGGTTGTCAATTAAAGACAGCAGCAAATTCAGACACTAATGATAAATATAAAATCATCACCATAGAGATGAACTGCAAAATTTTTGAAAACCAACAAAATCAATATGGACAATAATTACCTATTGATTACTTGGAATGTCACAATGGACTATTAATTACAGAGTACCATTAATTAATTGGAATGTTAGGATATGAGAAATTTAGGAACCTCTCCTCAAGCAAATGTACCCTAAACCTATGTACAAACACTGGGCATGTTATAAAATATATAGAACACAACTCCAGGCCATTACAACATGAAATCAGCTTGTAGCATAAATGACAACATATACCAGATAGATAGAACGTTACCTCAAATTGTTTCCGGTTCAGTGCACCCACTAGCTTTGACAGATCCCGAAATAAGGAACTATTGCTAAGATCTAACTACTCTGATGTATAGTCTAATATGATCCAAGGAAAAACTGGATATTCAGATGTCATTGTAAGACCTCGGTCCCAATCAATGTGTAAGTACTCCAATCTCTCGGCAGCGCCACTATTTCCTTGCATCCTCAGCCAATTCAATAGCTTTTCTTCTATTGATGTAATCAATTGTGTGCTCTTGACTTCTTGACCCTGATTTCCCTGAGCACCAACTATTATGAAGATCCACTACCAACACACCAATATCCTTTGAGAGCCTTTGAGTAGGAAAAATTGGAAAATACAGGACGGATGGAATTGGTAAGGAAGATTTCAATAGCATTGTGTTGCAAGAGATATCAAGTTGCTTGAACAGTCATCACCTAAAGGTCAACAAGCACAAGATCTTAGATAACATATCAACCTCTCTCTAATAATGAGAATTTGAACATCATTGAAGCAAAATGCCAAAATTCATCTGAGGTTGTCTCTTTCAAGTGAAAAGACAACAAAAAACATATCTTGGAATTAGATGAAAACAAATCAAACGATATATTAGGCCTTACTCGAGACAAGTTCAAACGGCTGTGTCGCTTGATGTCATGCAAAAGACCTTCCTGAATTGGATCTAGATGCTCCATTGCATTGCCTCTATCACCCTCAGTTACATCAAAACAATCTTTCCGGTTGCTCATCTTCCATTTACTGAATCCCTTTTCCATAGTAACAACATCGAGGCAAATAAAACCACACGCACTATTGAAGTCTGATTGTCCACCCTACTAATGCCCTTGACATTGAACTCACCATAAAAATGAAGGCTGGATTGCGCTATCTCCAAGTGTCCAACCACTTTCCTCTTGGCAAACACCATAATACAAGAGACTGATAACAAAACCTGGAAGGAAAATCCTAATTAGAAGTCAAAGCAAGGACCACAACCAAAAAACAAGTCAAGACATGGGTTGATATAGTTTTAGGAAAATTGGAGAATACTTCCTAAAACATAGGATGGTGCAACAAAATTATGACACGGTAATCAATTTGATAGATAAATCAGCAAAGAAACGTAGAAAAAACTCTACCTCCTCTTCCCCAACTGATTACCTGTGGCAGAATTCCATGTGCTTGCTCCTGCAAAGACGGACGCCATCTGAAGCATCAGTTGCACTAGATGTCTCTTTAGAATTAAGAGAACAATCCACATCCACCTCAGCATTGACAACTTTTGTATCTTTTGCCAGTGACAAAAACATATGGCCCTAGACTTAAGCAGTTATCACTAGAAGAAAAGCGTGTTGAAATCCCTGAAAACACATGGGCTCGGTTTTGTTGAGTTCCCTATTCCAAACGCAGTCCAAACGCAAAAAAAACGCTTTTTTTGCGTTTTTTTGCGTTTGGACTGCGTTTGGAATAGGGAACTCAACAAAACCAAGCCCATGTGTTTTCAGGGATTTCAACACGCTTTTTGTCTAGTGTGTAGAACTTGCACTATAGCCATACAATGATGCAATGTCTCCTTTATTTGTATAAGATGTGAACACACAAGATACTACTCATGGACCAAAGACAGTCCACACCGGCGTACCTGCAACTATTAACAACACTAGTTTCCAACATGCACACTTAGTTCATATAAAAGCCTTGAAATCCAAAGACACAAGGAGAGTACCAATGAACCTAGAGTATTGTGAACCTTCTAAACCCTGTCAAAATGAAACGAATAAGAAAGGAATAAAACAAGAATCAAGCTTATGTATCTACATGCCACATCAATACATGAATTGCAGACTAACCATGTGATAGACATTCTTCTACCGCTCCATGCATGCCTTTCAGCAAAAAAAGGTCTCACTCCACCCATAAGTAGCTCTACAAAACACCCTTGTTCAATAACGAGATCCACTGGGGGATCCTTAAAGATACTCGTAATGCAATGCACAAATTCTTTGTGGAAGTAATAAATTCTTCTAAGCTTGCAATTTCACAGGATCTTCCACTAAATCCAACTTCCAAAGGTGAGGTAGATAAGGGTCCTCTCTCATCAGTCACAAAACGAAACAAATGGCACCACTACTCTTGTAAGATTGCAAGATTTCCTTGGTTAATACTCACTGCAAAATAAATTCTTCAATACCTAAATCAAGATACATGTGCTATACAATACAAACAATATCTAAGAGAATACATGGAGAAACAACCATCTGGCACACGATACCATATGCAAATTGACTGTCATAGTTATTAGATCCCACGAAAAAAAAAAGAGCCGTCAGTCGAGGGCTTCAAATCTAATGCAGTGATCCATAACCCTACTCCAACAAGGACTTGCGCAGATACAAACCAAGAAGAATAACCAAGTCAGGGACTTCCCAATAATAAGACCTCACATATTCTTTGCTAAGAATTTCCACAAGACAAGAACTGCAAGGATGTGTAGAATCACAAGTTTGCCTAGTATCATTGAGCACCAGTCTTTCCTATCGTCAACTATCTACTAAAAATCACACAAAATTACAAAATCTTGCCCATAAGTCCCAAAGTTACAATAGTACCACAATGCACCCATACTCATCGAGGTTTTGCAGCTATATCAGGATGGAGTAGGCCCCATGCCTGGGATGATCCCATGAGACATTCAGACCTAACTACAAGTATTGAAATGAAAGTAAAATATATCTAGATATAAATTCAAATACAAACGAGGGCCACTTGAATGCTGTGATGAATGCCAACGCAAAAGGAATTACTTATGAACATTATCTGCTTGTAGACCACAAAGCCTATCAACAAGGGCGTTAATACAGAAGAGACTTGCAATTAAGTTTGTCTCAAGCACTCCACGCATGCCAAGGAGCAGGTCGAAGACAATGTTGATGTCCATGCTCCAAGATTCAATCTTTAAGGTAAATATTGCAAATACTTAAGACACAGGTCCAATTTGGCATCTTGGTCTTGATCACATATTGGCGGCAATTGCAGCAAAAAAGAGAAGCACAGAAGCGAAGGAAAAATGAGCTAAGTACAGAAACTTTAGACACAAGAGGTAATTTAGACAACCACATCAGGACTACCGTGCAAACAATCTTGATCAAATATAGACAAAGCAATCCTGTCTGTTAACATCAGGGCCTCCGTTGAAACTGATGCATCATACAAAACAGTTTATAGCTACGGGGCTTAAGACTAGCATCTGGATGCCGAAAGTGCTCATTCGTGTCAGACACCAAGAACCATTTACTGGTTTAAAGTGAGAAAATTATCATTTTCAAAGTACAATTAATACCCTCAAGGGTGATGGTACATTTTAATGCCCTCAAAGTTAACAAGATGACACAACATGCCAGAAGCAAAGCTTACCAAAATTTTTAAAAAATGGCATCAAGGTAATGAAAATATAAGTCAATAGTGACAAAATTATGTCTCCATAGTGAATGTAATGCTCAACAGTACTGTTTCCTAGGTCCAATGCCCTATGCTAGAATTGCTTGAGAATTGAACTCTAAGCCCACAAACAAACCGGTTCCGTGCACGTCTTACTTGGATAAAATTTCCCGTCCACTTATGGTATGAATATGACACATTCCATGATGGATGACAGTTTCTTCCAATCATTATCGTTTCTATGAGTATTGAAAGCAATCACTAATAACTAACTAAATTCAAGATTGTAGAAATAGGTATTTTTAGATCTCAGGTTTCTAAATTCATATAAACGAGTTTCATTCTTGAGAGAAAGGAGATTACATGCTCATTATGAAATAAAATTTGACAGTTGGGAACTCCCGGAAAATGCCTGCTCTCTTGCATCAAGCTAGTATCCTATGCACCTGCTTGCGGATTGACATTGATTGAAGCACTGAACCCTAAATCCGTACACTCAAATTCAGAAGCGATGAGCATATTCAAAACGACCGTTCGAATTGCGCAATGAAACAACAACAAATTTGCATGAAAGGGTGAGTTAGGAAACAACTTGCCTCCACTTACAAAGCCTGTGTCACATTTTCGGCCAATGTAGTGAGCTTGTCCACAAAGAAGATGGTGGAAGAGTCAAATGCTTCCCCAAGCAATCCCACACCTCCGCCTGCAGCTTCTCCACCTCCGCTTCTCTCATTCTCCTCTCTTGTACACCATTTGTCCAACCCCAAGTTCCCTTCACAAACGTCGACCACCCTTAGTTTGCGATAAAATAAACTCATCCTCGCCAGCAACTTCAATCGCAATTAAAGTCAGTACTGCACAGTACTGGGACATTTGAGGAGGAGTTGTGTTGGGCTTCGGGAATCCTCAGCACTCAGTGTGGGCTAAAGGTGCGCCTCAGTCATAGCCGGCTCTCGTGGGGCGTAAAGTAAACTACCCCATGACAGGCCAACTCTCTAATGCAGACATTTACAATACAAAATCACCAATTTAATAATCCATGGTAGATTTTATCTAATAAATGAAATTTTCAAGTTCTAATCCTCAAGTTCTAATTATTTATTGTTCAAAAGTTAGTTATACCAATACTAGGCCACATACCAGGACAACATTGCAGATGCTCTAAAGTCATTACATGAACTAACTTTTTTATTCCATTATGGCATGTCCATGTTAAAAAATATTGCATCCAAATTAGGAAATATTGTGATTGCTTCAGGTGGTCTAACGACCACTATGGGCACTCTTTTTGATGGTTTTAAGGTAGTCTAGAGACTATTTTGGGCCAAATGGGCAGCACACTTCAAAAATTTGTAACAAATTCATATTTTGTCAAAAAAATAAAATTTCAATTGCTCTCTCCATTTCCCATGTTTGTCTTTCTATGAAATTTTTTATTTATTTTTCGTAAATGTCAATAAGGCAAACCAATTATTTTGTCAGTCATAGGTTGGTTAGTTTACCATAGTTGGAGGGGCCGTTGGAATAGATGGCTCATAAATTTGCACTCAAATGCCAGTGGCTTGCGGCTAGAGTGAATTGACCCCCTCATTGCCCTACCTTGGATCTCGCCTTGGATAGATGGACGGATGAGAGGGTTGTGCTTATTGTTGAATCACAAGCCTCTTTTGCTGTCAAGTCTCCCTATCGGGCAATGATCGGAAAACCTTGGCAGTTAATTCAAAATCAACCTTGTGGATTGGGAAAAAAACCTAGTTGCATTTCAAATTCAATAGATGAAAAACTAGAAGGAATTTTCAAGGGCTACAAATCAACAAACACCACCTCAAAATTATAGGATATTTGGCCACCTCCTTTGAATATTGGGGAGGGTTGCTATTATGCGAGCTTAAGAGTGTAAGCTCATGAGCCTAGAAGACTACATACCTATGGGATAGGTGTCTATAATATAGAAACCTTCTATAATTATAGTGCAACTATGCTATAGATACCTATATTATAGATATATTTGTTATAATCACCTTCAATGGGTGTTGTATATCTACTTATATACATACTTAAGGCTCACATGCTTGCATTTTCATGCTCACATACTAGCACTATTGGAATATTGGGGGATTTTAACTAGCTTCAAGCAATATCAATTGGTTCTTACCTAGCAAAATTAGAACATATTTGGAGGATATCAACCTTGAGGAGGGAACTTCAAGACTTTAGGACTTAGCTCCAAAGTCTAACATTTCATTTCATTTGTTTAAAAAAATTAATTTAAAACAAAGATGGTAGAGAGGGGTTATTTGTTGAATGGCCCACCACCTCCTAGGCTCCCGTAGCTCTCACAGGAGCCCCCTGAAATTCTAACACAGGAGTGGTACCTTACAGGGCCGAGGTATACATAACAAAAAAAACATTTGAAAAAGAAAAAATTGGTAAGGAATACTTAAGTTTCTAAACTCTTTTGATTTATGCAACCTTTTTGTGACCATTCTTAGCTACATATTGCACATGTTATAACTTAAAGGATTATTGTCCCTTTGGAGGACAAATGCGATTTTGGGCAAGTACCTATAGGCTGAATTTTTGTCCTGATTTTTTGAAATTTTTTTTGAAGATAGAAAAAATTGATAGGCTTTGTGGAAATATAATTTTTTCTTAATCGATGCCTTGGAACAAAAGTTATGCCCAAATAAGCTCAAATTAGGGGAGAGGGGGCAATCTAAGCAGCAAAAAAAATTTGCAAAAATTTGAATTTTTTTTTAAATCATTTTTTCTCATAGATTATGTTTTTTTCTATTTGAAAAGATTTGATTCTTTTCATTTGGGTTTGTTGTAAGAAAGTTATGGACTTTCTTGTTTTTCGAGTAGTTAGAGCATCTTTTTGAAAAAAAATAACTTGTAGGATTCATTTCTGAATGCAATTTTTCAATTTTTTAAAAAAAAAATTGCATGGTTGAGTTTACTTGCTAGAACAATCTCACCATTGGAATTAGTGCATTTTAATTCCATCTAAAAGATAATAATATTTTAGATTTTCCTTCTCTCTTGTACCTACTTTTACTTAACAATTTTTTTAAGAATGAAAATTAAGGTTTTTTGAATTTCTTTTTTTTCCTAAACTCTAAACTCAATTTTCCACTACAAAAATTTAAAGCTCAAAACTTTGTAGTGCAAAAATTTTAAGGCCCGGTTTATACTTGGGGCCGGATTGAAGGCCGGCCGGAACTCTCCAAGATTGAACCAATAGGATCACTCAATTTCTCCAAATCCGATCCAAGGGCTTTATACTTGGAGCCGGCCGGAACTACAATTCATCCTACGTGTCGTCATAGGTGGCATGGTTTTGGCGCCAAACCTTCCGGCCCCAAGGGAGCAATGGGGACGAGGTTTTGAGTGGCCGGAACTCCCATCTAGAGCCGAATTGGGCTCCTCCGTTAGGTCATACAAATCTCTACCATCAATTTTTATAAACCCATTTTTATTTTTCTCAAAATCTCCTTTGTTGCCATGCTTCAAAAGTGGCTCTGTCGCTGTACTGTGTTACACAAGTTCAATTGTTTTGCTTACTTTTGGGGTGGGTGGGTGGGGTGGTGAGGGGGTTGGTAATGCAAGAATAGTTAATTTATCTGAATATATTAATAACTCAAATAACAATAATTCAATAATTTAAATATAAATAATAATGTGATAATATAGATAAAAATACTGTAATAATTTAATAATTGAAATAATAATATTATTAATATTATTATTTAAATAATAAAATGATTTAAATGATTTAAATAATAATGAAAACTTAATAATTTAAACTATTCATTTCAAAATTAAATTGACTTCAAATAATTAAATGAAAAAAATATTTTGTTTTTTTATTTAATTTGAAAGAAATTTAATTTCTTTTTTGCTAAAAGCTACCATTAGTGGATAATTTATAATTTTCTATTATATTGTTCACCTTTAAAAGGAAGTTCCTACACACCAAAGGACGTGACATTTGGATATTGCATTATATTTTTATATTTCCAATTAGTTTAGGCAAAATAAGGTAGTTTCTTCATTAACCATGCATTTAAGATCTTATTGCCTTTTTGAGGAAGTTGATATTCTCCAAACAATTTCTAGTAAATTTTAGGAGGAATAAAAGTGAATTTTGCATTTAATCCAAGTTGTTTCATAGTTTATGGAAATCAATTCAAAAAATTAGTAGCACATCAATTCATTTTAGTAGAATCCTCAATCTTCTTTTTAAACATCCAAAAGTAAAGTCATTTGAATGTAGACCTACTTGCATATGTGTCAACATAGAAATGAAAACAAATTGAAAGCAAGGCTCAATACTTATGATACTAAAACATTTTGCCTTTGAATAGTCACCATGTTGCAAAAAGAGGAGAATTGGAAATGCGTCTCAATGTATATTGACTAAATAAATAATCAAATATAACTAAATATATGTTTTTAAATTACATTTTGAAAGGAAAAGGAAAAGGTTCCAAAAAACATGAAGAAATTCATTTTTTCATTTTGAAAGTAGAAAAAAAAGGAATAGAAAGATGAAGTTTTAGAAAAAGTCAAAAGATCTTTTTTTTTTGAATTAAAAGAAAAAAGGAAAAAGAAAAAGGAAAAAGAAAATTGTTTTTCTGAAATAGAAAAAAAAAAGAGAAAAGAAACAATAATAGTTTTTAATTTTTTTAATTGAACATTGAAAAAATCCAAGAGCACATGAATTGAAAATTGGGCCCTAGAATCTGGCCCATGGGCTTTACATTAACTAGGGCCGGATGGAAAATTTGGGGCCGGATTGAGGGCCGGATTGTAGGTAAATCCGGCTGGCCTTCCATCCGATCCTAGGCCTAGTATTAAGCCGGCTTAAGTTAAAAATGTTCAAAGTCAAAAAATCCAGTCCCACAATGTTCTGAAAAACTTATTTTCTCCAAATTCTAATTTGAATGAATAAATGAAATTTCATCCATAGATTGAAAGTTTCATCCACTTCTATGGATGTAAATAGCTTCATCCTTCCAGTGATTATCGCTTTCTAAAATTAATAAAAAACCCTGAACTCTGCGGTCATAGGCCCGGCATTTCAGGTAAGAGAGACAAATGATGCTAGCTGGCACGTAGAACAAATGTGCCAATCATGCCGTGCCCAATCATGTGGTGATCGCCCCCACTGACTAGCTCCCCTGCTTGAGACGATTCTTCCTTTTGGTTTTTTAGCCTCACCGGAAATTTCCTCTCCCTCGGTAGGTTGGTCTTAGATTTTTGGTTTTGGATTGGTTGTTGAACATTTCACAGTTGAAGCCCTAGCTTGTTTGCACTGCTCCCGCTTGCTGCCTAAACCTTAAATCCTTGAATTGAAGTGGGAATGAAGTGTCATGACGATGAGGCAACGCATCTTGAGCAGGTATGTTGCTCTGAAATCCTTGTAAACCTAATATTAGATTTTCAATTTCTTCTGTAGAGCTTTATGGACATTGTAATTTGCGCTTGATCCAAATATGAAGTAGGAACACAATTGCAAGTGGGGTCTGAATTCATTGTGATTTTGATTCACCTTCGGTCGTGTTGTTTTTATCCTACATATCAAGTTCGTGTCAGGGTTTCCTGTTTCTTAGAAACAAGCTCGTATGTGCTGATCATGATGGGTTGACTTTGCTTTTCTCGGTTGGTTTCTCTTTTCAAAATTGAAGCTTAGCCTGTTTGTAGTGTCCCCGGTTGCTCTCTCAAACCCTAAATCCGTAATTTTGATCTTCCTAATCTTTGATTTTAAGTGCTTCTAGAGAGCTGTAGCTTATACGTGGAGAGTTACAATATTCATTTGATCCAATTATGAAGTATGAGCTCAATTGCTTTTCTGTCGAGTATCTGGGGTCTGAATTCAAAATGCTTTTGATTCCCCTCCAATTTCATGATATGTATCCTTTATATCAAGTTGGTGGCAGGGTTTCTGTCTTCTTTGACATAAAGCTTGTATGCGTTGATCATGAATGGGTAGATTTTTCTTTTTTGGATTAGTTGCCTAACATTTCAAAATCAACGCCTCTGTAGTATTCACAATTGCCTAAGCCTTAAACCCTAAATTCTAAATCCTAAAACCCGGCGTTCAAGAGCCTTCTCATATTATCAATGTGAACCAATTGTGCACTGCACCTCAACACGATGCACTGTATAAGTGAGGTAACAGCTTGTTTTCATTTTGTCTCCAGTAAGTCTTGGTTTTCACAGTTTACTTTTCCATTGCCAGTTTTGAATGTGGTGTTCTTGCACTAGAATTATTTCCCACACTGTTTCCAAGGCAGATTAACTGCATGGTAACTATTCTGGGTTTTGAATATTCCATCAATTAGGATTATATTGAGGATTGTACATTGGATATCTGGAAAGACTCATGAAAATCTTAGTGTTCTATTTGAGGAAGAGGCACTGCCAAATAGCTGCTTATTGATCATGCAGTGATCCCAGTTTACAATTTCCTGAAGACAGTTTACTATGATGCCTTTTTGAAGTTGTGAATCATTCTAAGTTGGCATTGATTAGTGGTAATTTATCCCAATGAATTGACATTGTGGTTGGACGATGTGCCCTAAGGGAGAAGATCTGAAGTTCCTAAGACTGGCTCAAATAGGTTGATCAATATGACTCGCTTAACTGCAACCACAATGAGTCCCACTTTCATATCCATTAGAGAGAATTTGGACCTTCTAGAGGGCCGCGAGTTCCCATGAGTTCTCCAACAATTTCTGGTGAGTTTCCTACTGCTGAAACTGCGCCACCGCAGCAAGGTGACATGGCTGAAATTCGGCCACATCAGATTTTAAAAAAAAAAATAAAAAAAAATAAAAAATAAAACTTAAAATGGATTTTTTTTTTTTTTTCTTCTTTCTTTTTTCAAGAACCCTTTCTAGTATTAGTCACCAAACTAGTAACTTGTTACTATTTCAGCACATAAACATGGACTAAAGAGATAGGCAAAAAAGAGCAAAAGTAGTAGATGAAACTTTTTTGCTGATTTTAGGGTTCTAATACCCTATGATATTGATACAAAAAATATGTCATTAATATGGGATTAAACCCCACCCTCCCACCCTGATTTTATCTTATAAAATGGGGTTATATGAATTATTACTTCATTTTTCTGGTTAAAAATGGGATGTATTATCACCTTGATACTAGTTTTGGAGAATACAAATAGCAAATGAAACAGCTAAGTTAATAAGAAAAAGTAACTGATGACCCATATTTTATATGGTTGGACTTGATCTCTGAGTTGATTGAGCTTCCAGGCAGTCTCTGTCAATGGTACAAGCAAGAAGTTAATTAGCCAGCATGGCAATTAACTAAGTAAGTGAGCTAAAGTGGCTGAGATATGCAGAGTGACTGGTAATTCAAATATTGGCGCTCCATACTAATAACACCCATTACCGTCAAAAAATAATGGGCGCTGTTTGGACTGGCTTTGGAACGGTCACGATATAGGACCCTATCACTGTAAGTCTGTAACTGAGCAGTGAGGGAGAATAGTTACACAATGACTAAGTTATCTTTGAAGCCACCACTGTTGTGCTGAGAGCTACGAAGCTAATGTTTTTACTGCTGTGCCGAGAGCGAGCTGAGAGCTTTGAAGCTAAAATCTTTGCTGGCTTATTGTTTTGCTATCGTGTGTGGTGGAGGGAAAGATGGCATCGTCACAATCCAACACTGCTGCATCACAGGTTTTGATATTGCTATGGTGTATAGGATTGTTCCATTTTTTATCTTTGATTTTCCTTGTGAAAGCAATAACACGCGTTGTGGGCTGTAGACGCCTGTTGCAACCTCACTAACATCACATTGGTTTGTCTTGTTCTTGGGATGGGCACAGGTGAGGCCCACAACCTCTTGGAGATTTTTGGAGAAATTATGGACACCATTTTCTATTAGTTGATTCCTTATTAGTCCAAAATGTTGAGACACTACATTATTTAAATATTATGAGATGTATGTTTTAGCATGACTTGGTGATTTGGGTAAAAGATGTCTAGTCCTAATTTTTGCCTTGCCAAAAAGATACTTTGATTGATAGTATGATGTGATGGGAAAGAAAGATATTGCATATATCACAGTTATAGATTGCATATTGAGGTTGTTGTGGCAAAGAAAGGTATATTGATAAGACATGACACCTTGCTGAAATCATGCTTGAGTGTGGTACAGAGAGACTAAAACTTGGAAGATAAGCTTAGTCCTATGAAGCAAATCAATACTAGAAGAGAATCAGATAAATGCCTAGTAAATGGGATGTTCCTGAAATATGGCTTTTTTTAAACTTGATCCATAGAGTGCTGGTGAGGCACTCTCATTTATATGATTCTTTTCTGATATGATATTGCTAATTACGGGATGGATTGCTTGACCTTCCTATACAGACAGCAAAGGGAGGTCCTGTCTGGCATGAGGATCTCCTGAAAATGGGATACAAGGACCCACTCCCACCTCCTATTCCGGGAATCCAAGCAACACTGGCAGCGATTGATCCAACTGAAGTCCACAAGTTTGTACAAGAGTCGGACTTGGCTACCCTTACTACTGCCGGAGAAGAGGGTGAGCCACCACTTCTTTTAACAGTTTTGGATCTATCACAATGGACACGCATTTTCGAGTGCGCAAATACTGACTTGTCCATAGCACTTACTCGTTTACGAGAATTACACGGCGCTCTGCATGATATTTTGGTACAAGATGAGACAGACCTTAAGACTGCAAAAAAGAACATTACGGTGGTTGAAGTGGCGGTGCGACATGCGAATAACATGGCTAACGACTCTAGCTTGTCGTTATCACAAGTTCCAACCCATGAAACGGGTATGTTCAGTCACCCCTTCCTTGCAAACCTGTGCATAGAGGAAGCTCATAAGGCGGCCTTAGAAGATTTGCAAGAGACTATTATGTCCACCTAGTTAGAGAAAGAGCAGGAGCTGCTTGTAGCTTCTGGCCGTCACCTTGCAGTACCATTCATACCACGTCGTACCGTTGAGGATCAGGTCTCTGTCAAAGACCATCGTGTCTGGGCTACAAGAAATCTAAATTCATTAGCACCAATTCTCCATTCCACATGGAGAATCTGGGTTGGTCTATCCAAGCAGGACATTGATGAGTGTAGGGATGCTGCGTTGCAGAATAAGCAGTTAATCACAAACGGACAGAACTTAGTGAATGCCTTTGCATTATATGGCTTTGACCATGGAAAATGTTCAGTGACAAATGTCAAGCTTCACATAAAACTGGACGTCCCCTCTGCTAATGACAGAAGGGATAAGCATCCACAAGAAATGTGGAATGTATATCGTCCATATATGAGGTGTACATGTCATCCTAAGTCTAATACAGGCTGTACCGGATCTTTCATCTGGTGGGATCATGCAATTTGGTACATGATTAACCACCTGGAAAAGTTTTTTCCAGATGAAAGCTTCCCTTCTTTAAGAACTAAATTTATAGCTTTTCTCATTTGGATGCAAGGTGCTGGGCGGTTGGCTATAAGATGCCAGATTGCTTTTTCATTCTCACGCACTTGGATGTGCAGTGCAGCAATCTTATTTGCTGCAAACCCTACTGGTAGAATCCTTGGAGACTTACCCGATATGCCTGGACCAAGGAAGATTGAACGACTACTTAAACCTGCAGCTTTCTCTGTTTCCAACCCGGGCACCCCCAGTAGTGCGCCACCAACAAAGAAACAGAAGATAAACCTAAACACTCCCCCACCTTCAAACCGCCAGTCTAATCCTGGTGGGTATTACGGAAGGGGACGTGGCATGCATGCTCAAGGCAGGGGTGGTGGAGGTCGCGGAAATAACCTCCATCGACAATATGCAACTCCTGTCCAAAATATCTCACCTTTCCAGTACTTCCCCGCGACTCCTCGTTCGGAGCAGATTACTGTTTTTTCTGACAGTGTGGGAGCAACGTCGAACCTGGCTTCAGGCAACACGTCACGTACGACAAACTCACCAAATGTTTCAGAGAGCCTACAGTCTCCTATGAAAGGCCGATTCTTGAGCTTCGGTGACGAATAGATAGTGCTAGATGTTCACTACTTCTCATGATTTGTAGTGGGCTTGTTTCAGAGGTCCAGAGAGTCCTTACCAACGATAAACTTGGTCGAGCTGTCTTACGAAAAAGCAATATTAAGAAACCGATTGGCTATATTATCATTATGTACCCTTGCTGTGCATTAGAATGGATTAAATTACTTAAAGTGTTTGCAAATTGTTTGATCAAGTTCGACCTTGAGCACTTGATACCTTCTCTAGCCGAAATTAGATTTGCGTGGAAATATCATGACAACATTGCTACAGCTTTCTATAAACCTGCAGAAGTCTTCAAAAAAATTTCCTTCATTCATTTGCTTGATGTTACTGACCAATGTGCATGCTTGCGAGCAAAGGGACTCTTCAGATTTGTGGACTCACAAACTACATCTGAGGCTAACACAATCATGCCGGCACAAGCACATGTACGCACTGTGGACGTGGAGCTGATTCAAAATCGTGAGCTGAGGTAGGCGGTGGCAATGGGGTTGAACCACATCCCACTAAAGCCTACTAAAATTGCAGTAAGTATTGCCACCATACTTGATGCTTTTTCTCAATTGATACAAATTCTTGATCTGGAGAGAATTGGACTACCAGTCATTGAGGCTACGGAATGGATACGTTCCATATGCTTAGAACAATTAAAAGCAGCTTCTAAAGCAAATTTGGCAGGTCTTCGGTTCTCAGGCCAAGATTTACTAAGCCAAAAACATATCCTAGACGAAGTTAAATGGATTACATCCAACCTTTTTTGCTCAGGCTTGGATAAAGCATCAAATAATATATGTTTCATATGCATTAAACATATCAGATTATTGGCTTTAGAAAGATTGTCTTGCACAGACTTTGTCCACTGCAAAGATGAATCAGGATGGATTCTGCAAACCCAGATTCTCGATCAAGTTGCACGAGAAATCGTTGAGTTAGTCCCAATGCTGCAAATTTCAGCCCTATCATTGCCATACTTGATGGCAACATTTAAGTTTCACAAAGGGACTTATCGATGGCTCACAAATGCCCATAATACTGTTTTTTCTAATTTGGCCCAAATGCTTACAATTGCTACGATGGCAATCTTGGAACAAGTCAAGGATTGGGCAAAAACGGCAGTACAAGGGTATGAGAATTTTCTGAGATGTCATACATCTCTTTTGTGGCTGGTAAACTCTTCAATTGAGGTGGCTCTCAACTTACCAGAGAGAATTCAGGATGTTTTTGTGGCTGATGTTACTAGATGCTACGAGACAATTCCATTGCATGGCCCTGATAATTTGGTGGATGCGGTCTCGCACATCATAAAGATTGGGTTCAAACAGGCACGAGTTGCTCATCCACGATTGATTCCTTTGATTTGGATTAGGATCGATGCCGAAGGAAAGGCCTGTCGAGCTGTCTGGAGTTCAACATGTCCAGCTTATGGAAACTGGCTATCAATGACTGAGGAGAAATTGGTTAAATTACATCAATGGTTGATGACAAATTGCTTTGTTGGTTTAGGCGACAGAGTTTGGAAGCAACAATCTGGCATCCCTATGGGATTTTCGTGTTCACAATTATGGTGTAATACTTATCTTCTTTACTATGAGATTACGTTTATCCAACGCCTAGCTAAGCTAGGACGTGCTGATTTGCTTGGTAAATTCCAATCAGCATTCAGATTTATTGATGATCTGTGTTGGTTAAACACTGAATGTCCTATGGAATTCTTGTCACCAGAACAGGAACGTTCACCATCCAATCCTTATTGGATTTATCCACTTAATGTGCTACAAATCAAATGTGAAGTGTCGAAATACTCGGACACAGATCCTCTTAGAGGCATTCATGCAAACTTTATGAATTTGGAAATTAAAGTTTCCGAATCTGACGCTTCTAAATATAGCACTTGCAAATATGACAAGCGCAGAGCGTTACCCTTTGCGTACACACAGTACATCAAATTCCATTCTAATAGACCTATAAAGCATGTCAGAGTATGAAAACCTTGTTAGAATAGAGTTAGCATAGAATTGAGATTAGTTAGGTAGGAATTTTCAAAATTTGTGTCTAAACCGTAACGGAACTAGTCCGGATACGCAAAATAGCAGATAACGTAAACATTCGGGAAATTTCGGAGATACTTGGGATGAATCCGGAATCCGGAAACCATAACCGGATGGATGGAAACCCTAGGACGGAACGCCGCCACCTATAGGCTACGGATCCGGCCTAGAAGGCTAGGGTACGGCTTGGGAACGGAAACCCTAACCAGGTTCTCATCCGGGAACTGGCGGCGGCAGGGAATGTATTTAAAGGGTACCACCGCCAGCATTCCGCCATTCTGAGTTTGGTGAACTGCTCGCTGATAGTTGAGAGAAAGAGTGGTGAGTTAGCAATCTCGCAGACTTGCAGGGAGGGGTGAAGTCAGTAGTTTTTGTTCCGGAATTAGAAAAGTTCAGGTGTCGAGGCCTATGGCGGATGGTGAGGATCCCAAGGCCGCCAAGCAGTCGGTGATTTCTCGGATGGTCTGTCCAACCATTCCCACCGACCCGCTTTTTCTGCAGCAGTTAGAGGAGGATCTTAGGCAGATAGGGTGTGCCGGATTCCTCAACCGACCGTGGAACCTCCGGAGCGATGAAATGATACAAGAGCTAATCGAGGGAGTGCCAAACCAGTTTGAGCTTACGGTGAGAGGTCAGAGGGCGAATTGGACGGAAGACGTCTGGTCCGCCGT
Source organism: Antitrichia curtipendula (assembly GCA_951230915.1). NCBI lineage: Eukaryota > Viridiplantae > Streptophyta > Bryopsida > Hypnales > Leucodontaceae > Antitrichia > Antitrichia curtipendula. Next base: position 521,191 of record CATNWC010000181.1, on the reverse strand, counting down.
GTACGGGGTAGGAAAGACCGGATCCGGACTCGCTTCGCGATCCGATAAGTTTGCAGTAGGGAAGTTCCGTAGTCCACCGCACTCGAAAGAGGGATACGCGATTAGTGACTGCATAGACGAGCGGCAGAAGCGGGTGCTGGAGTTCCTAGTACCCATTGTCTATCCGGAAAAGCCAACCCGGGTGACCGTTACAGTGGCAAACACCATATTCGGGGCGATGGATAATAGAATTGTGCATTGGGGCCGAGTGATAGCGGGGGTCGTTTCTAAGTTAGCGGATCACTTAGCGAAGGCCAAGTACAGTCCCATCAGCCCCTACCTTTTTCACATTTACCATCATGGTGAGGTGCTCAGTCCGGAAGAAATGGTGGTGTACAACACCGGAAACGAGCTCCTCAGGTATGGACTCACCGGCGAGCTGACGCCGGATACTCCTGTTTCGGAAGCAGAGGAAGAGGAAGGAGAGGAAGACGAGGAGGATCCGGACCGGAAGAAGGTGAGGAGGAAGTCGACCGACCCGGCAGCGAGAGGACCACCACCAGCGCCCTCTGCTGAGGAAACCCGGAATCCGGGTACGGAAGGCGGGAATCCAACAGAAGGCAATCCGGCAGGAGAGAATCCGGATCAGCCGGACTTCTTCGAGATTGGGAATCAGTGGATGGAGCAAGCCCGGGAGCTGCTTTACAAAGCGATACGATTTGTCAACAACATCGCTGAGGAGCTCAAAGTGGAACCTGAGGCGATCTTGGACGAGATCCGCAGAAGACCCACGCCGGAACTTATTGCTGAAAAGGACGAGCAGATCCGGATACTTGAGAAGACCCGGGATGATTTGCAGGCAAGAGGAGCCTGGGCGGAAGGAGAGTGCTTGATGGCCCGGGAAAACGAGAAACAGGCGCTTTGCCTCGTCCGGAATCTGTCTGCGCTTGTCAACCAGCCGGCAGATTCCGTCAACAAAGCCGTTTTGTATGACGCACAGTTGGTGGCGGGTGGACACATAGCCGGATCCAAAGTCATCATGATTTTGATGGACTTCAAGGCGCGGATGGAAGGAGTGCTGGCGGAGATGCAGAGATTGGTGGGGCGGATTGACCCAAACAAGGCTATGGACTTCAGGGAGTTTCCGGATGTCCCGGCCAACATGTACCTACAGACGCCAGTCAAATCAGCAATGGGGATTCCGCTCCGACCACAGCTGGAGGGATTAGGGTCACTGCTCAGACCACCTGCAGGACCCTCGCTGAGTCAGGTACGGATATCGCACCCTGGCACCCCTGTTTCTGAAAGGGTGCCGGATATAGTAGTTCCAGGCTTCCCGGCAAGATCCGATCCGCTCGCAGCCCACGCTCAGAGACCACACGGATCCGGATCACTGACGCCTCAGTCGAAGGCTCGTTTGGATCTGGTCCAAAGGCTGGGAGTTCCCAATCTAGCACGAACCCATCCGGAAAGTTTTGAGCACATGGAGCCAGAGAAGGTGCCAGGGACCGTTCCGGAAAGGAAGAAGGACAGGGAGCCGGAACGGAAGAAGACCCCTCCACCGAAGGCCACGCTCACCCCAATTGACTTAGCGTCACCCGGGGAGGAAATCGAGAATGAGATTGAGGAGGAGGAAGATGACGATCTGGAGATCCTGGAGTCTGAGAAGGAGGAGTTCCAGAGCGGATCCGGAACGGAAACCGAATCCGATGAAGAATTGGTGACCGTCAAGCGGAAAATACAGACTCGGGCCGCCGGCAAACTAACTCCTGCGAAGAAGGCCAAGACGAAGACACCTGCACCACCTCCCGTAAGCAGCACGAAGAAACACCGGAAGGGTAGATAGGTAGATAGGAATGTTAGTTTTTAGGATTTCTATGTTTAGCCGGACCGGATTTTCCGGGTGTGGGACCCCTGGTTCCGGATTTTGTGGGCAACTTGCAGTTGACTTGGAGTTGCCAGTAGATCAGGTTTGTGATTGGTGGCCCGGATTTCCGGGCGCCCTTTTTGCTTTTTGATTTAGTATTTTAAGGGATGTGTGGGGCTGATGCCTCTCATTCCCTCCTTGTGTGATTTAATGATTTGAATTCTAGTCTTTCTTTAATCTGAGCCACTAAGTGGACTTTCGGACTACTCACGGTTGCATCGAGTGTGTGCTGATTAGTGTACTTGGGAGTTGGGAGTTTGGGAAGATCGAGTAAGGAGGAATCCGGATTCAAGTCCTTCCGGATCAGTGTGAGGGAATAGTGTTTGTGACTGTGTTAGATCTGTGAGCAAGAGTTCACGTGAATAAGTGCTTTTAAACTACCGGAACGGTAATCCGGTCGAGAGTGGTGTGGGTGAGGGTCCGGAATCAAGGGTGATTCTGTACAGAGTGACTCGGCCGTCAGAGGAAGATCCCCCACTCCCCGGAAAGTCTCCCAACCTTAGGATCGGTCTAACATTTAGCAGATACCTTCGTGCTGTTCGTGAAAGCTTTGGGTCTGTCGTTGTAGTTAGAGGGTGGAAATCGGATCCTGAGTGACCTGTTACCGGATAGGCCATCCGGGAACTGTGAGGATACGGAAAACCTCCGCGAGCTACACTCTATTCAATCTTAGAGGTTTTGTTTTGTTTTGTTTATTTAGAGTTAGATTTATAAGAGGTGATGTCCCTGCCCCTTTAAAACCCAAAAGCGGACCCCCTGAAGGTAAAACAGGGGCATGAAAACCAATAGTGCGAGAATGAGAAGTCGGATTCGGTAAGAAGACGGATCCGGATCGGTATCCAATTTGTAGAGGATTCCGGAAAAAGAGAGGGGAAACCCAACTTTACGGGTTTCTTGGGGTTTTGTGGGAGTAAAGTGGTAAACTGGCTAACTTTTGCTCCTAGCAACATAGTAGAGTCTCCTGGGACGATATTCCGTGTCGTCTTGCAACATTTGTGTGTTGTAAGGATACTTACGGCTGACTGCGCGTACGACAAAGCAATCATATAGTATTGCAGTTTCTCAAAGTGTACCTATTTTATATCTTTCCAGCTCAGTAGAAGCTGCTACGAAAGAAATACAGTCACTAATTCAGACCCTAGTGGGTAATGGATTCTTTGAGCCACGATTACGAAAAACAATATGTGACTTTCTTGACAAGAATTCTTTCCCTGGGCTCAAATTCGACATTCAACTACTAAACGCTAATCTCAGGTAGCGTTTCAATTACAATACCCTACTAAATCAAATAATTGATTTGTTTATGTGTTACAAAAGGGAAATGAAAAAAGTAATGCTCTTAGTGACAATTAACGTCATAGAGCTTTAAGATGCCTGGTGTGCTCCTCAGTAAGAGGGTACATCAGGTGTTCTTACTGAGGGCTAGCACTCCCAGGGGTGAAGGCGGGCTTTTTTTTCTTTTTTCAAGAACCCTTTCTAGTATTAGTCACCAAACTAGTAACTTGTTACTATTTCAGCACATAAACATGGACTAAAGAGATAGGCAAAAAAGAGCAAAAGTAGTAGATGAAACTTTTTTGCTGATTTTAGGGTTCTAATACCCTATGATATTGATACAAAAAATATGTCATTAATATGGGATTAAACCCCACCCTCCCACCCTGATTTTATCTTATAAAATGGGGTTATATGAATTATTACTTCATTTTTCTGGTTAAAAATGGGATGTATTATTACCTTGATACTAGTTTTGGAGAATACAAATAGCAAATGAAACAGCTAAGTTAATAAGAAAAAGTAACTGATGACCCATATTTTATATGGTTGGACTTGATCTCTGAGTTGATTGAGCTTCCAGGCAGTCTCTGTCAATGGTACAAGCAAGAAGTTAATTAGCCAGCATGGCAATTAACTAAGTAAGTGAGCTAAAGTGGCTGAGATATGCAGAGTGACTGGTAATTCAAATATTGGCGCTCCATACTAATAACACCCATTACCGTCAAAAAATAATGGGCGCTGTTTGGACTGGCTTTGGAACGGTCACGATATAGGACCCTATCACTGTAAGTCTGTAACTGAGCAGTGAGGGAGAATAGTTACACAATGACTAAGTTATCTTTGAAGCCACCACTGTTGTGCTGAGAGCTACGAAGCTAATGTTTTTACTGCTGTGCCGAGAGCGAGCTGAGAGCTTTGAAGCTAAAATCTTTGCTGGCTTATTGTTTTGCTATCGTGTGTGGTGGAGGGAAAGATGGCATCGTCACAATCCAACACTGCTGCATCACAGGTTTTGATATTGCTATGGTGTATAGGATTGTTCCATTTTTTATCTTTGATTTTCCTTGTGAAAGCAATAACACGCGTTGTGGGCTGTAGACGCCTGTTGCAACCTCACTAACATCACATTGGTTTGTCTTGTTCTTGGGATGGGCACAGGTGAGGCCCACAACCTCTTGGAGATTTTTGGAGAAATTATGGACACCATTTTCTATTAGTTGATTCCTTATTAGTCCAAAATGTTGAGACACTACATTATTTAAATATTATGAGATGTATGTTTTAGCATGACTTGGTGATTTGGGTAAAAGATGTCTAGTCCTAATTTTTGCCTTGCCAAAAAGATACTTTGATTGATAGTATGATGTGATGGGAAAGAAAGATATTGCATATATCACAGTTATAGATTGCATATTGAGGTTGTTGTGGCAAAGAAAGGTATATTGATAAGACATGACACCTTGCTGAAATCATGCTTGAGTGTGGTACAGAGAGACTAAAACTTGGAAGATAAGCTTAGTCCTATGAAGCAAATCAATACTAGAAGAGAATCAGATAAGTGCCTAGTAATTGGGATGTTCCTGAAATATGGCTTTTTTTCCAGCACTATTCACTATTCACAGCATGGGGACAGATTAGGGAACAAGGCTGAAACGGCCCTCCCATGGCCCCAAATCTCTTCTAATGACAACTTCAATGCTATTTTAAACAAATCTCTGTATTTTACTAAAAATGTAAGCTGTTTTGATGTGGAACGATCTCTTGAAGGGACAAGAGGCCTTAATTGGGTCTCATGAATGTCATATTGAGATTTGTTCCTACTTGCTTTTGCTGTAGTTTTTTCCAACCCATGCAATGTTCATCGTTGATTCTGGTAAATATTTTGGTCCGATCTGAGTATATGTTTCACAATATGATCAGTGAAATTGGTCATTTCGAAACCATGAATCCTTGGTCGTCAGAGGAGTTAACATTGTGTATGCATTACGTGCAGCCCAGCCAATTTCCAGTGGATTCCAATGGCCAAGGGCTTTGCTCAACTCCCAAACTCATATGAGCTGCAGATGGAGTGCGAAATCATTCTTCTCCAACTCCGAAGAAGATACAAGTTGGAAGCGGCGTGGAAAATCATGCTTCCTCAACTCTTAGAAAGGTACAGGTTGGAAGTGGATTGGATCACCATGCTTCTAAGGTGGTACAACGTGGAAATGGAGTGGAAAATCATGCTTCTCCGACTCCTAAGAAGGTACAAGGTGGAGGTGGAGTGGAAAATCATGCCCCAAATTCACACGAGGATTCTGTCGGCGCTCATGATCTACCCTTAGACACTTTTTTCGTATATGTCAACCCTTCATTTGAGCCCTTGGAAACTTTGAAGAGTACAAGCAAGGAGCAAAAGCAGGTCAGTTCTCTTATTTCATGTGGATTCATGTTAGGCATAAAGATTGTGTCTATATTTGTCACTCTAATGCAAAATGAAATTTCCTTCTCCTACAGGCCAAGTCTGTACTTGTAGACTCCAACAGGCAACATGCTCTGGAAACTCCCAAACTGTCAAAGCAGTTCACCACACCTAGAAGGAGGTCAGCAGCTTTCGGCACCAATGGCTTTGAGAATTTGTCACCAATAGCTTTATTTAATGATAGCCATGCAACAGCTGTTACCTTGCGGTCAATCAATCGGGTCACTCACATGGCGGCTAAAGAGTCCAAACTATCAGAGCCAGGAGTTGATGGAACCAGATGCACTTCAGCAGTCAAGAAAGAATTTGGTTCCAAGCTTAAAAAAAGGGGAAGAAATGAAGGCGTTGTAGTTGAAGACGAAAATGCAAGAGTTACAAGGTCAAAGACTGAGGCTGAGAAAATTGCGCTCTTTCTGAGGTTTCCAGCTGCCAAGGTTAGGCCAGATGGAAGGAAAGAAGAATACTGGCACGGGGTATCTGATGTGCTTCTGGAAAAATACACAAAGACAAAGCTTTTGAGTGCTTCAAAATCTAAAGTTGAGCGTTGATTGAGGAATGATTTGGGTTGTTTTTGTATATACAAGTTAACCCTGGAGTGTCCAGATTTATTGCAACAGGTGAACAAGGTCCTAAAACTAAATACAACTGCAAGAACACTGTAGGAAAATAGATGTTGTGGATTTAGGAATTAACTGTAGGATCTAGAGGATTACTGTAGGAAGAGCTGGTCGATGCAAGAGAGTTGAACATATGGAAAATTACAAAGAAAATTGCAGTGCATACAACAAGACAAGAAGAATAACACTACAAATTCTCCAGACATTTCCACCAGGTAATTGATGTTGTAGAGGCTACAATGCACATGCCTTTGGAGAGAGTGGTAGCAGTAGTCATTTTGAGGGAGCGGACCGCTGCCCAAACAATGGCCCAGGGACGAATATGCAAACACATTTCTGGCGTGCGCAAACTTTTGAATATCCAATGAAGAAATGCACACTTATTGTATTGAGTACTGATGTGTTAGCGGCTCACCACAGAATTTGGCACACAGCCAGTAATTACCTTGGGTCATCATCTGTACTTGAGAGTTAGCTTGGTGACTCACTGGGAAGCTTCAAGCTTGACCCACGACTCCGTGCATCTTGGGTATAAGACCTCACGTCATCGTCGCAACTTTACCATCGAACAATTCAAGTCTACTTGTTGGTACCTTGCACGCAGTTGAAATATATTCTCTGTTACTCAATCTGAAGCTCCAAGAATTTCTTAGCGCAAAAGTACTCTGAGATTTTCACTAGATCAAGAAATTGTAATCCTAGTTGCAGCGAGTCCAGCTAGTTCAACTCCTGTCTTGAGTCATGGCACCCACAAATGCTTCACGTGATCGATAAGCACATTGACAAACATGGTTCCAGATTTGTGTCTGTGCATCAGTTTCAAATTTTCTATATCAACAATCATGTCCAGACGCAAATATTGAGCATAGGAGTTACTCACAGGTCATGTACGTACTTGGTGTACCAGGTGGTGGACAAAGGAGACGGTGGCGGTGGTGATGGGAGGCAACAGGGGCATTGGGTTAGACATTGTGCGCAAGCTGGCGTAGGAAGGGCTGACGGTGGTGCTGGCAGCGCGCAACGACGAGCGGGGATCAAAAGCCGTGCAAGTACTGCACGCCGAAGGGTTGAAGAACGTGGTATTTCAAAAACTGGACATATCCGACACAACGTCCTTGACGGCGTTTGTGAATTGGATCAAATAGATATACGGCGGTCTGGACATTTTGATGCGTATGGTTGTCACACCTTAATTAATTTTCAAAACTTTTGTGAAACATCTTCTTTTTCACATTCAAAGGTGTCAAGTCCAGTTGATTGTTGACTTGGTGGATGATTTAATTTCAAGAAATGCAATATCAATGATTGCACATTTTACTTTCAATTGCAAAAAAATCATTTTGGACTTCAGTGTAGAAGCTTCAGCATTAGGCATAAGAAATAGCTAGTCACAAACGAAGTAGATCGGATTAACAACTGAAGTATGAGACTCTAGATGTCAAACTCCATTCATCTCCAATGTTTTGGTAGAACTCTAACTTCTTCCAATCATAATATGTTACAGAGCTTGTCTTGATTAACCTTGAATTTCAGGGTGTTAGCCTGTCAGGAAGTGTCTACGCAAGTTCTAGCTCAAATAGAAAATTTCTTTATGAACTTCAACCAACTAAGACTTGAATCAAGAATCAGAACCTTGTGGGTACCAATTGTAGATTTGAGGATGGAATAAATAAATTGCAACAAATTGTAATATTGTTGAACCGTATATTGTATTGAACTTGCTCAGCCGATATTAACGTATGTTTGGGTTTGCCTAGGCCAGGTCAACAATGCCGGTGTGCTGCATATGGACAATGCGTATGAGCATGCCGTGGAGTCCATAGACATCAACTACTTTGGGGTTAAAATCCTCACAGAGCATCTTCTTCCTCTCTTCAAAGCCTCTTCAGTCGGCTCACGAATTATCAACGTCAGTTTTTCAGTGGGTTGGCTCAAGGTAAACTAAATAATTCCACAGTATTTATTCATTTCCACTTTCAGAATGTCCATTCCTCATTCATAAATCTTTAACCATTTGGCTATAGGTCCGTCCACACTTGGCGTTAAGGGTCAAAGATGCGCTCGCAGGTAGAGGGACAAGTCTCTGTCCATTCAGACTTGTGGTAATTTGGAATTCCCGATCCTACATGGATGCGGATGTGGCGTAGATGTGGCACTGGAAAAGAACGGTGTGTTGTTGGGCCCACTACGACTTGCTTTTTTTAATCAACGGAGTTTTGCCTGACTTACGTAGCACCTCAAAGTACTGGAAACAAAGATTTCAAATGTCTATGAGCGGTATTAGTTAATGGGACTTGGGCGGACCGTTTAACTATGAGTGATGACAATGTTTAGTATCCATGCGATTAGAACTGTTGCACCCAAAATCAGAGCCTCACTCTCACCACACTACCTCTCTTGCACATTCACCTCCCGCAGTACGAGGACACTGCGGTGTATTCGTCGACAACAATCTCTGATTGCACTCTCCCACAATAGACGCGGTCGAATCCATAGCACAATCTTTATGGTCTCCTCACGCAATGAAATTCATTCCAACACTGTCCTCTAATTCTCAATAATTTTTTACTATAACCTTCGAAGTCCGTGAAGGAGGAGAAGAACGTAGAACCTCAAATCAGACAACAACTACCATGGTGCAAGTGTGACAAGCCAAGCTTACATCGGCTTCTGTCCCACGATGCCCCTCACTTTAATCCCAAAAAACGATGATGTGTGCATAGCTGAGTAATATGCCACCCCTTATTTGCCTCCGTCTTTGACGATGCTAGGTCCCGTGCTTGACCACAATTGTTTATTGATTCTTTTTTTTAATCACCATGTATTATCTTTCAACGCACGCTGGCTCCTAATGCCAAGTGCTGACGGACCTTAATCCATCTTCTTCTTCATGTGACATGTAGCATACCAAGGAACTATTTCTTCATTTATGACGTCCTTCTAGAGACTTGAACCCATTTTTTAGAACCTCCACTGAATTTTTTAATGGAAACCAATACCAAAAAATTAGGCCTCATGCATCGTGCCCCACTGCAATTTCCAAACCGGAAAATGTCATTTCTTCACGTTCTGGACTTTGGGCACGCCAAAATTTTGCCCAAAACTTGACATGCTTCTATACTTGCATTTTTCTCTTCCTACTACTGCTACTAATAGAGTTGCCCTTACTTCCAATGAAACCAGAACTTTTCCATAAACTTCGGAAAAAATGGATGAACAAAATGTCTTCTTCCTCTGTCCCCTATGAGTCTATAACTTTGTTCGTTATCCAATTTTTGGATGTTGAAATGCTTCAAGGTTAAAGTCTTCAAGGTGAGTTTGGAGGGATAGAAGATGGTGTTGGGATGGAGTAATTACTCATCAAACTGCACCCTCTTCATGGATCAGGAGGAAATGTCTAGTTTCTTGTTGCACATTAGACCAAGCATAATGTCAATAGGATCGAATGTTCCCTTGCAACATTTTGTTGCATTCATTTAAGGAACCAAATTCTTGAAGTTGGAAGCCTTCTTATGACTCTTGGCCCCATTTTGTTTTTGATTGCAAGCTGCATCTCGTTCATCATTTATTTTTTATTGTAGTTGCCAGTCCCCATTTGAAATTTGAGTTGGGGCGTGTTGTTGAGAACTTGCTGTTTGCTTATCCATATCCATGCCTTTTTTTTTTATCTCTAATGGAATGTGATCAAAAATGAAAGTTTCCACATGATTGTATGGAAACTCACACTGTGAATATAGGATTTAGAAAAGGACTATTTGTTCTTCCTCACAATACGGATTAATTTTTGAATACTATACCTGAAGGCCCAATACCATCTCCACATTGTATCCACCATTTTCAAGAACAATTTGGCATTTTTAATTACTTATAGGAGGTAATATTAATTTTTCAATACATGAGACAATCAATTTAGAACATCTCAACTGGCTTCTTTATCTTTGTGATAAGATACTTGTAAGGATTTTTTAGCATAAAATATGAAGTTCAATTGGTACATATAGTTATCTAGATTTAAACACATGGAACTTGCAATTGCAAGAGTTCATTACATTTTTGAACTCTTTAAGAAATTTTATATAGAAAGAAAGTAGACTTGTTAGGCTTTATTGTCTTATTTTGAAACAAATACAAAACAATGAAAATTTTGAAAGCTATGTGCACTTGAATTTGACAAATGCGTTTCCAATTTTTGAACTATATATAGGGGTCCTCATTAAGGATTTAACCCCTAAATGCCTGGGTCAAATTCCTATAAAGGTATCACTTTTGGGACATACTGATTAAGTGATTTTTGCTTAAAACCTCCAAAGTTTGTCTATTTGGTTCATTTGGTTCAATTAAGAAGACTATAAAATGATATAAAAAATTTCTTGCATGTAAATGAGATGAAGAGGTATATTCTTAATGAAATTTTTTTGAATTTTTCATTATTTTTGGATCTATTGATCCTATTGGTATAAATTGCTTAATTTTGAGGTTTGCAAGCATTATAGTGCACAATTTATTAAAATCTTATTGATAAAATAAATTATTTTATAAAATGCACAAATAAATGTAAGTCATATCCAAAAATAATTTTAAAATAAAATTGTTCGATATTCCAAATACTTGATTTTGAGGATTTTTGGTGAATAAGACACAACTTGTTTTTTCAACTAAAAAATTCATTAAAAATACTTGTAAAACTTTGATTAGGATGAACTTTTTTTTCTTGATACGTTATAAGTATATACATTTAAAACCACATTTGTTGAAGTCATACTTTATTATAATTAAAAGGTGAACTTGTTTGACACAACGACATGGACTAAAATTGTAGTGGAGATAGTTTTTTGGGTACCCCAACCGGAACTTGAAACAAATACAAAATAGTGAAAATTTTGAAAGCTATATGCACTTGCATTTGACAAATGCATTTCCAATTTTTGAACTATATTTAGGTGTCTTCATTAAGGATTTAACCCCTAAGTGCCTCCTATGGCCAAAATCTATTCATATAAAGTAGCATAATGAAAAAATGTAGAATTTATGTACCATGTTTCTCTTCATGTGCAACTACAATAGTAATTGTATTAATTTAGCTACTTTTTGAAAACATTTTGGAACTTAATGCCTACTATGCTAAAAAAAAATGGTACATGATTTTTGGATATACCCAAACAAAAAGTGAATTTACACAAATTGTGCATTTCACAATATGAACAACCAAAGAGCTTATCCAAAACCAAGCAATGCTAACCAATGAGACACTAGGCCATGTCATTGTCATCCTGTAGTTAAAGTGGATATGGCACATGCTTTGTTTTATTTTTCTACAACAAAATACTTTGGCGAAGCTTTGACATGTCATTATTGAGTATAATTTGAGTATACCTTTGTTGTATGCCAGAGGACATATTGTAGTTACTTACAACTCCCTTTAGAATATCTACATGCTAATATATTCAAGAAAAAATTGCATATGTGAATTTTCTTGGTCTCTTATGTGCAATTTTGTGCATAGTAGGAAATGTTTTATTGTGAAATTTGACATTTACATCATAGTGAATAAATTAGACAATTGATTGAAGTGAGGCAAATATATGATATAACTTTCAAAAGTTAATATAAAACCTGGTTGTTGTAGTTTTTAGGTTGCAATCCCAATTTAAACAAAGTGAGATTGTCAAGTCAATGAAAAGAATGACCTCAGTCCGGCCCTCTCTTTCTATTTAAATGCAATATCCTTCATTGATAGAACACCAGAAGTAATTACACATTTTTTAGAATATAATAATCAAAAAATATTTTTACAATCCATTATATTTTCCTTCAAATGAAGTTTCCTTTGCTGTATAAGTCAATATCTTTTTGTGTCTCCAAAGTTCCTCAGCATGGATTCAAAAAAAATCTTAAGCAAGAAGCTCAAAAAAGTATATTATCATTTATGGCTAGAAATGAGGCCAAAGATCAAGGTGCCTCCATTCATTATACATTCTTTGTAGGACAAGAGCAATGAAGGGATCTTTGTCTTTGAAAGTCCATATGCTATTAAGGTATGTACAAACTTCTCCAATAGCAACTATTTATCAACACCTAGAAAACACCCTATAATGACTTTCGATTAAGCCTTCCTTAGACATCATATATATTGTAGGTGAATATGATGAGAATTGTTGGTTTTATTCAAAGTATCTTTTAGGAACGTAGTTGCTACATGTCACCATTAAGAATAATTTGAATGAGATTAATCTTATAAAAGGCTATTTTAGCAGTCATCAAAATGAGTGGCTCTTTATCCCCCTAAAAATTGTAAAGCCTTGGCTTTGGAATGCATTCCAATCTTGACACAAAAATATCAAACATTGTTAATAATTTGGCCATCACATGTTATCATTGCACTCTGAAAGTGTCATGAACCAACAAGTGACAATTGGCATTGTCAATCATGATACTCTGTTACTATGCAAATTATTCCAATATGTAAAAATTTCCATTACCATTATTTTGATTGGTTTAACTAAGCTCATTCTAAAAATATGATTAGAGATTGTGAGCCCTCAATTTGTCACCTAGAACGTATTGTTCTTTTTTTCAAATTTTTACAAAACTTAGTATAGAAAATTGTACAAAAAATCCTAGAAAGAGTATAGGAGCATGCTACATGCCAATATAGCATTTTGTCATATTTTGAGTGCTTCCACTCAATTAGATTAGAATCTTGCATATAAATAGGTCAAAACCCACAAAAGTAAACCAATTACCAATTTTAAAGTAGAATGATCCCAAATAGTCAACTTTTCGAGCATACGACAGTGCAAGGCTAAATTGGTTCAAGTGAACTCTTGTGAGAACCCTACACCCAATTCTAAGGATAGGTTTTAAGCAGTTGATAGACTTCTACTTCTGATGGAAACCCCAATTATTAGCTTGCATGTCAAAAGAAGTCATGACAAATTGGTAGAAGGCATTTGCAGCCAAAGGATGGGATCCACTGTTGAAATCACATTAGAAATTCAATCACAAGAACTATCCTTTTTTCCCTGTAGCCTGTGAGTTTTGTTCACTCGGAATTTGTATCATAAGATTCTATAGAATCCCTTTTGAACACTCTTTGAATTTGCATGAAAGAAAACCTTCAAAGTTGAGCTTAATTTGAACAAGGGAGATCTCCTCAAGCGAATGTGCTATTGCTTTCACATGTGAGAGTATGGCATCACTTTGATTTGCTTTGCTCTTCATGATTTCCGTTGATTGGGCTTATTCGCTCCCAAGTGTAGGCTTGGAAATGGGGACTCGTCAGAGCATGCCCACTCGTCCTCCTAAATGAATGACTTGTTCACTTGGGCCTCCATAATCGCCCCACCCATCCTCCATATTGGATGACTTGTTAAGAGGCCGGCCTCCAAAATGGCATGTTGCTTGCAAATTGAGGCGTTTTTGCAAGCCAAGCAACGGCCTCCATAAAACAACATGAGACAAAAATGTAGCTTTCCCTTCTTTCAAGGACTTACTAAATTGACATGCTTTTACCTTCTTCGGCCATTATGGGCACTTCTTGGCCCATGCTTTTTCCAAGTTAAGTAATGGTGAAGTCATTGTTGTAACTCATTTACCCACCAATAGTAAGTTTTTTGGCCTCTTAAGAAACCGACGGGTGGGGCGATGTAGGCCAATTTGGCTTGCAAAATCCCATTTCCAAGCCAACACCCCACCTCATTTTCCCAGACGGGTGGGGATGCTCTCAGGGGTGTCACCGGACACTCTTGACTTCCAAGGGGAAGCCCCGCCCCCATGGCGGCCACAAGGTTGGGCACCTCTTGCATTTCCGTTGGAGGGAATAGCCGCTACGGTTCCTCAAAGTTGCACATGATGGATGGTGTTGCGCTTGTTCTATTGGCCTCCAAAGTGGAAGCAGGTTCTTCTGCTAAGCCCATCACTTCCGCTCCACAAAATCTCCCCAGTCTATCCTCGTGACATTGGGCTGCATGCTTCCAAGCTTGTGACCGCAATGTCACCATGGTCCAATATTTTGGGCTTTGGAAACGACTTGTCACGAATGATTTGATTGATCTCGACTCCGAAACCCTGTGGATTGCTTTCTTCTCTTTGCGTCGTTCACTTGAGAATGAATTGTACCTATTTGCAAAATAGGAAACGCAGTCAGTGATGGTCTCTGCAGCCCGATCGTCGAAGAATGCACAGCGGTAGAGGAATCCCACATAGCCAGTCAACGTTCAGTAGCGAGAGGATGCGCTGAACCTGACTGATGTTGCACCACGCTGAATTGCCCACTCTCGCAACACCTTTGCCTCCTTGACTAAATGAGCAGGTGCAAGTGGTCCTAACATTGTGTTTAGGCAAGTAATTTGTAGCGCTCGCTTAGCTCCTATGAAACTTCACGTGCACAACACTACTTGCAATGAGCTAATGCGCCGCCTTACTGGAACAGTGTCGAGCTCCACAAAAGAACTATCATGACTCCGTCTAGTGTCACAAACGAAAGGGAAAGCCGCCCACAACCCCTAATCTGTAAGATTGGTACAAACACCTTGCGACATGATCGCCATCGCAATTGCATTGTGCAATCCTACAAAAGCACGTTGAATTCCGTTAGGAGGAAAGGGAAGAATCCAAAGCGGAAAGGAGCTCCCGCCAAACCCCACTTCTCCCACCTGTGGCTGCCAACGCACTCAGCCACGTTTGCGAGCCGTGACCCTCTTATTCAACGGGTCGGAGTATGTACCGTCTCCTAGAGTCAACTTACAGGTTTCCGTGTATTTCTTTGAACAAGCAGCAGTGGGGTCTGTATCTCTTGCATTACAATTGAGCATTAAACTTAGGTTTTCTCCCTCTCAAACTTCGTCCACGGTGCCAAACCCTAAAATTGAACACCGTATTGAGATATACGTGATTTACTGCAACATACGGCCACAAAGGGCCATGGTGACGTTCAGGGGTTAAGGTATAGATCTTCTAGACACAATAAGGATTTTTAAAGTCTTAAAATTGGCATGCTTGTTCAACATTGTGTTGAGATTTACTTCCAAAAAAAATCTTGTAAATAGGTTTGATCTAGAATATGATCTTTTAACTTTACTGGAACAAGTATGAAATTCTCCCTAAATAATCCCCAAATAATTGTAGAGCCCTTCACCGCACAGTGCGCAATCACTGTGCGGTGGTCAAACTATACGTTCCCTTGGCATTCCCCAATTCTTGTTCCCATTTCCCAGTGCCCGGCCGACTGTGAAAGATGTATCGTCCATCGTCATGTGTTCCCATCAATATGTTCCCGGAGTTCCAGAATTGTTTGGTGCATGTCCGGTGTTTGGCACCTCTCCTGTCTGATTATTAGAAACGTGCGGACAATCGCGGGACTGCTCTACCACTCATTATCCACTTCTTGCGTATGTCGATAAGGATTGTCGTTACCATCTCGCGCAAAATCCAACTGAACTTGGCTGAAGAGGATGAGGTCAGCTTGGTGGCATTGCGGAAGAAGTCACCGGGGTGAAAACAATGTCACTAAGTAACCCGTCCTTCGGCTCAGAATGCTACTTTTCCGCAGCTCCAAGTTGCTGCAGCAGGCAGTGTGAGTGCTCGACCTCCTCGCTCACAAGTGAAGCAGCCACAGAGCGCACCTCAGGGTCGAATATGTCATTGAGGTCCACCTGCTCTCCCGCCAGGATCGCCTCTTCTACTTCCTCCTCTATATCCAGTGACTCCCGTCCCTCAGATCCAGGTGGTACAAATGGCACCTTACCGGTGTACAGTTCCCATATTGCCAGCCCCAGCGAGTACAAGTCGTCCGCCTTCACACGCGGCCTGTCGGGCTTGCGAACCAATGACGGCCTCGACCATGGAATAGACAACTCCGAGTGGCTCACACAATCACTTTCATACTCGCTAGTCTCGAAGTCACATAGACAAATGTGCCCATCACGACAAACGAGGAATTGTGACAATTTTATGTCCCCGTGGATGATCCCTACGCTGTGGAGCTCGTGAACGACTCGCACCATCTCAAATGCAATCTGCTTTAGGCTCAACTCGCAGGTCTCCGGGTTCACAGGCTTCCCCCGTTCCATGACTATGCCGCTCGGTTTACCATGAATCGTGACCATGGCTACAGTACGCACAGCAGAGTTCCTAGCTGCCCGGCTCATGGTATATTCATGAAGGGCAAAAGTCGGGCCTCTGCAGAACTTCACTGCGTGCTCAGTACCCCACATGTACACCTCAGACCTACCAGTACGAATGGGGTTCTTCGGCCACACTGCGGATCCGAGCTCAATGATTTGTGTGCCTTCAGAGTCCAAGTCCAAAGCACTGGGTTGCTGCCCCCCACTCGATCCGCCATCGAGCTCAGCTGATCCCGAACCCATGGTGCTACTGCAGGCCCTCATTCTACACGCCCTGGTACCTGACGTGGTTGCAAGTAGGACATACAATGGAAGTAGACGTCGTTGCCACCCCTGTACCAACCTTCAACGGAGTGCACCACACATTCGCAGCTGCAGCAGGTTGGCACATTACATCTTCAGTAAAGGTGTGTCTGGGTTGAATGCTGCAGTTCTTGAACCTCCGCACCACCTGAGTACACATGAGTGCGTTTGCAAAGCTATGCATGCAACCTCAAGTGCAATGTCTTCAGCTTTAGGGAGCTTTCTCCAGTAAGTACCGAGTCTGCAGAATTAAAACGAACTGACGATGAAAATTCGGAGCAATTTGCATTCACACCTGTAGAAGGAAGAACGTATCCCAACTTCTCCAAGGAAGGTGAAATGCCAAACTATCAGATTGAGGGATCCAATTGCATCAGTATCCAACCCAATGCAATAAACCGCCATGGACCAGGAAAGTCCCAAACAGCAAACAATGCAGTTATAAAGTGGTGCAGTACTGATTCGCCTTCTAAGCTTGCTTACAGAACAAGTTAGCGTCACATGATATGGAAGGTACTGGAGCCACGTCAGTTCTTACGAAGTTGGTGTGATTTTAACCGTTTAAAATTTGGTGTACAATTCAGGTCACCCCGACCTGAATTGCACATCTTCCTCGTGGAAGGTTTTTCAGGTCGTGGACGTGTGTCCCTTCTGTACTTCTTGTGATATTTATGATGTTCGGACTCCAATACTATTTGCGGAGTTCAGGTCAGCCCATCGCTGAACCTAATTAATGGTACCCGCTCCATACTCGAGGATACCTTGATGATACCGCAAGAACACCCGGACAATACCTTACGCATATCCTGCTGATACTACGGGGATACCGAATCCGTTTTGTTTTTTTCTTTCTAGTGCTTACTGCAAACAACTGCAAATACAGATTGAAAACACGAAGGGGGAATTGCAAACAAACCTCAAAAGGTGTGTGCAACGACGTTGTGCTTGGGATTTAGGCTTGCCGATTCAGTAAATTTGGAAGGGGCAACCTAACAACATGGACTCCTGGACCTTGCACGCCACTGCGAAATGGACATCAGAAAGCACGATCAGGACTTCGACCCTAAAGTGAAACCTCAAGCGTCCCAACTGTTTTCACATTCATTGAAGTTTAAAGTGAAGCTCACATCCTAAATCTCCGTGGATTCAAAGAAGAACAATTTCTTCTGCCAATTACATTACACCCCAAATTTAAGCAATCAAACCATGAGCTTAAAACCAAAAGCTTTGGAAACACTGAACCTAAGCCTTTCTCGGAAGTTATAAGAAATTCTCAAATAGCTTAAGAAATGGAATCCTAAAACTTTTTGAACTTCCCTCCTCTTTCGGAATAAGGCAAACACAACAGAGAAAACACAGCAGAGCACCTAAACAAGAACGGGAGAATGAGACACAGCGAAATGTTTGAGAAGTCTAAGTCGTACCTTTCGAACCGCACCGCAATCAACAAACGAGGATTGCTGACTTGTAATACCAACTTTGTGCTCAGTCACAGCTCCCCCAAAGAGCTCCGGTGTTTTGAATGACATAACCCCATCATGATCAAACCGAATGAGCAAATTCGCAAGCTCAATAACACAGAAGATGCACTGCAGCTCAACACAGAAATATAATACCATATCACGGCAAACAAACCAGACAAAACTTAGCTACAAAGGTGTGATTACTAGAGGAAGCGGGCTTTGACATTACTTCTGAACTCAAGAAGCTCGTTACATCCGCATCAGGCTTTTGTAATTGTTCCGTAGCAACTGCTGCTTGTTGGTCAATCTGTCACCTACAAGACAGTAATGTTACGATTCAAGCCCGGAGTACAAAAATACACCCAAAACACGGAGCAAGCAAAAAGCCCAAACAATAAGGAAAATTACCGCAATTCAACTTCAGTCGACACAATCCGTACATCGTCACAACTCGTGCAACGCAATCGCCTGAACGCATTCGCAAGATAGACAGACATTTTCACGAAAACCAAGCCATCCAAATCCAGCTAACAAGTTCAGAACTCTAGTACAGAAGCACTTGTATCAATTGAAGCAGATTTCCGTTCTCTTTGTATAGAACCGAGTTGACAGGCAGGTAAGTACTATGATTGTGCAATACACGATCAGCAAAATGGAAGAAGAAGCATTTTAACTCTTTCACACGAACTTTACAGAATTATTACAACAATAAATCCAAGGTTGGCGCATACGGAAACCTGTGGCTCCCTCGCATGCAATCGGTTAAACAAACTATGCTCCAAACAGCGCTCCCGGATCGAATAACATTCGCCTATCCCTCGTGTGCAAGCTGAATTTCGGCCTGAAGAAACGCGAAACAAACCGGCGACGTGATTCCTGAGAAGTGGATTCCAAACCCTAGCGCCACGGACAAAGTTTGCAGCGGCAACAATCTCTCCACTCGACCACCTGGATACCCGGACTCATCGCAAATGAACCTGTGATACCAAGGTGATATGGTAGGAGGCTCTGAAATGGAGTGGGCATTTACCTATCTTAAATGTACATAATTTGTACATGTTTCTTTTCCATAGCCTTCATTGTATAAAAAGTGAACATTTTATCTGGGGCACCATTTCAGAACCCTATGTCCTTTCTACTTCAAAATTTGATAACTAATTTCACATAGCAGTAGGAGGCCCATAAATTAACCATCTTAGGCTGAAAGTGAATTTTGAAGAGGTGAAACATCTTGAAATATTTTGAATATATTTTCCTTGAAAGACAAGGAGAATTGGTATTTAAACCAAGTCGTTTCATATTTTTTGGAGCTATGTCAAATTAGTTGTTAAACTTTGAAGTAGAAAGGGCATGGGGCTCTAAAATGATGCCATAACTAAAATATACACTATCCATATAAACTATTGAAGGCTATGAAAAAGAAACAGGTATAATTCATGTACATTTAAGATAGGGCACCATTTTAATACGTCAATCATTTAAGGAGGCTATGAAATTGATCACTAAAGGACTTAAATTAAATTTTGAGGAGGTGAAGCAACTTGAAATATTTTAAAGTATATTTTTCGTGAAAGACAAGTAGAATTAACATTTAACCTGAGTCATTTCATTTTTTTGGAGCTATGGTAGGAGGCTCTACCATTAGACCACCTTTAATCAATGAAGAGATAAAAATAAGCAAAGTATGCAGTGAGAATGATGCTCAACCAATAATAGGCCATATGTGAAGCTTGTAATTGACGGAGAACAATTTTGACAATTTTGAGTTTGTTTCTATTTCCTTGTTGAAGATGGTCTAAGGTATAGGAAGATGTCCTTAAATCAAGCAAACATTAACAATGGTTGTATAGGAGGTTCATAAACTATGTACATGGTTAGTGAAATTAATCATATTTTTTTAAATTAGAAATTAGTGACTAAAACCGTGTGATTTTAGGACATAAAATAATAGATTTAAAGAACTACATTGTATAATTCATCATTTCTGAATGCATGTATAAATTGCTCATAATGAATTAATGACAACAAAATTGGAAATGTGTAAAGAAGGCATACACTTTCATTTGTTGCATTTCAGGTACTACATTCACACATTTTAGAAGTTCAAAGAACAAACTTAGCAATTTTTTAAACTATTTCGGAACTATTGGGCTCTTTTTAAAAGTACATGGTGATTGATTACAAGTGATGTCTATGAGCATACATAGCAACTTGAGCATTTTTTACTTTGAAAATTTGTAATTAATTAATTTTAAGTCAAAAATTAAAATTTAAACTGCCATTCATTTGATTTTTTCATTTCTTTCCATACCAATAAAAAAGTTAATAGTTGAAAGGGCCATTTTTCTCACACCTTTGGATTCCTCATTAGATGGTTGATTATTGAGCCATCTATCTCAGTTGGCTCTAAAATGGAGTAGGCTTTTTTTCCCTTAAAGAACAAAGAGGGTCAATTTCATTAAAATGGTGGTATTCCATATGCCACTTTAATGGAGCATCTTCTAAAATAGGAAAGAAATATGCCACAACAAGATCATACATGCACCAACTTTATGCGGAGTAAGTTCATATCACTCCCGCTTTATGTATTTCCACTCCCCTCAAACAGTCTTTCCATAAATTTTTTTCTTTTCATGATATCTTTCTGTGACACTTTATTGGAATACCACTCATTTAATGAAATTCACCATAAAGCTATAACCATTCATTTTAAACCTAAATGTCTTTCACTTAGTTTGTTGCCATTTTTGAACTACATATGTTTGAAATTTTTTATATTTATTTTCTTAGAGACAGGACTACATATCTATTTTATTTCAAAATTGTTTTACGTTTTTTTCACAAAGACCTCATTTTTATGAGAATTTCAAAAAAAAATGTGAAGGAAAAATCATATCTAATAGAGAATTATTTCAAAAAATCAAAAAATTTCACCATAGATACATTATAGTGACAAACATTTTAGTGTAGACTCAAATCCCATATCATTTTATAATTAGAGTGCACCATACATTGAAAATATATCCAAAGTTCAAGTTGCAATAAAATACTCAATGTTACAAAAAAATTCTAAATTCTAAATGAGTAGAAATTAGAATAGGTGACCTTCATTTCATTAGTTGGACTTGACTTTAAGAACAATTATTTTGGTCAAGTATCATGACATTTAAAGTATAGAGCAACAACTTTCTAAAATACACTAAAAATAGCATATTTTATGATCCATTTTTCCACTATTTCTTATTCACATGAATAGAGAGTTAGAAGACTTCACAAATTAGGTACTCTTTATAATTCTTTGTGAAAGGTCAAGTAAAAAAGATGGATGAAAAACTACTTTGAACCTCCCCACTTATTGGCAGAGAGGCATTCAAAAGCCGCAAAATGGCTCCCTTGGCATTATTAGGTTAAAAAAAGTAGTGCCTTTCTATTTGTACATGATGCCTTTTCATAAAATTCAACAATCAACAAAAAACAATGTACATTTAAAGTAGAGAGCCATTTGAGAGCCCTAGGCTTTTTCAACTTTATATTCTCATAACTAATTCCACAAAGATCCAAAAAAGTATGAATTGACTTGTGGTAGATGTTGTTTCCACTTGTGTTTTAAGTTTGAAAACACACTTAAAAATACTTCAAGATGATTCACCCCTCCTAGATGCAATTCCAATCCTTACGTAGATATTCCATTTCAAAGTCAAGCTATGTTATTTACATGACACTTACACTAGTTGATTCTCAAAGTGAGCCCTTTTTGCCTTTGGTCTTTACCCCCCACTTCAAAAGTTCTTCATCAATTTCCACTAGAAACTACCATTTCCATTACAAAGTGCAAACAAGTTTTGAGTTGTTTTTCCTAACCCATAGATTACATATGATTTTACACAGCTTGGTGTAAAAATGTAAGCCAACTTTAGAAACAATGATTGTACAAGTTGCAAGACATTTGCTTTTATATAAACTACATATAATTCTTTTGATGATAAAATCTTGCGTGCTTAGAATATAAGGCTTTGAAGTTTTTTAGCCTCCAAATTTTGCTCTATACATGGTACATTTGCAGTATTCAATGCTAAAAAATTGAATTGTAAGTTCAAAAATGTAATTTACATTGTATTTTAATTCATTTTCTTCCATGATTTTTAAATCAGTACATATAAGTCAACATAAAACTAAACTACTAATTATCCTTGTTAGCACTTTCTATGTCAATTAGAAACTCCAATATTTGTCATTTGTTTCATATATATATATATATATATATATATATATATATCTGTGTGTGTGTGTATATATATATTCTTAATATTATGAACTTTGGGCCTATAAATATGGTTTTTGATTTTTTTTTAATTATTAAATTGTACAATAACTATAGCAAACATGTGATTTTTGAAAATACCATGTCACCATGAACCCACAATAATCTCTAATGAATGAAGTTGAAGTTTGTAAGCCATTGTAACATAACACTTAGTAGCAATGACACAGTCTGTCCTTCCCCACAATGAATGATGTAGAATATTCCATACCAAAATTAATAACTAAAGGGACACTTGGCAGAAATGTCAAAAAATAAGGAGCACAGAAGGAAGGTTGGAAGTGAGTGTATAGTCAATATTTATTTTTAAAGAAGTGACAAGGCGTCCATTTGAAGTTGAAATCATGGCAAAGATGATGTAGCTTAACCTTTTAATGCCTAGGTCGATGACTGAAACCAGTCATTGAGAAGTTCTTATTAAAAAATAGCCTAGTTGCCTTGAGCATCCTCACAATTGACTCTCCAAAAAAGGGACACTATAATGGGCACACCAACTACATATCTTATGAGGCTTAACATTTGATGAATTATTTTTTATTTTCTTGTATGAGTATATGTAATAAACTTCACATATAATCCACTGAAATTTGTTGCATAGCTGCAAGGGTAATCTCATATGGATTTGAGTTACTCATGAATGTGGAGAAGCCCTCTGTATACACATTGGGTGGTAGAAGGAGAGACAACCCATGTGGGATAAGTCACTAAGGATGAGAAGGAACTTCACCATTCATTCATGGCGAAGCTCTTTCTCATTCTAAGTGACTTATCCCACATGGGTTGTTCTTCTTCCTACCACATCATGTGTATATAGAGATCTTCTCTTTCCCTCACTGCCTGCTCATTTCCTTCAATGTGATGGAGCTAGCACCATGAGAGGGCACACTTCAATCCTTCCATTTTAAGTTTTTTAAATTCGAAGCAATTGAATTGCTAAGAAGCATGTCAATAGCTTAGAAATTAAAAAAATTAAATTTCAGATTTGTTGATGATACATATAGCTCCATTGAGTGTGAGCTAGGGGTCAACATATTGGCGTGCGTCCCATTGGGTTCGCAATCGCTATTTAAGCACAATTTGGTGAGTTGTACTTGGGCTTGTTTCAATGAGAATGCGTAAATTTTGCCACTTTTTTGTAAGCAGTCATTGACCTAGGTGTTGAAGGAACATTATATTCGATAAAATGGAGGGTAGGCGGACTCTCAAAATATTCTTTAGTATTTAGAGGCATAATGAGTCAAAAAGCATGAGGTCATATTTAGCTTGAAAATCACTTAATGAATGAGTCCAAAGTGCCAATTTCCATTAAAATGAGTCATACAAACTATACATGCATTCATATAAATGATGTTTAGTTCCATAATAAATAATAACACATATTTCACAAAACAAAGTACATGTTAAATGTAATAGCAAATACATGAATATGGTATATCAATTGCACTTACGATATAAATATCGGAAATGCACCACCCAAACACATAACTACTATTTAATAAAAGCACAACATAATGTGCCTCAAAACACGCAAAATTGTACTAAAAAAATATAAATGAAAAACACCACACTATTGTATAAAGCTAGCACTGTAGACGGCTCTTCTTGCACTACCACTGTGTTTAAGATGAAACATATGAAGCCAAACTTCGGTTGATGACGCCAATTTGAGTTGCCGGAATCTTGATCATGCACTCCACAGTATCTTTTTGAATTCTAGATTTCCATGCAGTCATGAGAGCATTTGTGTGCTCCCAAAGTGGTGGTTCGGTTTCATCAACCCTCCAACGCAGACCTCTTTCACTGTCCCATCCTGTATAGAAATTCTGAACATCTGCATCTCTTGATGTAGGACGGAAGTATTGAATGAGCACGCAATTAGGCTTCTCAGGATTACAATGTGGATTAGATAACGCCCTTGCAATCCAAACTGGATGGCTATCACCATCTGCGGGCCGAATTGCCACAAAATAGCCTTCAAAGAGATCTCGGCACACCCTGAAAGATGGTTGTGGGCGACCACTCAATGGCCCAACATATGCATCGTCCTCTCTAAACTCTTCACGATCTTCGCCGTCATCATCCAATTGATCCACTTGAGCAGCTTGAACACGAGTAGTCGGCCAGAAACCATCCTTCAAAACGATTGAGGTAGATAGTGGTTCCTGTAATGCAGCCTTTATACCGTGCCAGTAACGCACTACATCCTCATATCGTCTCAAGCACTCTCCAGTGCGGTCTTGATTACACAAATTCTCCCAATACTTGATAAAACTAGACAAGCCTTTCAATATGTCCTCAAGTCCTTTCATTGGACTTGGCATAACTGCATTTGGCACTCCGCGCGGCCACAGACTTTGCCCCTCCGAATCTTCTTTCCACAATTTCGTTGCTCGATCTTTTGGTAATCAATCCAAATCAGTGCATTTCAGCTTGTACTTCATAACTGGACACCCACTTGAATCAAGATAGAACTTGACTTGTTGTGGTTTAGTATGCCCAATCATGATTTCATCGCCATCCAAGAACGTGCCAGCAATAAAACCCTTGAAATCAGGCACTTCTTCTATGAGGTGAGGAATAGTTCGAACGGTTTCCACATCCATAAACAACTTCATCAACAAAGGAATTGTTAGGAAGTTCTCCTTTTTGAGCAACATACTCCATCTCCCAAATAGAGCATCAATGTCATCATGAGTATGACCCACAATCATGAAGTTTACATATACTTCACGAAAGATCTTGTTAGCAACAAGAAGAGACCAGTAACAATAAACATATCTGTTTTTGTTGTCCCCGGTGGCATTGTCCATTTGCACATTCAAAATAGGCAGCAAATTTGTAGCTGGACATAAGGGCTCTGATTGAGGGGGAAGCGACGCTGTGCACATAGCCTTGCCGTAGTGTACTGCATTTGACAAAACCGTTGAGCCAGAGCCTGAAAACAACGATCGAGAAGAAGACTTCGGTGCCAACTCCAAATCTCGTAACAATTTTGCGAAAGAGCCAATGGTGTAGTTTGAATCGTGTGGAAACATATCCAAGCCGTAATGGGCGTATCAAACATCCCCATGACCATGCGCAATCATTCCTGTGACTGAAACGGGCAACTTCATGAGGCCATTGAGTTCCTTCGTCTTGTGAGAGAAGACGGGACAAGCTGTTTTGGCATGGTCCATCTTGTCATGCATGATAGTCAAACACTCATGCGGAAAAGTGTGTGAGCGATAACGGTTGGCATAGTAGAGTTCCCTGTGCGCCCTTGCTATAGCCAAATGCTTGTCCAACCTCCTTGACCATTTCAAAGCACTTTGAGTCCCAGCTATAGATTTCTTCCGAAGTTCTTGTAATTTGTCGCAAACTGAGCATCGAGCGAAATTATCTCCAGGTCTTTTCACTTCATACTCAGGAAACTTAGTGCACCAAATCTTGCTCAAGCTTGAAGTCGAAACTTCGGGCAAACCAAAGGCTACATTCACATTGTTGATTTCCTTCATCTGACCTTTCCATTGAAAGGTAGGAGGAAGACACATAGAAACGACCTTGTCCCCAAACTTCAAAGTCCGCGTACGATGTGGCATGTGATCTGCCTCCTTCTCAAGGATGCATTTCAATGTTGCCGCCGCTTGTTGAGTGTGCTTCCTCTGCTTAGCCAACCCCGTGTTACCGTGAGGACGCGCTTCTCGATCGTCCTTCCAATAAGATAGATAGCGATAGAACGTAGACTCTGGGACTCCAGATATATGCATCCATGCACGCATGCAAACAGAGACGTTCTCAATGGTGACCATCTTTCTCTCTCGTGCATCAGTATGAACTGATCTGTGGACATCAATCTTCATATGGGCTCTGAACTTAAACGTCGAATCCTTGTACATGCGTTCACGGAAGGCTCGGATCTTCTCTCTTGGGAATGGCTGAACGCAGTTCCTACTGCAGCAAACCTTGCTTGACACCATGTTTATTGAGTCTTGAGTGAGCAATTCCTTCGCTTTGAGGGATGTCATGCGAGGCGGATTCCTAAAAAGGCTTGTATATGGACGGGCCGATGTCAGCGGCGGTGGATTCAACAATCTCTGTTGAAGACAGTTGAATCTATCCCGGGCCTCATGATCCTTCAAACTTGCTCCAGAACAGTGAACTCTCTCAATCGACCATGAAACCAGAAAGTAAATATGCTCCAGAGGAATGTCTGCCTCTGAATGTGTCTTTGTAATGTGCACTACAACATGAGTATCACCGAGCGGGCCACTGGCACCAAGGACGAGGTCAGAGTTCACACTATGACAAGTCCCTTCGCCAACAAGGTCACCAACATTGTTGTATAGAGTAACAACTCTCGTGCTCCACAGTCTCCGTGGTATCCCTTCGCATTCAGGGATACCCACATTCATCCCTTCAATCTCCGGAAACTCGTCGTCTGAAGATTCCATGAAATCGTCAGAAGCCTCAGAGATCTCTATAGCGTCCATCTGCGAACCAGTGAAAAAACATTGAGTCAGTCTATGAATTATTCAGTATATGAGAATCAGCTCGAATCGAGCTCAAGGGTAGAGACAGAACTAGACAATGATGACATTGTATATTAAGATTATCATAAAAGTACAGTTCCAGTTAACCATTAATAAGCTCGATTCGATCTAATAAATTAGATTTATCATAATTCCATCATGAAACAAAACATTTAAATATGACAATATAGTGTATCCCCGTGTTCATAAATTAGTTCGATTTGAGCTGAATCGTTCCAATAATCATCATCCCCAACAAAATAATAATATACACAAATACATTAGAATTTTTGTTATCAAGAAAGAATACTAGAAAAAGCTTTGTATTATCCACCATAGTCATTTGCAGTCCTACTTACATAATTAGACAGAAATATGAAATCAGCTCGAATCGAGCTTAAATCTTGTGTCTATGAGTCATTAATTTCCAATAATGAAATTATCATATATAAGTTATGAATTTCTTCCATTAGTTCCATCCAGTTCATAATGGTCACGTAAGTAGTATGAGTTACATAATTTCAGCTCGATTTGAGCTTAACTACAATATCATAAACAATTCAATCAGCTCGATTCGAGCAAAATTGTCCCGTAATTCGCGGAGTACAATTAAGTAATCGTGACGAACATACTGTAGGTTGATCGATTCCTTAATTTGCGGCGCACAATTCGGATAGTCTATCACCCGCAAAGCATTCTGAAGAAAATCAACAAGCAACGAAGCAATGATTAAATTCACGAACGTAAAGCAATCTAAAGAAACCTAACCAGCAATGAAACAATGAAGAAGTTCATAAACATAATGAAATCTGGAGAAAACCAACAAGCATTGAAGAAACTCACGAACACTGCTAAACTTATCGTCATTAAGCATTACATTTGCAGACCTAAATTCTGTGTAGTAACCTTCATTACCAACAACCACTTCATTAAGATAAACTTGTATCAAACTTGATGCATACGCAGACAAAATGTTCGTGAACTGTTCTACACCGTCGTTAAGCATCAAAAAACATAAACAAAGAATCGTTAGACTATAAATGTACGACTCACCGCAACCTTTCTGAACCTATGCGTCTCCTGAAAGGACCGAATGGCAAACAAAATTTTGCATCGAAACGCTTCAGAGACTCCGCACATGAACTTCAACACTCATTGCAACGCTCAGAAAACAGAAATGAAAGCGCAAAAGGGACAACTGCAAGAGACGGCTGAGGAAGATGAGGGAGAATTTCGGGATTCTGAGTCTGGACGGAGGTGACTCCGAGCGGCAAGGGATTGGCGCCGGCAGAATGTTTGAACTTGTCCCCTGACAGAATGTATCCTAATAATAAACTGAACATTTAAAGTCGGAGCAACTTTACAGTTGCAAAGTCAATGAACAGAATCTTCATTCGAAGATTACAAATGCTATGGCTAAATTAACACTTTACTATAGCTGCATAAAGTTGGGAAAACTTTACAACTACAAGGTCAAGGAATAGTATCTTTATTCGATGATTATAAATGTTATTGCTGTATTAACAAATAACTATACCTGAATAGATTCCTGTCTTTGTTTTCCCAATAAAATGGAAGTCAGTATTCCTGGCGAGATACTATACGCATTAAATAAAGAATAACCATATTCATATATGGAGTATTATTTTACAACATGGCATTAACCCCTAAATGCCCAAGGCACCGAAATCGGAGTTTGCAAAACTTCGAAGTTCAATAATTCCTAACCATGATGAGGCCTGCAAAGGCCTGCTAGTTTTTTATTTTCCGCACACAGGCAGTGCAATTACAGGAAAATCAGAAAAATATATTAAAAAATTGAAAAAAATTGAAATATTCAGATGTGCTGACGTGTCGCTGACGTGGCACAAGTAGTGCCACATCAGATTAATTTTTGAATCTAAAGAAATTCTTTAATTGCACCAAAATTGCAATGGGGGTGTGGAACTTGGTGGCCTTACTAAGTCCTGAAATTTTTTGTAATGTTCTTGAAGTCTAGTGTAGCACGAAAATTTTGATCTTAAAAATAAATAATAACTATTTATCTATACAAGATTTTGTGCAAGGGTACCCATTGTAATCTTGACTTCCTGTACTGTTGAGAGCTCTTGGAAATGAACATCAAATACAGTAGATGTTAGAGAAAAAAATCACATTCAAAGTTCATTGAAAAAAATTATAAAGTAGGTTTTAAGAAGTTAAAAATTGATTGGATTTATACATATGAAGCCTTTTTAAATCATCTTTTGTTGGTCACCAACTTTTTAGATTTGACTTGTGAAAAGAGGATTGAAAGATTTGTGCAGTTTTAACACCTTCATTGTCAAATATTATAATCTTTCACTCCATAAGTGATATTGTTGTGTTTTCTTTTCCTATGAGATGTCTAATATGTATAGTTTTAATTCATATGGTTACAATGAAAAAAAATTGATACAACTTATAAACATATTGGCATTTTGTTCAGTTTAGAGCAAATTCCAATAAGCTCAAAAGTAACAAGCCTTGGGCATTTAGAGGTTAAATCCCCCACTTGTTCTGTAATTTATAATGAGATAATTCTTGGATCCAATAAAACAAAATTAAGTAAATCAAGGAAATTCTAAAGACCCTTAATCCCAAACCCTATTTTCTTGCTAGTTTGTTTGTTTGTAATCAGACATGTACATTTCCGTTGAAAAAATACATGTTCATAATGAAAGGACATGAATTCCAACTACACAATAGATAAGAGAAAATTAGATTGAAGTTGGAAAATATGTTGTTCCATTTAGAAACATAAATGTATATTTAGTGCATTGAACTCAAAGTTTTATAACTTAGTCTAAAGTTCTATAAGAATCAATAAAAAGAACCACAATAAAAAATAAAGAGACAATACTATGAATTTATTATTTTTACAATATGCATTGAAGTAGAGGGACCCATAACCAAACAAAAAAGAAATTTCGGAAATGGCATGTAGTACTGCAAGCTATATCAAATATTGTTAGAAGTGCAACGATCAAAATGATAGGGATTGCAAAAAACTTTGGTTGTTTGATCACTTAAATACAAATTACTATTAATTTTGTACATGAAGTACTACAATTATTATCAATTTTGTAAAGGAAATCGGACTTGTAGCACAAACTTAAGCTAATGTCTAGACTCCTTCAATTATAATCATTCAAGCACTACTTTCCCCTCTGTCATTAACAACGCTAGTACTTGTCAATTATTATTTGTATTTTGTGAAATGACATTCATAGTACACCAAATTGATCAAAGTCTCACATCATGCCCCTGCATTAATTATTATGACACGTCTTCAAACCTAGCTATCATTGAACTCTTATGCCTTGCAAAGCCCCCATTTGAAGTATAATGAAGTATCTTAAGTTTTAATTTCAAGATTAGTTTACAAACACATTAAAAGAGGTTACCGATAATTATATACACTTCTTATGAGAGAGGAAAGGAGGAGTGCATCCTATGGAGTCATTTCTTTAAATCATTAAAAAGGTACTTAAAACCACATTAAAATTACAAAAGTGATTAAAATTGTTATTAAATTTTGTAATTAAATTTTGTACGTGAAAGACTGAAATTATATTAAGAAAATCTCGTAAATCATACTACAAGAACTTACTACTCTAACGATTATAAAACTAAAATTAACGTGAATCCAAAAAAATAGGGAATGAATAAGGCATTGTATTGAACAACAAACCTAATTTTGAAAATACTGTGAATTTTTGTCTAAAAGAAGCCTAAAACAACATTTCAAACGTTGCAATTTATTGAAGTCCTTATATTTAATAAGAAATTTCACAATTAATCTTAATGTGAATCCAAAGAAACGGGGAATGAATTAAGTCCTGTATTTAACGATCCAAATTTAAAAATCTCATGGACTTTTCAAAGTGAAGGCTTTAATTATATTTGGAAAGTTGCAATTTAGGGTTGGCCTTTCATTCCAATAAATTTTCCAACTATTAGCCATTTTATAATTTCAACTTTATGTACATCCAAAAAAATTGGAGAATGAATTAGGCCTTGTACTTTTACAACCCAAATTTGAAAAGAAGTTCTTTTCAACTTCTACATATTTGTATTCAGAACATTTTTTAAGCATCTTATGA
This sequence comes from Antitrichia curtipendula, assembly GCA_951230915.1. Taxonomy (NCBI): domain Eukaryota; kingdom Viridiplantae; phylum Streptophyta; class Bryopsida; order Hypnales; family Leucodontaceae; genus Antitrichia; species Antitrichia curtipendula. Next base: position 490,086 of record CATNWC010000181.1, on the reverse strand, counting down.
TTTTGAGGCTTGAAGATAGATGAACTACAATCTAGACATACTCAAGGAAGATAAAAATTGAATTTCATTTATTGAAATGCATACGGATAGCTTGACCTTAGTTAGTCATAAATTGTATGTGTTAAAATAATTTGGAACTTCTTTATATTATTATATATTATAAAGTCCAAAAAATAGTATAGATAGACAGTTATTTGTATTAATATCTTAAGAACTAGCATAGACTAAGGTATATTTAGCAATTGGAGATAATCTAAACAATTTTAAAGGAAAAGTTTGAATAGAATTGCAAAAATCCAGAGTTTTTTAGTAAAAATCACTATTCATCTTATTTTAGACAATTTTTAGAACATATCAATGTGTTTTCATAACTAATTATAAATTAGTTAGCAATTTTTATTTGTTTTTAAACGGTGATTTTTAATTATTTTAACTTTCAACCTTGAAGGCTACATTTAGGCAATATTCACATCTATTTTTCATGATTCACTTATAGATGAAATGTTCCTATCTACAAGTCATAATATTTTAAAACCTCAGGTTCATTATAGTTAATATGAGATACTACATGTTTTAAGGTTCCAATTCACAATTGAAATGTAAACTTAGTTAATTCAAGTCAACTTTCAAATTATTATTTTGTAAGAAATGGGAATCCTTAAAAGCATGACTTTTGTATTCTTTTCAAAATTTAAAGGTTCACATTAGAATTACCAGGTGTCTCATTGCTTCTTCTATCTTATAGATCTCATTAATTATAACCATTGACAATTATATTACTTTCCTAAACATCTAATTTCTGTTGCAAAAAAGATAAAAATATTATAAATCATAACTGTGTACTCTGAAATTTGAAAGCTATGACTTATTTACTAACTATAGATCAGGGTGGTTTATTATTTGTTTCACAAATGACATTACTTTTGCACTTCGTTTTAAAAAGAAAACAAGAATTGAATATTTTTTTGGGATTCTTAGTGGAAAGAGAGATTACAACTTCCACATTTTTTTTTTCCACTAATTTCATAAAAAAAGGCATGATTTTTGTGTTCTATTGTGTTTGTCATTCAAGTTTCTAGTTCTCGTTAGTATGTTCTTATTGTTTTTCTTATTGGGTTTTGTTGTCTGGTTTTGTTGTCTGGTTATGGAAATCGGTGAAGATATTCCCTCTAAAATTTTGGGACCATGTACTTGAACAATTTAAACAAAAGATCTTGTGGTTAGATTTGTAAAAAACTAAATGGAGATGGAGATTTTGACATTGCTTTGGGATGAGTATTTCGAAGTAGTTTTGTGCCTCTAAACATGAAAGAACTTTAGGAATTCATTTTTTCAAAGTATAGATTCTAAAGACTTTGCTTAGCAATTAATTTTTTTCAAAGTATAGATTCAATATGTATTGATAAGCCTCTTGTAAAAAATGATTCTTAGTTCTAGAAGTGACTTTTAATAAATGATTTGAATAAAAAAGTAAAATAAAAATCTTTGAAAAAATCACTATGATTAGAACCTAATATTATGAATTTCGAGGAATTTTTGTGAAAATCATAAACATTTAATCCAAAAATAATTTTAGAAGGAATTTTTTATTTTTGGCTTCAAAATTCTATTGAAAAATATTCATTTATGTACTAGTTCATCTAACCTTATAACTATGATCTATAGATTGTATTTTTTAGCTATTATTTGAGAGTCATCCTAAACCCTTCAAGAACCACAAGTTCATCTTCTTAAATTCCTTGTGAAAACAGCAATTTCTATTGCAAAGAGCAAAAAATTGTGAAAATCAAAGGGGTTTGCATATTTAACCAATGAATCTTGTATTAGAGTAAAGCAAAAATACAAGGAATTCCTTTTAGAAACTTTGGCTCTATTGTATGCAAAATGTTTGCATTTAAGATGAAGATAACCCGTTTTTATTGTATCTTGCATGACCGAATATTTGACTTTCAAATTGAAACCGTAGAAACTAATCAAAAATCCATTTTGTCCTCCAAGGGGACAAAGGTCCTTTAGAGGTTACATTATTCCTCTAAGTTGCACTTTATAATACATCTTTATGAATTTGAAATATTGAACTACTCCGTTGCCACAATAGTGATGTCGATGTTGTACACCGTAGTTGTCATGCTATTTTAATCTCTTGTAGTTCAACAAGAAGTTCATCAAATAATAATAATAATAATTGGGAGCCAAAATTATTTGAATTTTTTTTGGAAAGGAAACAAAGGATTTCAAAGAATATTCAAATAGTAAAACTTAATGTTTTGAAAAGTATCTTTATTCATCAAAAATACAATGCAAGGTAGCGTAACAAATAAATGTAACAATTATCTACATTATATTGGCAAACTCATTTGAATTGGCTTCTTGTAAGCTAATAATCTACTTCCATTACGGGAAGAATGACTAGTGCAATTTGATAATGCTATTTGAAAAATGTGGGAATAAATTTTACTAATATACAAATAAATAAAAAATGTATAATTGAAAAAATAATTTCAAACTTCATGGTTTGTTTTTTTGAATTTATAGAAGGGTGTTGCCTTGGGCTTCCTCTGAAAGCTTGTAGCCACTCAATGTGAAAAAAGTAGCCATTATAGGGCTTCTGGCAACCCATGACCCACTTAACACGTGCCTAATCTAGTTTCTCGTGACCTCAATACCAACTGTGTACTTCTATTGCAAGAATACACTAATTTCTAATGAGTTGAGTCTATCTTAGAGTAAAGTGATGATTAAATGTGTAATTAAAGCATAGTTTATGTCTATTCTAGACACATATTATCCTCATTTTGTGCAATGAATTCCACAAAGCAAGCAATTTTTTCCTTTATTTGTTTTTGTCTATTTTCTTATAGAAACAATTTAGAATGGGCCTTTTCCTAAATGTGGCTTGCAATAGAGTTGGGACTCAAATGGTGTGTTCTACCTTACATCATCCATCCATTCACAAATTACATTGCCGACTTTCTCTCTTTAATAGTGCATGACTTAACCCTTCGATTGATTATAGCTCGGATTATAGAAGGAATTTTAAATTTTTGGCATCGAAATTTATTTAAAAATACCAATTAGTGAGTAGTTGATTCCACTATATGAGTAGAACCTATAAATCTTATTTACATTATTTTCTTAGGAGACTTAAAAATAGTGTAGAAGACCTCTATTTAAAAATATAATTGTATGAATAATAATTGCAACTATGTGTCTTACATAGGAGGTTTATTGCAATAATTGGACAATTTACTTCAATGGTGACATGTAAAATCACCGGTACTTTTTAAGTACCTTTGGGCTTTTGAATGCTTAAATTTTTTTTTAATGCCTTGTATTCTTGGTTTGTGAAAATTCACTAATACTTTTTTAATACCTTAGGGCTTTTGAATGCTTAAATTTTTTTTTTAATGCCTTTTGTTTGTGGTTTGTGTTTCGTAATTTGTAATTCGTGGTTCATGGTTCCTTGGTTTGTAATTCGTGGTTCATGGTTTGTGCTCGTAAAGTGGTCATAGGACCCACGGGTTTAAGTCACCCACAATTTGAGGGCCTTCAACCCTAAAACCCTAAACCCAAAACCTAAAACCCTAATTCTTTGGGGGAAGCCCAACCCTGAACCCTAACTCCCGCAGTTTCGCAAAAGATTCTTCCTCCTCCGCTGAGAGTCTTCCTCCGCTTCCTCCGTGATTGCTTTGCGATTGCTGTGCGACTTCCTCGTTGAAATTTGTCTGCGAGTGAATTTGTTTGCGAGTGAACTTGTCTGGATTGCTAAGTCATCTTGAGTGATTCTCGTGGGCGCGCGGTGGGCGGCTTTTCGGATTCTCGTGGGCGCATTTGGCGTGATTTGTGTGAGGTTACGGCGCGTTTCTTGGCGTGATTTTTGTGTGCTTTTGGATTGTGGTTCGTGGTCGTGCGGCTTCGAGTGTGTCCGGTTGGGGTCGCGTGCTCGTGCGGCGTCGAGATTGTGGCCAGTTGGGGTCGCGTGGGTTTTGAGGCGGAGGTGCTTGGAGGTCCTGCTGAGGCGGAGGTGGTCGCAGGTGGTCGCAGGTGCTGCTGAGGCGGGGAGGTGCTCCGAGCTTCCGGCTTGTCAGTGCTCCGAGGTTTGCTGAGGAGATTTTGTGTTTTGTTACGGCGTGAGGTGCATCTCTGAGGTCTCAAGTGTGGAAGCCTACATACGAAAGCAAGTTACAGGTATTTCACTTTGCTGAAAATTTGGGAACTTTACTCTGTTGTTTGCGTGGTTGCTTGGTCTTGCTTCGTCTTCTCTCTCTCTCGTCGTCTCTTTCGCTGCCACACCGTTTAGGATGCATGATTAGACAATGTCTGCTAGGATTTTTTTTTTTTTTCAATCGGTTGTGGATGATGTGTGGTTTTGAGTAAGTACTGTCAAGGTTCGAGGGTATCTGATGTTGAGTAGTCATGAATTATTGGATTGAAGATTGTGAACGCTTCCCCTCCCTCTGTAGGGATTCTGTGAGTTTAGTTTTCCTCTCATTCCAGCTGCTACGGGATTCAGGGCTTTTACAGTTGTGTGTTTGCTATGTGTTTGTGAATTAAACCTCTTGCTGTCGGGTTACCTTGCCCCAACTAGTTCCTCTCATTCCAGCTGCTACGGGATTCAGGGCTTTTACAGTTGTGTGTTTGCTATGTGTTTGTGAATTAAGTGTTGTGAGTGTTGTGAGCTTAGTTGATGGAGTGTTGTGATTTTTATTTTCGGATTTACGGCGCGTTTCTTGGCGTGTTTCTATGGCTAAGTTTGCTGGCATGCAGGGTTTCTAATTCCTTTGTTAGGGTTTAGGATTCACTTGAAGGGTATGTTGATAATGTGGTTGTAGTTTGGGGTTTCTGGTTTATGATTGATGTGTTTCTGGTTTGTGATTAAGGTGCTTATGTGATTGTATTTTCTGGTTGCCAAATACATGCTACCACCTAGATCTTTGTGGGAATGTGGTACAATTTACTTGCAGATGGTTTGAATTGTGGATTTTGGTTTGGTGTTTGCAGATTTTGATTGCAAATGTTTCATGTTTGGTTGTGTAATTCCAGTTTGTGTTCTAGTTAGTTTGTCATTCAAGTTTCTGGTTCTCGTTAGTATGTTCTTTTTGTTTTTTTTATTGGGTTTTGTTGTCTGGTTATTGATTTGCTAATACCCAGTTCTTCTTACTTTGAACATTCTTTTGGGAAAAACCTGACAATACTTTCTGAACGCTTCCTTGCAAACAGATTCCACGCAGAGACAAGGAGGAGTGATTAATTGCGTAGCATTGCTGAACCAGCACACCAGATTAGGATCAAACACTCTAGGTATGCAAATCCTAGCCTACGTAAATTAGGTCCAGTCCAACCAAATAGTGTACGGAAAAGGTCAATTCAGCTCGATGGCATGTCGAATGGAAAATCCAAAAATAAAAATCAGCTCAAAGTAAGTAAATATGAGAGAACATGAGACTAGAAAACAGCTCGAACAAATTAGAACGTATGAGGCACATGAAATTTATAATATTGTAGGTCATAATTCCATCATAATTGAGCGTCATTCCCTCCTGCATTCAGCTCGACTTGAGTTGAATCTGAAATGTACATAGAAATGCCTAAAATAATAGAAAATCGGACATTGCCTAGATAAAAATAATCCAGACATTCTCCATTGAATCAGCTCGATTCGAGCTGAATCAACAAGACATCAATTACGCATCGAATCAGCTCGAATCGAGCTGAATTACCAATGTTAACGCACCAAGACAACGAGACAGAGATTACCCTGAAAACGAAGACAAAATCATCACATAGCGATTCCAATGGAAGAAACAGTTCAAACTCAGCTCAGGACACATACAAAGCACAAAGAAAATTAGCTCGAATCGAGCTGAATCCGAGTAGTGAAAGAGGAAATTTTAGGAAGACAGAAAAAAACAATACTCCCTCAAAAGCTTCAACTCGATTCAGCTCGGGTCAGACTCAATGTAGAGTCACTAGAACACAATCAATGTCTAAATCATCAGAAACAATAATTAAGCTCGATTCGAACAAAATTGAATAAGGATTGATCCAAAATCCAGTGTATGCAGAATGGAAAGCCAGGTTCCAAAACTAGAACAATACTACAAGAAATCTGCATTACAACAATTCGACGAAGACAGCGATGGCGATGATTTCCTAAAGGACGGCGATTACTGGGAGTTCCAGCAGCCAGAGAAAGTAGAATGCTGGAGCCTGTTGATGATTCCATTTACGGAGCAGATCTGTTTCTGCGTGAAATACTTTGGGACAGAAGCCTTCATCCCACTCTCGTACGAAGAACAAATCAAGGACGTTGTGGAGGATATTATCCCAACTATCAAGATTCATTGTGTGACAACCCAGCCTGGCCTTCAGGATGACAAGCAGTACAACTTCACCATCCATTTTGATTCCACGAAGATACCATTCCGGGTTACGCCATTCATGAGGTCTCTGACAACGACATCATTTGAATACAAGATACCAGAGCTGGAGGAGAAAGTCAATGAAAAAAACTTTCAGAAGGCAAATGGCGAGCCACTGACAAGCCGGAAGCTATGTCAAAAACTCCGACTGCTCTTTCAGGATTTCGCTGTTCTCAAGCAGAAAATTGAACACGAGATCAAGATGAAAACACCGCGGACTGTCTCCCTAAATGTCGTCAGTCAAGGTGGAAGTCTCGTGTCAGCAGGTGATCAAACACATGCAAGCACCTCCAGACAAGGTACACGAAACAACAAACCAACGGGAGCAGCATCAGTCGTCCCTGTGAAGAGCAACCTGGCATCGACGTCAAGCAAAAAGAAAGCGGCGAAAACCGACAATGACTCTACCGTCAATGACGTAAATCTAAACATGAGTTACATCCCGGAGGCGCTGAAGCTGAATCGCAAGCCCAACTACGCAGAGTCGAACAAGGCATACAAGAAGTTCTGGGGTGCATGTACTGATGCCTTCCTCTACAAAATGGAGAAGAAGGACCTCTCAATCGACAAGCTAGTACAAGCACCCGCAACACTTAATGTCCGTAGTAAAGAGGAGAGAATTATCGAAGACATGCTCCATTATCTGGTAGAGATGCCGGATCACAGTGCTCGGCAAACACTGTGCGTGATGCCCGCAAACTTAACAGAGCGTCCTTCTGAGCTTTCGTGGGAAACTATTAAGAACGGGGACTTTTGGATTATAAATGGTCAGCACAGTGTCTCCGCAAGTGTAATGATGCAGGACCCTAAGCATGGGGTCGAACAGGAAATTGCAGCAAAATTCAAAGTATGGAGTTGCTACATTGTCTGGACAAAAGATCAAGAGATACTTCGATCCATATCCGCCTACTACAATCGAGTAAATCATTTTCAGGCCATTCAACCCTCATGGGCTACTAATATTCTGGGAGCAAGAAAGGTCTGGGAAGAAATGGGAAGGCCTCATAATCCAAAGGACGACGGTAATGCCGGGGCCGTGTCATCCTCAAAATCAACAAAGAAAACCACGACCAACAAAGCGAAGTTTGCGGTAAGTGAATCAGCTCGAATCGAGCACTTCCTCATGTACTGAGCCATTGGATGATTTATTATGTTCCTAGTATTGCATTCATGTTCTCTGCAGACACTGGACACGACTGACTCACGGAATGATCCCAAAATGCTCGAATCGAGCTCATCCGCCTTATTTGTTGTCATTCAGGAATTCACGAAAGCGATGCAGATGAGGTTCTCCATGATCAATGTCACTAAGTCACATCAGAAGGCGAAAGGAAAGGATGCAAAGGCATTGACAATTACAAATGAAATAAAGATCATCACGTCATCGGATGAGATCTTCAACTTATGGAGTGAAGTGATCTCGAGCGCTGCGCATGGTGAGCTTATAGATGCAGACTCAGAGACATTGAGGAAGTTCAACGAGCGGCCGACGTGGAAAACTGAGAACGGGATGCTCAACAAGGAGTTCTTCAAGTTCTTTGGAAATTTGTCAAACGATGACCTCATCAGACTTGCCAAACACATCCTAAACCAGTCAGGAGACAAGCGCGCACAGCCTTATCCGAAAGTGACTATTAGGCAAACCACGAAGCCTCTAGAGAGCTGTTATGCTGCTAAAGACTGGATAGAGAGAGCAAAACGGAAGACATATGTGAAGAAGGAGTTAACGAAACTCGATCCGTCTCTGGGCCTAGTTAATGCCAATAAGGAGGTTGTTCCGGCACGATGGAAGGATTTCAAGGAGAAGTACAATATTACATCTGCTACACTAAATGTTCTTCTTGATCGTCCGGGTGATGAGTTCTTCTCTAATATTGGGCAGATGAAGTCGAAGAATAAAGAAACGAACGTCGTTTCAACCCAAGCCGCAGAGTTCTTCAAAGTCTTCTTAGACGAGAAGAAGAAATTTGTTTTGCCGTCAGCGATTGCATACTATGCACCTTATAACATCAAGAAGGATGAGCACAGTAAGTGGCCAGGGAAGTCTTGGATAGATGAAACTAAGAATCAAGTTCTTCTTGGAGTTATTGACTTTCGGGTCATACCTGGTGTCCTGACAAAGAAGACAGGGACAGTGGAAAATCCGTATTTCCTCACCGTGATGAACTCGTTCACGAAAAAGGGCAAGCCGCTTCTGGAAGACATTTCGAACTGGCTTCTCATCTCGGCTGATATGCATGAACAAACTCAAGTGATGGCATTCATTCAAAAGCATGAACACCTGAGTAAATACAAGTGCCATTCCTCAGAGTACATACCGGAAAAGTTTGAGAAAATGGGCGACGTAGTCTCCGTAAAGGCGAAGTCGCATGAGAAGGTGTTGCTGACTTTTCTTCGCCACCCAACCTACCCAAGTCCAGGAAGAATTCCTGATGAGTTTGAGGCACCCAATACGGCAGTGTTCACAAAGCCTCGGGGGTACAACGAGATGGAATTTTGTATTTACGACTACGAGTTGAGAATGGAATTTTACCTTTGGGTAGTGAAATTCTTTTGCAGACCAGGATCAAGCATCCTCTCTGTCTTTACAGGAGGAAAGCTAACATGTGCTGCAGTGGTAAGTCCTAGACCACTTAGAGCTCGACTCAAGCTCATTGCATGATTGACTTATCTCTTGTCTTCTATCCTCTAAAATGGTTTCTTTTCCATGGACATTCTAACTTACTACTTCAGTTTCAGCTCGAATCGAGCTTAATTTGCCGATGAATTCTCTTCATGTGACTCAATATTAATTTGGGATATGCGCAGATGAGTTTTGTGAACGTTTACGCGGCTGGTGTAGACGAGGACACTGACTTCTGGAACGAGATCGTGCTGACAGCAATGAGGTTGGATCAGGCAGATTTTCTTGAATCTGGTTATCGAGGGGCATCGGGGTCAACTCCAGGATCTCGTACTCCAAGACGATCTACTGGGGCTACGAGGCCTTCAGGTCGTGGGTCTCAATCTTCTGGTCGTCGTGGAAAGAGTCCAGTAGATAAAGCTGAGGAACTGCCGGAATCTGGAAATGATGGAGGGGAGTATTACGAGGAGCAAATTCAAGACGAACAAGTTACTCCCATTGCGCCCACACAAACTGAGCATCGAGGGTCATCCGCATCGAGTGGACAGGCTCTGGAGCCACAACCTTCTACCACGCCGTCGTCTACCGTACCGTCGAAGAAGAGAAAACTTTCCGCGCGTGACGAAGCCTTAGAGAGACGGATGGACCGGATGGAAGAGAATCAGGTGACCGATCGAGTGAAGACCATGGAGTTCATTGTGACTACCAATAAGAGGCTTGACACCATGCAGACCATCATGTTGGAAGACGCAAAGAGTCAAAATCAGAAGTTGGATGCAATTATGAACTGGGTGAGGGGGGGCAGGCCAATAGCGGAACTGGAATCCGCACGAGAAGACTCGCAACTCCTGCTAGGAACTCAGGCATCGGGCTCCGGTGGTGCGACCGCTTCTGGTCGAATCGAATTTGCGGTTCCTGCACCTCCTTCTCAGTCTTTGGTTTCAACACCCTCTACCTCGGCTCCATCTCAGATTCCACCGCTTCCAGCGCAGGCTCCTCCTCCTCCTCCTCCTCCTGCTATTCCTGTTGATTTCAATTCGGCATCCACTATTCAATCACAGTCTCCGGATGCCTTGGAGTTGCCAGATGCTGAAGAGACAACCGAATTAGATGTGCAGGCTGGCTCATTATCTAGTGAAGATGCAGGTGCAGGTGCACCTCGATAATCACTCGATGTCAATTGTTCGGTTTTAGCTTGACTCGAGCTGATTCTGGTTTAGGCCGAAGGTTTTCTTAGTTTTTTTTGTCAAATATTACATTTGGACTCAAAGTGGACTGAACCATGGAGTTCAAACTCATTTTTGTATATTGAAACTTATAACTCTTCTTGATTCTACCGGATTCCTTACATTGCTTGTTTCTACCTTATTGAATCGCAGGCGTCATCAGTGCTGTAAATTTGTTAGTCGCCGAAGTTGGATCTGAAGTGAATGCTGCATTTCCTGATGATGTCGTTATTCAAATCAATCCGACAGAACGTAACGACTTAGTGATTGACGATGATGCCACTCCCGCGAGTCAATCTGCAGAATTTCATGTTGTGGATGCTATTCCCGACGTCGACCTCCTTGAGGTTCACATGCCGCAACCTGTCACTATTGAATCATCGAAAGATAAGGTATGGATCCTCTGCTATTGTTTGATGTCCCGGTTTTTGGTTTCCTTTTATTGGTCTCCTGATCGTTTTCCACGACATTGTTTCGTAGATAGTCCATAATGCCTCAGATCCAGATTATGACAGCTGGGTCATTCGTTAATTGTCTAGCAGGAATCCGTTCCCGCATGTTATCCTGGAGGGACTTCAGAGGCGGTCAGTTCCCCATTGACATCCAGGGTGATCGACAGGTGGATCAACGTTGTCTTGGACCTCAATGGGGTGTTATGTGTTTGCGAGGACTTGAAGTCGAAGGGTTGGTATAGTCACATTCCTGAGAAAGTTCAGCCGCACTCGGCCATACACCCCGCGGTTATTGGATCCAAGCTAGTGTATGTCCGGCCAGGGTGCTCTAAGTTTCTACATGAATTAGGCAGGATAGCTTCGATATCCGTCTGGAGCTCGATGAAGAAATCCACTGTAGAACAAGTGACCAAGTACCTCTTCGAAGGGCTAGACCTTCCCTTACTCGTGCTTGGTCAAGACTCTTGTAAGACAATGAAGTGCCGGGATAGAAATAACAGAATTACGACATACAGAGAGCCAGGCACGAACAAGGAACTGTTTCTCAAGAGATTGGAAAACTTGTTCGACGGCTTCAAGGACATTTTCTCGGTAGAAAATACAATTGTTGTCGACGATAGCCCAAACAAGCACATTCTCAATAAGCCGGAGAATGTTGTTCTACCTGAGTCATGGTCTCAGAAGGGAAATGGTCCAAAAGATACATTTCTCATGGATGTCCTTCTGCCATGGTTTCATCGTCTGCATATCGCTCGACATGAAGGGCTCAAGGCCTTTCAGGAAAATAACTTCGGTAGACTTGGGCGTCGAATGCTTTGTGACGAACGGAATCATCGGGAATTCGACAAGCTTATGGAGATCTTTCGGGCCTCACCACATATTCGATAGGCTAGGCTTTTTGATTCCAGAATTAGTTCGAATTGAGCTGTTTGGGGAATTTGTTTTGGACTACTTCCTTGTGTCATATATCTGATAATAAATGAAATCAGTTCGAAACGAGCTGTTTTGGACCTTCGTTTTCTGTCTTCGATTGATAACAACTGAGTTGGGATTTGGTTGTGATACAATATTGTCTGCAGTCATTCCTTGGTCATTTTCATTGATTACGGTCTACATGATTGGATTTGATTTCTACTTTAATTTGCTTGTATTTGTTTTTGCAATCATTGATGCTGTTTCTAATGATTTGATTTCTAGAATGCGGTCTCCTCGTCTTCCCATGGTGAAAGTAGTCGACTCCCATGCTTTGCATCGGTGGATTCTATTTTGGACTACGGGCAGTACAAAATCTTGAGTAGAGGCAATTTTCTGTGTTCAGCAAACACTGCAAACTCAACAATGGACTTCTCGGCCAATACTTTGGAGGATGGGGTGGTGGATAGTCCGCCTAGTGGAGTATCGCGAAAACCAATTTCTTGCTCTCCTTCTCCACTTCGGTCCAGTGGCCATGTTGCTTCTATTGTCTCGGACAAGGCGACACAACGCAGGCTGTATGGGGACAATGAAGATGTAAATTGCGTTTAGGTGGTCATGCCTAGAATACCATCCGATTCTCTTGAAAATGGAATTGCGACTTCCTATCGTCGAAGAGTACTCCCGCGGAGATGTGTCTTGTCTGGAGCTGTGAGGAAGTCAAAGACACATGATGGAGTATTAGAGAACCGTTGCGGCTCGCCTCGACTCGACATTTGGGACCAGAAATCCATCAAGCGACAATGTCTTCAAAGTCTCCGTGAGAACAAGACGCATAATTCTGGATATAGTCGGGGACCAGAGATTCTTAAAGCCATGAAGATGCTTCAAAGTAAATCGCACATATGATGATTGTTCATATTGTAGATTTGGTGCTTAGAAATATGTTTCAGGCATAATTGTGTAGACAGTATATAGAACTTAATGCTTGAGCGAATTACTCTCACAGCAAGTATATACACTTCTCTGATCTTATTTGTGGATCAAATGAGAAAAATCACTACATTTACAAACACTTTGTTACAATGTACCGATCAATACATGTCTTCTTTATCATGATTTTGGCTAATTTGTGCATTTGCTACGCGTTTATTTACGTTTGTAGGTGATCTTGTCTTCTCATTTGTTTGGATGTATGCGTTTGAAGCTCTCGTTTTGATGGAAAACTCTCGTTTTATCGAATATAATGTTAAGGGATAATTTAGGATGGGGTATGATATGCCAAATCAAGCAATTGAGTTGGGATAGCATTTTGGCAAGTAAGAATGGAACGAGTTGTTGTTTTTATTTATTTTTTAAATCATTGTAAACAATTTTTGAATTGATTGATAGCATAGAATCATTCTTTCCAACCTGAGCGACCTTGAAATTCCCACAATATTGAAAATTAATAGATGCCCTTGATTGGAATGGATGGAATGCGGATGAAATAGGAAAGGCAACTTTCCCTCTTACTACTCAATGTTATGAACCTTATAGAGATTTGAAGAGCTTGTTCACCAGTGAACATACCTATTTTGAGTGTAAATTTTCAAAAGAAGTGTCTCATCATAGCAAGAGAAAAATCTTCATTTTATTTGTAATGTTCTATCTCTTTTTGCAATGCTTGAGAAACTTGCATATAAGACTTTTTTGGGATTTGAGGTGACATGAACAAGGCTAGTAGACATTGGGCTAACACATTCAAATGTACTTGCAAAAATCTATACTATTGTTGAAATGCATTTTTTGTTGGAAAAATAGAAATTTCAAATAACTTGACACTAATACTTGCTTCTATAATTTATCAATGGTAAAAATCATAAAAACAGAGCGCCCTTTTGATTGGAGCCATTTTAAAAGCACATACATAAGTGATAATTTCTTAAATTCAAATGTAGTAGAAATATTACAACATTTTTTTTTTAATTCATGATACATGTATGCCTTTGAAGACAAGTCTCAAGCCAAATATTTCCCTTTTTCTTGAGAATGCCGAATTTCAATAGTTATCCTTCAACACCTGCTTTAATAAGATTCAAAAAGATCAATCTTATGTACCATGTTCATTTCCAAGACCCTTCAACATTAGAATATCAAGATTTTTCATGCCTGCACTTGCACAAATACTTTGAATTGAAAAAACATGATCATTTGTCTTCTACATCATTTTTTATGCTCAAATGAGACTTCAAAAATATTTTTGAAAAAAATATAAGCTACTCAAAATGGTATTTCAATGAACTTATATTTGAGTTTGAAGTATTGTTGACACCAAAATGTAGTGCCTCAAGCAGTCAGTATAAACTAGTATTTCTAAACTAATGAAAAGTATGTTCTCAACATTTGATTATGGGTTACTAACTTGTTTTTGGTTTCATAGTTTAGATTTTAAGGTATTAAATGTTACCATTTTCTTCCTTAACTTCTAAAGGACTATTCTCCTCTTAAGGGACAAAATGGATTTCCGACAAGCATTTAGTGGCTCAAGATTTTTCAAGATTTTTTGAATTTTTTTGTGAAAATAGTAAACTAAATTAGCTTTTCAAAAATATAACTTTCATTTTAATCAATGTTTGAAAGTAAGAGCTATGATCCAAAAGGACTTATTTTCACTTTGGCAGGCAAAAAATAACCCTAAAAAAATTAAAATAAAATATTTTAAAATTTTGTTTAGTATGGAATATATTTTTATCTATGAGTGAAGATTTGATTCATTCTACATGGATTTATTATGCAAAAGTTATGAATAATCTTGTTTTTTGGGCAATTATAGCATCTTCTAGAGAAAATAATTTATAGGGATCATTTTTGAACTCAAGATTTATAATTTTAAAAATAAATTACATACTGAAGATCTCTTCTAAGAACAACCTCACCATTAAGGTTATCATCTTTCACTTTCATCTTAGAAATATTTATTGATATGTTCGTACTTTGATCTTACATCTACTTCTACATCAACTTTTCTAAATGAATGAAAAATAGTTTTTTTATTTTATTTTTTATTCCTAGGCTTTCAATACAATTTTTTTGTCATATACAAATATAAATTCAAGACCAATAAAGAAAAAAATCAAGTTAAGTAGGTTCAAAGCCCAAAAATGTAGACTTAAATATGGTGCAAAAAACTTGGATTTTTAACTTGAAACACATATATCTTACAATCTCCATTGTCAGAGTATTTGAAATTTCTTCCACATATTTTTCACATAAAAATGGTAGCCTTGAGTTGTCTTTTGATGGAAAAAATATCTTAGAACTTTAGGAGTTATGTTAGCAAAGAGCTTTTCTACTTCTAGAAACTAAAGGATTGAATAACTCGACCACCCTCTCAATTCTTCTCATTGGATTAGTAAAAGTTCTTATCATTATTTTTGGCCATCAACCCCCAACAACAAATGCTCATGCAAATGCACGTGCGGATCAAAATTTTCACCATCATTCTTCACAAAGTACAATGTGGTGTGAATGAATCACAAGTTGCAAATTGATAAGCATCTTTTTTGATACAATTGAGATCATGATGAAGTCAATTAGTATGATGTATGGAATACCATTCACCAATTTAAAGAAATTGACATTATTTATCAATTCATAAGTCACAATGTTACATCAATTTTTAAAACACCGATTTTTAGCACTCTGAAAGATCATAGTTCATTCAAACATCAAATAGATGTCTAAATAATCTTTTCCCTTACCATCTACGTTAGATATTTAGAGTTAGATTTATAAGAGGTGATGTCCCTGCCCCTTTAAAACCCAAAAGCGGACCCCCTGAAGGTAAAACAGGGGCATGAAAACCAATAGTGCGAGAATGAGAAGTCGGATTCGGTAAGAAGACGGATCCGGATCGGTATCCAATTTGTAGAGGATTCCGGAAAAAGAGAGGGGAAACCCAACTTTACGGGTTTCTTGGGGTTTTGTGGGAGTAAAGTGGTAAACTGGCTAACTTTTGCTCCTAGCAACATAGTAGAGTCTCCTGGGACGATATTCCGTGTCGTCTTGCAACATTTGTGTGTTGTAAGGATACTTACGGCTGACTGCGCGTACGACAAAGCAATCATATAGTATTGCAGTTTCTCAAAGTGTACCTATTTTATATCTTTCCAGCTCAGTAGAAGCTGCTACGAAAGAAATACAGTCACTAATTCAGACCCTAGTGGGTAATGGATTCTTTGAGCCACGATTACGAAAAACAATATGTGACTTTCTTGACAAGAATTCTTTCCCTGGGCTCAAATTCGACATTCAACTACTAAACGCTAATCTCAGGTAGCGTTTCAATTACAATACCCTACTAAATCAAATAATTGATTTGTTTATGTGTTACAAAAGGGAAATGAAAAAAGTAATGCTCTTAGTGACAATTAACGTCATAGAGCTTTAAGATGCCTGGTGTGCTCCTCAGTAAGAGGGTACATCAGGTGTTCTTACTGAGGGCTAGCACTCCCAGGGGTGAAGGCGGGCTTTTTTTTCTTTTTTCAAGAACCCTTTCTAGTATTAGTCACCAAACTAGTAACTTGTTACTATTTCAGCACATAAACATGGACTAAAGAGATAGGCAAAAAAGAGCAAAAGTAGTAGATGAAACTTTTTTGCTGATTTTAGGGTTCTAATACCCTATGATATTGATACAAAAAATATGTCATTAATATGGGATTAAACCCCACCCTCCCACCCTGATTTTATCTTATAAAATGGGGTTATATGAATTATTACTTCATTTTTCTGGTTAAAAATGGGATGTATTATTACCTTGATACTAGTTTTGGAGAATACAAATAGCAAATGAAACAGCTAAGTTAATAAGAAAAAGTAACTGATGACCCATATTTTATATGGTTGGACTTGATCTCTGAGTTGATTGAGCTTCCAGGCAGTCTCTGTCAATGGTACAAGCAAGAAGTTAATTAGCCAGCATGGCAATTAACTAAGTAAGTGAGCTAAAGTGGCTGAGATATGCAGAGTGACTGGTAATTCAAATATTGGCGCTCCATACTAATAACACCCATTACCGTCAAAAAATAATGGGCGCTGTTTGGACTGGCTTTGGAACGGTCACGATATAGGACCCTATCACTGTAAGTCTGTAACTGAGCAGTGAGGGAGAATAGTTACACAATGACTAAGTTATCTTTGAAGCCACCACTGTTGTGCTGAGAGCTACGAAGCTAATGTTTTTACTGCTGTGCCGAGAGCGAGCTGAGAGCTTTGAAGCTAAAATCTTTGCTGGCTTATTGTTTTGCTATCGTGTGTGGTGGAGGGAAAGATGGCATCGTCACAATCCAACACTGCTGCATCACAGGTTTTGATATTGCTATGGTGTATAGGATTGTTCCATTTTTTATCTTTGATTTTCCTTGTGAAAGCAATAACACGCGTTGTGGGCTGTAGACGCCTGTTGCAACCTCACTAACATCACATTGGTTTGTCTTGTTCTTGGGATGGGCACAGGTGAGGCCCACAACCTCTTGGAGATTTTTGGAGAAATTATGGACACCATTTTCTATTAGTTGATTCCTTATTAGTCCAAAATGTTGAGACACTACATTATTTAAATATTATGAGATGTATGTTTTAGCATGACTTGGTGATTTGGGTAAAAGATGTCTAGTCCTAATTTTTGCCTTGCCAAAAAGATACTTTGATTGATAGTATGATGTGATGGGAAAGAAAGATATTGCATATATCACAGTTATAGATTGCATATTGAGGTTGTTGTGGCAAAGAAAGGTATATTGATAAGACATGACACCTTGCTGAAATCATGCTTGAGTGTGGTACAGAGAGACTAAAACTTGGAAGATAAGCTTAGTCCTATGAAGCAAATCAATACTAGAAGAGAATCAGATAAGTGCCTAGTAATTGGGATGTTCCTGAAATATGGCTTTTTTTCCAGCACTATTCACTATTCACAGCATGGGGACAGATTAGGGAACAAGGCTGAAACGGCCCTCCCATGGCCCCAAATCTCTTCTAATGACAACTTCAATGCTATTTTAAACAAATCTCTGTATTTTACTAAAAATGTAAGCTGTTTTGATGTGGAACGATCTCTTGAAGGGACAAGAGGCCTTAATTGGGTCTCATGAATGTCATATTGAGATTTGTTCCTACTTGCTTTTGCTGTAGTTTTTTCCAACCCATGCAATGTTCATCGTTGATTCTGGTAAATATTTTGGTCCGATCTGAGTATATGTTTCACAATATGATCAGTGAAATTGGTCATTTCGAAACCATGAATCCTTGGTCGTCAGAGGAGTTAACATTGTGTATGCATTACGTGCAGCCCAGCCAATTTCCAGTGGATTCCAATGGCCAAGGGCTT
The DNA here is from genome assembly GCA_951230915.1 of Antitrichia curtipendula. Taxonomy (NCBI): domain Eukaryota; kingdom Viridiplantae; phylum Streptophyta; class Bryopsida; order Hypnales; family Leucodontaceae; genus Antitrichia; species Antitrichia curtipendula. The sequence continues at coordinate 472,078 of CATNWC010000181.1, read as the reverse complement.
TGCTCAACTCCCAAACTCATATGAGCTGCAGATGGAGTGCGAAATCATTCTTCTCCAACTCCGAAGAAGATACAAGTTGGAAGCGGCGTGGAAAATCATGCTTCCTCAACTCTTAGAAAGGTACAGGTTGGAAGTGGATTGGATCACCATGCTTCTAAGGTGGTACAACGTGGAAATGGAGTGGAAAATCATGCTTCTCCGACTCCTAAGAAGGTACAAGGTGGAGGTGGAGTGGAAAATCATGCCCCAAATTCACACGAGGATTCTGTCGGCGCTCATGATCTACCCTTAGACACTTTTTTCGTATATGTCAACCCTTCATTTGAGCCCTTGGAAACTTTGAAGAGTACAAGCAAGGAGCAAAAGCAGGTCAGTTCTCTTATTTCATGTGGATTCATGTTAGGCATAAAGATTGTGTCTATATTTGTCACTCTAATGCAAAATGAAATTTCCTTCTCCTACAGGCCAAGTCTGTACTTGTAGACTCCAACAGGCAACATGCTCTGGAAACTCCCAAACTGTCAAAGCAGTTCACCACACCTAGAAGGAGGTCAGCAGCTTTCGGCACCAATGGCTTTGAGAATTTGTCACCAATAGCTTTATTTAATGATAGCCATGCAACAGCTGTTACCTTGCGGTCAATCAATCGGGTCACTCACATGGCGGCTAAAGAGTCCAAACTATCAGAGCCAGGAGTTGATGGAACCAGATGCACTTCAGCAGTCAAGAAAGAATTTGGTTCCAAGCTTAAAAAAAGGGGAAGAAATGAAGGCGTTGTAGTTGAAGACGAAAATGCAAGAGTTACAAGGTCAAAGACTGAGGCTGAGAAAATTGCGCTCTTTCTGAGGTTTCCAGCTGCCAAGGTTAGGCCAGATGGAAGGAAAGAAGAATACTGGCACGGGGTATCTGATGTGCTTCTGGAAAAATACACAAAGACAAAGCTTTTGAGTGCTTCAAAATCTAAAGTTGAGCGTTGATTGAGGAATGATTTGGGTTGTTTTTGTATATACAAGTTAACCCTGGAGTGTCCAGATTTATTGCAACAGGTGAACAAGGTCCTAAAACTAAATACAACTGCAAGAACACTGTAGGAAAATAGATGTTGTGGATTTAGGAATTAACTGTAGGATCTAGAGGATTACTGTAGGAAGAGCTGGTCGATGCAAGAGAGTTGAACATATGGAAAATTACAAAGAAAATTGCAGTGCATACAACAAGACAAGAAGAATAACACTACAAATTCTCCAGACATTTCCACCAGGTAATTGATGTTGTAGAGGCTACAATGCACATGCCTTTGGAGAGAGTGGTAGCAGTAGTCATTTTGAGGGAGCGGACCGCTGCCCAAACAATGGCCCAGGGACGAATATGCAAACACATTTCTGGCGTGCGCAAACTTTTGAATATCCAATGAAGAAATGCACACTTATTGTATTGAGTACTGATGTGTTAGCGGCTCACCACAGAATTTGGCACACAGCCAGTAATTACCTTGGGTCATCATCTGTACTTGAGAGTTAGCTTGGTGACTCACTGGGAAGCTTCAAGCTTGACCCACGACTCCGTGCATCTTGGGTATAAGACCTCACGTCATCGTCGCAACTTTACCATCGAACAATTCAAGTCTACTTGTTGGTACCTTGCACGCAGTTGAAATATATTCTCTGTTACTCAATCTGAAGCTCCAAGAATTTCTTAGCGCAAAAGTACTCTGAGATTTTCACTAGATCAAGAAATTGTAATCCTAGTTGCAGCGAGTCCAGCTAGTTCAACTCCTGTCTTGAGTCATGGCACCCACAAATGCTTCACGTGATCGATAAGCACATTGACAAACATGGTTCCAGATTTGTGTCTGTGCATCAGTTTCAAATTTTCTATATCAACAATCATGTCCAGACGCAAATATTGAGCATAGGAGTTACTCACAGGTCATGTACGTACTTGGTGTACCAGGTGGTGGACAAAGGAGACGGTGGCGGTGGTGATGGGAGGCAACAGGGGCATTGGGTTAGACATTGTGCGCAAGCTGGCGTAGGAAGGGCTGACGGTGGTGCTGGCAGCGCGCAACGACGAGCGGGGATCAAAAGCCGTGCAAGTACTGCACGCCGAAGGGTTGAAGAACGTGGTATTTCAAAAACTGGACATATCCGACACAACGTCCTTGACGGCGTTTGTGAATTGGATCAAATAGATATACGGCGGTCTGGACATTTTGATGCGTATGGTTGTCACACCTTAATTAATTTTCAAAACTTTTGTGAAACATCTTCTTTTTCACATTCAAAGGTGTCAAGTCCAGTTGATTGTTGACTTGGTGGATGATTTAATTTCAAGAAATGCAATATCAATGATTGCACATTTTACTTTCAATTGCAAAAAAATCATTTTGGACTTCAGTGTAGAAGCTTCAGCATTAGGCATAAGAAATAGCTAGTCACAAACGAAGTAGATCGGATTAACAACTGAAGTATGAGACTCTAGATGTCAAACTCCATTCATCTCCAATGTTTTGGTAGAACTCTAACTTCTTCCAATCATAATATGTTACAGAGCTTGTCTTGATTAACCTTGAATTTCAGGGTGTTAGCCTGTCAGGAAGTGTCTACGCAAGTTCTAGCTCAAATAGAAAATTTCTTTATGAACTTCAACCAACTAAGACTTGAATCAAGAATCAGAACCTTGTGGGTACCAATTGTAGATTTGAGGATGGAATAAATAAATTGCAACAAATTGTAATATTGTTGAACCGTATATTGTATTGAACTTGCTCAGCCGATATTAACGTATGTTTGGGTTTGCCTAGGCCAGGTCAACAATGCCGGTGTGCTGCATATGGACAATGCGTATGAGCATGCCGTGGAGTCCATAGACATCAACTACTTTGGGGTTAAAATCCTCACAGAGCATCTTCTTCCTCTCTTCAAAGCCTCTTCAGTCGGCTCACGAATTATCAACGTCAGTTTTTCAGTGGGTTGGCTCAAGGTAAACTAAATAATTCCACAGTATTTATTCATTTCCACTTTCAGAATGTCCATTCCTCATTCATAAATCTTTAACCATTTGGCTATAGGTCCGTCCACACTTGGCGTTAAGGGTCAAAGATGCGCTCGCAGGTAGAGGGACAAGTCTCTGTCCATTCAGACTTGTGGTAATTTGGAATTCCCGATCCTACATGGATGCGGATGTGGCGTAGATGTGGCACTGGAAAAGAACGGTGTGTTGTTGGGCCCACTACGACTTGCTTTTTTTAATCAACGGAGTTTTGCCTGACTTACGTAGCACCTCAAAGTACTGGAAACAAAGATTTCAAATGTCTATGAGCGGTATTAGTTAATGGGACTTGGGCGGACCGTTTAACTATGAGTGATGACAATGTTTAGTATCCATGCGATTAGAACTGTTGCACCCAAAATCAGAGCCTCACTCTCACCACACTACCTCTCTTGCACATTCACCTCCCGCAGTACGAGGACACTGCGGTGTATTCGTCGACAACAATCTCTGATTGCACTCTCCCACAATAGACGCGGTCGAATCCATAGCACAATCTTTATGGTCTCCTCACGCAATGAAATTCATTCCAACACTGTCCTCTAATTCTCAATAATTTTTTACTATAACCTTCGAAGTCCGTGAAGGAGGAGAAGAACGTAGAACCTCAAATCAGACAACAACTACCATGGTGCAAGTGTGACAAGCCAAGCTTACATCGGCTTCTGTCCCACGATGCCCCTCACTTTAATCCCAAAAAACGATGATGTGTGCATAGCTGAGTAATATGCCACCCCTTATTTGCCTCCGTCTTTGACGATGCTAGGTCCCGTGCTTGACCACAATTGTTTATTGATTCTTTTTTTTAATCACCATGTATTATCTTTCAACGCACGCTGGCTCCTAATGCCAAGTGCTGACGGACCTTAATCCATCTTCTTCTTCATGTGACATGTAGCATACCAAGGAACTATTTCTTCATTTATGACGTCCTTCTAGAGACTTGAACCCATTTTTTAGAACCTCCACTGAATTTTTTAATGGAAACCAATACCAAAAAATTAGGCCTCATGCATCGTGCCCCACTGCAATTTCCAAACCGGAAAATGTCATTTCTTCACGTTCTGGACTTTGGGCACGCCAAAATTTTGCCCAAAACTTGACATGCTTCTATACTTGCATTTTTCTCTTCCTACTACTGCTACTAATAGAGTTGCCCTTACTTCCAATGAAACCAGAACTTTTCCATAAACTTCGGAAAAAATGGATGAACAAAATGTCTTCTTCCTCTGTCCCCTATGAGTCTATAACTTTGTTCGTTATCCAATTTTTGGATGTTGAAATGCTTCAAGGTTAAAGTCTTCAAGGTGAGTTTGGAGGGATAGAAGATGGTGTTGGGATGGAGTAATTACTCATCAAACTGCACCCTCTTCATGGATCAGGAGGAAATGTCTAGTTTCTTGTTGCACATTAGACCAAGCATAATGTCAATAGGATCGAATGTTCCCTTGCAACATTTTGTTGCATTCATTTAAGGAACCAAATTCTTGAAGCTGGAAGCCTTCTTATGACTCTTGGCCCCATTTTGTTTTTGATTGCAAGCTGCATCTCGTTCATCATTTATTTTTTATTGTAGTTGCCAGTCCCCATTTGAAATTTGAGTTGGGGCGTGTTGTTGAGAACTTGCTGTTTGCTTATCCATATCCATGCCTTTTTTTTTTATCTCTAATGGAATGTGATCAAAAATGAAAGTTTCCACATGATTGTATGGAAACTCACACTGTGAATATAGGATTTAGAAAAGGACTATTTGTTCTTCCTCACAATACGGATTAATTTTTGAATACTATACCTGAAGGCCCAATACCATCTCCACATTGTATCCACCATTTTCAAGAACAATTTGGCATTTTTAATTACTTATAGGAGGTAATATTAATTTTTCAATACATGAGACAATCAATTTAGAACATCTCAACTGGCTTCTTTATCTTTGTGATAAGATACTTGTAAGGATTTTTTAGCATAAAATATGAAGTTCAATTGGTACATATAGTTATCTAGATTTAAACACATGGAACTTGCAATTGCAAGAGTTCATTACATTTTTGAACTCTTTAAGAAATTTTATATAGAAAGAAAGTAGACTTGTTAGGCTTTATTGTCTTATTTTGAAACAAATACAAAACAATGAAAATTTTGAAAGCTATGTGCACTTGAATTTGACAAATGCGTTTCCAATTTTTGAACTATATATAGGGGTCCTCATTAAGGATTTAACCCCTAAATGCCTGGGTCAAATTCCTATAAAGGTATCACTTTTGGGACATACTGATTAAGTGATTTTTGCTTAAAACCTCCAAAGTTTGTCTATTTGGTTCATTTGGTTCAATTAAGAAGACTATAAAATGATATAAAAAATTTCTTGCATGTAAATGAGATGAAGAGGTATATTCTTAATGAAATTTTTTTGAATTTTTCATTATTTTTGGATCTATTGATCCTATTGGTATAAATTGCTTAATTTTGAGGTTTGCAAGCATTATAGTGCACAATTTATTAAAATCTTATTGATAAAATAAATTATTTTATAAAATGCACAAATAAATGTAAGTCATATCCAAAAATAATTTTAAAATAAAATTGTTCGATATTCCAAATACTTGATTTTGAGGATTTTTGGTGAATAAGACACAACTTGTTTTTTCAACTAAAAAATTCATTAAAAATACTTGTAAAACTTTGATTAGGATGAACTTTTTTTTCTTGATACGTTATAAGTATATACATTTAAAACCACATTTGTTGAAGTCATACTTTATTATAATTAAAAGGTGAACTTGTTTGACACAACGACATGGACTAAAATTGTAGTGGAGATAGTTTTTTGGGTACCCCAACCGGAACTTGAAACAAATACAAAATAGTGAAAATTTTGAAAGCTATATGCACTTGCATTTGACAAATGCATTTCCAATTTTTGAACTATATTTAGGTGTCTTCATTAAGGATTTAACCCCTAAGTGCCTCCTATGGCCAAAATCTATTCATATAAAGTAGCATAATGAAAAAATGTAGAATTTATGTACCATGTTTCTCTTCATGTGCAACTACAATAGTAATTGTATTAATTTAGCTACTTTTTGAAAACATTTTGGAACTTAATGCCTACTATGCTAAAAAAAAATGGTACATGATTTTTGGATATACCCAAACAAAAAGTGAATTTACACAAATTGTGCATTTCACAATATGAACAACCAAAGAGCTTATCCAAAACCAAGCAATGCTAACCAATGAGACACTAGGCCATGTCATTGTCATCCTGTAGTTAAAGTGGATATGGCACATGCTTTGTTTTATTTTTCTACAACAAAATACTTTGGCGAAGCTTTGACATGTCATTATTGAGTATAATTTGAGTATACCTTTGTTGTATGCCAGAGGACATATTGTAGTTACTTACAACTCCCTTTAGAATATCTACATGCTAATATATTCAAGAAAAAATTGCATATGTGAATTTTCTTGGTCTCTTATGTGCAATTTTGTGCATAGTAGGAAATGTTTTATTGTGAAATTTGACATTTACATCATAGTGAATAAATTAGACAATTGATTGAAGTGAGGCAAATATATGATATAACTTTCAAAAGTTAATATAAAACCTGGTTGTTGTAGTTTTTAGGTTGCAATCCCAATTTAAACAAAGTGAGATTGTCAAGTCAATGAAAAGAATGACCTCAGTCCGGCCCTCTCTTTCTATTTAAATGCAATATCCTTCATTGATAGAACACCAGAAGTAATTACACATTTTTTAGAATATAATAATCAAAAAATATTTTTACAATCCATTATATTTTCCTTCAAATGAAGTTTCCTTTGCTGTATAAGTCAATATCTTTTTGTGTCTCCAAAGTTCCTCAGCATGGATTCAAAAAAAATCTTAAGCAAGAAGCTCAAAAAAGTATATTATCATTTATGGCTAGAAATGAGGCCAAAGATCAAGGTGCCTCCATTCATTATACATTCTTTGTAGGACAAGAGCAATGAAGGGATCTTTGTCTTTGAAAGTCCATATGCTATTAAGGTATGTACAAACTTCTCCAATAGCAACTATTTATCAACACCTAGAAAACACCCTATAATGACTTTCGATTAAGCCTTCCTTAGACATCATATATATTGTAGGTGAATATGATGAGAATTGTTGGTTTTATTCAAAGTATCTTTTAGGAACGTAGTTGCTACATGTCACCATTAAGAATAATTTGAATGAGATTAATCTTATAAAAGGCTATTTTAGCAGTCATCAAAATGAGTGGCTCTTTATCCCCCTAAAAATTGTAAAGCCTTGGCTTTGGAATGCATTCCAATCTTGACACAAAAATATCAAACATTGTTAATAATTTGGCCATCACATGTTATCATTGCACTCTGAAAGTGTCATGAACCAACAAGTGACAATTGGCATTGTCAATCATGATACTCTGTTACTATGCAAATTATTCCAATATGTAAAAATTTCCATTACCATTATTTTGATTGGTTTAACTAAGCTCATTCTAAAAATATGATTAGAGATTGTGAGCCCTCAATTTGTCACCTAGAACGTATTGTTCTTTTTTTCAAATTTTTACAAAACTTAGTATAGAAAATTGTACAAAAAATCCTAGAAAGAGTATAGGAGCATGCTACATGCCAATATAGCATTTTGTCATATTTTGAGTGCTTCCACTCAATTAGATTAGAATCTTGCATATAAATAGGTCAAAACCCACAAAAGTAAACCAATTACCAATTTTAAAGTAGAATGATCCCAAATAGTCAACTTTTCGAGCATACGACAGTGCAAGGCTAAATTGGTTCAAGTGAACTCTTGTGAGAACCCTACACCCAATTCTAAGGATAGGTTTTAAGCAGTTGATAGACTTCTACTTCTGATGGAAACCCCAATTATTAGCTTGCATGTCAAAAGAAGTCATGACAAATTGGTAGAAGGCATTTGCAGCCAAAGGATGGGATCCACTGTTGAAATCACATTAGAAATTCAATCACAAGAACTATCCTTTTTTCCCTGTAGCCTGTGAGTTTTGTTCACTCGGAATTTGTATCATAAGATTCTATAGAATCCCTTTTGAACACTCTTTGAATTTGCATGAAAGAAAACCTTCAAAGTTGAGCTTAATTTGAACAAGGGAGATCTCCTCAAGCGAATGTGCTATTGCTTTCACATGTGAGAGTATGGCATCACTTTGATTTGCTTTGCTCTTCATGATTTCCGTTGATTGGGCTTATTCGCTCCCAAGTGTAGGCTTGGAAATGGGGACTCATCAGAGCATGCCCACTCGTCCTCCTAAATGAATGACTTGTTCACTTGGGCCTCCATAATCGCCCCACCCATCCTCCATATTGGATGACTTGTTAAGAGGCCGGCCTCCAAAATGGCATGTTGCTTGCAAATTGAGGCGTTTTTGCAAGCCAAGCAACGGCCTCCATAAAACAACATGAGACAAAAATGTAGCTTTCCCTTCTTTCAAGGACTTACTAAATTGACATGCTTTTACCTTCTTCGGCCATTATGGGCACTTCTTGGCCCATGCTTTTTCCAAGTTAAGTAATGGTGAAGTCATTGTTGTAACTCATTTACCCACCAATAGTAAGTTTTTTGGCCTCTTAAGAAACCGACGGGTGGGGCGATGTAGGCCAATTTGGCTTGCAAAATCCCATTTCCAAGCCAACACCCCACCTCATTTTCCCAGACGGGTGGGGATGCTCTCAGGGGTGTCACCGGACACTCTTGACTTCCAAGGGGAAGCCCCGCCCCCATGGCGGCCACAAGGTTGGGCACCTCTTGCATTTCCGTTGGAGGGAATAGCCGCTACGGTTCCTCAAAGTTGCACATGATGGATGGTGTTGCGCTTGTTCTATTGGCCTCCAAAGTGGAAGCAGGTTCTTCTGCTAAGCCCATCACTTCCGCTCCACAAAATCTCCCCAGTCTATCCTCGTGACATTGGGCTGCATGCTTCCAAGCTTGTGACCGCAATGTCACCATGGTCCAATATTTTGGGCTTTGGAAACGACTTGTCACGAATGATTTGATTGATCTCGACTCCGAAACCCTGTGGATTGCTTTCTTCTCTTTGCGTCGTTCACTTGAGAATGAATTGTACCTATTTGCAAAATAGGAAACGCAGTCAGTGATGGTCTCTGCAGCCCGATCGTCGAAGAATGCACAGCGGTAGAGGAATCCCACATAGCCAGTCAACGTTCAGTAGCGAGAGGATGCGCTGAACCTGACTGATGTTGCACCACGCTGAATTGCCCACTCTCGCAACACCTTTGCCTCCTTGACTAAATGAGCAGGTGCAAGTGGTCCTAACATTGTGTTTAGGCAAGTAATTTGTAGCGCTCGCTTAGCTCCTATGAAACTTCACGTGCACAACACTACTTGCAATGAGCTAATGCGCCGCCTTACTGGAACAGTGTCGAGCTCCACAAAAGAACTATCATGACTCCGTCTAGTGTCACAAACGAAAGGGAAAGCCGCCCACAACCCCTAATCTGTAAGATTGGTACAAACACCTTGCGACATGATCGCCATCGCAATTGCATTGTGCAATCCTACAAAAGCACGTTGAATTCCGTTAGGAGGAAAGGGAAGAATCCAAAGCGGAAAGGAGCTCCCGCCAAACCCCACTTCTCCCACCTGTGGCTGCCAACGCACTCAGCCACGTTTGCGAGCCGTGACCCTCTTATTCAACGGGTCGGAGTATGTACCGTCTCCTAGAGTCAACTTACAGGTTTCCGTGTATTTCTTTGAACAAGCAGCAGTGGGGTCTGTATCTCTTGCATTACAATTGAGCATTAAACTTAGGTTTTCTCCCTCTCAAACTTCGTCCACGGTGCCAAACCCTAAAATTGAACACCGTATTGAGATATACGTGATTTACTGCAACATACGGCCACAAAGGGCCATGGTGACGTTCAGGGGTTAAGGTATAGATCTTCTAGACACAATAAGGATTTTTAAAGTCTTAAAATTGGCATGCTTGTTCAACATTGTGTTGAGATTTACTTCCAAAAAAAATCTTGTAAATAGGTTTGATCTAGAATATGATCTTTTAACTTTACTGGAACAAGTATGAAATTCTCCCTAAATAATCCCCAAATAATTGTAGAGCCCTTCACCGCACAGTGCGCAATCACTGTGCGGTGGTCAAACTATACGTTCCCTTGGCATTCCCCAATTCTTGTTCCCATTTCCCAGTGCCCGGCCGACTGTGAAAGATGTATCGTCCATCGTCATGTGTTCCCATCAATATGTTCCCGGAGTTCCAGAATTGTTTGGTGCATGTCCGGTGTTTGGCACCTCTCCTGTCTGATTATTAGAAACGTGCGGACAATCGCGGGACTGCTCTACCACTCATTATCCACTTCTTGCGTATGTCGATAAGGATTGTCGTTACCATCTCGCGCAAAATCCAACTGAACTTGGCTGAAGAGGATGAGGTCAGCTTGGTGGCATTGCGGAAGAAGTCACCGGGGTGAAAACAATGTCACTAAGTAACCCGTCCTTCGGCTCAGAATGCTACTTTTCCGCAGCTCCAAGTTGCTGCAGCAGGCAGTGTGAGTGCTCGACCTCCTCGCTCACAAGTGAAGCAGCCACAGAGCGCACCTCAGGGTCGAATATGTCATTGAGGTCCACCTGCTCTCCCGCCAGGATCGCCTCTTCTACTTCCTCCTCTATATCCAGTGACTCCCGTCCCTCAGATCCAGGTGGTACAAATGGCACCTTACCGGTGTACAGTTCCCATATTGCCAGCCCCAGCGAGTACAAGTCGTCCGCCTTCACACGCGGCCTGTCGGGCTTGCGAACCAATGACGGCCTCGACCATGGAATAGACAACTCCGAGTGGCTCACACAATCACTTTCATACTCGCTAGTCTCGAAGTCACATAGACAAATGTGCCCATCACGACAAACGAGGAATTGTGACAATTTTATGTCCCCGTGGATGATCCCTACGCTGTGGAGCTCGTGAACGACTCGCACCATCTCAAATGCAATCTGCTTTAGGCTCAACTCGCAGGTCTCCGGGTTCACAGGCTTCCCCCGTTCCATGACTATGCCGCTCGGTTTACCATGAATCGTGACCATGGCTACAGTACGCACAGCAGAGTTCCTAGCTGCCCGGCTCATGGTATATTCATGAAGGGCAAAAGTCGGGCCTCTGCAGAACTTCACTGCGTGCTCAGTACCCCACATGTACACCTCAGACCTACCAGTACGAATGGGGTTCTTCGGCCACACTGCGGATCCGAGCTCAATGATTTGTGTGCCTTCAGAGTCCAAGTCCAAAGCACTGGGTTGCTGCCCCCCACTCGATCCGCCATCGAGCTCAGCTGATCCCGAACCCATGGTGCTACTGCAGGCCCTCATTCTACACGCCCTGGTACCTGACGTGGTTGCAAGTAGGACATACAATGGAAGTAGACGTCGTTGCCACCCCTGTACCAACCTTCAACGGAGTGCACCACACATTCGCAGCTGCAGCAGGTTGGCACATTACATCTTCAGTAAAGGTGTGTCTGGGTTGAATGCTGCAGTTCTTGAACCTCCGCACCACCTGAGTACACATGAGTGCGTTTGCAAAGCTATGCATGCAACCTCAAGTGCAATGTCTTCAGCTTTAGGGAGCTTTCTCCAGTAAGTACCGAGTCTGCAGAATTAAAACGAACTGACGATGAAAATTCGGAGCAATTTGCATTCACACCTGTAGAAGGAAGAACGTATCCCAACTTCTCCAAGGAAGGTGAAATGCCAAACTATCAGATTGAGGGATCCAATTGCATCAGTATCCAACCCAATGCAATAAACCGCCATGGACCAGGAAAGTCCCAAACAGCAAACAATGCAGTTATAAAGTGGTGCAGTACTGATTCGCCTTCTAAGCTTGCTTACAGAACAAGTTAGCGTCACATGATATGGAAGGTACTGGAGCCACGTCAGTTCTTACGAAGTTGGTGTGATTTTAACCGTTTAAAATTTGGTGTACAATTCAGGTCACCCCGACCTGAATTGCACATCTTCCTCGTGGAAGGTTTTTCAGGTCGTGGACGTGTGTCCCTTCTGTACTTCTTGTGATATTTATGATGTTCGGACTCCAATACTATTTGCGGAGTTCAGGTCAGCCCATCGCTGAACCTAATTAATGGTACCCGCTCCATACTCGAGGATACCTTGATGATACCGCAAGAACACCCGGACAATACCTTACGCATATCCTGCTGATACTACGGGGATACCGAATCCGTTTTGTTTTTTTCTTTCTAGTGCTTACTGCAAACAACTGCAAATACAGATTGAAAACACGAAGGGGGAATTGCAAACAAACCTCAAAAGGTGTGTGCAACGACGTTGTGCTTGGGATTTAGGCTTGCCGATTCAGTAAATTTGGAAGGGGCAACCTAACAACATGGACTCCTGGACCTTGCACGCCACTGCGAAATGGACATCAGAAAGCACGATCAGGACTTCGACCCTAAAGTGAAACCTCAAGCGTCCCAACTGTTTTCACATTCATTGAAGTTTAAAGTGAAGCTCACATCCTAAATCTCCGTGGATTCAAAGAAGAACAATTTCTTCTGCCAATTACATTACACCCCAAATTTAAGCAATCAAACCATGAGCTTAAAACCAAAAGCTTTGGAAACACTGAACCTAAGCCTTTCTCGGAAGTTATAAGAAATTCTCAAATAGCTTAAGAAATGGAATCCTAAAACTTTTTGAACTTCCCTCCTCTTTCGGAATAAGGCAAACACAACAGAGAAAACACAGCAGAGCACCTAAACAAGAACGGGAGAATGAGACACAGCGAAATGTTTGAGAAGTCTAAGTCGTACCTTTCGAACCGCACCGCAATCAACAAACGAGGATTGCTGACTTGTAATACCAACTTTGTGCTCAGTCACAGCTCCCCCAAAGAGCTCCGGTGTTTTGAATGACATAACCCCATCATGATCAAACCGAATGAGCAAATTCGCAAGCTCAATAACACAGAAGATGCACTGCAGCTCAACACAGAAATATAATACCATATCACGGCAAACAAACCAGACAAAACTTAGCTACAAAGGTGTGATTACTAGAGGAAGCGGGCTTTGACATTACTTCTGAACTCAAGAAGCTCGTTACATCCGCATCAGGCTTTTGTAATTGTTCCGTAGCAACTGCTGCTTGTTGGTCAATCTGTCACCTACAAGACAGTAATGTTACGATTCAAGCCCGGAGTACAAAAATACACCCAAAACACGGAGCAAGCAAAAAGCCCAAACAATAAGGAAAATTACCGCAATTCAACTTCAGTCGACACAATCCGTACATCGTCACAACTCGTGCAACGCAATCGCCTGAACGCATTCGCAAGATAGACAGACATTTTCACGAAAACCAAGCCATCCAAATCCAGCTAACAAGTTCAGAACTCTAGTACAGAAGCACTTGTATCAATTGAAGCAGATTTCCGTTCTCTTTGTATAGAACCGAGTTGACAGGCAGGTAAGTACTATGATTGTGCAATACACGATCAGCAAAATGGAAGAAGAAGCATTTTAACTCTTTCACACGAACTTTACAGAATTATTACAACAATAAATCCAAGGTTGGCGCATACGGAAACCTGTGGCTCCCTCGCATGCAATCGGTTAAACAAACTATGCTCCAAACAGCGCTCCCGGATCGAATAACATTCGCCTATCCCTCGTGTGCAAGCTGAATTTCGGCCTGAAGAAACGCGAAACAAACCGGCGACGTGATTCCTGAGAAGTGGATTCCAAACCCTAGCGCCACGGACAAAGTTTGCAGCGGCAACAATCTCTCCACTCGACCACCTGGATACCCGGACTCATCGCAAATGAACCTGTGATACCAAGGTGATATGGTAGGAGGCTCTGAAATGGAGTGGGCATTTACCTATCTTAAATGTACATAATTTGTACATGTTTCTTTTCCATAGCCTTCATTGTATAAAAAGTGAACATTTTATCTGGGGCACCATTTCAGAACCCTATGTCCTTTCTACTTCAAAATTTGATAACTAATTTCACATAGCAGTAGGAGGCCCATAAATTAACCATCTTAGGCTGAAAGTGAATTTTGAAGAGGTGAAACATCTTGAAATATTTTGAATATATTTTCCTTGAAAGACAAGGAGAATTGGTATTTAAACCAAGTCGTTTCATATTTTTTGGAGCTATGTCAAATTAGTTGTTAAACTTTGAAGTAGAAAGGGCATGGGGCTCTAAAATGATGCCATAACTAAAATATACACTATCCATATAAACTATTGAAGGCTATGAAAAAGAAACAGGTATAATTCATGTACATTTAAGATAGGGCACCATTTTAATACGTCAATCATTTAAGGAGGCTATGAAATTGATCACTAAAGGACTTAAATTAAATTTTGAGGAGGTGAAGCAACTTGAAATATTTTAAAGTATATTTTTCGTGAAAGACAAGTAGAATTAACATTTAACCTGAGTCATTTCATTTTTTTGGAGCTATGGTAGGAGGCTCTACCATTAGACCACCTTTAATCAATGAAGAGATAAAAATAAGCAAAGTATGCAGTGAGAATGATGCTCAACCAATAATAGGCCATATGTGAAGCTTGTAATTGACGGAGAACAATTTTGACAATTTTGAGTTTGTTTCTATTTCCTTGTTGAAGATGGTCTAAGGTATAGGAAGATGTCCTTAAATCAAGCAAACATTAACAATGGTTGTATAGGAGGTTCATAAACTATGTACATGGTTAGTGAAATTAATCATATTTTTTTAAATTAGAAATTAGTGACTAAAACCGTGTGATTTTAGGACATAAAATAATAGATTTAAAGAACTACATTGTATAATTCATCATTTCTGAATGCATGTATAAATTGCTCATAATGAATTAATGACAACAAAATTGGAAATGTGTAAAGAAGGCATACACTTTCATTTGTTGCATTTCAGGTACTACATTCACACATTTTAGAAGTTCAAAGAACAAACTTAGCAATTTTTTAAACTATTTCGGAACTATTGGGCTCTTTTTAAAAGTACATGGTGATTGATTACAAGTGATGTCTATGAGCATACATAGCAACTTGAGCATTTTTTACTTTGAAAATTTGTAATTAATTAATTTTAAGTCAAAAATTAAAATTTAAACTGCCATTCATTTGATTTTTTCATTTCTTTCCATACCAATAAAAAAGTTAATAGTTGAAAGGGCCATTTTTCTCACACCTTTGGATTCCTCATTAGATGGTTGATTATTGAGCCATCTATCTCAGTTGGCTCTAAAATGGAGTAGGCTTTTTTTCCCTTAAAGAACAAAGAGGGTCAATTTCATTAAAATGGTGGTATTCCATATGCCACTTTAATGGAGCATCTTCTAAAATAGGAAAGAAATATGCCACAACAAGATCATACATGCACCAACTTTATGCGGAGTAAGTTCATATCACTCCCGCTTTATGTATTTCCACTCCCCTCAAACAGTCTTTCCATAAATTTTTTTCTTTTCATGATATCTTTCTGTGACACTTTATTGGAATACCACTCATTTAATGAAATTCACCATAAAGCTATAACCATTCATTTTAAACCTAAATGTCTTTCACTTAGTTTGTTGCCATTTTTGAACTACATATGTTTGAAATTTTTTATATTTATTTTCTTAGAGACAGGACTACATATCTATTTTATTTCAAAATTGTTTTACGTTTTTTTCACAAAGACCTCATTTTTATGAGAATTTCAAAAAAAAATGTGAAGGAAAAATCATATCTAATAGAGAATTATTTCAAAAAATCAAAAAATTTCACCATAGATACATTATAGTGACAAACATTTTAGTGTAGACTCAAATCCCATATCATTTTATAATTAGAGTGCACCATACATTGAAAATATATCCAAAGTTCAAGTTGCAATAAAATACTCAATGTTACAAAAAAATTCTAAATTCTAAATGAGTAGAAATTAGAATAGGTGACCTTCATTTCATTAGTTGGACTTGACTTTAAGAACAATTATTTTGGTCAAGTATCATGACATTTAAAGTATAGAGCAACAACTTTCTAAAATACACTAAAAATAGCATATTTTATGATCCATTTTTCCACTATTTCTTATTCACATGAATAGAGAGTTAGAAGACTTCACAAATTAGGTACTCTTTATAATTCTTTGTGAAAGGTCAAGTAAAAAAGATGGATGAAAAACTACTTTGAACCTCCCCACTTATTGGCAGAGAGGCATTCAAAAGCCGCAAAATGGCTCCCTTGGCATTATTAGGTTAAAAAAAGTAGTGCCTTTCTATTTGTACATGATGCCTTTTCATAAAATTCAACAATCAACAAAAAACAATGTACATTTAAAGTAGAGAGCCATTTGAGAGCCCTAGGCTTTTTCAACTTTATATTCTCATAACTAATTCCACAAAGATCCAAAAAAGTATGAATTGACTTGTGGTAGATGTTGTTTCCACTTGTGTTTTAAGTTTGAAAACACACTTAAAAATACTTCAAGATGATTCACCCCTCCTAGATGCAATTCCAATCCTTACGTAGATATTCCATTTCAAAGTCAAGCTATGTTATTTACATGACACTTACACTAGTTGATTCTCAAAGTGAGCCCTTTTTGCCTTTGGTCTTTACCCCCCACTTCAAAAGTTCTTCATCAATTTCCACTAGAAACTACCATTTCCATTACAAAGTGCAAACAAGTTTTGAGTTGTTTTTCCTAACCCATAGATTACATATGATTTTACACAGCTTGGTGTAAAAATGTAAGCCAACTTTAGAAACAATGATTGTACAAGTTGCAAGACATTTGCTTTTATATAAACTACATATAATTCTTTTGATGATAAAATCTTGCGTGCTTAGAATATAAGGCTTTGAAGTTTTTTAGCCTCCAAATTTTGCTCTATACATGGTACATTTGCAGTATTCAATGCTAAAAAATTGAATTGTAAGTTCAAAAATGTAATTTACATTGTATTTTAATTCATTTTCTTCCATGATTTTTAAATCAGTACATATAAGTCAACATAAAACTAAACTACTAATTATCCTTGTTAGCACTTTCTATGTCAATTAGAAACTCCAATATTTGTCATTTGTTTCATATATATATATATATATATATATATATATATATCTGTGTGTGTGTGTATATATATATTCTTAATATTATGAACTTTGGGCCTATAAATATGGTTTTTGATTTTTTTTTAATTATTAAATTGTACAATAACTATAGCAAACATGTGATTTTTGAAAATACCATGTCACCATGAACCCACAATAATCTCTAATGAATGAAGTTGAAGTTTGTAAGCCATTGTAACATAACACTTAGTAGCAATGACACAGTCTGTCCTTCCCCACAATGAATGATGTAGAATATTCCATACCAAAATTAATAACTAAAGGGACACTTGGCAGAAATGTCAAAAAATAAGGAGCACAGAAGGAAGGTTGGAAGTGAGTGTATAGTCAATATTTATTTTTAAAGAAGTGACAAGGCGTCCATTTGAAGTTGAAATCATGGCAAAGATGATGTAGCTTAACCTTTTAATGCCTAGGTCGATGACTGAAACCAGTCATTGAGAAGTTCTTATTAAAAAATAGCCTAGTTGCCTTGAGCATCCTCACAATTGACTCTCCAAAAAAGGGACACTATAATGGGCACACCAACTACATATCTTATGAGGCTTAACATTTGATGAATTATTTTTTATTTTCTTGTATGAGTATATGTAATAAACTTCACATATAATCCACTGAAATTTGTTGCATAGCTGCAAGGGTAATCTCATATGGATTTGAGTTACTCATGAATGTGGAGAAGCCCTCTGTATACACATTGGGTGGTAGAAGGAGAGACAACCCATGTGGGATAAGTCACTAAGGATGAGAAGGAACTTCACCATTCATTCATGGCGAAGCTCTTTCTCATTCTAAGTGACTTATCCCACATGGGTTGTTCTTCTTCCTACCACATCATGTGTATATAGAGATCTTCTCTTTCCCTCACTGCCTGCTCATTTCCTTCAATGTGATGGAGCTAGCACCATGAGAGGGCACACTTCAATCCTTCCATTTTAAGTTTTTTAAATTCGAAGCAATTGAATTGCTAAGAAGCATGTCAATAGCTTAGAAATTAAAAAAATTAAATTTCAGATTTGTTGATGATACATATAGCTCCATTGAGTGTGAGCTAGGGGTCAACATATTGGCGTGCGTCCCATTGGGTTCGCAATCGCTATTTAAGCACAATTTGGTGAGTTGTACTTGGGCTTGTTTCAATGAGAATGCGTAAATTTTGCCACTTTTTTGTAAGCAGTCATTGACCTAGGTGTTGAAGGAACATTATATTCGATAAAATGGAGGGTAGGCGGACTCTCAAAATATTCTTTAGTATTTAGAGGCATAATGAGTCAAAAAGCATGAGGTCATATTTAGCTTGAAAATCACTTAATGAATGAGTCCAAAGTGCCAATTTCCATTAAAATGAGTCATACAAACTATACATGCATTCATATAAATGATGTTTAGTTCCATAATAAATAATAACACATATTTCACAAAACAAAGTACATGTTAAATGTAATAGCAAATACATGAATATGGTATATCAATTGCACTTACGATATAAATATCGGAAATGCACCACCCAAACACATAACTACTATTTAATAAAAGCACAACATAATGTGCCTCAAAACACGCAAAATTGTACTAAAAAAATATAAATGAAAAACACCACACTATTGTATAAAGCTAGCACTGTAGACGGCTCTTCTTGCACTACCACTGTGTTTAAGATGAAACATATGAAGCCAAACTTCGGTTGATGACGCCAATTTGAGTTGCCGGAATCTTGATCATGCACTCCACAGTATCTTTTTGAATTCTAGATTTCCATGCAGTCATGAGAGCATTTGTGTGCTCCCAAAGTGGTGGTTCGGTTTCATCAACCCTCCAACGCAGACCTCTTTCACTGTCCCATCCTGTATAGAAATTCTGAACATCTGCATCTCTTGATGTAGGACGGAAGTATTGAATGAGCACGCAATTAGGCTTCTCAGGATTACAATGTGGATTAGATAACGCCCTTGCAATCCAAACTGGATGGCTATCACCATCTGCGGGCCGAATTGCCACAAAATAGCCTTCAAAGAGATCTCGGCACACCCTGAAAGATGGTTGTGGGCGACCACTCAATGGCCCAACATATGCATCGTCCTCTCTAAACTCTTCACGATCTTCGCCGTCATCATCCAATTGATCCACTTGAGCAGCTTGAACACGAGTAGTCGGCCAGAAACCATCCTTCAAAACGATTGAGGTAGATAGTGGTTCCTGTAATGCAGCCTTTATACCGTGCCAGTAACGCACTACATCCTCATATCGTCTCAAGCACTCTCCAGTGCGGTCTTGATTACACAAATTCTCCCAATACTTGATAAAACTAGACAAGCCTTTCAATATGTCCTCAAGTCCTTTCATTGGACTTGGCATAACTGCATTTGGCACTCCGCGCGGCCACAGACTTTGCCCCTCCGAATCTTCTTTCCACAATTTCGTTGCTCGATCTTTTGGTAATCAATCCAAATCAGTGCATTTCAGCTTGTACTTCATAACTGGACACCCACTTGAATCAAGATAGAACTTGACTTGTTGTGGTTTAGTATGCCCAATCATGATTTCATCGCCATCCAAGAACGTGCCAGCAATAAAACCCTTGAAATCAGGCACTTCTTCTATGAGGTGAGGAATAGTTCGAACGGTTTCCACATCCATAAACAACTTCATCAACAAAGGAATTGTTAGGAAGTTCTCCTTTTTGAGCAACATACTCCATCTCCCAAATAGAGCATCAATGTCATCATGAGTATGACCCACAATCATGAAGTTTACATATACTTCACGAAAGATCTTGTTAGCAACAAGAAGAGACCAGTAACAATAAACATATCTGTTTTTGTTGTCCCCGGTGGCATTGTCCATTTGCACATTCAAAATAGGCAGCAAATTTGTAGCTGGACATAAGGGCTCTGATTGAGGGGGAAGCGACGCTGTGCACATAGCCTTGCCGTAGTGTACTGCATTTGACAAAACCGTTGAGCCAGAGCCTGAAAACAACGATCGAGAAGAAGACTTCGGTGCCAACTCCAAATCTCGTAACAATTTTGCGAAAGAGCCAATGGTGTAGTTTGAATCGTGTGGAAACATATCCAAGCCGTAATGGGCGTATCAAACATCCCCATGACCATGCGCAATCATTCCTGTGACTGAAACGGGCAACTTCATGAGGCCATTGAGTTCCTTCGTCTTGTGAGAGAAGACGGGACAAGCTGTTTTGGCATGGTCCATCTTGTCATGCATGATAGTCAAACACTCATGCGGAAAAGTGTGTGAGCGATAACGGTTGGCATAGTAGAGTTCCCTGTGCGCCCTTGCTATAGCCAAATGCTTGTCCAACCTCCTTGACCATTTCAAAGCACTTTGAGTCCCAGCTATAGATTTCTTCCGAAGTTCTTGTAATTTGTCGCAAACTGAGCATCGAGCGAAATTATCTCCAGGTCTTTTCACTTCATACTCAGGAAACTTAGTGCACCAAATCTTGCTCAAGCTTGAAGTCGAAACTTCGGGCAAACCAAAGGCTACATTCACATTGTTGATTTCCTTCATCTGACCTTTCCATTGAAAGGTAGGAGGAAGACACATAGAAACGACCTTGTCCCCAAACTTCAAAGTCCGCGTACGATGTGGCATGTGATCTGCCTCCTTCTCAAGGATGCATTTCAATGTTGCCGCCGCTTGTTGAGTGTGCTTCCTCTGCTTAGCCAACCCCGTGTTACCGTGAGGACGCGCTTCTCGATCGTCCTTCCAATAAGATAGATAGCGATAGAACGTAGACTCTGGGACTCCAGATATATGCATCCATGCACGCATGCAAACAGAGACGTTCTCAATGGTGACCATCTTTCTCTCTCGTGCATCAGTATGAACTGATCTGTGGACATCAATCTTCATATGGGCTCTGAACTTAAACGTCGAATCCTTGTACATGCGTTCACGGAAGGCTCGGATCTTCTCTCTTGGGAATGGCTGAACGCAGTTCCTACTGCAGCAAACCTTGCTTGACACCATGTTTATTGAGTCTTGAGTGAGCAATTCCTTCGCTTTGAGGGATGTCATGCGAGGCGGATTCCTAAAAAGGCTTGTATATGGACGGGCCGATGTCAGCGGCGGTGGATTCAACAATCTCTGTTGAAGACAGTTGAATCTATCCCGGGCCTCATGATCCTTCAAACTTGCTCCAGAACAGTGAACTCTCTCAATCGACCATGAAACCAGAAAGTAAATATGCTCCAGAGGAATGTCTGCCTCTGAATGTGTCTTTGTAATGTGCACTACAACATGAGTATCACCGAGCGGGCCACTGGCACCAAGGACGAGGTCAGAGTTCACACTATGACAAGTCCCTTCGCCAACAAGGTCACCAACATTGTTGTATAGAGTAACAACTCTCGTGCTCCACAGTCTCCGTGGTATCCCTTCGCATTCAGGGATACCCACATTCATCCCTTCAATCTCCGGAAACTCGTCGTCTGAAGATTCCATGAAATCGTCAGAAGCCTCAGAGATCTCTATAGCGTCCATCTGCGAACCAGTGAAAAAACATTGAGTCAGTCTATGAATTATTCAGTATATGAGAATCAGCTCGAATCGAGCTCAAGGGTAGAGACAGAACTAGACAATGATGACATTGTATATTAAGATTATCATAAAAGTACAGTTCCAGTTAACCATTAATAAGCTCGATTCGATCTAATAAATTAGATTTATCATAATTCCATCATGAAACAAAACATTTAAATATGACAATATAGTGTATCCCCGTGTTCATAAATTAGTTCGATTTGAGCTGAATCGTTCCAATAATCATCATCCCCAACAAAATAATAATATACACAAATACATTAGAATTTTTGTTATCAAGAAAGAATACTAGAAAAAGCTTTGTATTATCCACCATAGTCATTTGCAGTCCTACTTACATAATTAGACAGAAATATGAAATCAGCTCGAATCGAGCTTAAATCTTGTGTCTATGAGTCATTAATTTCCAATAATGAAATTATCATATATAAGTTATGAATTTCTTCCATTAGTTCCATCCAGTTCATAATGGTCACGTAAGTAGTATGAGTTACATAATTTCAGCTCGATTTGAGCTTAACTACAATATCATAAACAATTCAATCAGCTCGATTCGAGCAAAATTGTCCCGTAATTCGCGGAGTACAATTAAGTAATCGTGACGAACATACTGTAGGTTGATCGATTCCTTAATTTGCGGCGCACAATTCGGATAGTCTATCACCCGCAAAGCATTCTGAAGAAAATCAACAAGCAACGAAGCAATGATTAAATTCACGAACGTAAAGCAATCTAAAGAAACCTAACCAGCAATGAAACAATGAAGAAGTTCATAAACATAATGAAATCTGGAGAAAACCAACAAGCATTGAAGAAACTCACGAACACTGCTAAACTTATCGTCATTAAGCATTACATTTGCAGACCTAAATTCTGTGTAGTAACCTTCATTACCAACAACCACTTCATTAAGATAAACTTGTATCAAACTTGATGCATACGCAGACAAAATGTTCGTGAACTGTTCTACACCGTCGTTAAGCATCAAAAAACATAAACAAAGAATCGTTAGACTATAAATGTACGACTCACCGCAACCTTTCTGAACCTATGCGTCTCCTGAAAGGACCGAATGGCAAACAAAATTTTGCATCGAAACGCTTCAGAGACTCCGCACATGAACTTCAACACTCATTGCAACGCTCAGAAAACAGAAATGAAAGCGCAAAAGGGACAACTGCAAGAGACGGCTGAGGAAGATGAGGGAGAATTTCGGGATTCTGAGTCTGGACGGAGGTGACTCCGAGCGGCAAGGGATTGGCGCCGGCAGAATGTTTGAACTTGTCCCCTGACAGAATGTATCCTAATAATAAACTGAACATTTAAAGTCGGAGCAACTTTACAGTTGCAAAGTCAATGAACAGAATCTTCATTCGAAGATTACAAATGCTATGGCTAAATTAACACTTTACTATAGCTGCATAAAGTTGGGAAAACTTTACAACTACAAGGTCAAGGAATAGTATCTTTATTCGATGATTATAAATGTTATTGCTGTATTAACAAATAACTATACCTGAATAGATTCCTGTCTTTGTTTTCCCAATAAAATGGAAGTCAGTATTCCTGGCGAGATACTATACGCATTAAATAAAGAATAACCATATTCATATATGGAGTATTATTTTACAACATGGCATTAACCCCTAAATGCCCAAGGCACCGAAATCGGAGTTTGCAAAACTTCGAAGTTCAATAATTCCTAACCATGATGAGGCCTGCAAAGGCCTGCTAGTTTTTTATTTTCCGCACACAGGCAGTGCAATTACAGGAAAATCAGAAAAATATATTAAAAAATTGAAAAAAATTGAAATATTCAGATGTGCTGACGTGTCGCTGACGTGGCACAAGTAGTGCCACATCAGATTAATTTTTGAATCTAAAGAAATTCTTTAATTGCACCAAAATTGCAATGGGGGTGTGGAACTTGGTGGCCTTACTAAGTCCTGAAATTTTTTGTAATGTTCTTGAAGTCTAGTGTAGCACGAAAATTTTGATCTTAAAAATAAATAATAACTATTTATCTATACAAGATTTTGTGCAAGGGTACCCATTGTAATCTTGACTTCCTGTACTGTTGAGAGCTCTTGGAAATGAACATCAAATACAGTAGATGTTAGAGAAAAAAATCACATTCAAAGTTCATTGAAAAAAATTATAAAGTAGGTTTTAAGAAGTTAAAAATTGATTGGATTTATACATATGAAGCCTTTTTAAATCATCTTTTGTTGGTCACCAACTTTTTAGATTTGACTTGTGAAAAGAGGATTGAAAGATTTGTGCAGTTTTAACACCTTCATTGTCAAATATTATAATCTTTCACTCCATAAGTGATATTGTTGTGTTTTCTTTTCCTATGAGATGTCTAATATGTATAGTTTTAATTCATATGGTTACAATGAAAAAAAATTGATACAACTTATAAACATATTGGCATTTTGTTCAGTTTAGAGCAAATTCCAATAAGCTCAAAAGTAACAAGCCTTGGGCATTTAGAGGTTAAATCCCCCACTTGTTCTGTAATTTATAATGAGATAATTCTTGGATCCAATAAAACAAAATTAAGTAAATCAAGGAAATTCTAAAGACCCTTAATCCCAAACCCTATTTTCTTGCTAGTTTGTTTGTTTGTAATCAGACATGTACATTTCCGTTGAAAAAATACATGTTCATAATGAAAGGACATGAATTCCAACTACACAATAGATAAGAGAAAATTAGATTGAAGTTGGAAAATATGTTGTTCCATTTAGAAACATAAATGTATATTTAGTGCATTGAACTCAAAGTTTTATAACTTAGTCTAAAGTTCTATAAGAATCAATAAAAAGAACCACAATAAAAAATAAAGAGACAATACTATGAATTTATTATTTTTACAATATGCATTGAAGTAGAGGGACCCATAACCAAACAAAAAAGAAATTTCGGAAATGGCATGTAGTACTGCAAGCTATATCAAATATTGTTAGAAGTGCAACGATCAAAATGATAGGGATTGCAAAAAACTTTGGTTGTTTGATCACTTAAATACAAATTACTATTAATTTTGTACATGAAGTACTACAATTATTATCAATTTTGTAAAGGAAATCGGACTTGTAGCACAAACTTAAGCTAATGTCTAGACTCCTTCAATTATAATCATTCAAGCACTACTTTCCCCTCTGTCATTAACAACGCTAGTACTTGTCAATTATTATTTGTATTTTGTGAAATGACATTCATAGTACACCAAATTGATCAAAGTCTCACATCATGCCCCTGCATTAATTATTATGACACGTCTTCAAACCTAGCTATCATTGAACTCTTATGCCTTGCAAAGCCCCCATTTGAAGTATAATGAAGTATCTTAAGTTTTAATTTCAAGATTAGTTTACAAACACATTAAAAGAGGTTACCGATAATTATATACACTTCTTATGAGAGAGGAAAGGAGGAGTGCATCCTATGGAGTCATTTCTTTAAATCATTAAAAAGGTACTTAAAACCACATTAAAATTACAAAAGTGATTAAAATTGTTATTAAATTTTGTAATTAAATTTTGTACGTGAAAGACTGAAATTATATTAAGAAAATCTCGTAAATCATACTACAAGAACTTACTACTCTAACGATTATAAAACTAAAATTAACGTGAATCCAAAAAAATAGGGAATGAATAAGGCATTGTATTGAACAACAAACCTAATTTTGAAAATACTGTGAATTTTTGTCTAAAAGAAGCCTAAAACAACATTTCAAACGTTGCAATTTATTGAAGTCCTTATATTTAATAAGAAATTTCACAATTAATCTTAATGTGAATCCAAAGAAACGGGGAATGAATTAAGTCCTGTATTTAACGATCCAAATTTAAAAATCTCATGGACTTTTCAAAGTGAAGGCTTTAATTATATTTGGAAAGTTGCAATTTAGGGTTGGCCTTTCATTCCAATAAATTTTCCAACTATTAGCCATTTTATAATTTCAACTTTATGTACATCCAAAAAAATTGGAGAATGAATTAGGCCTTGTACTTTTACAACCCAAATTTGAAAAGAAGTTCTTTTCAACTTCTACATATTTGTATTCAGAACATTTTTTAAGCATCTTATGATTTTGAGGCTTGAAGATAGATGAACTACAATCTAGACATACTCAAGGAAGATAAAAATTGAATTTCATTTATTGAAATGCATACGGATAGCTTGACCTTAGTTAGTCATAAATTGTATGTGTTAAAATAATTTGGAACTTCTTTATATTATTATATATTATAAAGTCCAAAAAATAGTATAGATAGACAGTTATTTGTATTAATATCTTAAGAACTAGCATAGACTAAGGTATATTTAGCAATTGGAGATAATCTAAACAATTTTAAAGGAAAAGTTTGAATAGAATTGCAAAAATCCAGAGTTTTTTAGTAAAAATCACTATTCATCTTATTTTAGACAATTTTTAGAACATATCAATGTGTTTTCATAACTAATTATAAATTAGTTAGCAATTTTTATTTGTTTTTAAACGGTGATTTTTAATTATTTTAACTTTCAACCTTGAAGGCTACATTTAGGCAATATTCACATCTATTTTTCATGATTCACTTATAGATGAAATGTTCCTATCTACAAGTCATAATATTTTAAAACCTCAGGTTCATTATAGTTAATATGAGATACTACATGTTTTAAGGTTCCAATTCACAATTGAAATGTAAACTTAGTTAATTCAAGTCAACTTTCAAATTATTATTTTGTAAGAAATGGGAATCCTTAAAAGCATGACTTTTGTATTCTTTTCAAAATTTAAAGGTTCACATTAGAATTACCAGGTGTCTCATTGCTTCTTCTATCTTATAGATCTCATTAATTATAACCATTGACAATTATATTACTTTCCTAAACATCTAATTTCTGTTGCAAAAAAGATAAAAATATTATAAATCATAACTGTGTACTCTGAAATTTGAAAGCTATGACTTATTTACTAACTATAGATCAGGGTGGTTTATTATTTGTTTCACAAATGACATTACTTTTGCACTTCGTTTTAAAAAGAAAACAAGAATTGAATATTTTTTTGGGATTCTTAGTGGAAAGAGAGATTACAACTTCCACATTTTTTTTTTCCACTAATTTCATAAAAAAAGGCATGATTTTTGTGTTCTATTGTGTTTGTCATTCAAGTTTCTAGTTCTCGTTAGTATGTTCTTATTGTTTTTCTTATTGGGTTTTGTTGTCTGGTTTTGTTGTCTGGTTATGGAAATCGGTGAAGATATTCCCTCTAAAATTTTGGGACCATGTACTTGAACAATTTAAACAAAAGATCTTGTGGTTAGATTTGTAAAAAACTAAATGGAGATGGAGATTTTGACATTGCTTTGGGATGAGTATTTCGAAGTAGTTTTGTGCCTCTAAACATGAAAGAACTTTAGGAATTCATTTTTTCAAAGTATAGATTCTAAAGACTTTGCTTAGCAATTAATTTTTTTCAAAGTATAGATTCAATATGTATTGATAAGCCTCTTGTAAAAAATGATTCTTAGTTCTAGAAGTGACTTTTAATAAATGATTTGAATAAAAAAGTAAAATAAAAATCTTTGAAAAAATCACTATGATTAGAACCTAATATTATGAATTTCGAGGAATTTTTGTGAAAATCATAAACATTTAATCCAAAAATAATTTTAGAAGGAATTTTTTATTTTTGGCTTCAAAATTCTATTGAAAAATATTCATTTATGTACTAGTTCATCTAACCTTATAACTATGATCTATAGATTGTATTTTTTAGCTATTATTTGAGAGTCATCCTAAACCCTTCAAGAACCACAAGTTCATCTTCTTAAATTCCTTGTGAAAACAGCAATTTCTATTGCAAAGAGCAAAAAATTGTGAAAATCAAAGGGGTTTGCATATTTAACCAATGAATCTTGTATTAGAGTAAAGCAAAAATACAAGGAATTCCTTTTAGAAACTTTGGCTCTATTGTATGCAAAATGTTTGCATTTAAGATGAAGATAACCCGTTTTTATTGTATCTTGCATGACCGAATATTTGACTTTCAAATTGAAACCGTAGAAACTAATCAAAAATCCATTTTGTCCTCCAAGGGGACAAAGGTCCTTTAGAGGTTACATTATTCCTCTAAGTTGCACTTTATAATACATCTTTATGAATTTGAAATATTGAACTACTCCGTTGCCACAATAGTGATGTCGATGTTGTACACCGTAGTTGTCATGCTATTTTAATCTCTTGTAGTTCAACAAGAAGTTCATCAAATAATAATAATAATAATTGGGAGCCAAAATTATTTGAATTTTTTTTGGAAAGGAAACAAAGGATTTCAAAGAATATTCAAATAGTAAAACTTAATGTTTTGAAAAGTATCTTTATTCATCAAAAATACAATGCAAGGTAGCGTAACAAATAAATGTAACAATTATCTACATTATATTGGCAAACTCATTTGAATTGGCTTCTTGTAAGCTAATAATCTACTTCCATTACGGGAAGAATGACTAGTGCAATTTGATAATGCTATTTGAAAAATGTGGGAATAAATTTTACTAATATACAAATAAATAAAAAATGTATAATTGAAAAAATAATTTCAAACTTCATGGTTTGTTTTTTTGAATTTATAGAAGGGTGTTGCCTTGGGCTTCCTCTGAAAGCTTGTAGCCACTCAATGTGAAAAAAGTAGCCATTATAGGGCTTCTGGCAACCCATGACCCACTTAACACGTGCCTAATCTAGTTTCTCGTGACCTCAATACCAACTGTGTACTTCTATTGCAAGAATACACTAATTTCTAATGAGTTGAGTCTATCTTAGAGTAAAGTGATGATTAAATGTGTAATTAAAGCATAGTTTATGTCTATTCTAGACACATATTATCCTCATTTTGTGCAATGAATTCCACAAAGCAAGCAATTTTTTCCTTTATTTGTTTTTGTCTATTTTCTTATAGAAACAATTTAGAATGGGCCTTTTCCTAAATGTGGCTTGCAATAGAGTTGGGACTCAAATGGTGTGTTCTACCTTACATCATCCATCCATTCACAAATTACATTGCCGACTTTCTCTCTTTAATAGTGCATGACTTAACCCTTCGATTGATTATAGCTCGGATTATAGAAGGAATTTTAAATTTTTGGCATCGAAATTTATTTAAAAATACCAATTAGTGAGTAGTTGATTCCACTATATGAGTAGAACCTATAAATCTTATTTACATTATTTTCTTAGGAGACTTAAAAATAGTGTAGAAGACCTCTATTTAAAAATATAATTGTATGAATAATAATTGCAACTATGTGTCTTACATAGGAGGTTTATTGCAATAATTGGACAATTTACTTCAATGGTGACATGTAAAATCACCGGTACTTTTTAAGTACCTTTGGGCTTTTGAATGCTTAAATTTTTTTTTAATGCCTTGTATTCTTGGTTTGTGAAAATTCACTAATACTTTTTTAATACCTTAGGGCTTTTGAATGCTTAAATTTTTTTTTTAATGCCTTTTGTTTGTGGTTTGTGTTTCGTAATTTGTAATTCGTGGTTCATGGTTCCTTGGTTTGTAATTCGTGGTTCATGGTTTGTGCTCGTAAAGTGGTCATAGGACCCACGGGTTTAAGTCACCCACAATTTGAGGGCCTTCAACCCTAAAACCCTAAACCCAAAACCTAAAACCCTAATTCTTTGGGGGAAGCCCAACCCTGAACCCTAACTCCCGCAGTTTCGCAAAAGATTCTTCCTCCTCCGCTGAGAGTCTTCCTCCGCTTCCTCCGTGATTGCTTTGCGATTGCTGTGCGACTTCCTCGTTGAAATTTGTCTGCGAGTGAATTTGTTTGCGAGTGAACTTGTCTGGATTGCTAAGTCATCTTGAGTGATTCTCGTGGGCGCACGGTGGGCGGCTTTTCGGATTCTCGTGGGCGCATTTGGCGTGATTTGTGTGAGGTTACGGCGCGTTTCTTGGCGTGATTTTTGTGTGCTTTTGGATTGTGGTTCGTGGTCGTGCGGCTTCGAGTGTGTCCGGTTGGGGTCGCGTGCTCGTGCGGCGTCGAGATTGTGGCCAGTTGGGGTCGCGTGGGTTTTGAGGCGGAGGTGCTTGGAGGTCCTGCTGAGGCGGAGGTGGTCGCAGGTGGTCGCAGGTGCTGCTGAGGCGGGGAGGTGCTCCGAGCTTCCGGCTTGTCAGTGCTCCGAGGTTTGCTGAGGAGATTTTGTGTTTTGTTACGGCGTGAGGTGCATCTCTGAGGTCTCAAGTGTGGAAGCCTACATACGAAAGCAAGTTACAGGTATTTCACTTTGCTGAAAATTTGGGAACTTTACTCTGTTGTTTGCGTGGTTGCTTGGTCTTGCTTCGTCTTCTCTCTCTCTCGTCGTCTCTTTCGCTGCCACACCGTTTAGGATGCATGATTAGACAATGTCTGCTAGGATTTTTTTTTTTTTTCAATCGGTTGTGGATGATGTGTGGTTTTGAGTAAGTACTGTCAAGGTTCGAGGGTATCTGATGTTGAGTAGTCATGAATTATTGGATTGAAGATTGTGAACGCTTCCCCTCCCTCTGTAGGGATTCTGTGAGTTTAGTTTTCCTCTCATTCCAGCTGCTACGGGATTCAGGGCTTTTACAGTTGTGTGTTTGCTATGTGTTTGTGAATTAAACCTCTTGCTGTCGGGTTACCTTGCCCCAACTAGTTCCTCTCATTCCAGCTGCTACGGGATTCAGGGCTTTTACAGTTGTGTGTTTGCTATGTGTTTGTGAATTAAGTGTTGTGAGTGTTGTGAGCTTAGTTGATGGAGTGTTGTGATTTTTATTTTCGGATTTACGGCGCGTTTCTTGGCGTGTTTCTATGGCTAAGTTTGCTGGCATGCAGGGTTTCTAATTCCTTTGTTAGGGTTTAGGATTCACTTGAAGGGTATGTTGATAATGTGGTTGTAGTTTGGGGTTTCTGGTTTATGATTGATGTGTTTCTGGTTTGTGATTAAGGTGCTTATGTGATTGTATTTTCTGGTTGCCAAATACATGCTACCACCTAGATCTTTGTGGGAATGTGGTACAATTTACTTGCAGATGGTTTGAATTGTGGATTTTGGTTTGGTGTTTGCAGATTTTGATTGCAAATGTTTCATGTTTGGTTGTGTAATTCCAGTTTGTGTTCTAGTTAGTTTGTCATTCAAGTTTCTGGTTCTCGTTAGTATGTTCTTTTTGTTTTTTTTATTGGGTTTTGTTGTCTGGTTATTGATTTGCTAATACCCAGTTCTTCTTACTTTGAACATTCTTTTGGGAAAAACCTGACAATACTTTCTGAACGCTTCCTTGCAAACAGATTCCACGCAGAGACAAGGAGGAGTGATTAATTGCGTAGCATTGCTGAACCAGCACACCAGATTAGGATCAAACACTCTAGGTATGCAAATCCTAGCCTACGTAAATTAGGTCCAGTCCAACCAAATAGTGTACGGAAAAGGTCAATTCAGCTCGATGGCATGTCGAATGGAAAATCCAAAAATAAAAATCAGCTCAAAGTAAGTAAATATGAGAGAACATGAGACTAGAAAACAGCTCGAACAAATTAGAACGTATGAGGCACATGAAATTTATAATATTGTAGGTCATAATTCCATCATAATTGAGCGTCATTCCCTCCTGCATTCAGCTCGACTTGAGTTGAATCTGAAATGTACATAGAAATGCCTAAAATAATAGAAAATCGGACATTGCCTAGATAAAAATAATCCAGACATTCTCCATTGAATCAGCTCGATTCGAGCTGAATCAACAAGACATCAATTACGCATCGAATCAGCTCGAATCGAGCTGAATTACCAATGTTAACGCACCAAGACAACGAGACAGAGATTACCCTGAAAACGAAGACAAAATCATCACATAGCGATTCCAATGGAAGAAACAGTTCAAACTCAGCTCAGGACACATACAAAGCACAAAGAAAATTAGCTCGAATCGAGCTGAATCCGAGTAGTGAAAGAGGAAATTTTAGGAAGACAGAAAAAAACAATACTCCCTCAAAAGCTTCAACTCGATTCAGCTCGGGTCAGACTCAATGTAGAGTCACTAGAACACAATCAATGTCTAAATCATCAGAAACAATAATTAAGCTCGATTCGAACAAAATTGAATAAGGATTGATCCAAAATCCAGTGTATGCAGAATGGAAAGCCAGGTTCCAAAACTAGAACAATACTACAAGAAATCTGCATTACAACAATTCGACGAAGACAGCGATGGCGATGATTTCCTAAAGGACGGCGATTACTGGGAGTTCCAGCAGCCAGAGAAAGTAGAATGCTGGAGCCTGTTGATGATTCCATTTACGGAGCAGATCTGTTTCTGCGTGAAATACTTTGGGACAGAAGCCTTCATCCCACTCTCGTACGAAGAACAAATCAAGGACGTTGTGGAGGATATTATCCCAACTATCAAGATTCATTGTGTGACAACCCAGCCTGGCCTTCAGGATGACAAGCAGTACAACTTCACCATCCATTTTGATTCCACGAAGATACCATTCCGGGTTACGCCATTCATGAGGTCTCTGACAACGACATCATTTGAATACAAGATACCAGAGCTGGAGGAGAAAGTCAATGAAAAAAACTTTCAGAAGGCAAATGGCGAGCCACTGACAAGCCGGAAGCTATGTCAAAAACTCCGACTGCTCTTTCAGGATTTCGCTGTTCTCAAGCAGAAAATTGAACACGAGATCAAGATGAAAACACCGCGGACTGTCTCCCTAAATGTCGTCAGTCAAGGTGGAAGTCTCGTGTCAGCAGGTGATCAAACACATGCAAGCACCTCCAGACAAGGTACACGAAACAACAAACCAACGGGAGCAGCATCAGTCGTCCCTGTGAAGAGCAACCTGGCATCGACGTCAAGCAAAAAGAAAGCGGCGAAAACCGACAATGACTCTACCGTCAATGACGTAAATCTAAACATGAGTTACATCCCGGAGGCGCTGAAGCTGAATCGCAAGCCCAACTACGCAGAGTCGAACAAGGCATACAAGAAGTTCTGGGGTGCATGTACTGATGCCTTCCTCTACAAAATGGAGAAGAAGGACCTCTCAATCGACAAGCTAGTACAAGCACCCGCAACACTTAATGTCCGTAGTAAAGAGGAGAGAATTATCGAAGACATGCTCCATTATCTGGTAGAGATGCCGGATCACAGTGCTCGGCAAACACTGTGCGTGATGCCCGCAAACTTAACAGAGCGTCCTTCTGAGCTTTCGTGGGAAACTATTAAGAACGGGGACTTTTGGATTATAAATGGTCAGCACAGTGTCTCCGCAAGTGTAATGATGCAGGACCCTAAGCATGGGGTCGAACAGGAAATTGCAGCAAAATTCAAAGTATGGAGTTGCTACATTGTCTGGACAAAAGATCAAGAGATACTTCGATCCATATCCGCCTACTACAATCGAGTAAATCATTTTCAGGCCATTCAACCCTCATGGGCTACTAATATTCTGGGAGCAAGAAAGGTCTGGGAAGAAATGGGAAGGCCTCATAATCCAAAGGACGACGGTAATGCCGGGGCCGTGTCATCCTCAAAATCAACAAAGAAAACCACGACCAACAAAGCGAAGTTTGCGGTAAGTGAATCAGCTCGAATCGAGCACTTCCTCATGTACTGAGCCATTGGATGATTTATTATGTTCCTAGTATTGCATTCATGTTCTCTGCAGACACTGGACACGACTGACTCACGGAATGATCCCAAAATGCTCGAATCGAGCTCATCCGCCTTATTTGTTGTCATTCAGGAATTCACGAAAGCGATGCAGATGAGGTTCTCCATGATCAATGTCACTAAGTCACATCAGAAGGCGAAAGGAAAGGATGCAAAGGCATTGACAATTACAAATGAAATAAAGATCATCACGTCATCGGATGAGATCTTCAACTTATGGAGTGAAGTGATCTCGAGCGCTGCGCATGGTGAGCTTATAGATGCAGACTCAGAGACATTGAGGAAGTTCAACGAGCGGCCGACGTGGAAAACTGAGAACGGGATGCTCAACAAGGAGTTCTTCAAGTTCTTTGGAAATTTGTCAAACGATGACCTCATCAGACTTGCCAAACACATCCTAAACCAGTCAGGAGACAAGCGCGCACAGCCTTATCCGAAAGTGACTATTAGGCAAACCACGAAGCCTCTAGAGAGCTGTTATGCTGCTAAAGACTGGATAGAGAGAGCAAAACGGAAGACATATGTGAAGAAGGAGTTAACGAAACTCGATCCGTCTCTGGGCCTAGTTAATGCCAATAAGGAGGTTGTTCCGGCACGATGGAAGGATTTCAAGGAGAAGTACAATATTACATCTGCTACACTAAATGTTCTTCTTGATCGTCCGGGTGATGAGTTCTTCTCTAATATTGGGCAGATGAAGTCGAAGAATAAAGAAACGAACGTCGTTTCAACCCAAGCCGCAGAGTTCTTCAAAGTCTTCTTAGACGAGAAGAAGAAATTTGTTTTGCCGTCAGCGATTGCATACTATGCACCTTATAACATCAAGAAGGATGAGCACAGTAAGTGGCCAGGGAAGTCTTGGATAGATGAAACTAAGAATCAAGTTCTTCTTGGAGTTATTGACTTTCGGGTCATACCTGGTGTCCTGACAAAGAAGACAGGGACAGTGGAAAATCCGTATTTCCTCACCGTGATGAACTCGTTCACGAAAAAGGGCAAGCCGCTTCTGGAAGACATTTCGAACTGGCTTCTCATCTCGGCTGATATGCATGAACAAACTCAAGTGATGGCATTCATTCAAAAGCATGAACACCTGAGTAAATACAAGTGCCATTCCTCAGAGTACATACCGGAAAAGTTTGAGAAAATGGGCGACGTAGTCTCCGTAAAGGCGAAGTCGCATGAGAAGGTGTTGCTGACTTTTCTTCGCCACCCAACCTACCCAAGTCCAGGAAGAATTCCTGATGAGTTTGAGGCACCCAATACGGCAGTGTTCACAAAGCCTCGGGGGTACAACGAGATGGAATTTTGTATTTACGACTACGAGTTGAGAATGGAATTTTACCTTTGGGTAGTGAAATTCTTTTGCAGACCAGGATCAAGCATCCTCTCTGTCTTTACAGGAGGAAAGCTAACATGTGCTGCAGTGGTAAGTCCTAGACCACTTAGAGCTCGACTCAAGCTCATTGCATGATTGACTTATCTCTTGTCTTCTATCCTCTAAAATGGTTTCTTTTCCATGGACATTCTAACTTACTACTTCAGTTTCAGCTCGAATCGAGCTTAATTTGCCGATGAATTCTCTTCATGTGACTCAATATTAATTTGGGATATGCGCAGATGAGTTTTGTGAACGTTTACGCGGCTGGTGTAGACGAGGACACTGACTTCTGGAACGAGATCGTGCTGACAGCAATGAGGTTGGATCAGGCAGATTTTCTTGAATCTGGTTATCGAGGGGCATCGGGGTCAACTCCAGGATCTCGTACTCCAAGACGATCTACTGGGGCTACGAGGCCTTCAGGTCGTGGGTCTCAATCTTCTGGTCGTCGTGGAAAGAGTCCAGTAGATAAAGCTGAGGAACTGCCGGAATCTGGAAATGATGGAGGGGAGTATTACGAGGAGCAAATTCAAGACGAACAAGTTACTCCCATTGCGCCCACACAAACTGAGCATCGAGGGTCATCCGCATCGAGTGGACAGGCTCTGGAGCCACAACCTTCTACCACGCCGTCGTCTACCGTACCGTCGAAGAAGAGAAAACTTTCCGCGCGTGACGAAGCCTTAGAGAGACGGATGGACCGGATGGAAGAGAATCAGGTGACCGATCGAGTGAAGACCATGGAGTTCATTGTGACTACCAATAAGAGGCTTGACACCATGCAGACCATCATGTTGGAAGACGCAAAGAGTCAAAATCAGAAGTTGGATGCAATTATGAACTGGGTGAGGGGGGGCAGGCCAATAGCGGAACTGGAACCCGCACGAGAAGACTCGCAACTCCTGCTAGGAACTCAGGCATCGGGCTCCGGTGGTGCGACCGCTTCTGGTCGAATCGAATTTGCGGTTCCTGCACCTCCTTCTCAGTCTTTGGTTTCAACACCCTCTACCTCGGCTCCATCTCAGATTCCACCGCTTCCAGCGCAGGCTCCTCCTCCTCCTCCTCCTGCTATTCCTGTTGATTTCAATTCGGCATCCACTATTCAATCACAGTCTCCGGATGCCTTGGAGTTGCCAGATGCTGAAGAGACAACCGAATTAGATGTGCAGGCTGGCTCATTATCTAGTGAAGATGCAGGTGCAGGTGCACCTCGATAATCACTCGATGTCAATTGTTCGGTTTTAGCTTGACTCGAGCTGATTCTGGTTTAGGCCGAAGGTTTTCTTAGTTTTTTTTGTCAAATATTACATTTGGACTCAAAGTGGACTGAACCATGGAGTTCAAACTCATTTTTGTATATTGAAACTTATAACTCTTCTTGATTCTACCGGATTCCTTACATTGCTTGTTTCTACCTTATTGAATCGCAGGCGTCATCAGTGCTGTAAATTTGTTAGTCGCCGAAGTTGGATCTGAAGTGAATGCTGCATTTCCTGATGATGTCGTTATTCAAATCAATCTGACAGAACGTAACGACTTAGTGATTGACGATGATGCCACTCCCGCGAGTCAATCTGCAGAATTTCATGTTGTAGATGCTATTCCCGACGTCGACCTCCTTGAGGTTCACATGCCGCAACCTGTCACTATTGAATCATCGAAAGATAAGGTATGGATCCTCTGCTATTGTTTGATGTCCCGGTTTTTGGTTTCCTTTTATTGGTCTCCTGATCGTTTTCCACGACATTGTTTCGTAGATAGTCCATAATGCCTCAGATCCAGATTATGACAGCTGGGTCATTCGTTAATTGTCTAGCAGGAATCCGTTCCCGCATGTTATCCTGGAGGGACTTCAGAGGCGGTCAGTTCCCCATTGACGTCCAGGGTGATCGACAGGTGGATCAACGTTGTCTTGGACCTCAATGGGGTGTTATGTGTTTGCGAGGACTTGAAGTCGAAGGGTTGGTATAGTCACATTCCTGAGAAAGTTCAGCCGCACTCGGCCATACACCCCGCGGTTATTGGATCCAAGCTAGTGTATGTCCGGCCAGGGTGCTCTAAGTTTCTACATGAATTAGGCAGGATAGCTTCGATATCCGTCTGGAGCTCGATGAAGAAATCCACTGTAGAACAAGTGACCAAGTACCTCTTCGAAGGGCTAGACCTTCCCTTACTCGTGCTTGGTCAAGACTCTTGTAAGACAATGAAGTGCCGGGATAGAAATAACAGAATTACGACATACAGAGAGCCAGGCACGAACAAGGAACTGTTTCTCAAGAGATTGGAAAACTTGTTCGACGGCTTCAAGGACATTTTCTCGGTAGAAAATACAATTGTTGTCGACGATAGCCCAAACAAGCACATTCTCAATAAGCCGGAGAATGTTGTTCTACCTGAGTCATGGTCTCAGAAGGGAAATGGTCCAAAAGATACATTTCTCATGGATGTCCTTCTGCCATGGTTTCATCGTCTGCATATCGCTCGACATGAAGGGCTCAAGGCCTTTCAGGAAAATAACTTCGGTAGACTTGGGCGTCGAATGCTTTGTGACGAACGGAATCATCGGGAATTCGACAAGCTTATGGAGATCTTTTGGGCCTCACCACATATTCGATAGGCTAGGCTTTTTGATTCCAGAATTAGTTCGAATTGAGCTGTTTGGGGAATTTGTTTTGGACTACTTCCTTGTGTCATATATCTGATAATAAATGAAATCAGTTCGAAACGAGCTGTTTTGGACCTTCGTTTTCTGTCTTCGATTGATAACAACTGAGTTGGGATTTGGTTGTGATACAATATTGTCTGCAGTCATTCCTTGGTCATTTTCATTGATTACGGTCTACATGATTGGATTTGATTTCTACTTTAATTTGCTTGTATTTGTTTTTGCAATCATTGATGCTGTTTCTAATGATTTGATTTCTAGAATGCGGTCTCCTCGTCTTCCCATGGTGAAAGTAGTCGACTCCCATGCTTTGCATCGGTGGATTCTATTTTGGACTACGGGCAGTACAAAATCTTGAGTAGAGGCAATTTTCTGTGTTCAGCAAACACTGCAAACTCAACAATGGACTTCTCGGCCAATACTTTGGAGGATGGGGTGGTGGATAGTCCGCCTAGTGGAGTATCGCGAAAACCAATTTCTTGCTCTCCTTCTCCACTTCGGTCCAGTGGCCATGTTGCTTCTATTGTCTCGGACAAGGCGACACAACGCAGGCTGTATGGGGACAATGAAGATGTAAATTGCGTTTAGGTGGTCATGCCTAGAATACCATCCGATTCTCTTGAAAATGGAATTGCGACTTCCTATCGTCGAAGAGTACTCCCGCGGAGATGTGTCTTGTCTGGAGCTGTGAGGAAGTCAAAGACACATGATGGAGTATTAGAGAACCGTTGCGGCTCGCCTCGACTCGACATTTGGGACCAGAAATCCATCAAGCGACAATGTCTTCAAAGTCTCCGTGAGAACAAGACGCATAATTCTGGATATAGTCGGGGACCAGAGATTCTTAAAGCCATGAAGATGCTTCAAAGTAAATCGCACATATGATGATTGTTCATATTGTAGATTTGGTGCTTAGAAATATGTTTCAGGCATAATTGTGTAGACAGTATATAGAACTTAATGCTTGAGCGAATTACTCTCACAGCAAGTATATACACTTCTCTGATCTTATTTGTGGATCAAATGAGAAAAATCACTACATTTACAAACACTTTGTTACAATGTACCGATCAATACATGTCTTCTTTATCATGATTTTGGCTAATTTGTGCATTTGCTACGCGTTTATTTACGTTTGTAGGTGATCTTGTCTTCTCATTTGTTTGGATGTATGCGTTTGAAGCTCTCGTTTTGATGGAAAACTCTCGTTTTATCGAATATAATGTTAAGGGATAATTTAGGATGGGGTATGATATGCCAAATCAAGCAATTGAGTTGGGATAGCATTTTGGCAAGTAAGAATGGAACGAGTTGTTGTTTTTATTTATTTTTTAAATCATTGTAAACAATTTTTGAATTGATTGATAGCATAGAATCATTCTTTCCAACCTGAGCGACCTTGAAATTCCCACAATATTGAAAATTAATAGATGCCCTTGATTGGAATGGATGGAATGCGGATGAAATAGGAAAGGCAACTTTCCCTCTTACTACTCAATGTTATGAACCTTATAGAGATTTGAAGAGCTTGTTCACCAGTGAACATACCTATTTTGAGTGTAAATTTTCAAAAGAAGTGTCTCATCATAGCAAGAGAAAAATCTTCATTTTATTTGTAATGTTCTATCTCTTTTTGCAATGCTTGAGAAACTTGCATATAAGACTTTTTTGGGATTTGAGGTGACATGAACAAGGCTAGTAGACATTGGGCTAACACATTCAAATGTACTTGCAAAAATCTATACTATTGTTGAAATGCATTTTTTGTTGGAAAAATAGAAATTTCAAATAACTTGACACTAATACTTGCTTCTATAATTTATCAATGGTAAAAATCATAAAAACAGAGCGCCCTTTTGATTGGAGCCATTTTAAAAGCACATACATAAGTGATAATTTCTTAAATTCAAATGTAGTAGAAATATTACAACATTTTTTTTTTAATTCATGATACATGTATGCCTTTGAAGACAAGTCTCAAGCCAAATATTTCCCTTTTTCTTGAGAATGCCGAATTTCAATAGTTATCCTTCAACACCTGCTTTAATAAGATTCAAAAAGATCAATCTTATGTACCATGTTCATTTCCAAGACCCTTCAACATTAGAATATCAAGATTTTTCATGCCTGCACTTGCACAAATACTTTGAATTGAAAAAACATGATCATTTGTCTTCTACATCATTTTTTATGCTCAAATGAGACTTCAAAAATATTTTTGAAAAAAATATAAGCTACTCAAAATGGTATTTCAATGAACTTATATTTGAGTTTGAAGTATTGTTGACACCAAAATGTAGTGCCTCAAGCAGTCAGTATAAACTAGTATTTCTAAACTAATGAAAAGTATGTTCTCAACATTTGATTATGGGTTACTAACTTGTTTTTGGTTTCATAGTTTAGATTTTAAGGTATTAAATGTTACCATTTTCTTCCTTAACTTCTAAAGGACTATTCTCCTCTTAAGGGACAAAATGGATTTCCGACAAGCATTTAGTGGCTCAAGATTTTTCAAGATTTTTTGAATTTTTTTGTGAAAATAGTAAACTAAATTAGCTTTTCAAAAATATAACTTTCATTTTAATCAATGTTTGAAAGTAAGAGCTATGATCCAAAAGGACTTATTTTCACTTTGGCAGGCAAAAAATAACCCTAAAAAAATTAAAATAAAATATTTTAAAATTTTGTTTAGTATGGAATATATTTTTATCTATGAGTGAAGATTTGATTCATTCTACATGGATTTATTATGCAAAAGTTATGAATAATCTTGTTTTTTGGGCAATTATAGCATCTTCTAGAGAAAATAATTTATAGGGATCATTTTTGAACTCAAGATTTATAATTTTAAAAATAAATTACATACTGAAGATCTCTTCTAAGAACAACCTCACCATTAAGGTTATCATCTTTCACTTTCATCTTAGAAATATTTATTGATATGTTCGTACTTTGATCTTACATCTACTTCTACATCAACTTTTCTAAATGAATGAAAAATAGTTTTTTTATTTTATTTTTTATTCCTAGGCTTTCAATACAATTTTTTTGTCATATACAAATATAAATTCAAGACCAATAAAGAAAAAAATCAAGTTAAGTAGGTTCAAAGCCCAAAAATGTAGACTTAAATATGGTGCAAAAAACTTGGATTTTTAACTTGAAACACATATATCTTACAATCTCCATTGTCAGAGTATTTGAAATTTCTTCCACATATTTTTCACATAAAAATGGTAGCCTTGAGTTGTCTTTTGATGGAAAAAATATCTTAGAACTTTAGGAGTTATGTTAGCAAAGAGCTTTTCTACTTCTAGAAACTAAAGGATTGAATAACTCGACCACCCTCTCAATTCTTCTCATTGGATTAGTAAAAGTTCTTATCATTATTTTTGGCCATCAACCCCCAACAACAAATGCTCATGCAAATGCACGTGCGGATCAAAATTTTCACCATCATTCTTCACAAAGTACAATGTGGTGTGAATGAATCACAAGTTGCAAATTGATAAGCATCTTTTTTGATACAATTGAGATCATGATGAAGTCAATTAGTATGATGTATGGAATACCATTCACCAATTTAAAGAAATTGACATTATTTATCAATTCATAAGTCACAATGTTACATCAATTTTTAAAACACCGATTTTTAGCACTCTGAAAGATCATAGTTCATTCAAACATCAAATAGATGTCTA
This sequence comes from Antitrichia curtipendula, assembly GCA_951230915.1. Taxonomy (NCBI): domain Eukaryota; kingdom Viridiplantae; phylum Streptophyta; class Bryopsida; order Hypnales; family Leucodontaceae; genus Antitrichia; species Antitrichia curtipendula. The sequence goes on along the minus strand of CATNWC010000181.1, from coordinate 430,832 downwards.
AATAATCTTTTCCAAGAGAAATTAAAATTCTTTATTGGCTTTCAATAAGATTTAATAAAAAAAATGTAATGTTTATTTGCTTTCAAAATTGCTAATAGTTTTATTGCGCTAGCTCCTATCAATGGTGGAAGGCCAACCATCAACCTCTTTGTTGAACATGCTTGTCAATATGGACAACAAGGGCTTCTCCATTGAGAGTATGTGCTACAACATGTACAAGTATCCTTTCACCCAAGAGGAAAACAACATCAAGGTGAAGGTACATGGATAATAGCTTATTGTAATGAAATGCAAGTTTCAAAAGTTGTATTGATTGTATAAGTCAAGTAAGTGCATTAAACAAGTGATAATCAAGAAGCTAAACTAGATTAAACTAAATATGTGACTTCAGTGATTTATGGGACTACCTTATTGGGACTACTCTTCAAACATCCTTGATTCTTGTAAAGATAATGAATAAATGAAAAGAGGTGGTTAAGTCTTTGTATTGTAATGTAACAATTAATATTTCAAGATAAATTGGTGACAATATAGAAATATTTTGATTTTATGTGTTTTTATGTCTAAACAAAGATTTCCTTTGAGAGCAAAATTGTAGGTGATTTTGTTCATTTGCTAGATAATATGAGTGTATACAAAGTGATCATGAGCCTCAAGTCTATTAATGAAACCATTTTTTATGTGCCAATAGCTGTCATTGCCACCTTGGATGTATCACTCTTTCTATATATTTAATACCCTCCGCGCGGCGAGGGGGTAATTTTGGGGGGCTATCTACCTTGAAGGCTTCAATAAAAGAGCCCCTACAATTACATAATTTATCAAAATGGCTTATATTATGGCACTCAATACTTGCTTATATTTTTCATGTGAATGAAATTTTTTGTAGGCTATTTTTTTTATAAGAAAAAAAATAGATTGAAGGAGAAGTTGAAAACAAGAAGGTTTGAGAAAAAAAGACAAAGATTATATACATAAAAACATGGGATACATTTTTTTTGCCCTTGTCAAACTCTCTCATTTCATTTATTTTTCCTTCTCACATTCTATTATCCCTTTATTTTCCTACCCTTGTTAAACTCTTTTATTATTTTTAAAATTTTTCCTTGTTACATTCTTTTATTTATTTACTTTCTTGGCCCTTGTTACACTCTTTTATTCCTTTTTTTTTGCCCTTGATACACTCTTGTATTCCTTTCTTTTTTGTGGCCTTATATTACTATTTTTTTCCTTTTTCTTTGGCCCTTTCCACACTTTTTTTTTCAACTTCTCCTTTAACAAATGGATAAGCCATCATTTTGATTTATACAAAATTTGGTCAAATAAAATTACTATTTTTGATTCAACAACATATAATACACTAAAATCCACAAATAAGAATGTACACTAAGTTCACATAAGCATGAAAACCAAAATCTAGAAATTGGAATCTAAAGGAACTTTTGATGAACATGAATGGAGAAAACATGGAAGGAGATGAGCACTATTTGGTGAAATTGCAATGCAACGTTTACAATTAAAGTCAATGTAGATTAATTAACATACCTTCATCAAATCTCTCTGTCATTTGTGATTTCATCCATTTGACACCTTATTTAAAATACAATACAACTATCAGTTTTGCACACATAATATTCTAAATTAATGGTCTGACAATTGTATATAATGAGCCATAACTAAAATTGATCCTAATAAGTACAATTTTGAGGATCCTAATCTTTAACCCTTGATTAACATATAAACAAATTTTTATTCTTGAGATTTTCAGCTAATTTACTTATAATAGACTTTTTTTTAAAGTCTTCTATTTTATTTTTAAGTCCTCTATTAATTTTACCTCAAAAGAATAAAATCCATGTTATATTGAGCCATAAGTGGTTTTAAAAACGCAGAAAGTCATCCACCTATGATTGCCACTAATTTTTGTTACTACATGAACTTGCATTTTTGAATTTTTGTTACTGCATTCTTGCCTTTCAACCTTTTCATTAGTTCTTATGTTTGTTATTGTAGTGATTGTTAGCTTTGCAGGGTTGCTACACTACAAGAAATTGGGGGTATAAATGATTGTCCTAAATGACTGCAAAACTATCATTTTGGACACAAATGATTGAAAAATGACTTTGTGGAAGAAATGACTTGGGCAGTCATTGGGGCAACGTCATTCTTAATGATTGCAACCTACATATTATCACCGTCCATTTGGCTTTGGATGAAAAAAAGATGAAAAGTTCAAGCAAATTTTAGGAAAGGTCGGGCAGTTGTCCATTTTCAAAGGAAATTTTCCTATGTGGACGTCCATGTCAACCAATTATATAGTCATTTTACAGCCATGATATAGTCAAAGTTTTGCTGACATGGACATCCACATCAACTAATTATATAGTCATTTACAGTCATGATACAATCAAAGTTTTGCTAACGTGGATGTTTACGTAAGCCAATTATGTAGTCATTTTTTAGAGTCACGTATAAGTCATTGTCAAGTTAATATGTAGTCATTTAGAAGTTGTGATGGAGTCCAAATGGACTAACACATGGCAAGTCATTTTATAGTCATTCTGAAGTGACCTAGATTTAGGGTTTAAATCCTTCTTGAAAGATGTGGAAAGTCATATAGGCAATTTGTGTAAAGAAGACTGTCAAGACATTTACGTATGGAGTAGTCATTTTCTAGTCATACATTAGTACATTCCAAATTACACAACAATATACCATTTATCATGCATCATATACAAAATTTCATACACAATACACCATATGCCATACATAATATTCCATGCATAATGTGTCATACAATACACCATACACCATACATCATATTTGGTACGTGGGTCACATGGCTTTTAAAGCCACTTAAAATGTGAGTATAGAGAGGTAAAACGACAAGCCTTTTTTACTAGTGGGGTGGTAAGAGGCAAGACAAACCATGTGTGATATGTAAAACACAGGAATTGTATTACAAATAAAAATTTCAATCCTCATTAACTCATAGTAGCTTAACTTTTTTCAAAAAACTTTGAACTAATAGAATTTGGTAAATGATCCTATTTTCATTTCCAAAAATCTGTTTTACATTTTAAGTTTCTGATCAAAAGTTATAGCCAAACTTGCTAAAAGTTTTAGAAAAGATTGGTATAAGAAGAAAAATAGGAGCACTTATAGTTGACTTCCTCCAAACAAGGATGTACATGGTTGTACTAGATCTCTTCACTTCATATAAGGAAAGTGTGACAATGAATGTATAAGATGTTTGCAATAGTATCATAAATTATAATGCATAAGGTGCCAAAACAATAGTAGGGTAGTTGTATAATAGTCTAAGACTTCTTAGTAGTCACTTCGTAGTTAAAGGAAGTCATTTTGTAGTAGAACCAAAGTAGCAATGCTGTCATTTGCATAAGGAGAAAATGGGACTTAACATCAATCATTAGATCCATCTCAATGCCTTAGTGTAAGTTTATTGGGACCCTTAGTAAATCAAATCTGAATCAAGTGAAGTATCCAAAAGTAGTGCAATGACCATGGTGCAAATTTTCAAAATCTTTTGTTTGCATAACATTATGAATTTAAATAAATCATACAAATTCAAGAATCCTAAAAAAAAAATAGTATACATCAACAAAGAGAAAGAACACCATCAATACATGAATTTAAAGAAAAAGACTAAAGAAGTATTCTATTGAAAAAAACGTTTAAAAAATATGAAAAAGACAAATAAAGAGTAGGAAAAGTGAAAAGAACTTATTAACTCAAAAGAAATATTAAAGTGTGAGTGCTATAATACTCTAAATTGCATGTGCCATTGTGGTCACCAATTAGAATTAATACGATTGCAATAGAATTGTACCTTGCATGTATTGTTGTAGTCACAAAGCATTTTCTCAATTAGTACAAATGTTCCTTATAATATAAACTTGCATTGAAGTAATGATTTTCGATCGCACCATGTATTTGATTTTGGTGTATTGTGAAAAAAAAATTATGTCGTAACCACAACACATCTTCCATTTACTTGGCCATCCTTGAAAGTAAGGACGCCCATTCATTGTATTCAATATAGCTTACTAGTTTTCATTTTTTTAACCTATGAGAAATGCCTAGCTATCTTTGCTTCTACGGTGTAAGATATGCTTAATCCTAAATCTTGAATAATGAATTCAAAAGTTGACCAAAAGTGATGCTAAAAGGAAATTGAAGTGACTTTGTATTGGCCCCTATCTAGAAAGGCCTCATGAGTGTGCTACTTGTATGCAACTAAAATACAATCTTTCATTAGGCACAATTACACCTTAATATTCCATGTGTAATCGATGTCCTTATTATTAAAGTACACTTCTCATTTTTGCAATGAAAAATGTGAAGCATGACCCTCATTGTAAAAATAGTAGTCATTTTAGAGTTACAAAATAGTAATTGGCAGTTGCATCATAGTTGCCCTTGAATGACTACGAATTATGTTAACAAAGTGCCCTGCTCATCTTTCAAGTGAAAAATTGTAGTATCATCCTATAAGGGATTTAATAGTCATTTTAGAGTTGCAAACTAGTAAATGGAAGTTGCACTACAGTAGACCAAACTGACTACAAGCCATGTCAACAAAGTGCCCCAATTGTCCTTTAAGTGGAAAATTGTAGTATGGCCTTGTATAGGATTTAAAAGTCATTTTAGAGTTGCAAACTAGTAACTGGTTGTCACGGACACAAGGATTCAAGGACACAAGAATACAAGGATGAAAATATTTATATATAAGAAACTCCAGGAAATGTGTTGTCGAGACTATAGGACTCTTTAGCCTCGACCCCTATATATATTCTAATTTAAGTAAAAAGAACTAATATTAATCTAAGGAAGTAGAAGGTTCTAAAAGTCATGTTCCTAAAATTAATCTAAAGTAAAAGGAACTAAAAGGTTCTAGAAATCTTGTCCCTAACATTACCTCCCTCTCAAGCGACGAGTTCCAAGAGGAGCCCTAGGCTTATCCGGATAAAGTTGATGAAACTCCTGTACCAATTTAGACGCATTCGCAAGGTTCTCAACCGGTTCCCATGTTTGTTCGTTAATATCATAACTGGTCCAGTGTACTAGATATTCCAACTTGTTCCACCTTCGTCGTGAGTCTAGTATTTTTTCCACATCATATTCTTTGTGATTCTCAACCTCGATACTAGGTGGTGGTTGTTATACTCTTCTTGAAAAAACGACTCTCGATAAGGTTCTAAAAGAGAAACATGAAAGACTGGATGTACCTTCATGGAAATTGGCAGCTCAATACGAAATGTCACTGGATTGATTTGCTTTTGGATGACAAATGGTCCCAATTTCCAATAGTCCAACTTGTCACGAGGCCGCTTGGTCTTGATATTCCGTCGAAGAAGCCATACTTTATCTCCAACTTGAAAAGCTGGTGCTTGATTGCGAAATTTGTCTGCAGATGTCTTGTAAGATTTTTGGGAGGCTTGTAGTTGAAGCTTCAGAACATCTTGAATTTGCGATAGTTGTCGTGCAAAGTCGTCCGCTACTAGGTTACTATTTGCTGGTGAACTCAACAGATCAAGCTTCGGATGATAACCATAATTGGAATAAAATGGCGTTTGCTGAGTTGAAGTATGAAGAGTATTGTTGTAAGCAAACTCCGCTAGCGGCAAGTATGTCATCCAATTGTCTTGTTGATAGTTGATATTGCATCGTAAATACTGCTCAAGAACTTGATTAACCCGTTCTGTTTGACCATCAGTTTGAGGATGGAAAGCTGAAGAGAGGTTGATATCCACTCTCAATATTTCAAAAAGAGATCTCCAACACTTTGATACAAATTGGGTTCCCCGATTAGATATGATATCGTCTAGAAGACCATGATATCGATACACATTATCAAGAAATAGTCTTGCTGTGTCCTTACTTGACGAAGACTTTTTGCAAGGGACAAAGTGCGCCATCTTTGTAAGCCGATCCACCACAACAAAAATGCTATCAAATGAATTGGATGACGGCAAATCTATAATGAAATCCATAGAGACCGAAGACCATGGCTGACATGGAATAGGCAATGGCTGTAAGAGACCGTAAGGGCGATGTCGAGGATTCTTGGACCTTGAACAAATGTCACATGAGTTAACAAAATTCTTCACGTCCTTCTACATTTTGGGCCACCAAAAATCTCTGGAAAGAAGTTCCAAAGTCTTGTTGTATCCAAAATGACCCACAGTTGGGAAATCATGGCGAGATTGAAGAACTTGAAGTCGTATCGAACCTTCTGGGATGAATAAACGTTCTTCAAAATATAACACATCTCTCTTCACCTTAAATTTGTAGTCTTTATTGAGGCGAGGCTTGATGTCGAGGGCCACAAGATTTTCATTGGTTGCAACACGCACTTGATTGATGAAGTCAACATCAATTGGTGCAAATGCAAAATAGCTCTGGCTTCAACAAAGTTCTAAAATGTTGATCTAATGCTGCTTCTTCAACCTTGGGTGCAAGATACGATCTCCTTGATAGAGCATCAGATAGTCCTTGTTGTTTCCCCGGTCAATAAGTGATAATAAAATTAAACCAAGATAGCGACATATTCCATCGAGCTTGGCGCTGATTCAAAACACGAGATGACATGAAGTACTCTAAATTTTTGTGATCTGTATATACAGTCACTAGATGCACAGCTCCTTCAAGGAAATGACGCCACTCTTGAAAAGAATCTACAATAGCAAATGGTTCCTTATTATAGATTTTATAATTAATTTTGACAACAGAAAACTTACGAGAGTAAAACGCAATTGGATGAAGCTTCTCATCCTTCCCCATCTGTGAAAGTACAACTTCCAAAGCAAAATCCGAGGCATCAGTCACATAGACACATAGATAATTCTACTAATTTTAGGAATTATTTGAATTCCTAATTTTTTTACTAAATGTAAATCAAACCAAATACATTTTTAAAATTTATTTTGTAATTTTTTGATAATTTTTGAGATATATGTTTGAGTTTTGTTTGTTTCTATTTGACTTATTACACTTTAGAAAACAAAATGTCAAAGCCCCAAATTCCTTTGAGAATCTTAGTTAATTATATGCAAATAATGGATTAAAATTATAGATTTTAGTTTCAATATTAAGTTGTTCATCTAAAACAATTTTTAATAGTAGTATTCCTTCTCTTTGTTTTCTATTCTCCAATATAGTTTTTTCCCTTTTATTTTTCCTTCAATTTTGTATAGAATGTTCGAGAAAGTTTGAAAGAATTACATTGCTTAGAAAAAATGTGTGAGATGGAATGTTGGAGGGTCCATGTTTTAGATTGAAAAAAAAATGATATGGCTGTAGAATGTATCACCAACCTTTAATTTGATTTTGAAATCAAGTCCTTGAGATTTATTCACATTCTTTTGACTATTTGGTATGTTTTAATTTTGTAAGCTCTCAAGTGGCTTTCTGATTTCTCAATTTTGGCTTCCTAGCCCTCAATCTAGCTTTTCAATGTTGACTAGACAACCATGTGGTGCTCCATTGTTGGTCGGACCTTTAGTTTGTTCCCGCAATAGTTCCCAACCCATTTGTGAAGTGGCTAGCAACCAATTTTGGTTGACTACCTTGTCTGAGTGGTCTAAAATTGACTGGTTTGAACCTAACTATTTTAAATTGATCTTGAGGACTTGGAAAAAGACTATTACAAGAAGTAAAATCAAAGGTACTAGATATAAAAGAAAACTAAGCTGCTAACTTTCTATCAAAGATAACAACTAAAAGACTGATTAAACTTACTCATTTTTAAAGAATTTTTGATAAACTTTCTATTGATGACAACAACTAAAAATGTAAGTGGGCTTAGAGGCTACAAGAAATCCTCACATACATGAGATTCATGCAAAAGACTCCATGAAAAGAACAATTTCTATTCAAACACCTGTGAACTCCCAATTTGTCATTTGGGACTTGTAGAATTATTTTTTTGGAATTTTGCAATTAAAAGTTGATAAAAGTATACAAAAAGCCATAAAAAGAGTGTAGAACCGAAATAGGGTTGTGTCATACCCATTCTGGTATTTGGTCTAGATTTGTATTTAGACTTAGAATCCCCCCAAACCTGACCTAGAAATAGAGTAGAAATAACGAATCGGGTAGATTTGGAGGATTTGAGTCACATAGCCCCAAGAGGGCTAAATCCCACCATGAATGTGGTCATTCATGGCTAAGTCGGTCCGAGGGATCCACAGCGAGGCCACTAGGTCGGGTCCTAGAGTTAGGTTTAGAATTCCCCATCAGATCAACAAATTCCCAAATCCCCGATTGTTAACATGCAGGAGCTACTGACGCAAGACCGGGCCCGTGGAAGAATCTACAGCCCAAAGATGGTGTTCTAGGGCAAATTCCATGCTAGGAGTCCAATGACGAAATCGATTTGCCAAGATTCCTCTACCTACAGAAGATTCCCGCATCGTCGCTAATTTGAGGAGATGGCCAGTTTTAATCTCCACTGACCGATCATGCCAGGTACGGAAACGGGCCTACACGTCTTTCGTGCGACTACCTGAGAGGTCACGTGAAAATTCCCGGCATCTTCCGACTTGCAAAAGAACCTTTTCCGGGTGTTCAATCCTTCTAACCTCCAACGGGAATTTCATGGAAATTACCTAGGTTACAATAAAATCTCACTAAAAATTAGACTATCTTGTTTTATATTAATAATGCGCTTCGTGAAGTTTCACGACATTCCGATAGCGGCAAGTACCCGAACCGGCGAGATTCCTCGGGAATTAACCACGTGGCGGGGTCCCCGCGACGTTGACCGGCATTTCGGGACCATACGATGGCGAAACGAAGTCAACCAAAAATCCTTTCCGACTCTCTCGCACCTACCGGAGACCCTAGGCTATTCAGATTTTCAAAATAGGAGACCCCCAAGATCTAGGATTTTACCACAATTTGGTTTTAAACTAAATTAGCCTATGATGGGTTTTGGGCCTTGGTACGGGGGTACAAGGTCTAAGACTAAACACAGCAATTTGGAGCCAACGGCGGAATCCGTTTGGCGATTGGAGTTAATCTCCAAATGTTAGGATGTTGGTCCAGCATAGATGGTAAAAGTAGATGTTTAGGAATTAGGATGAAAATCTTTGAGGATGAGGATGAAAATCCAAGTTGATAAGGCTACCTTAGAACTCTTGAGGGAGGGGTGGGCCCTTGGAAACCTATATAAGGGCCCCATTTCTCTCTCTAGAACACCCCCAATTCTTGTTTTGGGTCCATGGGTCCAAGTTATTTTGGATATTTTTGGCGTTTGAAGCCAAAAAATCTCTACGGTGTTTTTGGAGCACTTTTGGCTTCGTTGTTGTAGTATTTCAAGCTTTGAAGGTCCTTCGGGTCCTTTTACCTTGCTTTGTGTACTCCTTGTGTCTTTGTTGTGTATTCTTGTTGAGAGTTGAGAGCCCTCCTCTCTCTCTTGTGCATCTCTGCAATCTACTTGTGTGTCTTAAGAGTCTTTTGGTGTCTTGTATTAATCCTAAAGTCACCCCCCACTGTACCTTGGCGATGCCGCTTTGGGGGGCCTTTAGTATGTGAGCTTTGTGTTGCCCCATGATCCTAACTCGTGTGTTTCCTTCAAGTACTTTTCCTTACACCTTCTTCTAACCTTCTCTCTTGTTGAATGGACCCCCCTCCGAGACGGCAAAGCTTTGAACTTACCTTGTGTGTTTTCTTTAAGAAGTGACCTTGTCTTCTTCTAAAGTTCCCCTTGTTGTGTGGACCCCCCCCCCTAGGACGGCGAAGCTTTGAACCTACAACTAGTTCTAAGTCCTAGAGTGTGTGTTAAAAAGATCCCGGACGGCGAAGCTACGGACCCCCGGAGTGTCACAAGTCCTAGAGTTGGTGTTAAACCCAACTTGACGGTGAAGCTTTGAATCTCCCGGGTACCCCGTTCCAAAGTCTAGTTTCCAAGACCTTCTTGGAAAAGTCTAAAGTTTAGTTTCCAAGATATTAGTGTTTTAGCATGAAGTAGGTGTTGTGGGCCAAGTTTAGCAAGCCTAACACTTGTACACATGATTTTGTAATTCAAGTATTTCACTCCAAGAATTCGGGCCTAACCCCCCGGACAGCAAAGCCTTGGCTCTAGCACTAATTTTCCAAAAATCCAATTTTTATTTGCTAAGTGGGTTCCCATGAGGGAACCCGTTGAGTTGATTAAAAATTGGGTGGCAGCCAGCGTATACCAAGCCAGCAGTAACAGCGTATACCCAACCAAGCAGTAACAACGTGTACCAGCCAAGCAGTAACAACGTATGCCCAGCTGGCAGCCGGTACCCGTGGCCGCTACAATGCCTGGCCCGACCTTGGTTGCCGACCTCTTTGGCCAGCGATTGCTAGTTTTGGTTGACTGAACCAAAATTCACATACATCATGGCTGAAATTCAGACCAAAATGGGATGATACCCTGTAGGGTTCCAACTTCTTTTTTTTTTTAGTTTTTTAGCCAATTAGGACCTAGTTTAGGAACCCAGTTATAAATCTAGTTTAGGAACCCAATTATATTCCTAGTTTAGGAATCCAGTTATAAATCTAGTTTAGCAATCCAGTTGGAGCTCAGTAGGGGACCAAAGGTTCAAAATTCCCAAACTCCAAAGTTGTAACTAAAGGAAAGGGAGGGGGGAGAAAAAAGAGTCAACGCCTCTAAGTCGCACCTGCACACAAAACTTGCACATTCCACTCTAACCAACCAAACATGCACACAAACTATGGAGGGAGATTAGAGAAGAAGAAGATGAAGTAGGGAACAAAAGGAGAGAGACGATAAATAGTGACCTAGGCCTAGGATTAGGTAGGTCTAGAAGGAAATCCCAGATAACTCTTTGTGACCATTAGAGGAGGATTAGAATGACAAGTGTAAGACTTTTTGTGTAAGAGGGTAGGAGGAACATTTAAACCACCTTGGAGTTTGAGACCATAGTGTAAGACTCATAAAAGCTTAGGTGGAATAATACTAGTGTAGAAGAAGAACGAGAGAAAGAAAAGGAATTAGGAAGGGAAAGAGGGAAGTTAGATTGCAAGGGTGTAATATTTTCTCAATTTTAGCGGTGAGCTTGGAAAAAATCAAACACAATAGAGGAGTACCATGGAGCATGAGGATCTATACGTGGACGTGGATGAAGTGATTTTCGAAACCGGCAGTGAAGAAGTGAGTTTTTGAATTAATCCTTGGTATTTCCTCTAATTAGCGTTGATTTCCTTAATCAGCCATTAAAGCGCGATTAGCAAGCCATGATTAGTGCAAAGTAAAAGTTTAGATTCAAAAGTTGATAGATTAGGGATAGAGGTTTCCGAAAACATATTACACTTAGGATTTGGCTTCAAATCGACCGTGTTAGGATTTAGGGTTTAGTAGTAGGAAGTAAACGGGGGAGTTGAATTAAAATTTTATCCTAAAGGAACCATGGACGGAAATTAGGGATTTAGATTAGAAAGAGACTCTAGGAGTTAAACTAGGAATTAATTAGCAGTTAAAACTAGAGTCAAATTAAAGTTTTAATGGTAAAAATTAAACTCTAAGTTAAAAATCTAGAGTTAACCTTCGGAAAATAAAAACTTTAGAATAAATTTAGGAAGTAGAAATCAAGAGTAGAAATAGAAGTAAAAGTTAGAAGTAGAGTGAAACCTAGAGGTTAAAATTTGGAATCAATTTAGAAGCAAAAGTTAGAGTTAAAAGTTAAAATATAGAGTTAAAATTCAAGGGTAAAAAGTTAGAGTAAAAAGCTAAAAGTAGAAGTGAAAAGTTGAAGGTAGAAGTTGAAACTTCGAGTAGGTTAGAAAGTAAAAACTTAGATTTAAAGGTCAAAAGATAGAGTCAAATTTAGAGGGTAAATTCTAAAGTAGTTTTGAAGTAAAAACCTAGAGTCAACCGTCAAAGCATAAAGTCAAACTTGGAGGTTCAAATTTAGAATTAATTCAAAGGAGTAAAAATCTAGAGTTACATTAGGTGATTAGGAAGTGAAAATTTAGAATAGAAGTTAAAAATTAGGGTTAGTCTTTGGAAGAAGAATTTCCAGGTGAAGCAATAAAAACCAAAGTTAGTCTTAGGGGTTCATGGAAGGAACGTAAGGGTTCCCATTCCATATAGTTAGGGACGTTAGAATGACACCAACTACCCAATCAACCCTAGACATAGGATAGATAGTTAGGGAGTTAGAAATTTCACTATCACCTTTGATCATTGCAGTTAGCTTGTGAGTTACCACATGCATTTCTAGTTATTTTCGCTGCCCATCCACGACACTTAGGAAACGTTAGCAAAGAAAATCCATTGCTTGGAAGGCACAATGGATTGCACTTACAACACCCCCATATGTTAAAAAGTGGATAAAAGCATAGAACCTGGTCAACGTTCGCTTTATTACTAAGGGTGGGTAATCAAGCGCCCACAACATCCTTTACTTTAGATGTGAGATTTTGAAACCTTCTAATTTATTCAAAGCTTTGCCATGTAGAGGCAACCCCAAGCTTAACTAAAAACTCTTAGAAAATCAAAGCTTAATTAAACTTAGAAAATCAAAGCTTCACCATGTCAAGGTGTTTCTAAGCTAAAACTTTATTTAGAGACAAAATGTAGTATTTTTAACAAGCTTAATTATTGAACAAGGTATGCATGATAGTATTTCAAGAAAACATTAAAATTAATCGTTTCAAAACTAATTAGAATTTTCCAGAACTTCAAGAAAATTAATTTTTTGATCACTAAAATAGGTATACATGATAGCATTTAAATCAAACATTAGCAATGAAAGCCCAATGAGTTGCAATAAGTTGTTTTACTAGTTTTTAAAGTTAATTTTTTGAAGGAGGTATGCATAACAATGTTTAAATCAAGAATTAGGAGTTTCAAAATCAAAGCCCAAAATTTTGTTGATACATTGCAAAATCTTAAATGAAGTTAGAATTCAGAGTTCATTCCCTTCCAAACCTCTTGCAAATGAAAGAAACTTGAGTCTTAGCCTATAAAATTCAATCATTCAAATAAAGTCTACTTTGAAAAGACCTTCACAGCCCTCAAAGTATGAAAATAGAATGAAAATAGAATGAAAATGGTTGGAATCTAGCTTGAAATGGTACTTCAACAATGAGTCTGCAAGCACAAAACATAAATAGAAAGAAAAGAGCAAGGATACAAAAAATGTGGATTACCAAAAACTGTGGGGACTAGGCCTCTTATACTTGTTGTAGGCCTCCTCCACCATGGTATACCAATAGAAATTTTTAACTAACTAACTAATTTAATTCTAAAATATTCTTTTAACTACTTAAGATAATTTCAAAATAATAATTATTTAATCAAAGAATTCTCTAAAAGAAGCCTCAATTAGCCAAGAAAGCTTTACCAAATCAAATCCAAGACTTTTTCAAAGATATTTTGAACATTAACGTCATTAATTCTAAATATATTTTGCAAATAACCCTAAGATGTTTTCAAAATAGTCTTTGATTATTCAATGATGTTTAATAAGTCAAGATTTGAGATCCAAACCTAATTAAATCAAATCTCCAAATTTTCCAAAGATATTTTCAAAATCAACTTTGAATCACTACAAATCAATGCTAAAACTAAAAATTGACCCTCTCTATCTTTTGTGGAACAACTCAAAACCAAAAACCATCTATGCCATTCTATTTAAATGATCCTAAGTAGAGCAAAAGACTCTCAACCCATGCTTTCTAGTATGCTTGTAAGCGTAAAATCAACTTACAATAATTTCAAACAAAAGTCAAAACTCTAAATTTTGGAATTCACATTTCTTGAAGAATTCATCTAGCTATGATTGTATAGAAGGCTCATGGAAGTGAAATATCCTCCTCATTTGCTTTTAATCAAACATTGTAAGCTCCTAGTATGTCATTCAATCCACCACCAAGTTATAAATTTTCATAAAATTTGAGGTTGATGTTGATTTTGATACTTGAAAATGCCAAAGTGTCCTCAAAATTGACAAGGCTCTTTAGTAGCACACAACACACTATTTTCATTTTTAGTAGAATTTTACCGTGACGTGTGTAATTTCTATAAATGTATGAATATTTTTATAAGTGATTGACTTCCTATGGAGTCATTGTGGAATTTTGGAGAAACCCAAATTTTTTTGAATAACCTCTAGGAATTTCTTAAAAGAAACTTCAAATCTTACTTTGCACCATTTATAAGAAGGCTAAAATAAATAACTTTCATATAATTTCCACCCAAAGGAGAAATCATTTTGATACGAAAAGAAAATTGAATGACCAAGCTCCCATATCAACCTCTTGGCATGCTTTTATTCAAAAAGCACCTTTCCATGTGCTTCAAACACTTTATCCTCCATCTTGTTTGAAATTCACCTCAGAATCTCAAAGTATTTCAACTAATAAATTTAAATTCTTAACAAATTGAATTTTAACCTATATTTGACTTTTCAGATCTAAAATAGACTATAATCTTTTAGCCAAGTTGTCAAATTTACTCTACAAAGTTAGTTTCACATGGACAAGGCACTATGAGCAGCTAACTCTCACAACCTCACTTCTCATGGCATTACTAAATTAATCTCTCAAACTCACAATTAGGACCTAGAATTGGAAAAAAGGTTATTTTTACGTATTCTAAGTTTTTAGTAAGATCCTTCAATATATTAGTAGAGGCTTCTATCAAAACCCTTGGCAACACTCTTTTTATGTCTTTTTTATTGAAGTTATTCTAAAATCTAATGAAAATTCACAAAAAATGTTTCTATAGTGCCAAGTGAAAATTTTAGGGCTCACACTATGTCTTGTAACAAGCATAAGTCTTCATTTTTGTGGAATGTTTTTGATGATTCATACCATTGAACTGAAAGGAGATTAATGTATCTTTCCTATGAACATAAGATCAACAAAACCATACAATTTTTGTAAAAATGCTAGTGTTGAATAATTTGACGAAGATGTTTAATTAGGCACTACTTTGGAGAGGGGGAGAGGGAGAGGGAGAGAGAAATTGAAATCTTGAAATTAGAATGCTCAAAAGTGATATAAAACTCTAATTTTTTTTTCGTAGCTGTATTCCTTGATGATTTTGAAAATGTAATTTTTTTCAATTATTCTATTGATAGTATTTATGTATGGATTTGTTGTTGCAATTGATCATAAATCATTTGATTGCGGGCAAGCTCTAGGAGTTGTTGAAGAAACATAGATATGGGATAAGGCAAAGATCCACCTCTCATAGATTTTGAGGGATAGGCCCTAGCCATGTCTTCAAGGCAGAGACATTTACCTTCACTACATGTAGCAAATGCGGACATCCTCTTCTATTCTACCCCCATGAAATGTGTTGTGAGCTTGTTGTTGAGGAGAAGAGGCTGCTGAAGTGTAGGGTTTACCACAACTTCATCTTTACATCAAGGGTCCTGTGAATCTCCTTCTATGTCTGCATACAACTTCCTATGCATTATCATCTCCATGTGCAAAGTTGGTGACTACAATTGCAATTGACTGGGTGTGGAGGGCATCCACTTCAAAAGGAAATTGGAGTCCTCACACTCCTCAACTTAGCAGGTTGTCCACCCCACCTTCTTCTACATTTTCCTTCAAAAAATTGATGGTTGTGGAAGCCACATCTGTGGTAGAGCACAACATGAAAGGCCTTGAATATGCGGATGGCAGCTCCCACCATCAAAGCATGACCTCTTCAAAAGTATTATGTCTAATCCAGACAAGAGACTCCTAGTCAGTGGCTGGAGACATCAACACAAGGATCCTCCAACCTAAAGCAACATAAGAATGTAACAAAGCCATTCCCATTATCCTCAACCAAAGGATAACCACTTGATAGTTCAACATAAGATTACATTACATCATGAATTTCCCAAGACAAATGCCAAACAATACATCATACTACCAACACCAAAAGAGAGTCCACAATTTTAAATCAAAATCAAAATTGTATTTGTATTACAAATAAATGACATCTGTGAAAAATCCATATTTATACAATCCATTTGCACAATAGTTACTAGAATTGATTGTGATGTGACAAAGCCTATTTTCTACATCACTCTTGCTCAATTACTAGATTCAACCTATGCAATACAAAAGAAGACCCAAAGTTCCTTGCCACCTCTTTGAACTCATACAAAAGAAGATCCACTCTATGCATGGATAACTTTGTTTTAGTTTGCAAAGGAAAAAAATCCCTTTTCATTTGTGTAAAAATAAATGAAAATAAAAACACCACCAAACATCCATAAAAAACTAATAATATCATTCTAGAGCTTAACATGGCCATTTACAAATGCAAAATCCTCAAACTTAAATTTTTTATTAAGTGGAATATTACTAACTAAAATACAAGTCCAAATTTTTATATTTTTTATAATTCACTTCAAAAAATTCCAAAAAAACATTAAAAATTTGTATAAATATACAAACAATTTATATACATTTTGAGTTTTCTAAAAATTTTGGAGATTTTTGGAGTTGATTATAAAAAACGAAAACATTTGGAGTTGTAGTTTAGGCACTGAAATTTTCAACCAATAAATTTTTTAAATTTGAGGAATTTTTTCCAAAAAGATCTAAGGAAAATTCTCATTCCATTTACTAAAGATCTCAAAAAATCACTTGTATTTAAGAAATTAGACTAATGGATTTAATTAAATTGTTAAAAAAAAATTTAAATGTTTAACAAATTTTGAAAATTTGTTTCAAAAAAATGCATTGCTTTATCAAACATATTTAAATTTTGTTTTGAATCTCTAATTTGTCAATTAACTATGGCAATTTTTGCAAGTGTGAAATGTTCTGAAAGCCATTGGATGTTTGGTCCCTGTTCACAACAAAATACTTAAAGTTGGAATGTTTGAATTGCTTTATTTCTTCAATTATCCATTTATGTGTATCTATCTATCTATCTCTCTATACATACACACATATACATAGAACCCTTTTTTTAAAGTCACTATTCCAAGGTCTTTTTCTTTCTTAGTTGAGATTCTTCAAGAGAGATTCATTTATTGTATATGAATTTTATAAAAAGATATTTTTATATTCTCCAATATATTTGGAAATTAACTATGGTGGTATATTTGGGGATTTGAATGTACAATTAAAAAAAATCTAAGTTTCTAATAAGTACTTTCTTAAGAATATTTGCATGGTTTTCGTATTTTATTTTATTTTACATTGAATGATGATAACAACTTTTTAAAATAAATAATGTTTTCAAATAAATTTTTTTATTTATAAAAATAGATCTTTAACTATTAAATGCCTAAACAACCAAATAATGTTTGATTTTTATAACTATGACCCTTTTTCATTTGATTTTTTCATGCATGCTATGAAAAAAACAAATAGACTTCTAATTTCAATTGGATCCAATTTATCAAATGGCAAACTAAACAAATCATGGATCACTAATATTCTTGCATGTAGTGAATTTAAAGTATACTCCAAAATTCACTTGGCTCCAAATTTAATTTACAAAATGGATCATGAAACAAATCATGGATTCCTAATGTTTATGGATGTCATGGAAAAGTTTGAAGAAATAAATGGCCTCTTTAATTCAATTCAAACCAATTCAATTTGTAAAATGGCACATCAATCAAATCATGGACTAATATTGTTCATGCATCCCTTCCTTCAAAATTAGTAGTCTTTTTTCTTTTATAGGGGTTAACTCTAAATTATCAAATTACACACATTAAGCAAATTATGGAATTATAATGTTCATGCATGCCATGTAAAAAAGTAATAGAAATCAATACTTTTAAGTTCACTTGGATTCAATTCCAATTTACCAAATGGCATATTAAACAAATTATGAGCAAACAGTGTTGATGCGTCATGGGAACAAGTCCAAATCATGGACTAATAATGTTTATACATGTCATAAAAAAAAGAAAAAGGAAAAATATGCTCCTAAATTGAAATGGATCCACTTCTATCTTGAGTACACAACTTGCATATTATGTGGCCATGATTATAATCACTTTTAATGCGTTTTAGTCCAACCTCAAGAGATATAATTTGTTTTATTGTAATTCACTCCTATAACTCTTTTAATCAGGAATTTGAAATGTAATTATATAAATGAAATGAATATTCTCTAAGAACAATACTGGCACAAAAAATTTATTTATATGAATTTTTTCCATACATGTATCATAAAATAAGCTAATCAACTTTGGAGGGTTCAAATTTTGTTGATCTAAGATAGTATGGATTATATAAGGCTACCATGGATTGAACACTTCAAAAATTTATAACAAATTCAGACTTTGTCAAAAAATATATAGTTTCAATTGCTCTTGCTATTTCTATCACTTGTATTTAAGTTAAGAAAATTTGAAATATTAAAACAATGCCATGAGGGCAAATCCCTCATTTAGTCCATGATAGGCTATTTTACCTTATAATGTCCACAATGAAGAATAAGCTCTATTCTATTGATTGAAGGACAAGTTCCATGCCATTAAAACAAATTAGACAAAACCAATGCATTGAAAGGAACCCAAAACAATGAAACAAAGCCAATAGTGATAAATGATGAAGGGAATTCAAGAAACTAATAAAAATCAAAAGCCTATTGAAACCATCTACAAAAATGTACGGAACAAAGGACAAGTCCTATTTTTTTTAACAATATTATCATTTTTCTCACCAAGAATACATAAATAAATTTCTTTACATTAGAAGCATTCAAAAATCACTTTAGGAAATGATTGCTCTTCATTATTCCCTTTCAGATGTGTTTTTCAAAGTTCAAAATGAACCTTTTTCTCATAAATGGATTTTGAAGGAATTTTCCCCTTTTTGGAATAATGTATTCTATAATTCCATCTATAAGTAGATTCAATAGCCTCCTCATATACATTAAATATTTTGTATGTATATATATATACATGCATGCATGATGTATAATGCAAAGTATTATAAAAATAGGTAACCATTTCTTTTGTAACTAAATGATCACCTTCCATTCAATTTTTCATCTACATGTTGGAGTTTAATGAATTGTAGTGGTGTCACTTTTTTTTCATTACAAATTAACACTAATGAATCCAATTCTAACAAATTAATTTAATAGTCAGGACCATGAATTTTTGTTGTTGAATCTCTAAAATTGTAAGTTTTGTTGAGGTTGATGGCCATGCCTATAAACTTTATTCTATTTTTTTTTCTTTTGGCAATACAGGGCCATTTCTATCAACACCCATGTATCTCATATTGAACTAAAAATGGTAGGCAACTCCATTTTGGTACATCTTTCTATTACTCAGAATCATAGATTTAGGTCAACTCTTTTTAGAACTTAAATTGAAAGTTTTATCTTCTACCCATCCTTAGAATAGGGGCCTCCATGTCATTCAAATTGTCATACATTCATGGCTCATGCAATATGGGTTAAGTTAGTCTATTTCTATGTGTGAGCATAGAATTGCCAGGACTTCAAAATGAATGAGTTTTGGATTGATGATAGACCTTCCCACTGACTGCATCAGACCCCAACTTGCTGAATTGCAGTGTCCATAGTGCTAGATCTTAGTGCCTCCTCTTGTCCATGGTTACTCCATTTAGTAAGCCATAGTTTGCCAAGAAAATTGCCACAATTTATCAAAGCTTGTCAAAAAGCTTGTGAAGAAAACTTTGGAAGATTGCCAATTTTTTAATAGTAGGTGCATAAAAGAGATTCCAAGCCTCAATCCCAAATTTTTTATTTCTTGGTCTTAATACCACTACATCTCATTTAGAGCTACAAAATGAGACCATTGTAAACATTTCTATTATTAGATATCTTCACAAAGTCTATTAGCATCATAATGTATGAGTGCTATATATATTAGGTGTTAAGAGATTCTTAACATGAAGCATTTTCTTGAATACATAGAGTTCACAAAATCAATTTAGAAACCATAATTGAAAAAAAAAAATCAACTCAATTTGCCACCAACCTTATTTCAATTTAACACATAAATCTTACCTCTACCATATTGCCTCCTCCACCATTATCCTTCCCAATTGTCGAAAAATATTAATAGTGAAGAATTTAGAAAGCAAACTTCACACACACCCCTATCCCTCTTGGGATTTATTTCCTTATCACCCATGACTTCTTCCCATCTACTCCACATCCACCACAACCTTGGCAACTTGCCTTTAATTACTCTCCATGAACAAAGGTAGGTTTGATGACTTATTTCTATCAACAAATCAATTGAAAACTCAAGTCCTTCCCTTTTTACATTCATTTCTAATTTTAGGTCCTTTTCCTTTGTCTACAATTGATTATAAATCACTAAAAGAGAAAGAATTAAGAGATAATAAAATAATATAATCTATTTTCCAAATGAAAAGTAGATAAATAAGAGAATAGTATAGGAATTTTTCAAAAATGGAATGAATCTATATAATCACTGTAAAATCATATAGGCATGTGAAATAATCTCCAAGTCATAAGTTGGGTTGGCTAGTTAAGCATGTTGTATCTCACAAATGACATATGTGACTTGTGACTTGGCACTATGATATTTTACAAGACTACTTCAGAACTAACACTTCTAGTTTCTTAGACTCAAGTAAAAATTAGAGTTTTTTTGTGTATAATCAACTGTACAAAATGAAAATCACTTATATGGCCATGTGTGGGAAAAAACATTAGGGCCTTTCTCACATGGATTTGAAAATTATAATGGTTAAAAAATGTGGTTTAAGAAAATTTAGACCATGCCCAAACAGAAAAGCAAACTTTGACAGGTTGTGGAGTAAAATACTTGCATTATACAATCCATAAAATTCATACACTTTTGTAGGGCATTATGTTTGGTACCACTTTGTAAAACTTGGGATCGACTTGATGAGTGTAGCATGCATTAATGATACTTCAAACTTAACATGAATGTAATTACTGGATCCATTATAAAAATAAATAAATTAGCACTACTTGGTAAAAGAAGACAATGGTGTTTGCAAATGAAGCAATACGCTAGTCATGAACATTTATCTTTAATTAAAATAAAATCTTCACAATATCACAATTTAAACAGTGAGTATATGAAGATACATCCCTTCTTTGTGTAAGATAAATAGAGAGAAACAAAAAGAATACTATTTGAGTATATTATGGTGAAAACAAATTGTAATCATACTAGTTAGTCGTTTCGAAAAATTCCACGCATCCAAAGGCTTTGCTTTTTGCCACCCTGTTGAGGTGTCCTTGCTTTTTTCCCTTTGATTTTTGTCCATTTGTCCATTTGCCACCAGCCTCAGGCCATCATTCAGTCAATATAAATATTTGTTGCCCAAAGCTGCCCAGGATGTCCTAGACGGATCTCTGTATTTCATATAGACGGATGACACGGAGGGTGGGCTAGGGTGGGCCTCATTTTTTTGGACATTTTTTATTTTGGGGTCCCAATTTATCCTTGGAGGCCCCACCTTAGTAAAAATAAGGCCCCTCCAACATAAAAATAGGGGCCAGGTTTTGTCCACACAGTTTGTGTCATCCATTTATATGAAATACAGAGATCCATCCCAGACCTTTTGAGCAGCATATTCTCAAATTCTTCATATGAACATGCTGAATATTCATATGTTTTGACCCCCTAAAGGACAAATCGTCCTAAAATGGGTCTCTGAGGATATGGACAGCTTCCTATGATGTCAATTTTTAAGTATATTTTATTGAAACTTTTTTCAAAGGTGTCGGAATGTTAGAGCTTCATAGGGATTGTCGTACGCGTAATCTAGGCGTAACTATCCTTAACACCAAAGATGTGCTAAGATGACTCGAATTATCGTCCCAGGGAATTCCGGATGTTATCTCAATTTTAGGTGTCCGTAACGTATGAATTTTCCGGAATCATGGACATCCGGAGGATGATCCGTCCCAACTCACAACTATCTTCCAGACTACTTTCCGGATCCGGCCTAATCCGTCTTCCGGTTCTTACTTCTTCAACTCGGTTTTAGATACCTCTGTTTTACCCTCAGAGGGTCCGCACTTGCACTTTCCGAGGGGTGGGGAACTTCACCACTCAACTTACATCTAAACTCCTTCTCTCAACATAAACACACACACACAACCCCAAGAAACTATCCGCCTAGCAGAAGGGTGGCCTCCTCACAATTTCCGGAAATGTCCGGAAAACTGGTCACGCAGGAACGCGTTAAGTCCTCCGTACTACAACGACGGATTCCTAACTTCCGGACTAAGGGCTAACTTCCGGTTCTTCAACTACTCCTGAGGTTGGCAGACCTTCCGGTGGGTGGAAATATTCCTTTGACGGTTGCTGACTCCCGTACGGAACTGATCTTCAGCTTCCGGACTAGCTTCCTGGTCACTTCCGGACCTCCACCGGATCACCATTACGGCAAATTAAAGGCACCGCGCACAGCTCCTCACTCGCAAGTCTACAAACTCTTCCGCCAGGACCCCTTAGCTAAATCCAGAAATCAATGAATCCGGATTCCTCCCTCACTCACCCCCTCACTCACCCGCTCACACACACCAAGAACACAACCATGCAAACAACCAAGGGCGCGATACGCAAGACAATTGATCAAAAGATGATCTCCAAGGTGCTCCGATTGAATAAGAAGGAAAGGAATGACAGGCCAACAAGCTGGCCTGCCCTTAAAAACCAAAACAAAAGCGGCCCAACGGCCCACACAAAACCCGGCCAACGGCCAAATCCAAAACCCGACTAACGGTCCTAATGACCGTTCCGGAAGAACCGGAGAGCCGTTCACACCCTACAAATCCGGAAACTCGGGCCCCACACCCGGGTCACCCGGTCCAGATAAAATCCTAACTATCGTGCTAACTGCCCGTGCCAGTCATTTGGCCTTCCGCGCTTTCTTCGCGGATGTTCCCCCCTTTGCCGCGGTACCTGTCTTCCGGCTGGTCTTCCAGGTCGGAGTGGACTTGGCCGCGCTCCGGGTCCTGGTTGCAGGCGGGTCGGATTCTCCCTCCGACTCGGCATTCAATCGGGAATGAGTCTCCGCGGACTCCTCTTCCGTTTCTTCGACTTGCACCGGATCCGTAATCTTCCCCGTCCTCTGCCGTGTCGACGTCCCCTCCGTCAGGTCCACATGTTCTACCGTCGGCTGGCGAATAGGAGATTTCTCCCCCATATGCCCGAACTGACCCGGATTGGTCTGAGCCGGATTCAGTACTCCTCCTCCGGGTGGTAGCGTTGGTCTGACTTGTTCCGGAATTGGGAGAGCCGGAAACAAGTTTGCTACCGGTTGTCCTCTTCCGTAAGGCACGGGTTGATTCCGTAACCTTGATGGAGTCCTCTCCGGAGTCCTCACTGGTTCTCCCACCGGATTCGGAGTTGGTGCTGCTCGAGACGTTCCGGCAGCCTGGGCGGGTCGTTTCTCGGACTGTGGAGTCGTATGGGGCTGTGGCGGAATGGCCGGAAAGTCGCCTCCCAGATCCTCCCCAAGATCCAGCTCGGTCAGCGGATCGAGACTTCCGACTAGCTGCCTCACCTCCTTCAGAGATGACTCGATCCGGGCCTCAAAGTCCACCAGGATGGTGACTATCTTCGTTCCGGCCACATGGCCCTGCTGCACCAAGTTGGAGTTCCACAACCGGGCCCTCGCTATTGCCTCGGCCGGAAGATCGACCAAGTCCTTCAGTTTCCGGACCAGCTCCATTGCTTCTGCGGTCCGCTTGCTTGCTGAAGATGCTTCCCCTTCCGCCCATTCGCATTGGTTCCGGAAATTATTGCGCTTCTGCTCCATCACCCGGTTTAGCTCCTCCAATGAAAGGATTTGTGTAGTGAGTCCCCGAGATTGTTCCGTTAGTCCTCGAACCTGCTCCGTCAGCTTCCGGTTCGTCTCTTCTAACTTCCGAATGTCCCCGAGCAGCTTCTGGATGTCCTCCGGATCCGACCTCTTGTCCAGCGCGCCCATTATCTCCGACGCATCCGTTACTCCCATTTTCTCTCCCACGCACCGGATCAGGTCCTCCATCCGCTCATTTGATGCCTTCGTGTATCTTAGCCAGTTGATGGCAGCCTCGAAGTGGTCCGGTTCCGGATTCGGATCCTGTGCAGCCGTGGATGTCTCCGCCGGATGCTTCCCTCGCGAACTCGGATCTGTGGTCTTCCGGCGGACTGACGTATTGTCCGGCGATAGCGGAATCACGTCCGGCTTTTCTTCTTCCTCCTCGTCTTCCGGAATCCCCTCCTTGTCTTTCGGTTCAAGTCCATACCTAAGGAGGCTCTCAGCTTTCCGGTACTCTATCTGTTCCTCTTTGCTCAACGTTTCGCTAAAATGGTAGAGGTGGAAGAGGTACGGACTGAGCACACTGTACTTCTTTCCGGCTAAGTTTCCGGAAAGCTTTTCCACTATGGAGTGGATGACGGATCCCCAATGGACAGGTCGTGGGGGTGGATTCTGCCTATCCCCTAGCGATCCAAAAATTGTGTTGGTCATGGTGACCGTGATCCGGGTAGGCTTTTCCGGATACAGGATGGGGATGATGAACTCCATCAGCTGCTGGTCCCGCGGATCGACACAGTCTGTCGCGGAAAACCCTTCCTTCGGATCCGCCAAGTTCTTAAACCTCTCTGCCAAGTACTTATCCGCCTGGCCGGCTAACCCGGCCCCCTTGCTAGCCATAAAATAAGTTTTTGCCCAAAGTTCCGGCGACCACGCTCTAGGACGACCCCTAACGGTGAGCTGGAACTGATTCGGAGGTCCGGTGAGGAGCTCCTCTATCAGCACGTCGCTCCGGATGTTCCAGGGTCTCCTAATGAAACCCAGGCAGTCCATCCGCTCTAAATCCTCCTCTAACTCCACCCTACGGTCCGGGTGATACGGAATCACTGGGCAGATCATCCGGGAAACCACTAATGGCCTCCGCGGTTCCGGTTCCTCTACCGCCACCGCCGCCATGCTATCCGATCCAGCGCAAACGGCCCCGACCTCACTATTCTCTCTCGAGCAAGACCTATCTCACCACTCTTTCACTCTTCTACACGAGTGCGGATAGAACGCGGAAGAAAAAGGAGAAATGAAGTCGGCGGAGCAGGTTTAAATAGTCTCCCGAAACCCTAAGTTCCCGTCCTGGCGGCGTTCCCGTAAGTTCCCTAGCCGGAACCTAGTCGGTAGGTCCCACGATCCGGAACTTTCCGGTTTCCGTCTACGGGCTCCGGATTCCTATTCTACGCTGTTTTATGATTTTAGCTTTCGGATCTATCCACTATTCCCTAATTCTAGTTTTTGGATCCTATTATTCTATTTCTACATCGAAATTTCAAAAATATTACAATACTTTTAACTATTCCCTATGCTATTCTAGTTTTCCGGATAGTTAGTACTTCCACAGGGATCTAATTTTTCTTTCTACTATTTGGACACTGCAAGTAAAAGCTATAAAGCCTTAAGAAAAATTCCTACTCGTCAGCCACCTTGGGCAACATACCAAAATTACTCCATTATTTTATGAGAAATTTTGTACAATTTGCTAATATCATATTATTTGATAATCTTGAAGACAAACTATTTTTTGAATCAAAAACTTCATTTGAAGTTTTCACATCTTCTAAGGCAGGGTGAAAAAGAAAACTTCTTCTTTGTCATATAAAAGATAAAGATTATGTTTATTTGTAATTTTAATTTTTTCTAATTTTCAAGATTTCCAATGTACAAAAATAAGTAAATGAAAATAAGCAAGTTTTGAACCCATTCTATTTGCAAGACTTTTTTGAGGATGCTACACACTTTTTTTACATTTGAAATTTGGTAAAAGTAGAGCTTACGTGGTCTACTTTTACATGGCAAAATCTCCTCAAAAGAAAAGATGCAAGAGATATTTTTTGAAGAAAAATGTGCTGATCTTATTTTGTATGCTCCAAATATCACTATGTTTTTCATTTCAAATATTATAATTTTCTAATTCCTGCAGTGAAAAAATTTGAAATAACTACTACTTGATCTCACAATTAATAATAGAAATTGAAGTTATTTTTTCTTCTTCTCTTTTTGCACTATAATACATAGTTTTGAAGGATTTTTGGTAGAAAGTCTGCAAAGAACTTTAGGGGATAGATGAATTTGACAAACATATTTTAGAGGGTTTACTTCATCAATGTGAACCAAAAGTATAAAAGACTACCTCCTCTCAGCAAATCATTAGGAAGATCTGTTGAGTAGCAATTCCTCTCTTCTACATTTTTGTTACCGTTTTGGCTGGGAATAAATGAATAGACAACACCAAGTTTGCTAGCGGAAGTTGCTGACTGATTACTGTTGATGCCACATGAGCCATTTCCTTGTCGCTTTTCGTGTTTCCTTGTATAGGACCCATATGAGTGAAATACTGGTAGGCTGTTGAGTTGAGTCTTCAACAACAAGGGCATTCTTTAAGGCCTTGAATTCAGGAGCGGATCCTCTACGTTCACAACGCACATCCTCTTTGCATGCAAGATCCCCGCGCCAAAATTCTTTTTTGCTTCCCAAAACTCACAGTCTTCAATCATGACGAACTCGTTGACTGTGTTGCTCTGGTTGCAATTCAAGTACTATGCATGCATAACTCCAAGCAAATCTTGTTTAATGGAGCCATGCCGGCAAGCTTACCCATATTTGGTGCCTCTAGAGACCCCACCTCGATGCAAGTGTTTCAAGAATGTTGGCAGTTGGATACCTGGGGTAGAAGCATCAATATCACCACCACTGCCGTGCATGCGACCTAGAAAAGGTCTGTGCTCAGCGCAGTGAGATTGGTGAAGGGGCTGGAGGTGGGCAAAAGTGTGAGTGAGATTGGTGAACGGGCTAGAGGTGGGCGAAAAAGTGAGCTTTTGTGAAGAATTTCAGTTGGGGGCGAGATGGTGTCTGCAGGATAGGTGGACATGGTAAGATGCTGAGATGATTTCCTGTCTTTGTTTCTTTGTGCGGCAGAGTGTATCGAGTTGTATATTTTCAAGTTCTCTAATGGACAGAAGTAGTCTAGCATTCTTGTGAGTGCGTGTTGAATTGTAGTTTCTTTCTTCAGAAGTTTATTATTCTGTTTGGTAAATTATGATACTTTTTGCTAATTATGCTTATTGTATGCTTGTATTCTGTTTGGTAAATTATGCTATGTGAATATTGGTTTGGATTTCAATTGCGATCTAATTAGTCATCTTTTCTATTTTGCATTTGACTTTAAGTACTTTTATATTTGTTAATTACTGGAAGAGGAGAAGGTGTATACAAATTGCATGAGCGGTCTAAGCATGAGTAAATGCTAGGAAATTGGAGTAGATCCATGGAGCTATTTGAGACAGTCGCAAAATACCACCTAGGAACTGAGTGTTTCAGTATTTCACCAAACTCGAGTTCTTCTGGAGGCGTGAACATTCAATTACATGGCTGCTCGTTATTATATCATATTGGCTATG
This sequence comes from Antitrichia curtipendula, assembly GCA_951230915.1. Lineage (NCBI taxonomy): Eukaryota > Viridiplantae > Streptophyta > Bryopsida > Hypnales > Leucodontaceae > Antitrichia > Antitrichia curtipendula. The sequence goes on along the minus strand of CATNWC010000181.1, from coordinate 403,443 downwards.
GAGTCAGCACTTGCTGAACATACTGGAAAGGTGAGTTGAAAAATCAATTGGAGAATTTTGTTATTCATGATTTTATTTTTTGGTGAAAATTGCGAGTCAAGATCATCTTGGAAGTTAAAACTGTAGTATGGTTGAATTTGAGGTTGAATTTGGATTTAAAGCTTACAGAAAATTACAAAATCCTTGCTTTTATAACCCTCGTTATTCAAACTAATGCATTTGTAATATTCTTGTTCTGTGAAATTATTCATCATTGTAATCCAACGTGCTTGTACTTTTCTAGTCCAAGACTAGCATTCTTATTTTATGAAACTACAAATTGGAATTGCCTTTCCGAACCTGATAATGTGGTTCCATTTAAAGGGGTAGCGGAAATCATGCGTTATTCTTTTTGTGTACTTTTGAAGGAGGAGCCTATTTATATATTTATATATATATTTCACAATTTATAACTAGCCAAATCCTAACATACCTTCAAAAATTGAGAAACATTTCAAAGGTAATGCACTTAAGAGACTTGATGAGTCAAGGGACAATGAAGAGACAATCAAAGCATGGAACATCAAATGGTCATCTAGTAGTGAGAAATTATTTTCTTGCTCAATTTAGTACTTTGAAGCAACACTTCATAGATCATGGAAAGCCTCAAGTAAAACCTCAAGAAATTCTAATTATTGAAGTATGCAAGGTTTATCAACCAAAGTCATTCTACAAGTCTGAAGCCTATAACATTCTCTTTCAAAAAGAATAGAAGGATTTTGATGAAATACCAAGATCATTGTGATTTGGAAGACATAAGAGCTTTTGTGGGCAAGTTGTGCCCAAATGTGTTTCCTGATATTGTTTGTATCATATATTATATTACTTCATACTATGTGAACTTCATAATAAATTTTCAAATACAATAATAAAATGATGAAAATACAAGCTTCCCACAAACTAGGTTAATGCTTTGCCCCTTTTCTACTAATTCTTCGGCTTTCCTTTCGCCACTTTCTGAAGTCATGCATGGTACTTGCACAACGGAAAATAGCCCTTAGAAGTGACTAGTAAGATCTACTGAAGACTTGGGTTCAAGACCTTGAGATCTATGCGAGTGGATGACATCGTCATTATCTATTCAATCTGACAATTCAAGTGCTGGTTTTCCTATGAGTTGGCATTGGCTCTCAAAGCAGGTTGCTATGAAACTTGCAGTCAGATCCGAGAATCCAACTGTCAATGACATCATTCATGAGATCATCAATTTCTATACCCGTGTAAAGTTATTTCACTCATGTTGTGTGCGATCATGAAGTGGATTAGTCTCTACAATTGTGCGATCAATGGCAATATCGGCACTCACGGATACTCCTTTGCCTGTTTACACAGCCTGCATAGCACCTTGCCACGTTTTGGGGTCCTTATGGAAGAAGACCAAGTCGTTGCTGATCATCATTTAGAATGAGCACCTTAGATGTGAGTACAAAGCCTTGTACCGGGCTAGATACCGCTCTCATAGACGCTCTATGAGCACCCTGCTATTTTGCAATAGAATTTCTTTCACGATGAGCATGATGCCTGTGTAGTTTTTCCTTTTCAATATGGTGGATGCTTTTGGGTGGTTTCAAGGCTTGCAAGTTCTTAAAATAATTCCTTTCAAACATTAAGACAATCTTTTGTTGTAATAAATTTTTTTATCATTTTGTTTATTTTCAATTTACGTTTTAAGGAGTAGTACTAGTATTAGTATCAGTTTATGGGCAGTGGTCCTTTATCTGTGTTGGTTGTATATTAACTACCATAAGAATTGGAATTGTCAAAAAACCATCAGTGGCTCACCTCTCAATAAGCAAACTGTAACCTTTTCTACTTCTGTTTTGTTTTGATTGCAAACTTTAATGAATTGCACTTGCTTAAGGCATTTGCACAGGGAACCATATTATCCTTTCTTTTAGTGTGATAGTGTGTACTTTAGGGTTTGATATGCCTCCAACATCATTGCCAACTGTAGTTGTTGCTCTACAGCAGTCAATAACATTAATAATTGAAATGAGAAACCATGTGATGGTGCTTATGCACCTTGTGCACATTTTCATGAAGCTCCTGGCTCCTGTTTGTTTAGCAAAGAAGTTTGGATTCAGGCATTTTGTTTTTTAAATCAACATCATAACATTCTTCACCCTCACCTTACAAAGCATATATTCACATCTTTATTTAGTCCTTGTTGGAATTCTTGGGTTAAAAAATTGGTGGCATCCATCGATACAGCATCACAGACTACAATAATTCCGCCGTACTATCCAATAAGGGTGGCAAAGTATTTGTAAAGGTACCTCCTCAACACTTATTTGATTTGCATCCACTACTATACAATCTATACTCTCTACGGATGCTTAGGGAGTGCTTATTTTATCTCTTTTTTGAGTACTCAAAATTTCTTAACTATGACTAGATTCAAAGTTCACTCACTGTTATGAATTCTAGTATTAGGGTTTTGCTCTTTTGAAGTTCTGTAAGATCATGTGAGAATGTAGAAACGTACTTGTAATAGCTTTGAATGGCGGTCTTTAGATTCATTTCTGCCTATCTTTCTCACAAATCTTGGCCGAATTAGTGCAGAGTTGGCGTCATATGTTCCATTGATTCGGCATAAAACGATAAGAGAATTACTAATTTAGAATGGGCTACATATTCTGGATAAATTTGAAGATGTTGCATATATAAAATCAATAGTACCACCAGGACGTATTGTTGGACTTAGTCTTGCAACAGAAGAAGGAGATCCAAAGCTTGTAGAAAACTGGGATTTTGAGGTAATCTCATACTTACGCTCTGAGTTTTCTGTTTTTTTTAAGACATTGAGCAAATGGTTTTCGATTGAGATTGAGTTGTCTTTCATGTCCATATAGAGCTTTGTATCGAATGTTGTGCATTTATGCATATGCTTCTATTATATTTGTAGCTAAATGATTAAAGTATGTTCTTATGAAATTAAGTAGGTATAGCGAGCGAATCATCTCAAAATATTTGTAGTAAAATATACATATTTTAGTAACAGTAATATTGATGCAATGTGCTGGTACAGAACAACAATCATGACACATGAAACGGAGGTGATAATGAAAGTTATTATCTTAGTCAAGGTGTAGATTATATGTTCCAAAATCATCAGGAGCTCGGTTTGCCACCTCTAAATTGTAGGCACCTGCTCATGTACTATACCTACCTGTAGCAGTACTTGTTGCGAAGAAGTTATCCACTTAATAGAGTCTATGCTTGAAAATGTTAATTGTATCATGTTTTTGATGAGCTCACTTGTGGAGTAAGTTATAGCAAACTAACACTTTCAAAGTTTATCCTCAAATCAGAATTTCTCCAATAATGTACACATAAAATACTTTGATTACCATGAATAAATTTGTTTATTGATCTGTTTTAGATCATGCGTTGATATTTATGACACACACACCCCACGAAAGCACCCAAAGAAAATGCTTAAGCTTGACTAATTTTTGATTACCTTTCAATCAAACCATTTGATTAAGTGTAATTGTCACTGGCATGTATCTCCCCTACGAGATGCAACCTTCGTCTAAAGAATGTCATCCTACACAATATCACAAGCTGGAAAGATATTTTACACGTTGCATGTGACTAGCCTCTATGAAGCTCTTAATTAGAAGATTTAATCGGTTCAGAAGAATGTAGCTATGACCGTATATAGTACTATACAAGGCAGTTTTTCTCACCAACTCTGATATGGAAGTTGGTGACCACGTTTAAGGGTGTTAGTGAAGAGATTGTCATCCCTTGCTGTAAAGAGAGGCAAACAGCCTCTAAATTTCTCATGACCCAAGTAATGCCTATCAGCTCACCCCAAGTGCCCAGAGGCTAGATTCCACAACCATTCACGGCGATTGTAGGTCTGTTATATCTGATGAGAATTTAAAATTTTCTTTTAGATGCACTGATAATGCTTGTAGAAGCCCATATACAAGGTTGAAGGTTGTTGTGATCTGGGCGCCACTAAGTGCAAGTAGGAACCCCATTTGCTGTATGAAGACAGCTAAATTCTCAAATTGGGAGATTAGAGGTATATTTTTATGGAACCCCTAACTTGACTTCTAAAATGATCAAAGGCCATTTGATCTCGATGATTCAGTTGGGCCTGCTCCTGGATGTGCAGCTCCCACACTATGATACCAGTTTGTTCTAGCGAGCCAAATCGCAGACTGTTTTGTTGTACTCTAAGGAATGGAAGCTGTCGGAGCAGATGTAGCATTTCTTAAGATTTTGGAGTGGGATAGAGTACCATTTTGAGCAAAGTGTCCTCCTCAAGTCTTTTGCCCGCTCTTCACCTTTGACTTCCACTGATCAAGCACAACATAGGATTTGTCACTGTCTGAATGAAAAGTAGGGCACTGTCTACTTCATTGCAAAACCAATATACTTTTGAAATCTCTAGACTCAGATCATTCAGTAATCCTAACAAATCTAGATTGTCTCAAAAAGCCTCAAATGAAGGAAATACCATTAAAAACTTGGACTGAGGCGATGCTCTTTTCCACCACTATAAGTTCTTTCTAGGAAGTACACACTGACCATCAACTTTAAATTCAAAAACAAATTATCCATAATAAAACCAGACCTTCAGATTTAAAATGGCTCCACTACCACTACAATAGCCTCAAGAAGTAGAATTGCAGCACCTCACTCTAAATTCAGCAAGGACTGCAAAGATTCAAAGCATCAATTTTGCCTCAAAAGGTACTCAACTACAATACTTGGAAATCTAAATGTCTTTAGAAAAATGTCTTATGCAACCATCATGTGCATACTTCCAACTACTGGGAGATATGAATCATTAAATTGCACACTTCTGATTGCACATCAATCTGCCATCACAATCAGATGTAGCAAGACCAATCAGCAGCAGACAATCTGAAGCTTCCTTAAACTTGTTCTCTCTATGTAGGCTAAGTCAGTTGATTCATTTCAGTGAGAACGTGCTTACGTACTTGTTCTGCAATCAAGTGCTGCTGGTTGAGAAACATCGATTCTCGCGCTCCTTTGCTCCCAAATTTTCTTTGTAGCCGATCGAATATCTTCAATTTCACTATGCGGCTCCTCTAACATGATCCTCAACAGTTTCTTTTTACCAGGTGGCCCCTCCATCATGATCAGCTGCAGCCCTGAATCTCTCACCTCACCACCACGAAAGCTACTCGACTCAAGCGAGGAAATTCGCATCTCTTCATCTCCGTGGCAGTTGGCGAGGAGTGATGCCACCCTGACTCTGCAGCATGTGCAGATCATTTTCTAAAGTCTTAGTGGCACAACAAAGCTTGCGAGCTTGAAGGCAAAGTGGCTTGTCATTGAGCGAGTATGTGCAGGTGGAGCTCCCTGCATTTCTTGCGAGTAGGCGTCATAGTCGTGAGCGCTCTCCTTTTGTTTAGGGTTTGCAATTGATGGACTAGACGACACAGAGTAGTCACCGTTGAAATCCTTGATGAAGATCTTGGTGTTTCTAGGAGGAGTCAACCGCCAACCTGTATGTTGGTCATGGTTTTGCCAATGCATCCAACTTCAGCCTCCTCAATTGGCATGTTGCTCAACGCAATGTGAAGTTCCAGGGCGGTGAAGACCACTCCTTGGAATGCAATATAGATGCTCTGCCGTGACCTCTCTACTTTGTGTTTGTCACAGAGGTAATCAAACCCTAATTTCACAACTACACATGAGCCATTTGGAGTTTACAGCACGTATGCACGTCAAACATGAAAGCAAGATCAGAGAATACTTCCAACGCTCATGTTTTGTGAGAAATAGTTCTGAAATTATGCTTAGCAATGGCGACGCCAACAACCGTGAGTTGGGGGTGACTCTGCAAGAAATGCTTTGAACTACAAGAGGTGATTTTGCAAAGTTCTCGAGTCTAGAGCTCATGAAACACCTGAAACTCCAGGGAAATAGACTTCGGCGCACGTCTAGCTTCTGAAGTCTCTCCAACATACTCCGATGCTACTTGCTGCTGAAGTTCTCTAGCCCAAGCCTCTTCTAGATTCTGCTCAGACCATGGTTGTCAGAAAAGATGGACATCATCAGGAAATTGAAAGGGATTGATGCAATACTAATTTTCACACTTGACAGTACAAGATTGACGCAGTACTACATCAATACTGTTAGCAATAGTATATCAATATTATACTCACTGCCAACAATATTGGTACACTTACAGTACTGCTAGCAATATTGATTTAGTACTGCATCAATCTTATATTGTCAAGTGTAAAAGTTAGTATTGATGCAGTATTGCATCAATCCCTTTGCAATTTCCTGATGATAGCCAAAATCTAGCAGACCGGACAGTCCTGTCTATTTAGCAAACAAATTCTACAAATATTCTTAAATTTTGCTCGAATATGTTCGAATATGTTCGAATATACTCCAATATTCTTGGATATTCTCTTAACGGATGGACATGAAGTTTAATTGACGGACGAGCGGACCGGACGGATGGACAGGTCCCCAGGTCCTATGAAAAACCCTGGCTCAGACAAGGAGGCCGCAATCTCCAATCCTATTAGCTGTAGGCTCTGGGTCTACGTCAGGGTCACACTGAACAACTGTACTTCTGCTCAGAGGTGTTGCTGAGACCTGTCGGCCTCCACCTGGGGAATGTGAACGCTAGGGAAGCTTTCTTGCAATAACAAGGGTGCCAACAGCTATTGGCAAGGATGGGATTGTGCCCTTCAGAGAGGAAACCTGAAGGTGTTGCTCTGCTATAGATGCAAGGGTCCTCGCAAGGCCAGAAATGAATGACGTGTTGGGAGCAGCAGCGCCTCTCATGGAGGCGCACGCCTGCCGTGTGAGCTCCGTGAACAGGTCGAAGGTCATTCTAAGGAGAGGTGACTCTAGCGTATACTGAGAGGTGTTTCACGGTGGTGCACGCTCTCATAAACATCCTAAGGAGGAGGTTGTTGTTGGTGGGACAGAAATTGCGGATCATAGTGGATCACAATTTCTCCATCCTTGGCGCTGGGAGATGAAATCTTTTTGCTTTCATCTACGTACAAGTCATTTGTACCATGCCCTCCTTAAAGCCGTGATTCTTAATGCAAGGTCAACCACATCAAATGCAACATAATCATCAAATGTAACGTTGTAACAATCAGAGATGGTCTTCGCGCTACCAAAAATTTGTTGATACCTGGCAATGTGTAGTGGACTTTGACCTTTTACTTTTTCAAGGTGGTTGAAAGAGTTGGCGTAAGGCTGTCGTCGATCGGTAGCCAGCAACCTTGGAGCAGCGGAATTGACTTTCCACTTTTTAAACCGTGAGAGAAATGAGGTCAAATTGTTCACAGTAATGTTTTGCCGTTTGGATTATGACGAGGGTGTATTGGGAGTGTGTGTGGAGGTTGAAATATGTCCTGAAGGTTACAGAATTTGAATTTAGGATTCATCTATTTTTATCTGACCTAATGGACCAGGTAGTAGGTGATATTTTTGACGTGGAGGATGCAGAGGTTCTCTAAGTTGGAATTACCGACGTAGAGGTGGAAGATTCATGAAATTCCAAGCACTTGCTGGTCGGTATTATTTGGTGCGAGATGATGCAAGAGTGCTGTCGCAAGCAGAATATTAATGGTAGCGACTCTCAGAGTTTGATCATGAGTTCAAGAAATTTATTGTGCAATAAGGTCTATATTAGGGCGGGTAACAGGTTGTCCATCAAGTCGAAATTCTGCAAGATCTAAAGTTATCTTGCTGGAAATTGCAGTTGACCGACGGGGCTATGTAGGATGTATCACTCTGGAGTCTTCTTGCAAGAAGTTCGTGTTGGCTGTCTTGTTCAACACATTGGAATGTGGATTTGTCGGTAAGCCATGCCGCAGTTCACAGCAAGTTCATTCCTTGTTACAGTATCTGGGTCTCAATCTTGCTCCTTTTGCATTAAATTCAATTTGTAAAATGCCTTCAGCTTTATCGCCTCAATGTACAGGAAACAACACTCTCGACTGTGCTGATGGACTCAACCAATGAGATACTCCCTCCATCCCAAAATGATCTTCATGTTGGCACAAATTATTGTCTCAAAAAGATCTTCATGGTGTCATGTAGAAGAATGGATCTACAAAATCATGGATTGCTAATGTATTTTAATCCTAGTCCAAGTTGGCTCCATTTCCCTCCCAATCAAAACCTTATTTGCACCTATGTACCATGACCATGCACCAAAGGAGTGGCCACTGGTGCTCCAAAAAATGGCCTAAAGATCCAAGTTTTTACCATTTAAGAAGTTCGTTTATAAAACTAATTTGAAACTCAAAACCTGAGGATGATAGGAATACATTTAACTCTACTTATAATTCAAGATAAAAAATTTTAAATATTAAATTCAGCCTTAATCTAGACCAGTCTATCCAACATGAAGATCATTTTGAAACGCAGGGAGTATTTACGAGACCACAATATGGTTGTGGTTTGAAAGGATATGTCATTGGTTCTTATGTTTTCAAAAAATTGAAGTGGGGGCTTGGAAGGGAGAGCAAATAACAACAAGAAGAGCCGTAGAAGCAGGAATTTTAACAATAAGTCAGTTGGCCTTGATTGTACATTCGTTTTACTTATTGAATGTTGGGGTACGCAGCTACAGTTGTTGATAAATTGTTTTTTTGATTGAATTTGGAAGCGGAATATTACCCTTCATTCCAGGACAATGGTTTGATGCTACCAGAAATGTGAAGCATACCATACTCAGCGACAATGTACAGGATAGTTGTTTGTTTTTATATTGTCTAGTATTTTCTGCTGAACTAATGAAAGTTGGTGGCCATTGATTAAGAAATGAAATGAATTGGGACATGAATTTTGGTATTTAATCTTGGAAGTTACTTCAGCCTTTGGCAATGGAGAGCAATAGCTATTTTATTATGCTTTGTAGTTGTGACCATGCTCTTTCTTGCTTGATAAATCAAAGTGTAGGTGTCTTTGTTGGATAAATTTAGAGTACATCGAGTTGATCATGTCAAACATCAGTTGTCTTGCTTTTCCATGCAGCCTTAGCTTGCAAAGATGACCTTTTTGTGGTGTAGTCCCAGTGACCTTGTGAAATCACCAGTATAAATTTCAGAGGCTAACAATAATACAGTGATTGACTCTCAAATTTCTTACTCGCCAATTCTCAGTACCTCTACTAGCGCTAGCCATGAACACTAATATCACATCAAAGCCTCTTCTCAATTGAATGAAACCTGATTTCTTAAGGTGTGTTAGAGCATCGAAATTGGCGTTCATTTGGATGATTGAATGTGCAGGAATTTAGAAAGCATTTTGACGAAGCTAGTGTACATTATGACCAGGTATTGTTAATAAGTCTCTTCTCTAGTCGGGTGTCATTGTCATTGCACAGTTCTGTGAAGCCTGTAGTGCTTCAATGAGCGACATGAGTAATACAAGTGTACTTTGTATATTTGTTGATTATAGAGAGGTTATTGTCCAGCATAATTTATGTTCTATAAATTCAGTTTTCCTGTGCATTAGTTTCTTTTATTCATCTTTATATTTTTTGTTTTTTTACTTTATACGTCAAAGACAATTTGTAATAGATGGGTATGCTATAGTGTAGCACGATGTCTGTCATATCAAAACATACGCCTTGCAATTAAGAATGTATCCCTATATTTTGTAGGTTTGAGAAAAATCTTTATCCTTGAAGAAGAATGTGAAGCCAGAGGTTGTTGTGGATTTTGAGGAGGTATGATAGCAATCTTTGATCAATTGACAAGGGTTCTATCTGAGGATGAGCTTTTTTTGAACAGATACAATGGCACTTCTAGGTCTTTGACCCTTTGATACCTTTGATGGATTCTTCAAAGTGTCATATCATCTTTTAAATATGAAAGTGCAATTGATTTCAGTTAAATCACTATATTCTATCGAACTTAACTTTTTTCATTCACTTTTTTTGAAGTTGGATTCTTTGTGGACTCTATTGTCTTTGTTCTCAGAATTTCCGGAGACTCAATTTAATGTGGTATTCCTTCGACACTTTAGAAGACAATTTACTAATTATTAATATTTTGTCTCTTATTCTGTAGCATATGCTGTAGTTTTTATGTGCTTTTTGGTATGTGTGCTACTTTATCCCGGTAAGTTCTATTGTTTGCTACAAGTTAAAGTGCTAAGATATGCTCTTGAATCTGTTTATTACAATTTTTAGATGGCGGCATTATCCAACATCAATGCAAACGAAAAGTTTGAAGCTATGAGTGGCTCTATGAATGCTCATCTTTACTACTTGAAGCAAGGAAATCTTGTAACTACTTGCCATATATTACTTAAATGTATTTAGACAACATGCTAAAACCTTATCTAGTTGTTAACAGATCTATGATTACAACATATTGGATGTTATGTCTCTTTTTATACAGAGTTATGAGTTATTGCATCAGATGGAATTCTATAAGCAGCACGTAAAGAAATACTTGCCGAATTCCCCATTGCATTTATCTTGTCCTTATGTTATTTATGCATGGAAAATTGAGAAGTACATCATTTTTGTATGCAAGAATCTGCAGTTTTACATGACTCAATTGACAGTCAATTTTCTATGCATAGGATGGTGTCGCAGCATAGGATAAGTGAAATTCCCTATTATGCCCACAAAAACCACTTTAAAGCATAACAAAGTGACTCTAAAGATCGAACCCACGAGATTCTGTGAAGTGTTTAGCCCTGTTAGACAATTTGGGGAGTAAAAGTCAATATTAACCTTTTTCCTTCCGGTTCTCCTTTCTAACCGGAAAGAATCTTCTCTCTTCCAGACCGGATATTTCTACTCCCTGACTTCTATCCGGATCTTATATTCTCAATAGCCCAAAAACACCACCAGAACCGGATACTTCCGTCCTGGCTTTCTTGCTAAGGCAGATACTTCCTTCCACCTATTCTCCACTAGTTACCTTATTCCGGTTTAGTTTAGCCTCCATTGGCTCATCGGAGGGATCTACCTTTTGCTTTTGAGTGTGGTAGGCCCACCACACCTTCCGGTCATATAGTGGCGGAAGAATCACTTTTCTATTCTAAACTCCTATTCTAACTAGAATCCGGTTTGATTCCCCACAGCGATCCTTAGAGTAAATCAGGATCACAGGTCACACGAAAATCCCCCGTACGATTCTTCTTCAACTACAACGACCTCAGCAATTTCCTCAATCCCGTACGGATCTAAGGCGACTACAAGTGCGTCCGCCCGTACCAGCAGAGTCTAAAATCCTTCCGTTTACTTATTCAGACAGTGAAACCTCTCAAGTGGTCGGATGCTAAACCAGATTTCCCATCCGGTAACTTCTAGCACAGTCAAAAGCTCCTCTCTTTCCTGCCTAGCCTAACACTAGTTATTTCACCCGGAATAATGGACTCTAGATCTACTGAGGTGCAATGACTCACTCCCAGCTCTTACAACCTGTTCTCATACACTGGAAATCAGAAAGAAAGTATGCCAAAGGGAGCAATCCTTCTTCAAATCCGGGTACCTGCATACAATCTCTTACTCACTCACCCGGCCAATCTTTGGGAAGGCAACAAAACAATAGAAAATGCAAGTACACAGAATATGCAAGGGAATAACTCCTGGTCTCAGTTGAGAGACCTGATTATATACACAAAAATGTAGTTCACAAAAGGAGATCCCAGAAAATCCGGCTCTAACTTAGCCAAGATTTTCGGATCTAATCTTCCCGGATTTTTCGGATTAAGTTCTATCCTAACAAAAATTTCCTAATCTGTACATCTTATTTGCATAATCATTACACTGGCCCACCACTATCCGGCGTGTTATGCTCGGAGAGGTCTTCCAGATTCTTGCTCTTGTCTCCTCCTTCCGGAACACGCTCGGGCTCTATTGGCGAAGTCTTGTTCTCGGGAGTTCCTGAAGCTTGAGGCTTGGGTTTCTTCTGATTTGAGACCGGAGTCTCAAACTTCCCATCCAAGATCTCCACATCATCAAACTGATCCGGAATCGAAATTCCTGACAGTGTGATGGGTCCCTCTGCCTGCAACTTCCGGCTTCCCTCCTCGATCTTGTTGGCAGACTCCCTGAAATCTCGCATTGAAGCCTCCAACTCGCTGGCAAAGTCTGCGAGGATCCGTGCTACCCGTGTTCCGGATATCTTCTTGTCCTTGTGCACGTCCTCATCAAACAGCTTAGCCTTCGCCATAGCATCCCCGGATACTCCTACTACAAGGATCATCCGCTCGATGGCTGTCTTGGTCTCCTCCTGTAATGACCGTGCAGCTTTTACCTCCTCTTGGCTGGCCTCCCTATCCCTCTTCAGGATTTGGATATCCTTTCTCAACTTCAGTACCAGCTCATCCATTTCCCTCAGATTGATGTTCTGATGGAAATTCCGCTCCTCTAACTCCCGGACTACATCCGGATTACTGATACAATTCGCTACCGTTTCCGGCAACGAACTGTCCAGCTTTCCTCCCACCAACTCCGCTATCTTCTTCAGCGTGAGGGTCTTCATCTCCCAGTCCGCTCTCGCTACGCTGAGAATCCGGACTAGCTCATTACAGGGTCCCCCTAAATCTGTCAGGAACCCTTGTCCTTTCCCTTTATTGGGCTCCACCTTCTCCGTGGCGACCGGCTCCTCTACTACTTCCGGTTCCGGTCCCTTGTCTTTACTGGGTGTCGGAGGCGGTCCCCTGTTTCCGATCGTATGTTTCAGCTTCTTCCGGTTCAAGGGGATGTCCTCCTCTGCTTCCTCTTCCTCGGTCCAATTCCGCTTATTGGACTCAAGACCCGCCTCGTCCGGACTCGGACTGTCATCCTCCGTTTCTGAGTTCTCATCCTCAGACTCTCCGTGCTTCATAAGAGCTAATTGCGCTCTCCACTCACTACTCTCCTCTACTGTCAGGAGCATCTGTCTCCGGTACAGGTGAAACAGGAAAGGACATAGCGGGGTTCCCCTAGATTTCCCCAGATTTGCTATCATCTGGTTCACCATCCCCCATATCAGTTTTCCCCAGTCCACTTTCCGCTCCTGACTGAGGGCCCCAAAAATTGTGTTTCCTAGTGCTGCTGTCATCCGGGTGGGCTTATCCGGATTCAGGATGGGCAGCAGGAATTCTAATAACACCTTGTGGCGAGCATTGATGCAATCCGCCACAGCAAATCCGTCCTTAGGGTTTGCCTGACCCTTGAACTTTCCTCTCACGAACTCGTCCTTTGACTTCGCTAAGGTGGACCCTCCCGTTTTGAAGTCATAAACGGTCCGCCACATGTCTTCCGTCCACATGGGCGGAACCGGACGTATTGTTTTGTCAAATTGGTTAGGGGCTCCATCAATGAGTTCCCTAACCATGGCTTCGTTACGGAAACCCCAAGGTTTTCCGTAAAACCCGACACAACCCATAGTCGTAAGATCGTCTATGAGGTTGGTCCTCTCCCTATCCGTGGGTGGTTCTGACGGCGCCACCCTTCTAAGTTTGATTTCTGCTTTAGGTGCGCTCGTTTGGCCAAGTGATTTGGGCCGCTTAATCACAGGCATCCGGCTAATCTTTCTCTTCCTTTCTCGATTTTCTACCTCACTTCTCTCCTAGCCGCACGTCCCGTTCCTCACAATCTCTCGTCGGTCTCAACCGACTAAGTACCTGCACCCAAACTCACACAATCCCTCTCCTAATTGTGCCTAACTCCTCCCTGCTAATCACGATTAGGCGCGCGTGATTAATCTTAATCTAAGTGCGTGCTAATCTAATCTCCCAGCGCTTGATCACAGCGAGCGTTCACACTAACGCCTGAAGATGGCAAACAACTGAGAGCGCAGGAGAATGCTAGAGCTCTCAGATGCAAATGGGGCCTGGAAACCCTAGCTTCAGCTTTTTGTTCTGGAATTTAGTAATGATTACTTTCTTTTCCGATTTCCGCGGTCCGGTTCCTGGATATCCGGTCGATAGACCTGGACCGGATTTAGTTCTGGATTCCGCTCCTACTCTCAGGTTCCGGATCTCAACTGATTATCTTCCTAATCCTTTTCACTCTTATACTTTTCCTCCCTTTCTACACAGATCCGGATACTTCGTCTCCGGTTTTAACATGTAAATCATACTAAGGCCGAAAAAAATCGAAAATCGTGTTGCGACAGATGGCCACGTATTAACAAACATGCAACAATCATGGGATAGAGCCAATTCCGAGCAGATGTTACTTGCAGACTATATATAAGAATATTGGCGGAAAATGGATTTTTCAAAAATTTATGCACATCTTTTATAATACATCTCTTGCATCTTTTCTTTTAAAGAGATTTTACCAAATAAAATTAGACCATAAGCTATATTTTTCCAAATTTCAAATGTAACAAAAGTTAGTGACATTTTCAAAATAGTCTTGCTAGTAAAAAGGATTCAAAACTTGTTTATTAGCATTTGCATTTTGATTCCTTTTCAATTGAAATTTTCAAATTAAAAAGGAGATTTTCTTATACTTAATGATAGTATGATGGTATCAAATAGAATGATATTAGCTTCTTGTACAAATTATTGGAGTGACTTTGTTATGTTGCCCAAGCTACCCGACAAGTAGGAATATTTACTTCATGTATCATATTTTTCCCAATGTCCAAATGAAAAATAAATTAGATCCTTGTGAAGCTTTGACATTCCCAGTTTAGAAAAAGTTTAGAAAAAGTTTTAATAAAACATACTTAAAACCGGCATCATAGGAACCTACTCTAGTTCTTAAAAAATAAATTTTGGGCAATTTGTCCTCAAGATATTAAATTTTGAAGGCAATAGTAACACCCTTGGTTGTTAGGTAGAGGCATCCACTTCCACCAGGGCCCCTGCCACTAGGATGTAACTGGCTTGATAACCACTAGCAGTGGGATTGGTTGAGGCAATTAAAATAAAAACTAAATTTTTGAGTACTAGCCTTAGTGGTAATGGGTGCCTCAACCACCAACCAATTGTAGGCTGAGTTTTTCTTTGCACTTCATAGAGTTTCAATGTTCATTATTGGTGATTTTGGTGCATACAAGTTTGGAGAATTGGTTGCTTGTTGGTGGAGAATGTAGAACCCTACATGGCAGAATGGTGTGCATACAACTTTGGGCTTGAAAAATTGTAGTTATTTCATACTTCAACATAAAATTCAACAATTTTTGTCTTCTTTTGTGAAATCTGTCTTCCTACTACAAATTTTTTAAAATTCTTTCTTATAGCTGTAAAAACAGTACGCGACGCTGAAGCTGGTGCAAGTAGGTGCCTCTACCTTTTATTGATAGTAGAAGGATCTAGAGCTGCCAAATACATGTATGCATTTGTTGGTGCCTTCTAACAGCGCTCTCTATATTAGATGATTTTTTTTTTATGTCTTTCTTTTTTGTTTCCTCATGCGGACTACAAGGTTCTATTTGGTAGTTGCATTATGTACTCATATCAAGTCATAAGTACTAAATTGAACATGGAAGCTCATGATCATTTGTTAGCTGAGCCATATCAATTAAAATGGAAATTGAGATGAGTGCAAACACAGCAAGGATGGTGAAAACAGTGAACTTTCATAAAGCAACTTAAAATTCTCTTGATGCTATGAAATCTAAACCTTGCTACTATGAGGACTTAGGCCAGTTATAGCACTTGAAATCCAAGGATGGTTACAAAATTTTGAAACTTTCAAGTGCGCATTGCTAAGAGATTTTTGGTGACAAATTCTCTACCATAGTGCCATAGCAGGGTCACCAAAAAAAATGCCAAAAAATACGAATGTATAAAAAATAAATAAATTCTTGGGATTTTCAAAACGAAGTTAGTTAATCTTGTTTTTGTATGGTCCAAAAATCACTTTGTTTTTCATTTCAGATACTATAATCTTGTAGTCCATACGGTGAAAAATTTAAAAATAATTACTACTTATGCTTACGATACTCTAAATTAGGATCATATGGTTAAAAATTAGGAATTGAAGTTCTTTTTATCCTTTGCCTCAATTTTACACTAGTATATTTAATTTTGAAGTGTGATCGGTAAGAAATTTGCAAAGAACTTTAGGGATTAATTAGACTTCTAAAAGGATTCCTTAATTGACTTTTGGTCTTCAAAACTATTTGGTGGCTTGTAATATTCTTTTGATGAAAGTCAACATCATGTGGATTAAGGATAAAAATAAAAAGGGAAGGTAAATGGAAAAGTAAAAGGTAAATGAAAAAGTGAAAAGTAATAGTAAGAGGTTAAGGTGAAGTAATTAGTTAAAGGTAAATAGTTAAAAGGAAAAAGGGAAAAGATTTAGGGTTTAGATTTTAGAAGGAAATCCACCGCCAAGGTCAAATTGGAGGTGGCAGCACCCCTTGCCACTTAAAAGTATCATAAAAAATACTCATACTCTCAAAGTTGTTATAAATTTTATCTTCAAAACAAGACTTCAGCGTGATTCTAACCCAGCAATTCACTTGTCAAACAACCTTATAGATATTACGATACAAAATTCCAAAGTCACCCTTCAAGATTATAAGGTCAGCAGACCCCCGGTTACTTAAAAATTCACTAAAAATCGATTATTACTCCAAAACTTATTTTTTAAGTTTTCTTTGAAAACTAACTTCAACGTGCTTTTGGATCACAAACTCAATCTCAAAACAACCCAAAATCCACAAAAATATACAATTTCAAACTTGAGGTACTTGATCTGCCATCGTTCAACCACAGTTACAGACTTCTTTGCACTAAAATATTCACACAAAATTAAATAAAGTAGAAAACTTCACACTTCAAATTTTGTATGAAACTAGACTTTATTGTGCATTCATTCAAAAATAAGAAATAAATAAAAAAAAAGATACGGGTCACAACAGTATGAATTTTTAAAGTTAATGCTCTTCCTGGCCAATGGCAGCGCCTCCTCAAACTTTGAAAAATTTCCAAAAATTTCCAAAAACTCCAAATTCGGTGTGCTTAGTCTTTTTGGAAAGCTTACAACTTAAGAAATTTGAATTCAAAATATGGGATTAGATGAACATAGATTAGATTTTAGATAGAAGAAAATCCGAGGCAACTAGCCTCATGGAGAGTTTTACTAACACATAAACCAAATGCAAATACAAAGGGGCATGGCTTCGCCCACACAAGAGAGAGAGAGAGAGAGAGAGAGAGCTTGGCCAACCAAGCCCTCTTATACATGTAGGAAGAGCCTCAAGGGTGGCGGCCACATCTCTACCCTTGTATCTAACAATCCCTAATCAAGATCAATGGCCCACGATCAACCAAGGCCCCAAACCCGATTTTAGGGCTGGATAAGCTAAAAACCAATAACAGACTACTTTTTTGGCAAAACTAACTTCACCAATGTCTTCAAAACACATTGAAACATCAAAATCAATTATTTATACACCCTAATCGGAGTTCTAGATCATTAGAAACCAAGAATTTGTCAAAGCAATCACAATAAATTCAATTCTAATTATTTTCTTCTTCTTCTTCTTCTTCTTCAGCCTTTGAACAATTTTAGTTCATTTTTTGATTTATAATAAGGCTATTTCACGAAAAGCAAGTCTCTTTGACCTCCTTTCACATTTGGCAAATAGAAAATTTTAATATTTTTACTATGAGTTTTGCCTAAAATTTTATTGAATTGCCTTCCATTTTTCCTTTTTTGCACCCAAAATGATTATTTAGGGTCAAAGATTTCTACCAAGCACTATATTATATTATATTTTAGTTCATGTTGTATTTTTTCCACATTTACATAAGATACTCTAATTTTAATTTTAATCTCAATTTCAAACCCTAGACGTGGGCCATACATATTTCACATATGCTATGGGTGATGATTATTTAATTCCCAACACATTCATTTTGATGTGACCTACTCTGTGGTACTTGGGTTCAAATTATACAATTAACTTTATTGGTGTTGATACCTCCCACCCACCCATCATGGGTGTTTATTTGATTTTTTAATTTCTATAAAGGCTTAATAAACCACTACATGTGGCTCAATAATCAAGCTTGACTTCCACTTTATAGCCACTTCGTTGGCCTTTTCCCTCCCAAATTCAAACTAGTGGCTTCCCTTGCACAATATAGTGTCTTCTGTGCCCTAGTTTTGCTCTCTTTTCTCTGTGACGTTTGATTTGTGGTGGCTTGGTGGCGGCTTTGAGTATCCTTGTGGAAAACTCTTCATCTTCTACTTCAAGTGTGCTTATACTCCAAGGGAATGGCAAAGGTCATTGGGAATATACATTTTGCTTAGGATTGCGTTTGATGACTCTACTTTGCTCACTGATTTGCAACAATTTTCTCACTTTTTGGTGTTTGTTGACCTGTGACATAGATAGCAATTGGCTTTCAGCTTAAGACACCTGTTATATCCTCACTCACTTTACATTGGTTTGTTTGGTATTTGGGACGGGTACAGGTGAGGCTGAGCCTTCAAGTCAAGACTTCCTAATTTTGGAATACTTCGAGCAGACTTATTTTAGCTTTGGAACATTTGGTCTATGTTCCTTTTACTTGGATAAATTTTGTTAGTACTTGGGTACATATATCTAATTTATAAAATTGTACCTACCTTGTAGATGTCTTACTTTGACACTTTGGAGCTTGATTGAGGATGTTTTGTACTATTTACAAAATTATGCCTTGACTCTGATCTGGTTATAGTTAGGTTTTGAAAAGATGAAGCCCTGTATTGGGGTGTTATGTCTTAGTCTCTTCTTCTTCTTTAGCCTTTGAACATTTTTAGTTCATAAATTAGGAAAAACATCCTATGGCTAAATGCATGTATAGTTATCTCTTTGACCTTACATTCAATGTTAAAAAATTCCAAATCCTTTCTGTGACATTTCAGAATTTATTGATAGTGAATTGCCTTCGATGCTTTTATTTTATTATAGCCTCCCTATTTTTTCCAATTTAAATTTTTGCATATAAAGAAAGAATCCCCACTTTGGTTTTTATTAACCATTTCAAATATACACAATAATAATTTTAAGCCCAAATGCATGGGCTATTTTGTATATGACTATGCCATATAACCCCAATACATCCATTATGTGATGTGATCTACTTGACAGTACTTGGGTCCTAGAATATACAGTAGCCTTTTTGGTGGATGCAACCACCCACCCACCCACTAAGGGTGTTTGGTCTATTGATTTAATGACCACTACTTGTAATTCAATAAATTAGCCTGGCCACCACTTCATGGTTCTTCACACGGGCTTTCCCTCCCAAATTCAAATAAGTAAATATATAGTGACTTCCTTGCCATTGTGCTCTCATCTTCACGAAGACGTTTGAGTTTGGTGGCATTGTGATTTCTTGCGGGAGACTCTTCAACTTCTAGTGCTTGCACTCTTCACGGGAATGGCAAAGGTCTTTGGATTGTTACACTTTGCTTTGGTTGTTGATGAACTTATTCTTTTTTACTCTTTTTTATTCAAAGCTCACTGATTTGCAATGTTTTGCTCTTTTCTTGGTTTTTATTGACCTGCGACATAGATAGCAATTGGCTTTTGCTAAAGACACCTTGTGCATCCTCACTAACTTCACATTGGTTTGTGTTGTATTTTGGGACGGGCAGAGGTGAGGCAAAGCCTTCAGGTCTACAAGTTCCTTCACTAATTTACATGGAGCTAGTTTTTTCTAAAGACAGTGGAGCATCTTGTCATCTTTTTCATGTCTAATCACACAAATTTTCTGATGTACTACTTTGTGGAGACATATATTGGTTTATTGTACCAAATTTCTAAAAGTGTCACACCTTGACCTTATTTGGTTTTGCTTGAGATTAGTATGATCTATTCTATATTTCATTTTACAAATGTACTACTTTGATTCTATTTTGTAAATAAGTTAGGTTTTGTAAAGTTGAGGTCCTGTTTCAAGGATGTTCAGTCTTAGTCTCTTCTTCTTTGGCTTTGGAACAAGTTACATTTATTTATGTTTTTTGTTTTTATATATTTAAAAAAAAAAGCCGTAGCAATTTTGCCTAATAATTTGGATAAGGTACACCTATTTGGTGATATTCCAATTCATATTTTAGAAGCTCTTATACTCCCTATAATTATAATTATAATTATAATTCTTATTCTTATTCTTATTCTTATTTTTATTTTTGACCTTAGATTATTCTTTTATCATATTTCTTGAATTATTTTTGAGGTGCTTAAAGTTTTTTTAAATACCTTGAGCCTACAAATACATCATGTCTCATATATATTTTATCTCCTGGACCATTTATAGAATTCAAATGGACCACTATGGAGTTTTTAAACCATGGCTAATTGGTGGTAATAACCACCCACCCACCCACTAAGAATGGGTCTTAATTAGCCAGCTTCACTACCAGAGTTGAGGGAATTGGTTCCCCACCTACCTCATAAATGTATCGCTATGGTCTAGTCCTCCAAAGCTTGTGACTACTTAGTTATCGTATGTCACCACCATTTTTGCTTGTGTGAGGAGCTTGTGGAGTGGCGGTTTGTTTTCTTTGAGACTTTCGAGGAGTTTTGGAGTGGCTCTTGAGCTTCCAACAAGTTGCTTGTCTTCTAGAATGGCAAAGGTCGTGGGTTGTTTTAGTATGTTTGGAGATGTTTTTCACTTACTACACTTGCTTCACTCACTATTGTGACATTTTTTGACCTTTGCTGTGTGTTTTTTCACTCATCTTTGATATTTTAGGATCTGCGACATAGATAGCAATTGGCTTTCAGCTTAAGACACCTCGTGCATCCTCATTGACTTGACATTGGTTTGTCTTGTGTTTTGGGATGGGTACAAGTGAGGCTGAGCCTTCAGATTCTGACTTCCCAAAATTTGTGGAATTCATGAAACAAGATTTTCAAGCACATGAACTTTTCCTTTTACATTTTTTTGTATTAAGGATTATTTATTCTTGTTGTTGAGAGTACTCTTTCATGGAAATGTTTTATTAGGACGAGTCTCACACTAGTTTTTGTACCACCTAAGAATGGATTAGCTTTTGGATGGTTCATCTGATGGCCATGGTAATTGTTTAAGCTTCAAGTTAAGTTGTGATAAGATGAAGCCCTGTTTCAGTCTTGATCCTTCTTTTTCTTCTTAAATCACATCTACTCAGTACACTAATTCCACCACCACTAAAGTAACTTTCTAATTCAACATGACTTCTAACACTAATAAAAGGCCACTTTTGTGGTTCTTTGTCTCTTCACCTTCTCGTACCTAATTCTCCCATGAACACCTAGATTCTTACACTAATACTAAAATAATGGTTTTCCGGAGCTCTTCTATTTTCTAACTACATCTAAGTACTAATTTTCTAATTAATTCACTAATTTCTAACAAGTTGGTCTAAAACACAATGAGAACCAATTTTTGGGCTCACACCCACCATCGTCATTCCTAGCTGCCCTGCTTTGTCTGCTTGGAACCTATTGACATATCAAACCACGTCATGACATTCATTGTAGACATTCTATACATCACTATTGACACATCCTTCTGTAAGCAATATTGTAGCCCTAGTTCATCTTAACAAGGACGGCTGAAGCCTCCTTTCACTTGTATATATTCTTGCACTTTGCCACCACTAAGTAAGTGACTTGATTATAGTGTTTCAACATGGTATCAGAGCTAGGAATTAGTAGAAACAAGTGAGTCCTGCTCCTTGGTGCAGATCTAGAGTGTAGACTCAATAGAGAAAAGTGAGCGTTGTTCCTTTGTGTATGATCTAGACTATAGAAAGTCAGATCCAGATCTAGATCTAGAAGTAGAAGATGGCAAAAAGTAGTAGAAACAACAATTGTGAAGTTGGAGACCTTAGCAATTTAGTAGGACCACTAAATTATAGTGTGTGGCAGATCAAGATGACTGTAGTGTTGAAGAGAGAGGGCCTTTGGCCATTAGTAGTATCTAAGTGTAGTACAACAGCATATCCAGTTAGTGTAGGAGGCATAGAATACAATGAGAAGAAGTTGCAAGAAGCAAAACAACGTGCACAAACCGGACTTACCTTGTTTGTAGGAGACAACTTACTTGGCACAATCAATCAACATGAGGATCCCGCAGATATGTGAAGAATGTTGAAGTCAATGTTCTCAGCTGGAGATCAGCAGCAGATCCAGATGCTCACAAGTAGACTCTACAGGATGACAATGTAAGAAGGCAAAGATATCAACACCTACCTCACAGACGCCATGGACCTATGCAATCAACTCAAGTGTTATGGAGAAACAATTGAAGACAAAACACTAATCAATATTGTACTCGATGGATTACCTCAGAGTTACGAGGTGATTATTTAAGGTATCACCTATCTCACTAATCCTACATTCGATGTTGTGATGGAAAAACTCCTTATAGAAACGCATAGGAAGACCTTACGTGATCAGAAGGGAGGACAAGATGAGGCGTTGTCTGTACAATATCATAGACATGGAGGAAGAGAAGGAGCGACGAGGACACTGCTGGCACAAGGGTCTGGAGGCAGAACGAGGGCTTTTGAGGCGCAGGAGGCGGCTTTGTGCCCCCTACGGGCGGCTTTAGGCCCCCTTCGGCCACCTGCGGGCACCGGGACTATATGCGGCGGCCAAGGTTGGCGGCCTGGCCCGTCCCCGCCCCAAAGCCGATACCACCCAAGTAGGTCAGGTATACCCGGGTACGGGAAAGGGGTACCTGGGTATAGTGTACCCTAGCCTGGGTATGGAGTACCCCAACTCTGTTATTCTTGTGGAACACAAGGCCACATTGCGAGAAATTGTCCTTCCAACAATTACTCTACTGTTAATTATCTAGAAGGAAATACTTATATGGAACATGAATGGTCAACAGAGGCTAATCTTGCAGATTATTAAGACTCCACATAGTTCATGGACTCTGGAGCAAGCCATCACGTCACTGGACACTATGATAATTTGCAAAGTGTTGGTAATAGTTCGAATGGGCATATTGTAACAACTGCTGATGGTAATGCCCACTGTATTGCAAGAGTTGGATCATCTAGTGTTCAAACTGGACCCTATACTGATGGAATAAACTTGGATCACGTTTTATATGTCCCGGCATTAAAACGCAATTTTTTATCTGTAGGTTCTTTAGCTGATCAAAGACACACGATTGTCTTTACGGGAAATCAATGTTTTATTCTTGCCCAAGATAAATCCATACTAGCTATTGGCCATCGGAATACGACAAATGGGCTTTATCAATTCACCAACAAGAAAAATGAAGTCATGGTGAATTCAGTGGTCTCCGAGTCAACCATGCATTTATGGCATAAAATATTTGGACATCTCAATTATGCAAGCCTGCAACAATGTGCCAATGCACAACGAGTCCAAGGCCTACCCACATTTCCAACTATTAGGAGCATTTGTGGTGATTGTATGGCAGGCAGACAACATCGGGAGTATTTCTCAAAAATTTCTCTCCACCGCACAAACAAGGTACTTCAACTTATCTACTCTGATGTTGTAGGACCCATTTGCAGACCATCACTTAGTCGATCACAATATTTTGTTGCCTTCACCGACGACTACTCTAGGAAGAGTTTTGTCTACTTTATGAGACATAAGAGTGAAACTTTCCAGAAATTCCTAGAATTCAAGGCACAAGTGGAAAAAGAAACTAGGAAACATATCACTACTAGAAAAGGGGGGTAAATGTGACTGCAAGAAATGACTGGGAATTGACTGAAAATGAGTCATTCCGGACATTTCTCACTGAAAAATGACTACAGGGGCTACAGTCATTGTGGACAAGTCATAGAGTATGACTTCCATTTTTATTATCACCATCCAGTTTGGAATGGATGAAGTAACGGACGACACTGTCCACGTGGCAAAGGAAAATTTGGGGCAGGTGACGTGGAAAGGGCGGGCAACTGCCCATTTGAGGAAATTTTTTGAGGATGGGACCGCCACGTCATCCATTCGGGCAGTCACAATGCAGTCGAAGTTGAGTTTGTCGGGGATCCACGTCAGCAAATTTTTTAGTCACAGCGGCGTCACTGAAGTGTCAGATGTCAATGACGATGCAGTCACGAAGTGTCAGATTTCAATCTGACATCTGACATCTCTGACATGTCGGGTTCGGCACTGCAGTCATTCACTAGTCGCATGCAAGTCATGGTATATTGGGGTTTTTAGGGGGGTGTTGACTGAAGTCATTTAGAAGTGCCTACGCAGTCATTTTGTAGTGGAAAGAGTGGAATGTGCACAAGTAGTCATTAGCTAGTCATGACAGTGTCCTACGTGAGTAAAAAATAGGTCTCAGAAGGTGTGAAAGTCATTTATTAGTCACCAAATTATAAATGGGAGTGCCTTCAGCTTCGTGTGACTAAAATGTCCAGTACACTCTGTAATGGTGGCGACAACGTGAGCAACGCTAGTGTATACTAGAAGGGACAGAGATCTACCTTGTCACCATGTTATACAATAAGAATGGCAAGACAACATACACGGGTTTAGCAGAATGCATTTGCGGTGGTCTACGACAGTGCAGCAGACCTGAAAAGCAAGGACCCGAGCTTGTCCCAGTGCACGGAACCGACCTTGTAACCTACTACATACATCAGGCGGAAAGCAAAATACAAGGGGCATGGAGTTGAAGACTAGGTCCAAAAGTGCATTAAGGTTCTACAATTTACAGGAAAAGTAGCTCACTAAAAGTCATGGAAATGCAACTCCATCTCAGGAGTTTAGGCTGCACCGTCCTAAGTCTACAACAAGAGGCAAGCAAAGAATGCAAAGATCACAAAAACCTCACACTGTGGTCTTCAAGTACTTCTGGTCCCATATTGTAGAGGTCCCCTTCACATGGTCAATGATGGTGTGCTCCGCTTCGTCATTCGGATACATGAGGGGCACACCCGACGTAAGGATGGTAACGACGTCCACCTTGAACCACGTCTCGGGAATGTCAAGAAAATGAAATTTGTGTTTGCCGGGCAAACCACTTATTTTACCCACAGCCACTCTTTGCCTGGTCATGCGTGGGTTGAGCAGCCACACTTCGTCTCCTTCTCGATACTGCAAAATGTTCACGCAATGCTTCTGAGACTTTGACTGTACAAGGGAAGTGCATATTGGCCTTCTAATGGAACCCCAAAATTGGCTTGAATAATTGAATAATTGGCTTCAGGGCAATGGCAACAACGTCGCTCAAAGTCAACCTATTTTTTCCTCAAAAATGACTCCAAATTGGATTTCTGCAAGTGGTCATCATTGAAAACAGAAGCATATCTAATACCTCACAAACAATAACACCCCTGTGACTAATTCATGACTTCTATGTGACTGACTAAGGACTCAGACACAATTGACAAGGCATGAACTCCGTGAAGTGAGATCCCGTTGGAGTGGGTATACTTGTCATACCCCACTTTTTTCGACTCTCCTATACCAGAATTGTTAACGACGACGGGGGGCTAAGTTACATCTCCATTTCTTCGGGATGAATGTATGAAAATACAATTAAAAGTGAAGGTAGGTTACACTTCATTGGGCGTTCCTACATATACAAGGCTTAACCTTTATTTTAATTCCCCTACAACAGAAGTTTCATGCTGGTGGGGGGACTACATTACGTCTCCAATTTCTTTGGGTGGATCTCCGACTTCATAACTGAAGTGCAGGTATCCTACCCTTCATGGGCAGTTCTTATGTGTAGGACTGTTACAATTACTGCAAAATCTCCCTAGAATACATGTTTCATACTAGAGGGGGGCGTACATTTAATTTCCATTTTTTTTGGTTTAGGGAACCTCAAGAAGGAAGTGAAGGTGGACTACAGTTCATTAATTGGCAGTTCCTACGTGACTTCTACTTTCAGTACAATAGATGTTTCATACTGGAGGGGGGCCTACATTTAATTTCCATTTTTGCGGGGGGATCAGTGTGAAGCATGTCAGAAGCTAAGGAGGCTACACATCATTGGCAATTGGATTCTACACTGAATGTTATAAAGTGGTTCATATTGACGGGTGCCTATACTTCTCCCACAACTTGTAAGACTATCTACAAGAAGCGTGACATCTTAGAATTTGTTTAGGGCTCACTGCTAGCACCGTGATGTCCTACAATTCCGCCTCGCCGACCTGCCTGCAGACTTCAATGTCACACTTCTGTGACTGACTAATGACTTCACCGTGACACTTCTGTGTCTATCTGAGGACATCACAGTCACTCGTCTGTGACTACAGCATGACTTCATTGGTTCACGGGAGAAGTACCTTCTTCGTTATTTGTGCGGTGGCTTTCCGCGCTGGAGCTGGATCTGCCGCTTGCTTTGCCCTCATCTCCCTTTTCTGTTGCTTGCCCTACACACACATGCATAATTTATGAGAAACGCAAAAGAAATTCAGGCGACAGGACACCGTCAATTGGAGCATCTGCCTATAATACCAGTCCAAATGAGCTGGCACAACATCATTCACGTACGAGGGACTACCACTGTCCCAAAACCCCACTGCATACAACTGAAAGCAGTGGCTTAGGAAAGACTTGAGCCATGGACGGAAAACTATCCTCCTGACATTAGTCATTGCACTCTTACAGATTTGGGGGTGTGGATTACAGTCTGAAAGCATGCTACTGTCTAATAATGTCCCATGCACATTGAAGACAACCAATTTGGACGACCCATTATCAAGTAATCCAGTCATGAGCCAAAATGAGTCACCGCGTACCTTCACCTCACTCACTGTACCTTGGCAAACGCCGGGAGGGGAAGTTACCTTAAGTGGCTTCTTGGATTTCTTCTGCACTGGAGAGGATGCCCTCTCTAGTGCCTCCGAGCAATCTTCCAAACTCTGGGTCTCAGGCTGCACGGCATTGCAGGTGGCCGTGTCTCGCTCAGTGCCTGCTTTGACCGGCAAAGACCCGCCACTGGCTGCCGTAATTGGACGCTCATCTTCCATTGGAGAGTCCGCAGCGGGCACAGCGGCATCGGTGGGTTGAGGCTCTTCTCCTCTTGCCTCCTGCGTGGGGTTGGAGTCTGCAGCGTCACCACTTGCCATGCCTTCGTCTTCTTCAACAGGCCTCACTGTTGAAGCGGCAGGGGCTTCCTCGCTGCCTACATGCTCTCTCCTGGTCCCCGACGCCCAAGCTGCATCGAGGTCGTAAGCGACATGACGATCACTGTCAGTAGGTAGAGTGGACACAGGGACGTCCACACGGTGCACTACTTGGAATTCCGTTGAGGAGGGGACAGTGTCCGGGATGGCGTGTTCTGAATCCGAAAGTGTCAATTCTTCACTTGTTCCTGTGACATTTGCCAATTGCTTCCTCTGTGCTGCCACATGTCGCACTTTCTGGTCTCTGCGCATGAATTGAACCATCGTGGCGCGCATTTTTTCCACCGTCTTGTTTGTCGCCCTTGTAGTCGCTGAGACTTCATCAAATTTTGACTGCACATCCACATGGAATGATTCCAGTGCCTCCCAATGATCCGATTCCCCTTCAGCCTGCACGCGGTCAGAAACGAAAAACATACATAAACGCATGGAAGCATTGCACGCGGTCAGAAACGCAAAACATACATAAACGCATGGAAGCATTGCACGCGGTCAGAAACGAAAAACATACATAAACGCATGGAAGCATAAGTGAGTTCAAAGAAGTCCCCAATTTGCCTTTGAGATTTGGCAAAGACATAATTGTGACTGCAGGTCGACTTTACTGTGACTAAAATGTCACTTACTGGACACTGATGTCCAACTTAGACGTTACTGTACTGAGACTGGTAGGAGACACGGGTGT
This sequence comes from Antitrichia curtipendula, assembly GCA_951230915.1. Lineage (NCBI taxonomy): Eukaryota > Viridiplantae > Streptophyta > Bryopsida > Hypnales > Leucodontaceae > Antitrichia > Antitrichia curtipendula. The sequence continues at coordinate 375,712 of CATNWC010000181.1, read as the reverse complement.
GATTGCAGGGTCCCAGACGCCTGTACCGTAATTGGAGTCCACAAATCCTCTGGAACGCTATTACATCCCTAACAACGCGGAGAGATTCATATAGGACCAAAACCAAAAAGTGCAGGTGCAAGATACAACAATGCTGTCAACCAGATGCCCTAGGACAACCAGCATCATGTATAGAATGAAAGCAACCGAGAAGGCAAATGCCATACAAACTTCCTGAAGCGGCTGAAAGGGCTTTCGTGCAACTTACATTGCTAGCACCTCCCCCTTTGGCCTTTGCCAATCTAGCCTGCGATATGTCCGACAAAGTCTGAACACTTGGGCTCCCATCTGCCTGTGAAGCAAGGAAAAGAAAAAATGACAGCGCAGTGTGGTAAGAGAAGACAGTGATCACATTTGGCATGCCCCAAATCAAACATAAGGGAAAGTCAGCAATGCCAAATACCAGGCCTTACAATTTGAAGCACCCTTACCATGGGGGCTTCCTTGGCGGCTTTTCCCTTTCTACCCACCAGCCCATTGGACTTCACACTCTGTCTGGCAACAGCCATGGACTTTGCCTTCTTCTTCTGGGACTCAGTGTTCCAATATTCTTTTAAGCGCTCCCACTCGTCGTCGTTGACGCGAAGAGGAGGAGGCTTGTCTCTGTCTTGGAGGTAACGGTTCTTCAGTCGAAACCGCTTAGCCTTCAGGAACTTCATCACAGCCAATCTGAAGCCAACCATGCTGAGGGGATTGCCGACGTACTCGAACTCGTTGTCCAAGGCCGACCTCAATTTCTTCAAGCGTTGTTGGTCATGCTTTTTCCACGCAACGACACTGATGTCCAGACATTTAGGAACGAGATCACGTAGGGCCTCGTCCCACGCGTTCTTGCCCTCGCAGCTTGCATCCACCTCACCACCAGGAAGGACAAAGACTCGATTTGGCTTCACTCCTGTTGTAGCTCGCTGCTTGCTCGCCAAATCGTACTCAGCTTTGCGCTTCCTACGAGAAACTCGGTCCTCGCTGTCTCCGGTTACTCCCGCCGTTGGCGGTGCGTACTGACCTTCCCATGGTCCGCCACCTGCAGGTGGTGCTGAGCCTTCTGTTGGCTCGTAGTGCCCAGGAACCCACCGCCAGGTGGGCGGCGATGGCGGTTGCCGAGGGACTACCGTTGTCACCGGTGCAAGCTTGGCGGACTTCTTTTTCTTCTTCAAAGGCGGTGGGGGGGGGGAGCTCCTCGTCCTGCAATTCCGCCTCGTCCTCCGAGGAGTCCGTCTCGCCTAGGTTCGTCCCTGCCAAACGAAAGCACCCATGACTCATGATTCAGAATGTGGCTCACTTGAGCTGAACCCTAAGCCAGGACTCGTGATTGACAATTTCCTTCAACTGAACCCTAAACCGTAAGCCTGGGACTCGTGATTCACAATTTGGCTCACTTCAGCACCCTAAGCCAGGACTCGTGATTCACAATTTCCTTCACCTAAACCCTAAACCCTAAGCCTCGGACTCGTGATTCACAATTCGGCTCACTTCAGCACCCTAAGCCAGGACTTGTGATTCACAATTTCCTTTACGTGAACCCTAAATCGTAAGCCCCGGACTCGTGATTCACAATTTCCTTCACCTAAACCCTAAACCCTAAGCCCCGGACTCGTGATTCACAATTCGGCTCACTTCAGCGGAAGCCGAAGGCTTACATGACTCGTCATTCCCCATTCACCTCAGTCCCCATCAACCCTAAGCCCAGGCGTCGTGATTCAGCAATTTGGATCAATTCAGATCAACCCTAAGCCCAGGCGTCGTGATTCAGCAATTTGGATCAATTCAGATCAACCCTAAGCGGACATTCTATGGACAACTTGCTGCTCATACTGGCGTCATCCATGCGAAATTCAAAGTAGCCCCCACCCACCCCCAAAACATACAGCACACATGCAGAAGTTCGGGCAGAAGGTGTAAAATGTTCATTTACCTGCGGCTTCTGCCTCCTCCTTGGATTGACGCTGAACATATGAACAAGCAATGGCTAAATGCGTCATACCTGTGGCTATTGCATCGTCATCTGACGACGAGTCCAGTTGGATCCTCATCGGGATGTACTCTGGGTCGGAGCTCAAGCGACTACTTCTGCGCAAGCTCTCCCTCCCAATTGCTTTGGGAAGGCGCTGAACGGGTGGCTTTCTCCGCGCGCGTGAACGTCCGTGCTGCCCCGACGCGTGTACCGCCGCCGACTGCCGTGCTAGGTCTGCCTCCCTGCGCCGCCAATCATCAGTAAACACACAACCTCAATACTGTCATGCAAACACGGAAATAGATGGAAAACAAGAAAATGAAGACCGCCCAAGCGTGAAGCAAAACTTCCGCCTCGCCTAAAATGAGCGGAAGCAGTCACCAAGTGAGGGACCCTCACTGAAACCCTCATGGACAGAACGTGGTCTTCGCCCGGTCATCACCGAAGACTCTCTCGGCGACTTAGTGGCGACTAAGGTGTGACTGAAATGTGTCTCTGGCCTAATGGCGTAGACGGCCGCTCGTCTTGGAAATGACTGGTGTTCCGCTTACAGGAAATTGCGACGAAACTCGTGGCACAAACTTCAAAACACAGGGCACCGGGCCCCAGTAAACCCTACGGAGGACATGCAACGGATACGTGTGTAGCGTGCGTATGTGGAAGGACTCTCTCACCACTCTCGCGCTGCAGCCTCGCATGCAGCGGCTTTCTTTCGAACCTCCGCTACATTCTGATCGCGTAAGATCTCGTATTCGGACTTCTGTGGCGGCGGACTCTCCATGGACACGGTTTCAGTAACCTCCGCTGCATTTTGATCGCGGAAGATTTCGTTTTCGGACTTCTGTGGCGGCGGACTCTCCATGGACACGGTTTCGGTAAGGGTCTTCCAAGTGTGCGTTGCTTGGACTTTGTGAAATGCTCCTTCTTTCTCGCAATGTAGAGTGCACGGCATCGTATGAAGGCAGTGGTCGCCTCTGCCCAAATGCACCACAAATTTGACACTAAACCCTGCAGGGTACTCTCGAAGCAGCTACTAAGTGCTGCGTGGGGGAGTTCCGAGAATGCGGAATTGCAAGGCAGGGAAAGAAAGGCCGCCCTTCACACATTGGCCGCTGAAGGTGGATACTCTCGAAGCAGCTACTAAGTGCTGCGTGGGGGAGTTCCGAGAATGCGGAATTGCGAGGCAGGGAAAGAAAGGCCGCCCTTCACACATTGGCCGCTGAAGGTGGAAGAAGAATTGATTACCGTGGCGCAACTGGGCGGCCCATTATTAATGAAAGAGTAAACAGGTACTAATGAAAACCAACCGCAGTCTTGAACCATGTACAAGCCCTTAATTTCATGTCTTCTTGTTGAATTTGATTGCGTGCAATCTCCTCATATATGATTTCATGGGACTCCGCAATAATGAAATCCCAATGATTGCTGATCGGTGGCAATCGCCACGTCCCCCTAAACCGCTTGTATGCAGGTCGGCGCAAAGTCTAAGATCTTGGGACCAACAGTATTTGGCTGGAAGAGGGCACTTGTACCAAACGACACTGTCTGGAAGAAGACATGAATAAGTCACCACAAAGTCACTTATCAGACATTTCAAAGTAAGAACCTATATTTGTGACTTCAGTGTGACTTTATTTTCACAATGTTGGTGCTGTGGTCGTGACCTCGTGATTTCGAATGATGTCCCCCCTTCTTTGTGTGGATTGTGGATCGGTTTCTGGCCTGAACTTTTCTGAAACGTTGGTCAACATGTCAATGCGTTTATTCACAATGCCAAAAGGGCTGTGATCATTCGTTCAGGGTCAGTGCCCTTCAGCTCCTTCAAGCGTGGAAGGTAGGCGTGTCCATTCTGAAACAAAATAGTTCCCACATTGTCCCAAAACTGTTTTACTTTCTATCTTTCATGTGATTTCAAGAGTTCCCTCACATGCAGTCCACTATGCTAAGGGATTTCATTTATAGCATCCGTGCGATTAATTACCAACCCGGTCTCATTGGGCGAGGAGTCAGCCTGAATCCTAAATGGAACCACAGCTTCTGTGCAAGAACCTCTTTCATCTTCTGGTCTTTTTTGACGTAATGACTGAAAAGGATAAGTGGGGGCTTCAATGTCTGAAAGCAAGGTCTTTGAGAATTCATAACCAAATTCCCATGTCCGGTGGTTGTTGTATGTGACGACAGTGTCTTCAATGGGAAGTTTTGTTTCCTTATTATAGGTATCTCCTGATTCATTGCGTATTTCTCTTAGAATTTGAACACTTGCAGAGAATGATACCCAGAAGACTCCCTTTGTCTGACAGTAGACGACAGCAACTACGGGACGACCGTCTGTGGACCAGAGAGCTACAACGGGCCAGAGAGTGCAACGTGAAGAAATTGCACTGCCCATGCACAAACTGTCGGGGGCGTAAAAGATTCTTCATCCGCAACGTGAGGGAGCACCTCATCCGCTATGGCAGAGATCCTGATTCAAGGACTTGGAGAGGTCCTGGTGCTAGAGATTCTTCAGATGAGGAGTGGGAGGACCAGTTCTGGGGACCGGTCCGCCCTGTAGATGCGCCTCCGCAAGTGGACGCCACTGTCCATACTCGTGGAATGCTAGATCAGGCCTTCAATCGACCAGAAGATGACTCACCCTTAGAGGAGCGGATCCAAGAAGAAGTCACAGCTGCTTTTGACACAGCTGACTCCATCCGCGAAGAATTCATGGAAGGGGGCATTGGAGACGAAGCTGAAGAGGAGGAACCTCGTGACGACCAGCATCCTCTCCCCGTGGAAGCCGGCAGGGACGATGTTGTTCCCCATTTCGATGCTGCTGTCATGGACGATTCTTTGCAGCCGCTTTACAATGGAGCACGATGCAGCCAACTTGCATCCACTGTTTTGTTGATGAACTTGTGCACCATCCACGGCATCAGCAACCAGTGTGCCAATGAACTATTCACTTTATTGCATTCCCACATACTTCCGGAGAACAACACTTTGCCAAGAACCCACTATGCAGCAAAGAGTTTGACTGCTAAGTTGGGGTTGACATACACCCTCATCCATGCATGTGAGCGCGGTTGCGTTCTCTTTCGAGGACCCCACGAGAACGCTGTATGTTGTCCTAAGTGTGGTGGTCGCAGATACAGAGATGAAGACCGCCGTTGCTTCCCAGTGAAGGTGCTTCGTCATTTTCCCATCATTCCACGACTGCAGCGGATGTTTAGGAATCCCAGCATCTCCAAACTGATGGTGTGGCATGCAACAAACCGTAGCAACCAACCCGGAGGGGATGGCTTAGTTCGACATCCGTGTGACTCAAAAGCGTGGCAGCACTTCGAGGAGAATGTGGACCCTTCATTTGCTGCAGAGCCACGGAATGTTCACTTTGCTTTGGTTGCAGATGGAGTGAACCCATACAAGCAGAATAGGTCATCATGGTCAACGTGGCCGGTTTTGCTTTTAAATTACAACCTACCTCCCTGGCTTAGTACAAAAAAGTTCTTCATTATGTTGGCTCTTTTGATTCCAGGGAAGGAATCTGTCACATCAGATGTCTTCGATGTGTACTTGGAGCCTCTTGTGGAGGAGTTGCTTGAGTTATGGTCCGGTGTTCCCGCATACGATTGCACACAACCAGTGGGGTCCAATGTTTTCCAATTGCGGGCGATGGTCTTGTGGACCATGCATGACTTTCCTGGCTATGGTACTGTAGGAGGTTTCTCCCACCAAGGCTTTGCAGCGTGTCTGTGGTGTGGCGCGAATTTAGGAGCAGAGCATTCAACCGAGCTATGTAAGTGTACGTTCGGCGGGACGAGGCGTTGGCTCCCCGAAGAACATCCATACAGGTCGGAGGGGATGAAGGACCACTTCAACGGTGTCATGGAGAACCGTCCAAAGCCACGCACAGTGACAGTGGAGGAACAAATAAGGCACGCTGAAGAATATCAGGCATGGAAGGCCGCTGGAAACAGGGACGGTGCAGCAGGGGACCCTTCCAGAGTCCATGGCGTGAAGCGCCTCAGCATTCTTTACCGCTTGCCATACTGGAAGGTATATCAAAGTGGTCATTATGGAAGCCTGGGCTCTTCCTTTTCACGTGATTTGAATTAGACTGTTATTTGATACCCAATTACCCGTGGCGGCTCTCAGGAGTCATAAGCAAGACTCTTGTGAGTCACGTATTAGTCACACTCCATATCTAGTCATTTTTCGTGACTAATGTATGACGTTCTTGTGACTTCGTACCCTAAACCTCACCTGAACTTCTGCATGTTGTGTGTGTGCTTTGCAGCTGCTTCTGATTCGGAACACTCTAGACCCAATGCATTGCGAACTGAACCTAGCCAAAAATATGTTGAAAACTATAACAGGGAAGAAGGATAGTGTGAAGGTCAGGAGGGATTTGCAGAGGAGGAACATGAGGAGGCACTTGTGACTCACTCCCCATCCCCGGAAACCAGGCAAGATGGTGAAGCCGCGTGCCTCATATGTGTTAACTGAAGAAGAATTTGACAAGTTTGCACGTTGCATTGAGTCTTTGAAGTTGCCTAGTGGATATTCGGCTGACCTAAAGAACAGCATTCGGAAAAAGAACTTTGGGGGCTTGAAGTCCCACGATTACCACATTTTAATGCAACAGGTCATGCCACTTGCTCTTCGGGGGTTGATGGAACCTGGCCCTCGTATGGCAGTCATGCGCATCTGCAAGATATTTCGACGTCTATGCACGAAGGTTTATAACCCCTTGGACTTCCCCTCATTGGAAGCAGATGTGGCCGAAACCATGGCATTGGCGGAGATTGAGTTTCCACCGTCTTTTTTTGACGTCATGACGCATCTTCCAATTCATCTGGCAAAGGAACTGGACTTGTGCGGTCCAGTGAGTGCAAGGTGGATGTACCCAGTGGAGCGGTATATGAAAGTGCTAAAGGGCTACGTGCGGAACATGGCCCGTCCGGAGGCCAGCATGGCAGAAGGGTATCTGAAGGATGAGTGCATCGGTTTTATAACCGAATACCTCCAAGGCTTCGAGGGCACTACAAGACGAGTATGGGATGAGGAAGAGGAGATAGGAGATGCGGAGGAGGTCCTTCAGGGGGGTGGAAGGCCATATGTAATGACTCCGGAGATGAGGGACGTAGCCCACCAGTATGTGTTGTCTAATTCTACAGCTATGGAGGACTTGGTGGCGTAAGTCAAGCATTGAACCGCCTGTTGACCGTGCACTGTTAGTTTCTTTCAGTAGAAGAGTACTGTTGAGGTCTCTCATGCCTAGGGAGGAGTGTGCAATAGCGTGGAAGACACGAAGTAGTCATGAAAAAGTTAGTGTCTGGTATGTAACTGGAAGATGACTAGACGTCGGCTTAGTGAAGTCATTTTTAAGTCACAGTCTGTGAGTGTGCGCTTTGTTGTACTTTCGCAGGTTTCCAATGCGACTCTAGTATTCACTTCCGAATGAGGAAGCCATCTGTTGCCTATGACTGAGAATTCTTTTCCATTTTTTTTTGCAGGGAGTGGAGGACTGAAACAGCTCGAAATCTAGGCACCCTAGCAATGTCCGCGTGGATTGAGCGCAGGTTGCAGAGCGCTGATGTTGACTTGAGTAACCCCACGGACATGGACCGGTTCTTGCTGAGTAAAAAACCAGCACAAAGGGCTATTCAGTACAGACGTGTAGTTGCATTCGGTAAGCACTTCCGTGTGGAAGATGAGCAGACCAGGCACTTAAAGAGCTACAATAGTGGCGTCGCTTCCGTTTTCCAGCAGCAGTCAGAGAATGGAGAGGAATCAACCGTCAACTACGTGGGAGTCCTAAAGGACATTTTTGAACTCGATTATGGCACATTGAGTTCGCGCATCATCTTATTGCGCTGCGACTGGGTGAAAACCCAAGATACTCGAGGCAATCCCACATATACACGAGACGAGTCCGGATTCTTGTTGGTGAACTTCCGCCACACTCTAAACCGCATGTTGGAGCCCTTCATTTTCCCAAGCCAAGCAACGCAAGTTTTCTTTTCAGATGTTGAAGGTAGACCTGGTTGGAAAGTAGTTTTACAGAAAGAGGTCAGAGCGAGACGTGAAGTTGTGGACACAGTGGATGCATTCATCTCCACGAGAGTGGAGAGTACAGGGCTCCGAGCTCCGAACACATTTCCAGATGCAGTAGAGGCAGTTAATCTGGTTGGGGCCATCGAGTTGACGGAGGAAGAGAACTTACTAGCTCATGGAGGATATTAATTAGCGTTCATTAAGAATTTATGTATATGCCCATTGGCAAGATCATTTATATGAGGACGTGAGCAGTGCATTTTTTCGTAACTTCGTTTGAAGGTCTATATCCGTTTTGGACATTTGTCACTGGAATTCCTCACGGAATCGACCGACCCAACCAGCCTGAGGTCTGAAGTTGCATTTCAATCATTCCGCAGTCTACGACAATCATGCCTAATCGCAATATTAACAGCAGTGTCCACATCAGAACCCTACCCTGCCAAAACAAAATTAAGCCGGGCACCCAATTTGTTGTCAGTCATTCCTCAGTCGTCGAAAAGTGAGAGATAGAAGGCAGAGGTGACTATAAAATGACTTCTGCATCACAATCTACACAGCACTGTCCACGTCAGCATGCTACCCTGCCCGAAAAAATCAAGCCGGGCACCCAAGCCGTTCTCAGTCATTCCTGAGTCACCAAAAAGTGAGAGCCGGAATGCAGCGATGACTTTAAAATGACTTTGGGTACATCCATCCATACTCGGCACTCACAGTGAAATGGAAGTCTTCTGTCATCCTGTCCTTCCGCTCCGTTTTCATCCGCAAGTCACAATTTTTGACTTAAAAGTGACTCAGTCATCCTTCTGGGCGGCCCGCCGGTGCAATTACGGAGGATTCAGTCACCTTTCAGTCAATCCGGACACTGAGTCACTTCCAAGACAAATCCTGCAGTCACATTTACCCCCCTTTTCTAGTAGTGTATTTTGACATTGAGATCTGACCGAGGAGGAGAATATCTTTCCCATGAGTTTAATTCATACCTCCTCACCCATGGAATTCGGCGGCAACTTACCATGGCACTAACACCTCAACAAAATGGCGTTAGTGAAAGACGTAATTGCACTATAGTTGAGAAAGCAAGATCTATGGCACATGCAAGTCAACTACCCGGATTTTTATGGACAGAAGCCATTAACACGGCCAATTACTTAGTCAACATTAGTCCGACACAAACAAACCAGGGTATGACTCTAGATGAGAAATACTACAAAGCTAAACCATTTGTCCAACACCTGAAAATCTTTGGTTCTTTAGCATATGTTCACATCCCTGATAGCAAGAGAACCAAACTTGATAGTAAAACCACCAAATGCATCTTTGTAGGCTATGACTTAGAAAGCAAAGGTTATAGACTATTTGATCCACAAACAAGAAAAATTCACAGGAGCAGAGATGTGGTCTTTGACAAAACACAAATTGGATATGATTTTTTCTCTTCAAAGATCAGTTCCCCTTCTAATTCCTTCCCTAGCAACTTATTTCCAAAACCAACCCTTCTCTCTGATCCCTCTATTTCTCGGGTAGTTACATTACTAGAGACTCCAATTCCTGCACCAGAACCACCTACTTTAGGTGAATCCCCCCCATCGCCTATTGGAGAACCTTCACCTGAACCATTACGACGATATCCTCTTTGCGAACGACGACCAAGGACAAGGTTCCGGGATTCTTATCTCTTTTTTGTAGAGACTGGCACATTTATTGAACCTAGAAACTTTACTGAAGCACTGAAAAGTCCACGTTGGCAAAAAGTAATTCAACAAGAGGTTGACTCTATTTGCGAAAATCAAACCTGGACAATGGTAGATCTTCCCCAAGGAAAGAAACCAATTTCAGCAAAATGGATATTTAAAACAAAACCCGGACCTAGTGGTACAATTGACAAACTCAAAGCCCGCCTTGTAGCGCGTGGCTTTGAACAAACAGAAGGTATTGACTTCTTTGAAACATTTTCTCCTGTTGTACGTTGGTCCACTGTTCGGAGCATAGTTGCACTAGTAGCTCAAAAAACTCGGAAAATCCATCATTTAGATGTTAAAACTGCACTCCTCAATGGGAAAATTGATGAAGAGGTCTACATGACCTTTCCTCCTAGATTTGAAACCGACCTTCAATATCCCGGTCAAGTTTGCAAATTGCAACGAGCGCTTTATGGTCTTTGCCAAGCACTGCGAGCATGGTATGGTGAAATCAATGTATATCTTCGAAGCCAAGGCCTCACCAAAAGCGAAGAAGAGCCTAATCTATATTTTTCCATTTGAAACGGAAAAAATACTATTGTCCTTCTCTATGTTGATGACATTCTTATTACTGGCAATGACACCTCCAATATCAACATCCTAAATGCACAACTCAACTCCAAGTACAAAATGTCATATTTGGATGACGCTCAACTCTATCTTGGCGTAGAATTTCTATATACTTCAAATGGAATCTACTTCCATCAACGTAGTTACATCAAAAGATTACTTGAGCGCTTTGGCATGCAAGACTGCAATCCACTTTCAACTCCTATGAACTCCAAACTCAAGCTTTGCAAAGACACAAATACCAATCCAGTTGATAAACTCACCTATCAAAGCTTAGTTGGAGGACTTCTATATGCAATTGTCAGTCGATGGGATATTCAATATGCAGTCGGATGTGTTTCAAGATACATGAATAATCCGCAACAAGTCCATCTCATTGCAGCCAAAAATATTTTACGATACCTTAAAGGTACCCTTGACTATGGCATTTTCTATCCCTCTCATGACAATTGCAATCTGTCCGTCTTCACGGATGCAGATTGGGCGGGAGAAGTGGACTCTAGGCGTTCCACCTCTGGGATCCTGTACAAAATTGGTACTTCTCTTATTGCATGGTCTAGCAAATTGCAGCCTACCTTATCGTTATCATCAACTGAGGCTAAATATCGTGTATTATCTAAAGCGGCCAGAAACATCACTTATTTTTGTCGTCTTCTCAACGAGCTTCAGATTGGTACCAATGCACCTACACCTATATTTTGTGACAACCTCAGCAGTATTTGACTTGTCAAAAATCCTGTAATGCATCAACAAACAAAGCATATTGAACTTGAGCATCATTATATTTGAGAAAAATATGAAGATGGTACTATTGTTATTTCATATGTCCCCACAAGATCTCAACAAGCTGATATTCTAACCAAGTCACTTGAACCAGGATCATTTATTGATAATTGGACCCTTGCCGGTCTTCGCCGCATTCCAACTAAAATCTATTCCATCTTGTCTTTAGCCTACAAGGGACATCCACCTCCTATCCTTGATATGGTTTGAGAGGGGGTGTTGACATATCAAACCACATCGTGACACTCATTGTAGACATTCTGTACATCATTGTTGACACATGTTTCTATAAGCAATACTGTAGCCCTAGTTCATCTTAACAAGGACGGCTAAAGCCTCCTTTCACTTGTATATATTCTGGCACTTTGCCACCACTAAGTAAGTGACTTGATTATAGTGTTTCAACAAAACCACCCTGTTGTCATTGTCATTCCTAGCCCCAATTCGACCTCTTTGAACTACCCCGCCGTCCTCATCCAAGGTTCAAATCAAACTCTTCGACCATTTTGGGCATTTCGACCTACTGGACCATTACCGTTTCAAGATGGTGTCACAATGGCCCGAAGGAAGAGTGCTTCATCATTGGAATCATGGGTGGACTTGACAGCCCTTGTTCTCACCATTGATTCTCACTAATGTCCTTGCTCTGTTTCTAAGCTAAACCATCACTAAAGCACTAAAAGCAATTAGCTAAAACAAACCTCCTTCTCCAAAGAAGACCTGTAAACATAGTTCCAATGAAACATGTTTCCTTGAATTTCGGGGGTCCATTTCATTGGAGATCCCAGCTTCGAAGCTGTTATTTATTACTTCCAGGTTATGAAACAGAAGATGACCACTCACTTCGCCGAACAATTACAGTCATGACCACATTGTAAGAGACCTGTATGAACATGAGGTCACCAAATCTAGGCAACAAGCACGATCCATTTTCGCCACTACAATCCACCTCAACAAAAATAGCTCAGATTATCTAGTAAAAAAATCGACTTACCGGAGGATCATCTGCGTCCTCATCAATGTTATGGACGGAAAAAGACCTCCAATCCTTCAAGATGGAACATGTCGTTGCTTCTCTCTGCAAACAACTGATAGAAAAAATTAGGATAGAAACAAAGCATCCTCTCCAAATTTAGAAAAACCTAACCTCCCACTTAAAGGACACCAAACCTCCACATACCTTTGAAAAACCCGCACCAAACACAATAAAGCAAAATGTAACTAGAATCCACAAACTCAAACTCAAACCGGAGCCTCCAAACCGATCAATTCACCTCAAAAAAGTCACATTGACAAAGAAAAGTATCTAGCCTAGGTGCACACCCGTCATGCACCTGATTTGAGAACTTGACAATGCATATTCTTCCGGTTCTAGAAACTAACGAGAGTTCTATCTGCAGAGTGACAGTACGAAGAGTGACGCTAGGTTGCAAAAATACAGATTTTCTCTACCTGCGGAGATGGAGGCTGTAGAGATTAAGCACTAAGTGATCGATCGGTTTGTCACGGTGAGAATTGCGAGTCGTCTCTACTGCTGGTTTGTATTGAAATCAATAGGAATCTAGTAAGAAATATGGCGACTCTGAATGAGCATTTTGATGCGTTTCAATTTCCAAGTTGGATGAACGTGTGGTTTCTATTACCGTGATGGATGAAATTATGGTTTGTATTACCGAATTGGATGAGCTTGTGGTTTTTATTGCCGGAGTGGATGAACGTGAAGTGCCCGGTGCCCGTGCACATCGAGTTCAGGAGGAGAACCGCCGTACGCCACCAACATGAACTCTAGTACGTCAGAATTAACACGGGATGCTCCGACCTCCTCCCTCCTCTCGCCAACCAATTCACTAGGATCTCCACCTTCGCTTCTCCTCCTCAAGGATGCGGTGTTCGATATCTACTCATACCACGACGGGTGCGAGCCGTTAGTGCACTTGGGGCGGCTAACCAATGCGTCCTAGGGTCAAGTAATGAAGCAAATGAAGTAGCTCGCGATGCAACACCTCATTGACGACCCGGGAGAGGTGCATATGTTCATCCATCCATACTACAGCTATCTAAATTTTAGTCTTTTTCCGCCTTAATCACTCTGCTTGTCACCTTCATTCTAGCACTTTTTGATGGAATGTGTGATTACTTATGCTGCTAGGCTTGCATTATTCATCACCGAACCAACTATATCTTTGCTGTAGTTTCGTGCTGTCAATTCAAGACTTTACCTGGACTCATCTCATCGCATATTGTCGTGAATATACTCAACCACATGTTAATATGAGTACAATGAGACATGCACAACGTTAGCTTTACGTACTATTGCATTCATTAAAAGCTGCACATTTCTTACTAACCTTGCTTGACCATCAGATTTTATACAACAGGTATAGGAACAGGCCCGTCATTGGTAGAGCCAAACTCGACATAACCGTCCAATCTAAGAGCCTGGGAGCATGTTCGTGGCGGTTGTTCAGAACATGCAGGCCACTATGTATCCCCAAGAAGCACGTTGCCAATTGCCGAGACAGAGCTCCAAGCAAAGCCAGTCATACAGTGCGATTTCATTAGAAAGATAAATTGACAAACATTACTCGTTATAAAACACAAAACACAAAACAATGTAGTTTGCATGAGCCGCCCAAAGCTTGCATGAGAGATGGGCCACCTTCCCCTCCTTATCTGAGAAGGCCTTTAGGATTAATAGGTGCAAGATACCAAATGGAAGTACCCACTAGCGGGTCAAGTCCATAGTCCGCCAAGTTCACATTCTGAAGCTTAATGCAACACAGATAAAAATATTATTCCTCATGAGTTACATACAAATGTTCGAATTCTACGAAAAAGGGGCCTTACAGTTTTAAAATTCACCTTGAAAGTCCATGATTGAGTTTTCAGATATACCATTCAAAACTGTTACTTTTAGTGTTTTTTTGGTCAAGTTAACCTTGAAAGACCATGACTGTATTTTCAAATATATCATTCAAAGCTACCACTTTTAGTACTTCTTTATCAAGTTAATCTTGAAAGACCACAACTTGTTTTCAAATACACCGTAATTCAAAACTGCCAAATTTAGTGCGTTTTTATCAAGTTAACCTTGAAAGACCATGACTTTGGTTTAAAATATATCATTCAAAGCTACCACTTTAAGTACTTCTTTATCAAGTTAATCTTGAAAGACCACGACTTTGTTTTCAAATACACCGTAATTCAAAATTGCCACTTTTTGTGCTTTTTAATAAATTTAACCTTGAAAGACCATGACTTTGGTTTCAAATACACCATTCAAAGCTACCACTTTTAGTACTTTTTTTTATCAAGTTACCCTTGAAAGACCATGACTTTGTTTTCAAATATACTTGACATGCAAAGAAGTGGGTTATGACCACATATTTATTCCATGTGATATCATTAGATTCACTGATCTAGAAAGTCTTCCTCATTCATGTGTCAGGATTTTGTGCTCTTAGACCGCAGCTAAAGGCATTCCGTTACATTCTAAGCCATGTTGATGATGAGAATGTTGAAAATGCTAACATTTGTTACTGCTTTGCACTTTATGAATCCGCAGGGAAAGCGATCTGCGGGAGGAATCTAGGGATGATCTGCACCACCGTGACAAACGTTTTAAACCTGACACCACCTTCGTACTTAATGAGCAGGAAAAGATGCGCATAAAGAAGGGAGAGTATATCAAAAAGTCCTTCAAAACACGGCCGACCGTCCATCCTAAGTTTGAGAATTTGACTGCTGATGATGCAATCGAGGTAATAGACTGCACATTGTCTTGAAAGATACCACGCCTCCGTGTACATTTTCATCTCTGTGATCTTGGATAAGTTACTTTGGTGATGGGGAGAGAGAACTTACACCAATTTTTATATGGCGCTGCTACTGAGCCACAAAGTGGCGTGTTATTGCACTGAGAATGAGAAACAAGCTAATTGATTAACTAAGGCTATTAGTTCATTGCAGATGCTGGCTGAAAAAGACATTGGTGCTTTCATTATTCATCCAAGTTCCAAGGGATCAGCACATCTTGCAATCGCATTGAAAATATCCGATGATGTGTATTCCCACATTGATACTGCTGAGGGCGGCAACAACAATTGGGACCTAGCAAGCTTCATACGCCTCGGCAACACTCTTATTATTAGAGAAGAATCTTACAAGAGTCTTGATGACGTGCGTTTGAGTTATACTTGGTATACCATCTTCATTTTTCTTGCCACTACGTTGTTATCAACGGAGCTCATAGTGAATATGTAGGTTTATTGCCTTAATGATATCTACCGTCTTACTACGTCTTTATGATATGCAAAGCCTTATGAGAGTCAGGGATCAATGGCTGATGGAGATAAAGGGAAGACTACATAAGTGTTGTCTTACCTTGCTGCTACGTGTGTGCAGGTAGTATCTAAGTATGTCAATGTTGTTGTGACCCATCTGAATGCAATATTATAGTATCGAAAGTACAAGCGAGGGAACAAGTCGGAAATTGCTGATACCCTACGTTCTGAGAAGGCAAAAGAACCGTACATTCCTTACTGCATCTCCACTGCGCATGAGTACCCTGGAGCGTTTACGCTCTCCAACATAAGAGCTACCAACATATGCTATCAAAAATACATTCCCTTGGTGCCCAGTAGACTCCGTTTTCGCAGCAAGGTTTTTGACACTACTGGGAAACTTGTTTACTTTCAAAGTCACTTTCATGATCCTATACCTGACCCTGCTATTAGAGGGAGAGGTAAGGGTGGTGAAAAGGTTGGAAAGGGAGTCTGTTATGCATTTCAGAAAGGAGATTGCTCCAATGGGGCTAGCTACAAATTTTTGCACGAGAAGCGGAAAGGGAGACCTCGAGGAATGTGTTACGCTATCCACCGTGGGGAGTGCAACGATGGGGACAACTGCAAATATCTGCATGAGAAGCAGGAAGAAAGACCTCAAGGTGTGTGTTATTTCAATAGCTACCTCCCGGAATAAGAATGTCAACATGATCATAATATGTGCCTATCAAGTTTTATCTAAGTAGTTCCAGGTCCTACATATGAACCATGATGCTTCAATTGTACACATGATGATCAATTTATAACTTTAGATCAATTGCACAAGCAGCTTCTGTATGGAAAAATTCTGCAGTTGCCGTATGGAAACATGTTATAAGAAAAAATTGAGTGAGAAGGTGCTACTAGGGTTGTTGCACTTGCTCCGCCAATGACACCATGGCCTGCGCTATGCGGTTGTAATACTCCAGAGGAGGCGGCCGGAAGGGCACCGCGGGGATAACCTTCGGCTTCTGCTTTTTGGACAGTTCCTCCAACGCCAGCCCAATGGAGCGCTTAAGGAGGCTAGAATCGTGCTGCGCCAGCTCTTGGATTGCTGCCTCTCTCACGGCGCTGGCCCCCTTGTCCTCATTTTCTTGCGAACGTGAAAGAATCAGTCCTCTAACTGGAGTCCAAACTTGAAACCACAAAGTTGAAGAATGATTTGTAGAACTCACAGAAACGAATGTATGAATGGAAGGAAGGGAAAGCTTGAAAGACACACCTGTTCATAAAGTAGGCATTTCTTGCTGGCTGTGCATGGACTAACACAATTGCAACCATCTCCTAACCTATCACCTTGCGATCACATCCAAATCATAGGCACCATGAGCGTTCTAGGCTTATGGACAGACTGTTAGCTAACTTCGATAAATGCATCAAAACAATCATGTCGAAATCAATTCTTACTGACAAATTAGCCACAAACGGACATGCCTCGGAAGCAGAGAACGGTCAGAAGTCTAGGATCAATAGGAAGTACCCGGTCACAATGACAGAAGTGTTGATATGTCGTTTTGGTGATCACCTCACGGCACATATAGCACAATACTTGTCCACATGGGCATGTAATCTGGGAATCATCGACCCATATTGCCACTGTGGTGTCAATAAGAAAGCTCAGAAATGGCAGAAGTAGTAAGACCAGTACGTCACAAGGACGTCCAATTTCTTCACCAAGTTACTTGAAAACATCAGGCGGACTCCATAAGCAAATTGTCTCACTCACCATGTCATATAATCCATTCTTTAACAACTCTGTATGGCAGCCTGAGCATTCTTGGACAATGGCTTTTGCCATTCACTGCAGAACATATGAGACACAAAATCATGTATAGTACTTTGTGACAATCTATCACAGTGTAATATTAACCGGCACACTACTATCGTAATCACTGAAAGTAGCAGACAACTTTGCATATATATATATATATATATATATATATATATTCATATTCAGGCTTCATGAGCTCGATGGGCAAGCACACAGGAGGACTAGACTTCTGATATAAGCTGAATCCACATGTAGGTCAAATTGCCATCTGAAGATCAAGTTTAGAAAAGTTAAGATATGATCACCTCTTCAATGCTTCTTCTCGATGCCATTTCTGATTGCTGCAATGATACAACTAGGAGAGAGCACAATTAGTAATTTTGAAATTAATCTGGCACAATTATAACATTTTTTTCTATTTTAAAAGAAACATACCAATTCACTCACAACTTCCAAAGATTGGCACATGAACCGCCTCTACACATGCAAGAAGAGGTCCAGTGCAACATCCCAGCTCACATCTATATGGTCAACCTAGTCGTTCTTTCAATCTGCAGCCCTATTTACTTGCAACAAAATGGGCTTCTGGCGTTGAGTGACGGCGTACCTTTTCAATCTCAGCACATCGCAATGGGATATGACTCGGCTCCCTGCATTCAATACAGGATGCCTATTTGGCAACCAATAGTGCCCCTTTGATTAGAACCATTCTTCCTAATTGAAAAACAACAGCACTCGATTTAGTGTGCTTCCACTTACCTCACCATAATTCCATAGGGTTTGAAAACAATGCATTTCATTATTGAACGGTGATTAAAAGTAGCCGCCTAAGTTTCATGAGCTAGTAGGAGCATAAATAACATGTATTCCAGCTTGATCGCATCTTGAGACATTTCTCATTCAAACACTCCAAGACGCTCACATCAGGATCTACTTGCCACGGCATAGAGCAATATGGATAGAAAACCTAGTATATATAATCATGACAACGTTTGTAATTGATAGCAGCTTCATTAAAGGCACGTCTAAAGAATAAGCCCTAAGCAAAATAATCATGTACAGTTGAGAACCACAGTAATGCTAACAAATAGCAGAAACTTGGCAATTGATGCATACATATTGCAGAAGAATATAGACTCACCAATCCTTCAATTTTTGCCTCTACAATTGCATGCTCAGCTTGACGTTGCTCGTACTTGGCAAGCAAATCCAGAGGCAACGCTCGTCTCACTGAAAGTAGGCATACACAAAATTCACACACACGGGTCGCATTATCAAGCTATGACGAGATACGATCACAACTTACATGGTTTATAGCTATAATTAGCAAATCTAAAAATAACCATAAATTCTCTTCTGAAACTCATGCTTCAATCAAGTCAAGGATACCTTTTTCTTCACATACGTCAATGGCTAATAACACCTACGCACTGAACAATATTAAGATGCCATACCTTAGACCAAGGAAAGAATCCATCACAGCCAGTTTTGTCCATACAAAGAAGGGCAGTGGATGCTTTTGCCACGCCAAAAGTTGACTCCTGCACTAGACACCTTGAGCAGGTGAGGTAGAAAAGGTGACCATCTGCACACTGTTGGAAGGTCATTTCAGAACTCATGATGTTGTCAAAACCTTGTAAGAATCGAGTTTTTGCAATATTCCATACGCTACAATCCATGTGGGCACATGAAGAGCTTGGCAACAAGGAACAACTGTAGATTAACTAAAAACTCTTACTTGCACGTCTCCTCAAATCGATAGTCTGAATAGCATCAACCGCATTCAATATTACTCGGACCCTCGCCCGAGCCCTGAGCATCCATGTCCGTCCTAGAATCAACAAGGACTGTCTCCTCCTCCTATGCTCTGTCATTCGTGACGTTCAAATGAAAATTAGCCTGCACGATAAGTAGGCGCTCCCTTTCAAATAGAGGGCATGGCTCTTTCGACTTCTCAAATACATTACGGCTGCCACCACGCAATGATAAATTGAGTGCAGGGTGATATTTCCCCTTTCCTTGTTGTACGACCTCCCTTGTTACAACGCCCAAAAAGGTAAGCATGTGGCAGAGTAGAGAAAGAATTATCATGAATGCTCATCTAACAGCATATGAATGTAGTCAGTACTAGCTCTATACTAGATCCAAATCACATGCCTTGACAAACAAGATAATACACTAAACATTCCACCCTCACCATGTACAACAAAAAATGCGGAAACTATTTGCAAACGCTCCAGCTTGCCACATCCCCATACAGTAAAGTTGGTCATTACACTAAAATTGATGTTTACTGTAGTGGTACGTATAGTGTACTTATCATAGTACACTATTTGTGAACAAATTGACAATTAGTGTATCAAAAGTGTATAGTCGCCAATGTCATTAATGACACCCACAATTAACCAACCACTAGCCTCTAGGAATCTTCTTTTACTATTAATACAGTAAATGTCTACAAGTAGAAAAAATCATTTTATACTTTACAAAAATTGACATATAGTGTATTAGTTGGCATTTAGTGTACGGTTTGGTCACTACACTAAAATGTGTCGTTTGCAATAAGTGTATGGGTTTGTGTTTAGTGTAGCATACACTAAATATCATTTTTAGTGTAGTGTAACTATACTAATTATTTTGAAAATGCTATAACTTTTTACTTTTGAAGAATGTTTTTACTAAGAGCATAACTATCTATACAACTTTAGGTAGGAAAACATCATAGACATGGTTGGTAAAAATATTCATCAACAATAAAAAAACCTACAGCATATATAACCAAATTAGTGTGCTTAACACTAATGACCAACTTTAGTGTATTGATTGGTATTGCAGCATCATTTCACCAAGTATTATCATCAAAGCTAAGTTTGGGGAAAGAAAAGTTTCCTTCTCCAACTTTTCACTTCCTCTCCAACTTTTCTTGACTTCCCAAAAATACTAAAAATAAGTAAAAAAATCACTCTCTCCAACGAACCTTGCAATCATGAGAAACATAGTTTTCAAGAAAAGGACAATACACGGCCATGTTTCTTTGGCCGCTCGTCTACCAAGTCATCCTGATCGCTCTTGTCCTCGTTGCTGGTATCCATAAGCCTGCAAGGAAGGAGCAATCACATGCAAGGTAGTCAGCTCACAACAAGATTATTAAAATTCAGCCTATGACAAAGCACTCTCACACTACTAAAAATTGAGCTACTGGATAATACTCCCAAGCTATACATGCGTGAGGTGCAATTTGAAATCAATAGCACGAGAACCAAATGCCGCTACCAATACATATGATGACACTCTAAAATACTTTAAAACACATCTTGCTCACGCTGACCTTAACTTTAAATACGAGCGATACAGTTGATTCAAACTCAGCAATAGAATTGCTCACTCTTTCCTCATCAACAAATTCAAAACTGCCTGGCACAAGCCCTACTTGTGACTCTCAGACATCGGCATCCCTTCCATTTTTGCTTGAACAACCGCAAAACCACTCCACCTCTGCTTGAATCCCTGAAGCTGTCAGAAAAAAATTTGACTACACCGCACATTCATCATAAACCACAACCAAACCTCGGCCAAGACAAAAAAATTGATTCAGAAGAACACAGCACTGACATCTAAGAGATAGAATTACTTAGAACTAATCAAAATCAAGCAAAAAAAAGCCTTGGGAGCAATGCCATGGCATAACAAGACGAGTGTCATCAAGTGTATCAATGGGAAATGGTTGTCACTGGGTCACTCTACTAGACCTACAGATGACCGTTTCATTCTCCCACTATGTCTGATTCTTCGTGGAATATAGAAGTCTACCTTAAGACCTTCCAGGTAGAAGTCCAAAAATATACTTCAATATTAGATTATTTTGCCACTTTTTGATAATGGCAGTTTTAGAGTGTTTTTTGAGGGAAAAACGCCCTATCCCTTTAGAGGTTTTATACTCTTCTAGCTCCGCTACTTCATCCGTTTCAGCACCAAATGTCTCCCATTTATGTTATTTACTGGTCATGAATTTATTACTCTTAATTTTTGGTTTCTTTCCACAATGCATTTGATACATTTGGATCTCCAAGAAAAACCAAGAAAATGCTTCAATCCTCACCTCTTCAACATAATGAATCTGCTCAATAGAAAATTATGATCAACCTATAGTACAAAATTGAAGCCTATTTGTGTTATTATTTGTGCACAACTTAATTTGGTAGACCCATATCTAGTTGAGATATATAAGCATACAAAAGATGCACTAACATTAGAAGGAATTACAATATACTTGAAAGAAATAATACACTAATCAAATTCTATTCGTATAGTTCCTTTAAAATGAAAAACCACAATCCATATAACATAACTTATATAATAAGCAACTAATACTCTACTAATTATTGATGCTACTAGTTCATTTTTTATTTTGCAAAAATCGATTATTAACAATTTGCTTTACAATACAATCTCCTTTGCAAATGTCTTCATTATTAAAAGTTGCTACCAACTTAGTGGCACACATACAAGGCCATATGAATCAACTTGTAAGAGAATTTTAACAAAAAATTGCTAAAATTCATGCATGTGGGAATTTAGCCTTTGCATGCTTCTTCAACCATCTCTTCATCTATAAAAGTCTAAGGTCTTTTTAAACCCAAAATTCCTTGACAATTTCATACCAAAAGCACTTCAAAATTGTTGAATATATTGCAATGAGTAAAGAAGGAAATAAAGCCTTCTATTTCCAATTGAATCATAGGATGTTAATCAAGACCTTTTCAGTATCATAGTTATAAAATTCATCAACTTTGACCATACAGATTGAAAGATTATTGTGTATCAATTAGGGATTTTGGTTCATTTTCTTCCTTGCGTGAAGTAGATCAGCAGAGTTTGACTACATTTGGTGTCAGTCCTTTGCACTACATAGGGTCTAATTTCATTACCATCATGTCATGCATTGTGGTAGCGCAAGAAAGCACAAATCCCACTTTTAGATGTTAAATTGACATAAAAACACCTAGAGTGACTCGTGTATCGGTCCCAAAGAATCTCAATCGTAGTATCATCAAAATTCCGTGTTTCCTACCGCGGAAACATAAAACAACCCAAGGAAAAGGAATTCCTGATTTTCAAACTCGGAACTGCACTTCCTCATCCTACACCTCCTAACCTTCCTTCTATGCTTGAGTCATTCAAACAACATCTTCTCACTCTACAGACCAAAGAACAAGCAGGTCTGCATACATCTCACATACCATCATAAACTTCTCATCCCATCACACAGACACGGATTAGGGAGGAGTGTCATTATCCTGTACCTTTCCCGGATCCGGATCTGCTGATCCTGGTAACCAAAGTAACCGTAAGTAGTTTAACCTCTTTACAGGAGGGTTCCGCTCTTTGGGTTAAGGAAGGGAACGTATACCCTACCCTTCAATAGATTAAAGTGAATGAAGTATCACTATAAACATACCATAAACACAAACACAAACACAAAACTGGGTGCAGATTCTTCCTCACAACTAGTCTGGTGATCAACCCAAACCGGAAGGTCACTCAGGAAACCCCCACAATCCTCTCTTACTACAACGACGAACCTATCCAGACCAAACCCCAAGAGCCAGTCTCGGTACTTTGATAACTAGGGGATCCCAACTATCTTCCTGTTCCTCTCTCCCGGAATCAGCAGGACCTCTTCTGACGTCGGTTAGCGTTTGGTCTCCCTCCTGAAGAACTACCTAACCTAAGAAAGGCTATCCCACACAGAAGACACCCAAGGAATTCAACAACTGGAATTTCTCCTACTACACAAAGATTTATCAACCGAGTCACAATGCAACCAGAGCCGGATCCAGACAGAATCCAGGGGAACCTTCTTCTTTTCAACACAATGCAAAGACAAGCTATCCGCACATGCAACTTAAGCACTATAAGGCATACCGATCATAGAGTCAAAACTTATTCAGACCAACACATATGAAAAGAATTCTGAAGTTTGCAAAAATGAAGAAACAACAAGAGTATGAACATCCCCGGGGTTTCCAACTAACGTCCACCCCTAAATACTCACCCCAAGGAACCCTAAAGGCTCCAAGGATAGAAAACAAGGGACAGTAGACTGACAGTCTGCCATCCCATCCTATCCGCAAAACACAAACCTTATCCTCAGAAATCCGGACTACTACACTTCAACTGCAGTTGCAAGTGCAAGTCCCAAAAAACACTAAACTACTCTTTTACTTTCTTCCAAAACTTAAGTTTCTAACTAACCAAGCTAGGGTTAACTTCAGAAACTTCTAAAACTGCTCTACTTCTTCGCCCTTTTCG
The DNA here is from genome assembly GCA_951230915.1 of Antitrichia curtipendula. Taxonomy (NCBI): domain Eukaryota; kingdom Viridiplantae; phylum Streptophyta; class Bryopsida; order Hypnales; family Leucodontaceae; genus Antitrichia; species Antitrichia curtipendula. The sequence continues at coordinate 352,180 of CATNWC010000181.1, read as the reverse complement.
GAGTTGGCTCCTCTGATTTCCCCGCCCCTTTCCGAACTGGCTGTTTCCAGCTTGCTGGCGGCTTCTCCTTGGCTGTCACTTTACCCTTCATTGGAGTTCGAGTCTTCCCCTTAGAACCTGGCGGAGAAATCAATACTGGATCAGAATCCTCTCCAGACACGGATTCAGAGTTTGATTCAGACCCTGATCCGGATCCGGATTGACCTTCCTCCTTTACGGAATTGCTCGGAGACTCGTCCTCCTCTGAATGCTGACTCCCTGGTGACTTTGCTCTAGCCCGCTTAGTCGTACTCTTCTTCCTGATGGTGCTAGGAGTCTGCGCAGATGGTTTAGATCCCTTACTCTGAGGTGTCCCTAAGTCAGATGTTGACTTCCGGGATTTGCTCTTGGATCCGGATCCGTGCGCGGATTCCTGCATCACTTCCTTCTTTCCCTTGGTGGAGTCCTTGGCTGGTGTCTTCTCTTCAACTGACAGCTCCCTCGGCTTCACTGGTGCTGGAGGAGACATGAGAGAAGTTTGCAACCTTCTCCGATATATCTATCAACCCTCACCTACAAATCCGGATCCGGATCTAAATCCGGTTTCCGGTAAACATAGGAAACTTTAAGTACTATCCTTAACTCTTTTATCTACTTATCATTCTTCTCTCTCTAAAGGAACATTGTTTTGACTAACATCCTTAACTTGCCTAATTGTAAACCCAAAAAAATTTACTAATGCTAACTAATTCATCCACCTTTTACCTAATTGGGCTAATCTCCTAATTATGGGCTACGACATGCATCACCTTAGTTCCATGTACATCAATTTTTAGAGGTAGAGAAAGAGTGTTGCATGTTCACAAAAAAATGTTCTTCTTGAGCCAACACACTTTAGATTTTTGTAAGTTTTAGCTTCATATATGGATTTCCAACAACCTTTCAACAAAAAAACATACTTTGTTCAAGAAATGAGGTAGCTTGTGGATACATTGAATGAGTGTTTTGGGGGAGTAGTTGCAATTCTAGTGGTTTTGTGTCTTCAGCTTGCAACTTTGCACAAATTGTAGAATTGGAAGGATTCATTGCTTCTTTAGGGTTTTGGTGGGCATTACATCAACTGGACGCAAAGAATTCACTTAAATTTAAAAGTGATGATGCTCCATTTCTCAATTCAAATGGTCTTAGAAAGCTTTATAAAATGATATGGTATCACATGTTGTAGTTGAAAAAAGAAAATCTGATAAAAGTGAAGTCTCTTTTAACTTGATGTGGATAAGAATTTTTTTTTCTAGTACCTTGCCCAAAAATGTGTGATAATGTGTTTAAATGTTTTAATTTGGGTTAAAATATTATTTTTCACTAGAGACAAGAGATTTTTTAACAGCATGAATGGAAATATTATTACTTGATCATAATAAGAATCTCATGTGCCATTGTAAAAGCTTTTGGAGTTGCCTAACGTGCCCACACTTGAAAAGTCCTATAAGATGGTATAATTTTTTTTTCATAAGTCCAATGAGAATATAAATTATATTCTCATGTATCTCTTATCTTCTTGCAAATTTGTACAAAATTTCAAGTATTTTCAAACATATTTGCAAGCATGGAAACATGCTTGAGATTTGCAAAAGCCCACCTGGGGACTTTTTGCATTTAGGGGTTGAACAACAATGCTTTTATGGCATAACACTCTTGCAATTAATACAATTAAATAGAAACGTACGGATGTTGTATAAAGAGCAGGTTTGACCCCAAACCCATACAGATAACATGATGTACTCTAAAACCTAATGTATGATAACACCATCATAGCTCCAAGATAGTGCTCATGATACATTAGATTTGTATTTGCTACCAATTCATAACTGCATGCAATGCATGTAGCAATCGTCTACAGCATAGTTATTTTGTGCATGATGATAGAATTGATAGTTTTGTAATGTGATGTTTGGATTTGAAGTGATCCAAATCACTACATCAAAACTAAAAATGATGTTCAATGTAGTGGTATGAATAGTGTACTTACCATAATACACTATTTGTGAATAAATTGACAATAAGTGTATCAATAGTGTATAGTTGCCAATATTGTTAATGACATCCCAATCAACCACCCACTAGCCTCTTGGAATCTTCTTCTACTAATGATCCACTAAATGTCTACAAGTAGAAAAATTCATATTATAGACTTTACAAGGATTGACATGTAGTATATTAGTTGGCTTGTAGTGTAATGTGTCGTCACTACACTAAATGCGTAGTTTGCAATTAGTGTGTATGGTTCGTGTTTAGTGTAGAGTACACTATACATCATTTTCCCTATAGAACTCTATGAAATGTTAAATAGCAGCACAGTTGAAGGTGGTACCTTTGTAGCGATGCTAGCTTGTGCAGGGGTGTTGGCCTGTGCGAGGATGTTGGCTTGTATTACATAATAACTCCAGTTTAAAATAACATACAAAAGACCACAGCACTATTATTTTATAGCCATTTTGAATCTCTACTCATCAACATGGACAAAACTATAATAGTAATACCTAAGAAGGAAATATGTCATTGACATGATTGCAAAGAGATTCACAATTGTTTGTAGTACCATTTATGATTCCTTATGTCAGTAAATTTTCTTAGATTATGACCGGATCCTAAATTGAAATAAGTTGAACAAGCTCCTCCAATCCCCGGAATTTTGCCATGTGTCATACAATACCAATGCATGCAATGTTGCAGCAAGATATTAGAGAAGATGCAAAATACAAAAATCAACCCCTACTAAGGCAACATTCTTCATGTGAAGGACAATATTGGAAACTCATAACATTGTACCACCTGCAATTGTGCTGCTACAAATCCACATTGAAGCAAGTTTTTGTGTTTTATGAAGTTATCCAAACGCTCACAGTGCATGCCTTTCAAAAGGTTGGAGGTGCATATCAGCAAAATAGAAAATTCTACAATATTGAACACACCACGAGACAAATTATAACACATTGATAGTCTCACCATTTTAGTCTTTTCAACCAAGTTTCAAGTACTAAAAAACAAAAATCTATTTTTGGTGAATTATAGAAGTAAATTGCTTCTATATTGATTAACAAAGAGCTATTGAAGATTTTTCAAAGTTCAATCATACGAATAAGTTTTAATCACTATGGATATCAACTTCCACGAAGATGTACAAGTCATACATCATATAGCATTAAAATTTTGTTCAAAACTATAATTGTATCCAGGTTGAAAATATACATCCAGGATACATACATGTCAAAAGTCATAACTCCAACCATACATGTTAGGTACCATTTCCGATCAGGCAGATACGACCATAACAAAAATATAAGATTGTAATTAACACCATATTCATTATATTGGGAGAATTCCATGATTTTGATCTAGTGCAAATTTAGCTCGACTCGACCTGAATCTTCACAATGGGTACATTTTAGAGGTCAAGAGCAACATACGTATGAAATTGGGAGGCTCATAATCTCCCAATGTAACAAATATGGTGTTAATTATCTTGACATCCACAATAAAACTATGTATATTCTCAAATGCCAATGTACCTATAATCATATTTGTCAATTTCACAATTGTCAAACCCAGGCAATTCAAAGATTATCAAAGAAAAGATTCTCTTTAACTTGCAAAACAAGAAATTATAAAAGCCTTGTAGGTCTCATATGAAGATATCTTCATAAGTGGATGTTTCCAATCAGCATATCATGTAGATAAAAAGAGAGTGAAAGGGGTGAAGGTGGCTGCAAACCTGGAGCATTTAGATCTGGAATTTGTGAAGGACCTTTACAATGACCGGAAAACCCGTCACATTATAATCAAATTCTATTCTGAGAACTCCATCCATATGGCTCTACATCCAGATTTGAGCTTATAGTGCAAACAACATCTCAAATTACCTTCATGGTTGAAGGAGCTAAGGAATCCATCAGGACAAAGAACTATAGGACCCTTTGGCAGTCTCTCACCATTCTGCAAAAAGGCAATCATTGTGCTACCAAATTTCTTACCAATGTCACTACAACAAGAAGCAATAAGGATATTTTTCAAATGGGCCTCGTGAAGACCTTGTCATGCAATATAAAAGCTTGAGGTGAAAACCCTACCAGCTATGATTTATTTGAAACATTTTTCTCACCTGAGTCAAACCCACAAAAAATTGGCTGCACAAATTTTCTATAAAAAACCGGCGTGCACTCAAATACAGTACTTTGTAGTAGCTATACTGATTGCCACCACCAACATGGAACTAGAATGAAAGTTGCATGCATCATTTCCACAAGGAACTCATCTTTAGATGTCTTGTGGGGGGTCTAACCACTCCTTTGATAGAAATAAGGAAGTATGCACTATACAGGGATTTTGCAAAAACTTCTCACATGGCAAAACTAAAATTTCTACACTTTTACAATTACAAATAAAAGCCAAAGTTGTAACTTTTTTCCTTCTGCCAGCAGTTAGCTTTAGTTCTTGCATGTGATGTCCAGAACAACAAAAAGCCTATCCATTGCTTTAGCATTTATTTCGCCAAAGGTGATGAAGCTTTGTAGCACTATTAGCTTCTCAGCTTGGACTAATGTGCACAAGTGTCTTCACCAACTTCTAGCAATTGTAGGACAAAAGATGGTGGTCATGTGTTTTTGCGAAGATAGACGCCGAAGGAAATTCCCACATTAGTGATGCAGACAATATTCTCACGTAGTCACAAAAGCTTATCAATCACAGGGAATTTGAACTTCCACATTGGTCTTTTACTTAGTGAATATTCCACTTCTTCATTTGGTTTTGTGATTATAGGAGATTTCTATTATCTACGCTCAATATTTTCTGAGATTATTGTCAACTACAAAATTCTTCCATCCTCGGTAAAGTTGTGCTTGAGGTGACCCATTTCGCTTCTTGAAAAGGCAAAGTCGCACGCTCCATGCATTCGCAGACAACTGAGTTCGAAGAATCACCCATTCTTCAAATTTATCACCATGTTCTTCCACGAAGCATACTGGCACATACTGAAGACAGCAAATTAATGAAAAGATTCAGCATATTCTAAAAATGGTATGGTTCAATTGACACGTAACCAACAAACTCCAAAATAAGTTTTGACTGTCAAGTTTAACTTACTAGCTGCAGTGCCCGACGTTGCAATGCTTTACGCGTGTGTGAAAGAACCTTAAGGAAAAAAAAACACTTGGACACTTGCAATTCTGCAAGAACTTGGGACATATCTCCCGTTATCCATAGCATATTTGCGTTGGATCTAGCCTCATGTTCACCTTGCTCACAATAAATGCCATCACTTCACCTTTGTGAAAGACAGAAGCGTATCATTTCAATTGAGGAAACTCCGTGATCACTAATGTGCACTGAGGCATGCTAGAGGTTTTGAAACGCAGAGAAGCAAGCAAAAAAGTACAAGAAACCTCATGGGAAGAAAAAAAGCACTTACTTCTTCGGTAGCAAGGCAATCCTCCCGAAAGCTACTTACATCACAAATGGCAACTTGAGTTCCGGAGAACTACTTGTCTCAATATTTGCAACTTCCTGAATGCATTTCTGCAACTTAGTGGGGGCAATGAGAACTCCTTCAAAGATAGGTCAAATACACAAATCTGCTATTCATGCAAATCAAAGTTTAGCAAACTTTCAGCAAGCCCAAATAGCACATGATGCCAAGACAAAGCAAGATAGAAGAAAGAATGCTTGCCATAGAGGATTCACGTAAACTCCATGAACTGCCCAACTGCATCTTCAAGTCACAAAGCGAACCAAAACTGGGAGATTGAACGGGAGAGGCAATCCCTCTAACAGTTTCTACATCCCAGAAATCCTGCAATTCAGATCAAAAGCCACTGTCTCATTGTTTTCATTTGTTTTCATCTAGCTAGAACCTTAAGTTCCGAATGTGATAATTTGAAACATGAAAGGATCAGTCACCTGACACTCATCAAACTCCTCATGGGCTTGCTGCGGTACCAATTGTAATTTTTGAGGCTTGGTCATAAAATCATGCACATTCATTAATTGCCAAGCTGCCTATTATATGAGTCTCGAGGAGATCTACTGAAAAAAGTGAATCTTTACGGTATCTCTTGCTTTCTAAGAAGCTTTCATTGGAAGTCATCCAGACTCTTAATGTACCCTGATATTTCCCTTTATCTCATGTAAACATGTTGCCAAAACTAAGCAAACTAATATAACAGGATCCTGAGTCTCAAATAGTAATCCTAAAAGTGAGAAGTGCTTCACACAACCAATCTAATGACAGTGATACGAAAATTCATGCTCAAACCCATTCAAAGAGGAAACTGATATTCCTGAAGTGTACATACGGTCCCCCAAATTGGCAATCCGAATAAAGCCCACTTCACAATTCAGTAGAGGTGTAGCTTCACTGACCTCACCTGCACGCTTTGAACCAGTGATACATAGAGAAGTCCTCCTCTTGACTGGCTTGCTGCATTGATGCCCTGCGGGGGGATGAAGCAAGGGACCCTGGTGTGGTATACTGGACGGAGTTGACGTACTAAGCTCATTGCTGCTTTGGTGATTAGTTTCAGAGTCACCATTGTCGAGAATTTTAAGCATCGTTGACAACTGGTTTGTGCTCCAATGCTGAAGTTCTGAAGCCATGGAATGAAAAACTCGAATTTGCGACTCTCTATAAAAATAAAAATAAAAAATTTAATTAGGGACTCGATCTTAGGGACTCGATCGAGTATTATCGCAAGCCTAACAGACGCAGGAATAACGATCTCAATAGGCTGCAATTCTAAGATAAAAAAATCAAGTAAAGATAAAGAGTGAAATGATGACGAAAATGGACAAAAGCTCCAAAAGAGATTTCAGTTGCCGAGTACCGCAGCTCAACCCGTTTCTTAAAATCTTGTAATTGCTGTCTTTCAAGCAAAAGATCACTTGACAGTGCTTCCACCTTCGACTCAAGCACCGCATTCCTCTTTTCAGCGTCCTCTCTTGCCATCTAAAGGGAATGCAGGGTTGACAATACTGAACAATGCTGTACTCAACTAAATTGTTTGCTATATATAGTATCCAAAAAGTACATGCCAAAAGCATAGGAAAATCAAGGCCATGCTTATAGGTTGATGATGTAATGTCAAACCTACGTTGTGGCCTATAAATTAAAGATCAGAGTAACACTTTCAGTAACTATAAAAGACTAGAAAATGAATGCACCTTCTCGTCCTGCAACTCTTTGAACGTTTGCTGAAAATTGATCTCCGAATCCTCCGCTCTCTGAGACAAGAAATCAAGACATCATTAAAATTCTAATCTATAAATTGATATTGTAACTTAGAGACAATATAAACAAATCATGCAATATCTGCAACGACTGAAATTAACAAACAACATTACATTGTTTTCAAATTAGAAAACCCGATGTACCTTGATAGCATCGTTTTTTAGCTCTTCTTGACAAACAGCAGCTTCCTCGTAGCGCCTCAAAATTTCCACTGCTTCTGTATGAATGCGCTTCAAAACTGAAAACTGCCCCAACATCTTCTGCTTCTGCGTTATCCATGCTCACCTTCTAAAACAATACACTAAACAAATATCTGGTGTTAAAATCTTGCCAACATTTAATTTTCATGCCGCAAATGATTTCAAATAATAATTCTCAAAGACCTTTGTTTAAGAAATTTCATTTGCCTGCATTCTCACCATGCGCAACGTCGGGTGGACTGCAAAGACTTGCAACAGCAGTGCTATTTTTCATCCTTCTGCCGAACCACGGACAGGTCTTCTAAAGCATCGAGATAAATCTTGATAGTTCAAGAAGACTGCATTTACACGATCTGCAAATTCACCTTGCGATAATCATTGTAAGAGTAACGCACATTGCAACGCAACTCGTTGAAGAGAACTACTACCTTCCTTTCGTGAAGATGGACTGGTTTCTCAAGCTCACCTGGCATGCTCAGAAATTTCTTCAATTTCTTTTCAACTTGTGTAAGCGCTCAAAACAGTGTCAGTCTGAGGCTGTTTAGTAGACATACAGCTATAATTATTGGACATGAAAAATGAAGAGGGGAGATTTACTTTATTCTAGGCTTCAATTTTTTCCTTCCAGCAATTCAGGAACTCCTGAGCCTCTCCAGCTGAAGCTTTAGAGCTATCAATGTAATTTTTTTTCTGCTGGTGATCTCTGCATGAAAAATAAAGTCCAACGGGTTAATGATCATTACTTGCCTCTTTGAAAACAAGAGCAAATTCAATTCAATTTTAGTAAGTCGATGGTAGCACTAAGGTTGGTGATGCTGCGCACGCTCTCAGGCTTGAAGATTTTCACTGATGAAAAGCCGGCCACCCCAGTGACTGGCATTAGTTTAGAGATGGCATGAACAGGTGCCAAATTCCAAAAGATTCTTCGTAAAGCTCAGGGCAATCTATGCATGACATGAAATGCTGGCTGAACGAGTTCGTCCCTGTTTCTTGAAAGTTCTACGATATCAAACTTTCAAACACGTCTCCGCAAATGTGCAGGCTAATGAAGATAATTTGAAATGCTCTCTATTACCACCGTTAGTTAAGGTAACATTGAACATGCACAGTCGGTAATGGAGCATTAGACAGAAATTGAGTAACTCACAACTTAAGCTCAATTGAGAACAGAGACCGAGTAACTCCTCATCGCCTAAGCACAAATGCAGTGCGCACTGTGTCTTTCCCCTAGACTTGAGCACTAAATTCTCATAAACGGGCCACACAGCTTCCGTGGTAGGCTGTATCAAATGCCGCTCTTCCAGTACGATGTTCGCGTCGGCTAGAAGATAGAAGAGATCTCATGCGCCTTGAGGGATGGGAAACAAATATTGATTCATTTTGGCGAATCGGCAAAAGCGTAACAACCTCAATGTAGTCAATTCCTGGCTCTTCAAGGATCGTGTAGGAAGCATGAAATGCAAACGATTGTGCGCAAGGAAGTAGAATAGAATGAAGTCAGTAGGGTTGTGAGCTCTGCGGCTATGGTGCTCTTCTTCATACAAAGCAAAAGAAACAAAGGAAAAGTGGTGAATTCTAATTTGAGAGAACCAAAGCGAGATTCGCGAGAGAGACCGATGCCCTCAAAAAGTGCCCGACTGTCCGATTGAGAATTTGCAGCACTTGAACATTTGCAGGCACTTGGGGGTTCTCGTTCAGGGGAAAAGTGTTCATATAACGTGCGTATATTGTTGTAAGCAATATACTCATCACAATATGGATTGTAAAGATCAATGCATAATTCTACGTTCAGTGATGTTTTGGATGAAAATCCACCTTATGTTATATTTATAAACTTATTTCATTCAAATTTGATCATTTCATTAATAATTCTAGAAATAATAAAATTTTCTCTATGAAAAGTAAAATGTAAAATTTATTGGACTAAAAATTTGTACAGGAGAAGACTCCTAACACTAATTTGGATGAGCACTACATGAATGTGGTCTAATTAGTGTGACCATTTGGATAGATTTAAAATGAAAATTTGGTAAAAGTTGGATAATAGTTGTAATACTCAAATTTTAAATAATATTTATAAATCACATTATATTGATTTTGTCTAATTGAATAATATGAGCTTTTTTTTGTAGAAGTAAAAGATTTCTTTTCAATTTGGCCCTTGAAACACTATACTACCACATTCTAAGGCTTGAACAAATACTTAAGCAACCATTGGGACTGTGAGTGCTAATTAAAGGTGATCCCTATTTGGCAGTTTTTATACTAATTAATTGTTGACTTTGCAAATGGTATAGGTTAATAGATACTACAATTCAAAAAAACAAGCAAATTGTTTGGTTAAATTAGGATTTATTGGTTGATATTTTTTGCAAATGAAAAATAGTGATTCAAACAAAATTAAAAGATTGTTTAAATTTGTAGTTGAAACTTGTGTTTTGAAGATGAAACATTAAAATACTAGACAAGCTTGCAAATTGCTGGATCAAAAAATTAGTTGGATTATTTGCCCTTGCAAATGAATCTATAGAATTAGGGTTGTTTTTTTCCTTCATTAAGACTTTATCCTTTCTTATAAATTAATTGTTTCCACAAGTTTGGAGATAGTTGTATAATATCCATTAAATTAACCCAACAAGTCATCTAGCCCATAAGCACTACAATCTATTTTTTACACTATTCAAATCTACATCTTCATTTTTGCAAATCTATTATTAAACTATATTCAATGTAATTTTAACTTGGCATTCTTCTACAATTGTAATTTTAGAAGATTAGTTATATTCTAATTAGACCAAAATCAATTAGTAGATAGGACAAGAACTTGATAAAATATCCTTATAAGTTAGGACAATTTTTATCTAAACAATAATACAAAAGAAACAAAATATGATTTTTCTTAGATTTTCAAAATTAGATTTCAAATTCTATGGCTTGCCAAAGTTAGAATAAAATGGAGACCTTGAGATGTACCACTAATCCAAAATCTGTATGATCACTATATTTACATTTGTAAAATCAATACAATCATGCCTATGTAGAAGAGATGATTCTAAAACCTCTACCAAAAAAACTTTGATTCTTCATAGCTTTTACATGAAGCATCCAAACATTGTGTTTTTTGATGTCTTAAAATTTCTTTCTACTTACTAAGATAAAAAAGTAAAAACCTATCTATTTTAGTAATAATACATTTATAAGTTGATGGCCGTGCATTATTTTAGTTGATTTTTCAAACTACCAATTGTTTCAATTGTGGTTCTTACACTTTCCATGGACATACCACCACTGCTACATTGTATGATATGCCTCAATTCTCTTGTAGTAGTAGATGCAATCCATTCCTTCTCCATAGTCTAATTCATCAATACAATCTTTATTAGAAAATACTTAAAAAGAAGAATTCTAATATGCAAAGTGAAAAGGACACAAGACCACCAATACCATGTACTAGCATATCTTAATGTAAACAAAATTACATCTATCCACTTGAATTCTCAATCTTTTACAATTCTTTGAGAATCATTTCATTTTAAATGTACCCAATAACTCCTAAGAAAAAATAGAGACAAAGTACAAACAAAAACCCTTAAACTCATTCAAAATCACATATTTTTAAATGCACCTACTCTCATTAGTAGATAGAGGAGCCAATCCAACTCCTAAAGTTATCTATTTCCTTGTATTGTGCCTTGAAAATCTTTGGTGTAATAATCAACAAGAAGTTGCAATTTGCCTTTCGTTGCCAAGTTGAGCATTGCCTTTATCGATGATGAAGTTGACCATTTATATAACCAAAGTGCTTTCTTCACCAACTTTTGTCAAAAGTCTAGGGATCTTGGATTCTTTTTTAGGCACCAGATCCCATGGTCCATTCTTAAGAACCTCTCTCATGCCCATCTTGCATCAAACAATCAACATTTAAGGAATATATGTTGTCTATGGTACATTGATTTGGGATTTTTTCCCTACACTCTTTTGACAATAAACAATATAGTTTCACACCGTTGTAAACACAAAGTACTGGCAATGCAATACACTTTTTCTAGTTACTTGTCTTGAGACTGATAGACAAGGTGTTTGAACCCTTTTGGATTTAGTGGATACTGTTTATGATGTTAATGCGGGACTCATCACCCTAAACCCTTATCTCTCTATGTTTTCAAAGTCATGGTTGATTTCCTTACACTATTGTAAAGCTCAATGTTATGACTTTTGATGTGTTTGTGCAACCAATTGGATCGATTTGTAAGAGTCACTCACCCTCAGCCATAGACTAGAGCTAGACTTTGATGATAAAATCAGCACTCCTTGAATTGGACGGGGTTGCACTAAATAGAGCAATTGCAACCATTAGATTAGATGTTTTTTGATTTGTTTAAGAATTTTGCAGTAGCAGCAAACAGTAGTTTGCGGACAGAGTAAACATTTGGAATTTCCAAGGTCAAGCACAACTGGCAAGACCACATTCTGCATGCCAAAGCCCTGCCTCACTTCCGGGGCATTTGATAGCTTGTTGACCAAATTCCTGAGCATCCACAGCAAGCTGATTGCAATTTAATATTAAATTACCACAAGCCATTTATTATAGGGAAACTTTTGCTTGAATGTGGAGCTGGCAGCGGCTTTAGCTTGTCAAATTGGTATTTAAGGTCAAATATGCTAGCAATCCTTATTCCATACAATCAAGTTGAAATTTCTTTTGTAAGTTGAGTCACAACGGAGGTTAAGCACAGACAATACATTACTGATTGAAATACTACTCAATGATCCGGTTATATTTCATTCAACTACCTGTAAATCTTTCATTGATCTCACAAAGAAAAAGCTGCCATCACAATCATGTCATGTGGTAACAATGTATTCAAGCTAGTCAAGATTTGACAACCTTGATGAGGAGAGGCTCCAATGATCAATTCTAAAGTTGTTTTGTAAATAACGAATCATGAGTACTGTGCTTGCAAGTATTCTCATGCGGAATGTGCTCATTTTTTTATGACTATTTCCATCCAATTAACCACCCAAACAATTTAGAAGCGGTGAAGTGTTTGTTGAGATTTTTTTGGTACAATTGATATCCCTGTAGTCTATAGGCTTTGCTCTGAATAGGTTTGTTGGATCATTTTGTTTGATGTTGTTTAGATAACCTTCAATGGTACTTCAGTGTATCCCACAATTACTCCTCTTACAAATTTATCTAATTGTACTCAGAAGGTTTTGAATTTGAAGTTGAGCATTGTGTTCAATAGCAAGAGCTAACTTGATGGTGGCAAAATCTTCCATGTCTTACAATGATTTTGAAAGGTTAAATTGTACAAGATTTACTTTTCTTATTCAAACAACCTCACCATTAGGATTTGTGTAAACACTTCAATTCCATCTTAGAGATAAACATCACTTGAATTTCCCTTCTATCTTGCACTTATTTCTCCTTTAAATTTCTTTATACAATGCAAATCAAGTGATTTTCCAGTATATTTCTTTCCACAAACTCATAAATTAATTTTTCAACACAAAAAAAGTAATGTCAAATTCTATACTACCAAATTGACTTTTGAAAAAAATGACTTTTGAAAAAAGTTGGTGAAGAAAGCACTTTGGTTATATAAATGGTCAACTTCATCATGGATAAAGGCAATGCTCAACTTGGCAACAAAAAGAAAATTGCAACTTCTTGTTGATTATTACACCAAAGATTTTCAAGGCACAATACAAGGAAATAGATAACTTTAGGAGTTGGATTGTGTAGTATTTTTGTTGGAATCTGATTCTACTCAATCAAATCTGAGTTCAAACACCAGGGACTGAGGTATGTAAGGCTAATGTAGTGTGTTTAAAGGTCACAATGTACAAATGTGCAAGATTCAGAGACTTATTCACTCTTATTCCCTCAAAAGAAAATCAAAACACCATTCATACTGTCCATTAATACATGATATATAATATTGTCTGACACATGAAGTCACAGTCCTATCTAATGTGCTACTGGCTCATGGCAATAGTTCTGGGACAATAGTTCAATGTGGACTGACTTGTGATAAGTACATGTGCAATACTAGACTTATAGACTATATAAGTAATAGTATTATTAATATTAGTATTTAGCAAAAGAATAAGATATTGGGTTTTAGATTAACTCACAATATGGGCAACCTTCTGTGAATAGGTTCACTTCATGAGCAACCTTCGTTTTGGCATTTGGAGCTATGGCAGTACATTGTTGTTTTCCATTGCAATTATTGTCATCAATTTAGGTACATTATGCATCCTTATTTGTTGTCATTTGCATTTGTTTTTCTCCACAAAGTAGGTTGTTGTTGCATCATTTTGCAATTGAAGTTTACTTGGTGTAGCGCTTAGTTCTCCTGCTCTGCTGTAGCGCTTGGTGTAGGTTTGAAAATTTGTTTTCTGGTCCTTGCTTGTAATAGGATAGCTGTGGCCCTGTTAGGAATGAAGTACATTGCAGTTTTGTTGAAGTTGTTTATTCAAAGCAGTGTAGCTAACGTTGCCAAAGATCAGGTCTCTGTTTGCTAGTCCATTTCCTTTACATTTGTGAAATGTGGAAAGCATAACATTTGTGAGGCCTAGATGTTTGTTGAATTGCGGTTGCTTTCTAGTTGATTGTGTTTTGTAATTTAAAATGCTGTAGTGAATATAATAGGAGCACAATTGCACAAATAAGGAAGCAATAGCAAAGCATGTAGCTGCAGCCGGGACATTTAAGCTCTAGCATTCAAGCAAGCAAGCAAAAACCAGCTCATAGAGATCAGGTATCATAAACAACCATATTCTCTTGTGGATTTAGTATAAAAAAGAAGAGGACCCTATAACCGCGCAGTCAAAAGCGTCTGAGGCGAAGTTCAGACTCGGCGGTTTGAACCCCTCCAGTGAGTGAAACCAAGTTCAGACCGCACGGTCTGAACCCAAGTGCATTGCGAGGGCATGTTTAGAACGTGCGGACGGAATTCCTCCAGTGAGCGGAACAAGTTCAAGACACACTATCTGAATCAAAGTGAAACGCTAGGTCAAATTCAGACTGTGCGGTTTGAACCCCATCAGATAGTAAGAGCAAGTATAGACCGCCCGGTCTAATCTCAAGTAGATAGAGGCTGCACGTTCACACCATGCGGTTTGAACCCCATGAGATTGCGAGAGCAATTAAGTTCAGACCGCACGGTCTGAATCCCATTAGAGAGTGTTCGTGTACTCATGATCTAAGGCTGGAATCATTGTTCTATGTTCCCCCTCACAAAACGATTCAGGTTGCACGGTTTGAACTAGATCCTCGGCGATAGGAAGATAATCAAAACAGAAAAAGACATGTGAACAAGCTCGTAAATAAAAAGTTCGAAGGAAGACCAAACGATCTGATGTCACATAGACAGAACTCAGTTTCAGACTGCGGTCTGAACCCCATGAGATAGCAAGAGCAAGTTCAGACCGCACGGTTTGATGTCCAGTAGTCAGAGAGCGCAGTTTCAGAGCATGCGGTCTGAAACCCGGCAGATAGCAAGAGCAAGTTCAAACCGCACGGTCTGAACAGAGTATAGAGCAAACTTCCATTTATTACTATAGGATGAGCATCATTATTTCGAGTTCCCAATCACAAAATAGTCTAGACCGCATGCTATGAACCAAATGCCTTGCAATAGAAAAAAAACTGGAATAGAAAACAACATGTGACAAAGCTAGTAAATACAAATAAAAAAAACGTAGACCTCAAACAGTAGTAATAAAACAAGCAGTGCTTAAGTTGATTCAGTCATTTTAGACCGTGCGGTTTAAACATCAAACAAAGAATACGACGAAAATATACATGTAGCCTAAATGGTACAACTTCAAAAATAGTCATCTCCAATGTCATTACACTAAAACAAAGTTCTGAATGCGGAGAGGACAATCTCGCCCTACACTAGATGCAATATATAAAAGCAAAAACGACTCCGATTTAGACCATGCGGTCTGAACTTGTGAAGAAATATAGTTCATTGTTGACAAAGGGTGAGGAAACAATTCTCAGGATATATAGTAGCATCAAATCTGACCGTACGGTTTAATCCCAGTACAAGAGTATTTAAAGTGCACCGCACAAAAAACCAACCGGAGATCATTCTTGAACAATTGCAATCGAGATTGAACCTGGAGCATGTCCAAAATTAGTAATATGAATGAGGTTTAGACCGTGCGATCTAATTCCATCTGGACCGCCTCTTCCGGCTCCAGCGCCATCCGTCCCCTGAGATCGTCCCACTCGGGTGGCCCCTCCAGCTTTGGCGTTTAGAGATGTTCAGACCGTGCGGTCTGATCTTCCAGCTCTCACATCTTCTACTGAAGTCGGAGCCTCAAGTTCACTCCCTAATGACACCACTTTTGTGTCCATACCTCTGAGGGTGTAGGTGGAAGAAATGCAGGGTATCTTGAATGGGTTGAAGGCGAAACTCTCTAAGGAGCAATTGACAGTCTTGCAAAGGACGAGGTCCTAGTTGTCGCGGCTACCTTCAGAAGCGCCTACGATGGGCATGCTCAAGAGGATTTCCAGCATGCGTGCCCACCTGAATGACTTGAAGTGTGCGCCCCACCGTCAAGCCTCTGCTAAGGAGGACGAGAGGATGACGACCATCACAATGCTGTAGTTGAATGTTGACAACCTGAGGTCGGAACTTCCGCCGGCAACTATAGTAGAGTCTACATATGCGGACCACATTTGCAAGATGCAGCAGCAGATCGTCTTGGCGGAAAAGAAGAGCAAGCAGGCGGAAAAACAGCACGTCGTCATCGACTTGGATGACGTCGATTAGGAAGAGATCGATGCGCAAGTCGCCGCTGCAGAGAGCGCAAGGCAAGAAGAGTACAGAAGGTTGATCGAGGACGCATCCGAGGGCATGGGGCTGTTGTCCTCGGTTATTTTGGGCGATGGTGGGTCTTCCTTGGCTGCAAGATCCGCAAGGGAGGTCGTGACGATGGCAAACCCTGATGGAGAGGACGTCAAGAAAATCAACTCGAAGCAAATTGTGATGCAGGTCAGGGAAAAGACCCAGCAGCAGGCGGAGTGGCAAAAGAAGGTTGACTTTTTCCTCAAGGAGAAGAAGGAGAGGAATGCTAGGGAAGTGCGGGAGAAGGAGGAGAGGGAGGTCAAGGAAGCAGCAAAGAAGATCAAGCACGCAGAGAAGAAAATCAGAAGGGAATAAGAAATTGTAAGGTTCATGATGGAGGAAATGAAGAAACAATACGGGGTTCCAGTAGGTGTGCCCTTGACTTTAAGCCCCCTTCCTGCCAGCGAGCTGCACAACGTGTCAGGGGTCTCCACGGGAAACTCTCCTTTGGCGACCGCCTTCGCAGCTGCCTCGGGACTCCGTTGACTAGCATGCACGAATCCCACAGATGTTTCGGTGAGTGGCACTCCCGACCAAGAGTACGATGACTTGGCGCTGAGTCAATTTCCTTTTGTGCATGTCGTTAGCCCCTTGCATTGTGTGAGCTTCGACGACCGGGAACCCTTCAGCTTGGAAGTTGACTTGGGAGACGTGGAGGTCTCGTTCACTAACTTAACCGAGCAGTATGCTGCTCCGTTGCTACAGGCCCCGCACGCTCCAAGTCAAGTTGACATGGGGCACGATCAGGCTTCCGTGAACGTCCAAGGTCAACCTTTGCCGGTGGAAGGTCCGGCCCCGGTGCGGCGAGATGAAGATATGGACGAGCAGCCTGCAGTGGACTCTCCGCCAAGGACAGATGAGGCTACCGCGGTCGGTAACCCCTCTACGTAGCTCCCATCATTCTAGTTAGGCCTGTGAGTGTAGACGCTATGTGGTATGTTGGGCCGATCGCAGGAGGACCGGACAAGTCTCAAGGGCCGCATGGCCATAGTTGTAGGGGCTCCAATTTTTGCACACGTCGGCTTGTGGTGTAGTTGTTGCGCACCTTGAACTATTTCGAGAAAAACAATCCAAGTTGTAATTATTGTAAAGTACAGGTAATATATGAGATGGTTTTTTTGTCGAGGCGTCCCTCTGTCCGGTGACGCCCGTCGGGTCGTTGTTAATGTATGTTGTGCAGTCCAATTGCCGTTTTCTGAGCAACGTAGCCACTCTCCTACTATATTGCCATTCAGGGTGACCGTGCTCTCGTGGCAGACAACGGGGTTTCAGTGCCCATGCTGCTCACGGATCAGCCACATCGTTGATCGAGTTCCCTTGACCAGCAACAGGTGTTGGTCGTCCCTCCAATCCAGATAGAACTGTCTATGGAAATCATCAGTCCGGATGCTACGCAAGTCCCTCCCGTCCCCTCGGAAGAAGCCCACGATACAAGAAAGGTCCTTGCGAAAGGCGCCCCGTTGGCTGCTGTGGAAGTGCCCTCGCCTGTCGCGGCCATGCCTATCGCGAATGTTCCCGACAAGGTAAGCTTGCAGTCTCTATCCTTTGTTAGCACCCCACATCCCAAGTTGCATGCTGTGTAGACGTATTTGTCCGTAAGATTCCTAGTTTGAGAGAGGGGTTTTGGTCGCGCAGGCAGTGCTTGTCCAGCCACGTTTGCAGCCTTTTCTTCTCTTAAGTTATCTTGTCGTCCTGGAGGTGGAAGGGGTCCTATGCCGCATCGAGCACGTGGGGTGCAATCGGGGCGAACCCATTCCTGCCAAAGGGGCCAAGCCGTGCGATTTGGATTACAAACCTGGGAAACGATACGTATTCAGGGAGTACACCTTGGATTGCCGTCCCGGCATGCCGTTCTTTCTTGATGGCCTCACCAAAAGGTTTCATTTGGCCGTGTGGACCAAATTGCCGGCCGCCGTGGCAAAGCTTGTGGTCGCATTCCTCTTCCGCGATAAAGACATAAGTAAGGTGAATTTGCTGATGCTGGAGGACTGCATCTCGCTCGTGGAAAAGAGACCGTGGTGGAATTGCACGTGTGATCGCTCGCCTCTTTCTTATTCCTACCACTACAGGGCTTATCTTCTTGGCGAAGTCTGTGATTGTACAATTGTAGAAGAACAATTCCTTGGATGTCCCAGCCACCCGGGCAAGCAGATGCAGCTCAAGGTTTTGTACAAGTCCGTGTGGCAACAACCGGCTTTCTGCTCCAAGCACTTCATCGCCAATCCCTCCAACACCTTGCTCATCGATCACAGCCCCCATAGCTGCCTCTTGAATCCCTTCTACAATGCCATAATCCCCAAAAAATAAGTCGGCAATGAGCAAGACCACTTTCTCCAGTCCTTGTTGGCCCCGTATCTCAAGCGCTTGGTCGAATTGGGCCGCAGCGTCACTCAATTCGTGTCCGAGAACCCCCCGGAATTCGGGATTACGAACCCCCCCAGGGATTTATTTCCGGATTATTTTCGAGCGAAAGTGTGTGCAATGGTCCAAGATGAGTCCCTCGTATTAGCTTGGCCCGGCTTTGTTGGAAACTACCGAAGGAACACTCATGCTACTTTCCCAAGATGAATCCCTTGATGAAGAAGAAAATTGGACGAGTGTGCAGGCTCATTAACGTGCCCATGACCTCCGCATCTCTGGTGCGCATGGAGTGCGGCCCGTTTCTAAATGGGTCAAGCGGAGGCGGATCCATATGACGGAGGGAGTGGGCTCCTCGGACGACGTTGCGGCCCTCGACGATGCCGATTGCCAGGACGTGACGTTGAATTCTCTTTAAGAGATTTTGCAAAGTGGTCCGGGACGACCCTAAACTACCGCATGGAGGGTGGACGGGGGATGGCGAGGACCCCTTTGTTCATCGCACGGACCTCACTCAGTCCACGTATTGCACGCATGGGTTGGAGTTCTCACAGTCAAACGGATGAGGTATTCCCCCTCGTTCACAAATTGTGAACCATTTCTAACCACCTTTGTCAGTGTTTTAATGATAGCAAGGATAGTTTTTCCATTAAATTTCTTCTCTTCAATATTTGTATGTTTTGCCACTTACGATACCATCTAGAATATGACCCTCCTCGTTGGCCCCATTGTGCAGGTTCAAACCTCCCGATCTGAACTGAGTCGGCGGATCTTGCCTTGGCAACGGACTAACTTCGGAATGAGAGTTGGACATTCGGGTGTGAAGATTGCACGACGTTGAAATGGGACGCGAGCAATGATCGACAACCAAGGAGTGCTTGCACTTGTGAACAGTCAAATCCATCGCATACGGCGCATAGTTTATGTCGCAAGGTGAATTTCTAATTTTTTCTTTTTTTTCCTATAATTGTGAAAGAATCCGGTTTCAGAGGTCTGGAACGGATTAGGAATGACCGGAACGATAGAAATTAACAGCTTGAATGATATATGACCCTAACCGGTTCCCAAGTAGACCGGAAGAGGATAATCCGGATGAGAGAAAGTAACCGGATTGGAACAATTCCGGAAAAAGAAGTCAGACCGGAGAAAGAGGTTAGACCGGATTAGAGTATGACCCGGATTAGATCTTGACCGGATAGGGACCGATACTATAAAAAGACTGGCGGTCAGTGACTGACACTTTTTCCAGACTTTTCGCCTCGTTATGCTGCGCGCGCCAAGAACTCTCTGAGCAGCTGAGTGTTGTGTGTTTGTTTGAGGTTTGGGGTTGCAAGTGTTTTGCGGACACCGGGCGGTGTGTCCTCGAGTTGGTGTGAGTGAGCTGCTGGTAGAACCGGGTGTGTCTGGAAGTTTGGAGAGCTGGACAGTAGTAGTTTTTTTTGCATTCCGGTTAAGATCAGAGTAGCTGAGAGGTGAGAACGGGACGTGCGGCTAGGAGAGGGTGAGGTAGAGACCGTAAGGATCCGGTCTGTGTCCATGCCTATCCTAAGGAAGAGCCGGCCATCCGTTTCACCCACAACTGAAGTAAAGTGTAGAAGAGTGGTTCCGGTCATCCCGATGGATGACAAGGCCAAGAACCAGCTTGTAGACGATCTCACCAGGATGGGCTGCGTGGGATTGTTTCACAAACCGTGGGGGTTCAAGGATGACCGGATGGTCAAGGAGTTAGTGGTCAAACTGTCGAACCAGTTTGACAACACAGTAAGAGCGAACCCTGCGCGCTGGACGGAAGATAATTTCCGTGCAGTGTATGATTTCCGGGCGGGAGGTGGAGGTTTAGCCCACCGGAAAGATGAGTTTGTCCGCGGGAAGTTCAAGGGAGAGGTGAACCCCAAGGACGGATACGCAGTAGCGGACTGCATTACGGACCGGGACCGGAACTTGTTACAGTTCCTGGTTCCAATCCTGTACCCGGAGAAGCCAACCAGGTTGACGATCTCCCTCGGTAACACCATTTTTGGAGCGCTGAGCGGAGAACGGAAGGCAAACTGGGCCCGAATTATCTCAGATCTGGTCTCGCAGTTGATTGGCCGGATTGGGAAACCCAAGCCATCCCCGTTGTGTCCCTACCTGTATCACCTGTATGAGCGGAATCAGCTCCTGACCGACACGGAAGAGAAAGAGTGGAGGACTCAGGAGGTGATCCGGAAATATGGGGAATCCGGATCCGATGACGAGGTTGAAGAGGACGCCTCGGAGCAGGAAACGGAGGAGGAAGAGGAAGAGGAGCCTAGGCCTCCTCAGAAGAAACAGAAGACAACATCCCCGTTCGGAAGGGGGATACCTCCGAAACCACATCCGGAAGCCGGACCATCGCACCCGGCAGGACAACCGGATGAGGGAGAAGCAGTGCCGTCGGATTTAGATCCGGCGGATCCGTTCAGCAATCTGATCACCATCCTGTGCAACGTACGCGCGGATTGGGAGGTGAAACGGATTGCCCTGGCGAAGATAGGAAAGTTGGTCGGGGCAGAACCGGATGCCCAGCTACCGGATCGGGTGGCAGAGTGCATCACGGATCCGGAAGATACCCGGAAACTTTCGGCAGAGGTACGTCGACTTCAGGAGGAAGTTGACCAATTGAAGGCGGAAATCTTCGCCTCCAAGGAAGACAAGGCCGCCACGCAGGAGATGGCGGGCGAGATGAAGATGTTGGTCGCGCAGGTGACGACCACACTTGGGGCATCCGGTGATGCCGCCACGAAAGCCCGGCTTTTTGATGCGGGTATTCATCAGGATAAGAAGCTGTCCGGAACCCGGATGGTAAGGATCCTGACTGACTTTGCAGAGCAGGTGGAGTTGACTTTGATCTCCGCCCGTGACGCAGCGAGCCGGATTGAGGTCAGCAGTCAGAGGCTGACCGGATCTCTATGGGGGAAAGACATCCGCCTTTCCGATCTTTCACTTCCGGATTTAAGTCTGGGAGTGGAGGAAAAGAGACCGACCGGAAAAGACACAACTCCTCAGTCGAAGAAGGTGAACCGGAAACTCATTGACTTAGATTCATCTCCGGATTTACCCCAAGCAACTGATGGAGAGAGAAACCGGAATCTAGCTGACGTTTTTGATCAGTTAGATCCGCAAGCGACAACTCCGCAGGAGTTGGGATCGGAAGGGAGAGAGCCTGACGTACAGTTAGAACCGGCTGTTTCCGATCCATCCCTGGACCAGGGAGCGGAAATGTTAGGATAGGAAAGTTTTGTAGGATTAGATCAGGATAGGACCGGAGTAGGAATCCGGTTGGATAAGGTCCGGAAATCCAGCGCGGATTTTCCGAGATCTTCTCCTTTGTAAATATTTTGTATTAAAGTCAGTTGCCGCGCGGGCGACTGGGGGGCTTTTTCTCTTGAATTTTGCGTGTCTTCTATTTGCTTCGTGTTGTTTGTCTCTCCCGAGTTTTGGCAGGGGTTTGTGGCACGGAGTTAGGAAAGTGTGCATTGTTTTATGAGTGATTTCTCCCCTTGGTGTTTTGTTTTGATTATAAGTGCATGTGAGTGGGTGATGAAGTGTTGGGAGTGTGTTTGAATTCCTCAGCACCTCTAGAGGATAGTATTCCGGGTGAGAAAGCTGTTGTAAGGCTAGGCGGATAGGGAGGGATTCCTTAGCTGCGCTAGAACTCCTGGGTGGGAAATCCGGTTGAGTGCCCGAGCATTGTTGAGGTCTCATTGCTGTAGCGGCAAATGGAAGAACTTTAGTTGGTGTTGGAACGGATGAGTGCACTTGTAGCCACCTGACTTCGTACGGATTGGGACTTGGCATCAAGGTCGTTGTAGTATGAGAGGATCGTACGGGGGGTTCTTGTGTGACCTGTAGTCCGGAATTCGTTTTGGGCTGCTGTGAAGAATCAAACCGGATCCGTGCTAGTGTAGGAACGATAGAATAGGAAAGTGGGTCTTCAGCCACTATAAGTCACGGAAGGAGCGGCGGGCCTGCCACTCTCAAAAGCAAGCGGCGAACCCTCTGATGGTGAAACAGAGGCAAAACAAACCAGATGGTAGCAGGAAGTTGATGTGAGAGGACCGGAGTGGATCGGTCTCAGGTAGTAACCGGATCCGGAAGTAGTGGGATCTGGAGGTTTGGCAGAATTGAAGGACCGGATAGCTAGTAGGATCGGATAAGGTGAAACCGGATTCTAGCTTTCTGGGTGTTTTGGTCTTTTCCGGTTAGAGACAGAGGACCGGAAAAGTAGGGATTGTGCCCTGACGGTAGTGTAAAGGCCATAATCACGTTAGATACTTCACAGAATCTCTTGGGTTCGATCTTTAGAGTCACTTTGTTATACTCTTGTGTGGTTTTTGGGAGTAAAACAGGGAATTTGCTTATCCTGTGCTGCGACAGTTTAAATCAATGAATGCTACAAAACCATAAAAACAATTGATTTGATATTTTTTTAATTAATACATATGACATTTTCTCAAAGAATACCCAAAAAATATTTGTACCAATTCTTTTGTGTGAGGGTTGCATCTCTTCCCCGTTATATATAGCATTGTACGTAGAATCATTTCTTCCTATGATTTGTAGCATGAGCGCATTATACGGCAGAGGACTATGGGATTGCTCCCCCATTATAGCATTATTTTCTCCATTCCTATAGGATTGTTGTACCCATGTGAGGGGGGTGACCTCAGCCCATATTACATAGGGGACCATATGAAGATAGACAAGCTTTTATGTCGCAAGGTAAAATTTTAGTTTTTCCTAGTTTACCACCTATCTTAAGTAAAATTCCGTGGTAAGGATCTAGAGCGGATCAGGGAGGAACGGAAAAGCAAGAGTAAACAGAAAGAATGAAGTTAGACTCCAAAACCAGAAATTATTCAGCCCAAAATTGAGAGTGGACCGGAATTAGAATAGACCGGATTAGAAGTAAACCGGATTAGGATCATCCGGATGGAGTTAGATAACCGGATTCAGTTAGTCCGGAAGATAGTATGAATTGGATCGAGAAGTAGTTCGGATTCGAGTAAGACCGGATTAGGTCTGAGACTATAAGAAGGTTGTCTGAACTAGATTAAACCTCTTTCTCAACTTCTTCTCGCTGTTACGCTGCACGCGCAACTACTTTCTTTGAGAAGTTGAGTGTTTCGGAGTTTGAGTGGTGAGTGTTGTGCAAACACAACCGAGTGTGAGTGTGTGAGAGTGGTGATAGGGTGACACTAGCACGTAACGCACTTTAGCGTAACTAGCCAGTTGAGAGCGGAGGAGAGAAAAGCAAGGAACGGGACGTGCGGCTAGGAGAGAGAAGTAGAACCGGAAGCGATAGTATAGGAAAGTTTTGTAAGTTAGGTTAGAACCGTAATAGAATCCGGACGGATAAGGCCCAAAAGTCCCGCCCGGATTTTCTGGGACCTTTTTGCCTTTGTAAATTTGTATAAAGTCAGTCCTCGCACGGGCGACTGGGAGTCTTCTTCTTGAATTTTTGTGTGCTTTCTACTTGCTTTGCGCCGTCTTGTCTCTCCCGAGTTTTGGCAGGGATTTGTGGTACGAAGTTAGGAAAGGATAGTGTTGATTCTATGAGTGATTTCTCCCTTTGGTATCACGGTTTCTATCTCAGGTGTATGTGAGCGGGTAGTGAAGAGTTGGGAGTAGACTTAGTTCCTCAGTATGCGTTGAAGTTTGGTATTCCGGGTTGGAAAGCTGTTGTAAGGCTAGGCGGATAGGGAGGGATTCTTTAAACTGCGCTAGAACTCCTAGGTGGGAAACCCGGTTGAGTGCCCGAACTTCTGTGCGGTCTCGCTGTCCATGTAACAAACGGAAGAACTTCTACTAGTGTTGGAATGGACGAGTATACTTGTGACCACCTAGCTTTGCACGGATAGGATCAGAGTGTCAAGGTCGTTGTAGTATGAAAGGATCGTATGGGGGATTCTTGTGTGACCTGTGATCCGGAGACTATCCGGATTGCTGTGAGGAATCAAACCAGATGCGTGATTAGTATAGGAGAATTAGAATAGGAAAAGTGGGTCTTCAGCCACTATAATTCACGGAAGGAGCGGCGGGCCTGCCACTCTCAAAAGCAAGCGGCGAACCCTCTGATGGTGAAACAGAGGCAAATCAAACCGGATGGTAGTAAGAGGTATGAAGGAAGACCGGAACGGATCGGTCTGAGGAAGTGACCAGGATTGGAAAGTAGTAGGATTTTGGTATTAGAATAGGAAAGTGATCCGCACTGTAAGTAGGAAAGGGAGGGAATCCGGATGCTAGTTTTCTGGGTGTTTTGGTGTTTCCGGTTAGGAGAGAGAGCGAGAACCGGAAAGTAAGAATTGATGTACTAATGTAGTTTAGGATTCACTATTGAGCTAGATACTTCACAGAATCTCGTGGGTTCGATCTTTAGAATCACTTTGTTATACTCTAGGGCGATTTTTGGAGTAAAACAAGGAATTTACTTATCCTGTGCTGCAACACTTTACATCAACAATATTTTCTTACGTACATTGTACAAAACTTCCAAATCGTAGAAAGACAATATTATTCTGTTAAATATACTCTAGTAAGCTTTCAAATTGTAGAAATTGAAATCCCTAGTACGTGTTGTTTGTTGTTCACCTTAATACTGCATTTTCTGGATTGTGTGAAATACCAGGAATGATGTAAACATCATCACCACTTGCACAATGCAAACGGGTGCCTATATTCCTTTCATGCCTCTACAAGGGCGTTCCAAGTCACCGCCATAGATCTTTGGATCGTGCTTGGTGAATGCACTGCTGATCGAGTGCTTGGAATTTCAATTTCACGCACTATATTCCCTTCAGGCATTCTACTATGGCCAAGCATTTTCCAAAGATCTATGATGGTGACTTGTGATGTCCTTGTAGAAACATATCTCAAGAACAAGGGGTTGCTTCCAATAATCAAGAGGAGGACTCCCACTAGTCAGCAGCACTGCTGCGACAATACCTGCCCTTCAAGTACGTGGAACATCATCATTGAGATCTCCTTTGTTCACTTGTGATTTCGTGGACAAGACTTGGATGGTTGAATCGGTGAATCATGTTGCTAAGTACCTCCTAGTTTAGCCCAAAGGGAGCTATCCAATGGGTAATCACGACAGTGCATGTCCATTGGATAGCTTATTTTGAGCTGAACTAGGAGGTACTCAACAACATGATTCACCAATTCAATCATAACAACTAGAGTCCACTCGCGGTCTACCGGAGGTGGTCTGCTCTACAACGGTTAAGCATTCTCTACGACGGCCAAGCATTTTCCAAAGATTTGTGATGGTGACTTGGAACGTCCTGGTAGAGACATATCTTGTTTCCAAGATATGTCTCCAATGATCTTGAACAAGACCTCCAATGGTTGGTGGCTCTGCTTCGACGGTACTTGCCTTTCAAGTGTGTGAAACAACACCACCAGAATGAATCCCGTGTTTAAAATGGGAGATTTTTGTGGACATCTACATCATAAAGCCGTATTTTGATGTCCACAATTACGAATAGTATGACATCTTGTTTGTGCAACGAGAAGGTGTTACAATGTCCGTTGTTGTAGACATCAGAACACGGCCTGATGCTATGGATGTCCACAAAAATCTCTCAAATTAAATATGGGGTTCTTCTACTGGACAAAGGCATTGCTTCAGCGTTACCTGCCCTTCAAGTGCGCAGAACATCACTAGAATGAATCCCTTGTTTAAATAGAGAGATTTTTGTGGACATCCACAACATCAGGCTGTGTTTTGATGTCCACAATTACGGACACTCTAACATCTTTTTGCAAAAACAAGATGTTAGAGTGTCCATTGTTGTGGACATCAAAACACGGCCTGATGCTGTGGATGTCCACAAAAATCTCTCTATTTAAACAAGGGGTTCTTCTATTGGACGAAGGCTTTTTTGAGTGGTGTGCTCCACTACGGCCAAGCATTTTCCTGACATCTCTTGTGTTGCCTTGTAGCGTCCTGATAGAAACATGGCTCGAACTCCCACTGGTCGGTGGCACTACTTTGACGGTACATGCCTTTCAAGTGCGTGGAATATCATTGAGAATGTCGTCTTGAAATGAAGATGACAACAAGATGTTACGATGTCCGTAGTTGTTGACATTGAAATAACGCTACTTACTGGATGTCAAAAGAAATCCTTCAATTTCAACACGGCATTCTCATAGTGACGTTGTTCCATGCACAAAGCGAGTCGACGGGTCGACCAATGCATCTCGAGAGGCAACAACAGAGGTGGCTAGCATTGCATTAGATGAAGGCAGCCGCTTCTCTGGAGTGTTCTACTTCGACCATGCAACAACATGATGGGAAATAGGCCACGCATTTGGATAATTCAAGAACGTGGCCGGCAACAAGGAATGTTTTGCAACATTGTAGAAGCCCACGGTACCAGAGAATCAAGCGTGTCGATTGACGACCTCACACTACTAGCAAATTTGGTTTTGTTTTTTGATTTGGCCGCATGAATTTGGACAAAAATCAATAGTTTTTTGTTGATTTGAACAGGAAATTGTTGATTTTTGTCCAAATCAACGCGTCCAAATAAAAAAAAAACACAAAAATTGCTAGTAGCATCAACAACCTCAAGCGGACTCCAAAATCAAAGATGGACAGGTGGAGAATTCCATTATAATGGTGCATCGCAAAACAACCAGACCTTTTTAGATTTCAATTTGCAGTGTTTGAAATCCACAACTATCTTAGATGGCACTTTCTTGGTTCAGACCGGTTGGTTTAGAAATGGCTTATTTTACATTGCCAAGAGTGTTTATTGACAACAGAAATATCACTGACACCATTAGATTTGCAATATGATTGAGGAGACAAGTAGACAGGTTTAGAATGCTCTCCCTGTACTTCCCCATCACAACTTTGGAGGTGACTTTTTAGTGGACAACAGTGGACTGTAGTGTTATGTGATTTTAAATTTGCACCAATTCGTGGCCCTCCGTCTCTTCCCTCCATTGGGAAGAAGTTTTGGAGGCATTGGAGGTGCAACCATGATATACAAAAGGATGGATTCCAATTTAGAATCTCAATTTTTTTTCAATGCAATTATGTTTGTTTCTAGGAAAAAGCAATTTGCTGTTTTTGGATTCATTTGTTTTCTTTAGTGGCGCTATGCTTTCAACTCCATTTTTCAAGCAATTTCCACAAAATAGTGTGCTGAACCTCCAAAAAGCCAGTGCGTCCCTATATATTCACACTTGAAAACCTCTGACCATTCTCAATATTTTTTAATTGTAGTACAAAGTCGTCATCATTGTGTATTTGCTTCATGTTGAAAAGTCTTTGGTCTATGTTTTCCTGTGGAAGTATCCAGAAATGCAAAGCCTAGCTCCTTGCCGCCAAGGGCTGTCGAGCCTATTGGGGGTTCAATTCTCTGTTTTGCGTACCTAAACGGCACTCAAAAGTCTTTTTGGAAATGCAAGTGAGTGTGGCATACCTCTTCAAATTAACATTTCTAATACTAGATTGCCAATCTTCACGACCTCGACTCGTACAATAGCTTCCAAGGAGTGCCAAATTGACGTTGCGCGCATGATCAATTTTATAAACGGCACCGTTTTATGCCATATTCAAATCCCAAGCGTGCTGATTTGGTCCCTGTTGAACCCAAATCAACCTTAGTTCATGTATTTTACACTCCTCACTGCCATATTTTCATGGATTTTCCTCCTCCTGAAGCACCTCAAAACTCGCCATTTTAATGGAATGCAACCATTTTAACAAAATTGGCGTTTTTTCTTCAACTTTTCTAAGTCACCAGTATCGTCGACTCGACAATACCCACTCACATTTTCTGTCACAACATAGACTAATTGATTGTTCATCACTTTTGCAGATGTTTGGGCTTTACTATTATAGGTTCTGTGATGAGAACAATGCTAAAGGATACAAGAAGATATCACATCTAGCAAAGGGGATGGATAGGAATGACTATTTGTTCTCAAACTCCCCCTATTCGCTATCATATGTGCCTCTAGAGCCACAAGATCCAGCATTGCTACCTGTTGATTTGCCACCCATGACATTTGTATTGCCTGTGCAGCCTTCTCGACAGACTGTGGTCTCATCTGCCAATGCAGATCAACCTGATGACGTCGATCTTAGGCTGGAGGGACTGGGCAAGTACGGGACAAATACGTTCCAAGTCCATACCTGGATGCAGATTGCTGCAATTCTCCTTCACGTAGCTATGGCACACCTTGGTGAGGACAACGACTCAGATGCAAGTCCTACAACAAGTTAGATGACGACGACTCAGATGACAAGTCCTACAACAAGTCAGCCAGGTTCCACTCAATTTGAGGAGGAACCGCTAGAGGTGACACCGATTTATCGTGCTAGCGTGACGGAGCCTACAAAGTTGTAGGAGGTTGCGCAACCATTTTCTTCATCGAAGAAGAAAATGGTCATTCCTAAGAATGTTATCAATCTCAGTGACGATGACTTGTTAGATCATCCGCACTCCTCCAACGATGAAGATCAACCGTGGAGATTAGTTGCCCTATACAAGAGAAAGTCGACCATTCTTCCGTTGAGGCACGTCAAAATTGAGGGCGAGTGGTGGACCTACGCCAATGAAAGATAAAAGAAGAGGATTGTCAGGGACAAAGCTTGTTAGGAGGAGTGGAAGAGAAACAAAAGGGAAATAGCAAAGATGCGTGGAGAGAAAGACAGAGCATTGGCAGATGCAACAGCAAAGCTAGCTAAGTAGTCGGAAGAGGCAAACGAGAAAATCTGCAGCCTCCACAGCCAGATGAATGAGATGAAGAGCTTGATTGTCTCTCAGGCATTTCAAGGGGGTCAACAACAAAGCCAATTTGAATCGCAAAATCTTCTTGCGCGAAGATTGTCACCCATTTCCAAGGCCGGCCCATCCGCATTGCAAGAAGCCCGTGACTTCTTTAAAGAACCTGGACATCCTTGACTCGAGGATATGAAAGAGGCAGGCTTTGCAATTGAAGAGAGAGAAGCCTCTCAGCCACCCAACTCTTTGCAAGTGCCTTCTCCAAATGAGGCACAATTTGAAATTGTAATTTTGGAGACGCAACTAGGGAGTATTGAGGGGGCCAAACAAGGGGGACAGGGCTATTGTTGACTCGACAATACCTCTGTTTCTAACCAACCCGTGCCTGTGGGAGTGGAAGTAGTGTCTCTACAAAGTTCATCTCTACCTATCCCGCCTTATGGCAAATCTCAGGAGAAGCGTATGGAAATTGACTCCCTTCAACCGATGAGTGAGGAAAGATTGGATAATGGAGAGAACAAAGAAGAGGTCGAGACAAACGTGGGGGTGGAGGAGAATCTAGTTCTTCAAGCTTTGGAGCATGTCAAGAACTTGAACTTGCTCAGGTACAGCCCATAGATCTGTATGATTTCAATTGAGTTAGAGGTAATTAGTGTCGTGCATGTCTGTCTTTGTTATTGATTTGGAGTCGTTTTTTGAGTTTTTATTTATATTCTTACTGCTTGACATGAGGGGGTGGCCACTCCTTGATAGCATCCAGCGGACGTCTCTTGCAATGATTCCTGTAGTTTATTATAGCATACTGAATTGTGTACACTTTTGTCGTATTTAAACAAAAAAAATTCCAAAATGTATTATGTTATCTTTGTAAATAAAATGGGTGCATTCTCATACATGCTTGTGATTCCAAGTCTAATTGCTTGCTTTCCCTTTGATGTCTTTTTCCTCAACTCAAAAAACATAAATGCGTGCACTACCTGCTGCTAATCAATGTGGTACCTAAACAAAAACCACAATTGATTAATGGAACTCAATGCATCTTTTCATTGTTTGGCTCTCCCACTTTTGTATTTATATAGGTAACCTCATTTTTTTGTTGTCTTGCTCTAATTAGGTAGAATTGGAGGCCGCCAGAGAGGTCGTCCCTAGGGGAGTGTCCCCTCTAGGGTTGCGGCCGAGGAAGAAGTGGCTGAATCTGGTCTTAGACTTGAATTGGGGGCTATGCCAATCCGCGCACAAATCTATCATTGGCAATAAGCAGATCCACAAAGTCCAGGACCATATTCTCTACCATTGCTACCTGACTATCATCAGGTTGAAGGTAGTGTATACTAGACAGAACTTGGAAGAGTGTTTGAATGGGGTGTTTGAGTTCGCCAAGAGGATAGTGGTCTGGTCCTCTATGCTCAAATACAATGTTGAGCCCATAGCCTTGCATGTCTTTAGCAATTCATAGGGCAGGAATTTTGTAGACCCATTGAAACGCATCCAAGGATGTACCTACATTTTGGTACGAAAGTGCTGCTGCTAAAAGTGCTTTCCAAGGGGCTATTTAATAATCGAAGTGGTAGCACGTCTTTCATGCGGGACAACACCCTTCTCATTGATGACTCTCCCGAGAAGAGTGTCTACAATGAAAATGGGAATGCCCTGTTTTTAGAGTTGTGGATTCATTCCAAACGAAGGGACAACGTCCTCATGGCCGACCTCCTCCCGTGGCTCAGGAAGCTACATTTGGAATGTCTGCCGAGGCAGTTGTAGGCATACAAGGACGCCAACCGCATTAGTGTCAACCCGCTAGCTGCCTTGGACTACAAAATGACAAAAATTCTGGCAAGCATATGGACGTCTGCCGAGAACGTTGGGTCAACATTCGAGCTACCTAGGATCGGTTTATTGATAGAGCCATGTCGTTGTCGTACGCGTAATCTAGGCGTAAGCATCCTTAACACCAAAGATGTGCTAAGATGACTCGAATTATCGTCCCAGGAGATTCTAGTATGTTGTCGCAAGTTTTCAGGTATCCGGATTAACTCACAAACACCCAAGAGGTCCGTTCCTCACTCTTCCGGAAACCCACAATGTTCCGGATTCAATCCGGATTACTTCTCCAACCACCCAAGCAATCCGTCTCCACCTCTCTCTCTCTTCCGGATCCTACTACAATCCGGAAATCAATCCGGATCTAATATTTCCGGATCCGTCTTTCCGGATTCCAATCCGGTTTTCCAATTTCTGACCACCCGAAAGGTGATCCGATCAAATCCTTACTCTTTTCCGGACATAAATACTTTCCGGAATCAATCCGGATTCCACTTCTCAACACAAGTATGGTTTTTGATACCCCTGTTTTACCCTCAGGGGGTCTCCAGTTGGTCTTTAGAGGGGTTGGGACTCACCACTCATCTTTCTAACACTTCCTACTCACTCAAACTCACACACATGATCCGAATAAAGGTTTGTAATAGCAAAAGAGCTAAGTAACAGTCCTCACAACTATCCGGATGATCAATCCGGAAAGTAGGTCACTCAGAACCGTAGCGTACCTCCTTTACTACAACGACAGATCTATGAACATCCGGAACTAAGGGAATGACTTCCTAGCTTTCGACCGCTCATGAGGTTGGCAGACCTTCCGATGGGTGGAAATATTCCTCTGACGGTTGCTGACTCCCGTACGGAACTGTTCTTCAGCTTCCGGACTAGCTTCCTGGTCACTTCCGGACCTCCACCGGATCACCGTTACGGCAAATTAAAGGCACCGCGCACAGCTCCTCATTTGCAAATCTAAACTCCCCTGCAAAACACACTTAGTCTAATCCGGTTGCCAAAGAATCCGGATTCCTCCTTGTACACTCTCACTTACACACCAGCACACAAGTGAACATAGACGCGATACGCAAGAGAACGAACCCAAGGTGATCTCCTGGATGCTCCGATTGAATGACAAGGAAGGGAATGACAGGCCAACAAGCCGGCCTGCCCTTAAAAACCCAACGAAAAGCGGCCCAACGGCCCACACAAAACCCGGCCAACGGCCAAAAACCCGACTAACGGTCCTAATGACCGTTCCGGAAAAACCGGAGAGCCGTTCACACCCTACAATGCCGGAAACATGGGACCCACATCCGGATTACCCGTTCCGGAACTGGCTATCCGGAAATCCCTATATTTCCGGAAATTCCTAAAAATCCGGAAATCCCTAAAATTCCGGAACTTCCTAAAATTCCGGAAACCCCTAAATTCCGGATTCCGGATCCGTCTTGCACCCGGATCTGTAACATCCGTAACATCCATTCTTAAGCTATGTAGCGGTTCTAGGTTTCCGGAAAATGATTAATCTAAAGTTACTCCTAACTGAACTGGAATGTCTATACTTAACCAAAGAAAATGAAAAATTTACTCTATCCTAATCCTATTCTAATCTATTCCTACACTTTCTAAGTTTCCGTACTCTGACAGTCGTCAAAGAAACTAGGCAGACTCTGCAAGAAAATTTTGAAGATAATAGGCTACAACTGTTTTATACTTTGATTTTTGTATGCTACGTTCATTTGTAAACAAAAATAGAGTGTAACGTTTGAATTTAAAATGTTGTTTCTACCTGTCGCCCTTGTATATTTTTGCAGCTTTGTAATGCGTGGACATCTCTTGTATTCTTCTTGCATTGCAAGTTGAAACTATTGTTTTCAATTTCACCTCTCCTAAGCAAAGGTACACCAAGAGCCTACTTTCCGAATCTGAGAAATCCCTCTCCAAGCGCTCTGAATCTTGCGGAGGGAGTTGCAATACGGCTCCGATTTCCAAACCGTATATGCAACAATCCGCTGCCGATGCGGCTCCCGCGGCCATAGACTACTCCAAAGCTGACATCGAGGACGGCATCGTCGACAGTCTACCAAGTCAAGGACCAGTCAGGACATCAATTTGCTCTATGTCGCTACTCAAGCGGACATCTTCAACTCGAGCACGATTGTTCTCACCAACA
This sequence comes from Antitrichia curtipendula, assembly GCA_951230915.1. Classification (NCBI taxonomy): domain Eukaryota; kingdom Viridiplantae; phylum Streptophyta; class Bryopsida; order Hypnales; family Leucodontaceae; genus Antitrichia; species Antitrichia curtipendula. Next base: position 318,731 of record CATNWC010000181.1, on the reverse strand, counting down.
TTGCGAACGGATGCAACAACAAGCAGGAAGCTTGACCTGCCCAATGATGACGGCGCTAGGCATCCTCACCTTGAGGATGATCTTCTCGTCCCGCCATCGAAGCCGCAAGTACCTTATTGGATAAACTGAGGGGGGTGCTAGTCGAGAACCCTATTCCTTCTCCTCATTGTCGGCTCGATGATGATCGGCTGCGTTCAGCGCTATCCGGGGCCCCAAGACGACTTCTGTTTTGCCAGAGGATTGCCAAAGATCACCGCCAATCTCTTGGCTCCAAGTCTATAGGAGAAAGACTTCCGTATATAGACAATGTGAATACGACACTTCCTAAGCAAACTTGGAGAGGGATGAAATCGCTTTCTACCTCTGAGGTTTCTAAAAGCCTCCGCAAACCAAAGCGGAAAGACGGAGGATCTCTAAGATTGTAGGCTTCTCCGATGCGGTCAACTCTACACGTAGACCACCCTATTATTCTCGTCGCGAGGATATCTTGAGAGGCTTAGCGAGACTGAAATCCATGGAGACACCCAAAGAAGATTGTACATCCCATAGTCATGTTTAGGTGACGATAACAAGTTTTTGGAGCCTTGGGCTTCTGTGCGGTCTTACTATTAATAGAAAGTTAAATATAATACAAAAAAATATATAGGACAAAAGTGGAGTGCCTAGTTGTATAGTTGGCCTCTAAATTGCTACAATTGCATACCAAAATTATACAGGTTTATAATTCATTCACTAGCATTAGCTTTCTCAAATAGAATTGCATATTCTTTATGTAAACAAATTGATCATCAATTCATTTTTTGAAATCTTATTCTACTGCCTAGTTACTTGATTTCTAAGGTTACATGTTTCTTTGTTCTTCATATCAAGAATTCTTATTTCTTGTTTTATTACCAAGGTTGCTCATAGAGAAAGCAGAAATTAGTTAAGTGCATCCTATTCAAAAAAAATTTAAATTAGATTGTATTCATTGTTGACTTCAACAACTTTTGCTTCAAAAGTACTTCGCACTCAAAGTTGGCAAGTCTCAAAATGTTAAGTTTGTCTCAATTTAATGAATAAGGCCATTCATGGGGATGTCAAGGCACGCAATCTTATGGTTGTGCGGGGTACGCGGCCTTCTGTCCACCTTATTGATTTTGGCTTTGCGCGGTGTAGCAGTGATAGGGACATGCAGATCTATGGCAGAGCTTTGAAAGTTGTAGCGCCTCATGCAAGATGGGATGAGAAAGGAGTCTAGTGCAAGATATCCTCATCAGCAGCTTTGTTCTGTGAAGTACAACCACCTTCTTAAGTGACTCAGATGAGGGAGACGCAGCCAAGAGCCCCCATGCAAGTTGGATCACTTTTGCAGGCAACCTCTTTTACATACCATTAATTTATTGGCCTCAGGCTTATTTTGGATCAATTCGCACAAATTCGAGGATTGATTATCTTTGATAATCACAAACTTATTGACTGCAGCACATTTGGAATTATGTTGGTCCAAGTGTAGCATATTTTCACATAAGGCTCTTTTTGTATAGTATAAAGCTGGAAAGGGAGCTCGATGAAGGTGCTGCACGATCCGACAACAGAAAGTCACATGATAAGGTTCTCTATTAGTCTTGTTGCATAAAAAATTGTCCATTGTATTGCTAGTTTACTTAACCTCATATTGTAGGATGATTTTGAGTAAGGTAGTCCCTCTTATTTGCCTCTGAAATTTGCATGAATGTATGTAACATGATCTTTTCTATAGTGTAGAGGCACAATTTTGCGGAGAGCAAAAAAATTAATCCCAAAGGGGTTTGAAGTCATTTGACCTATCTTGCAAGAATGGAAAAAAAGGTTCTATTCATCACTTCAAAGATTATAATCTTTCAATCCATGTGGTCAAATGTGTTGATATTTCTTCTAAATGTTTTATAATAGTTCATTATACTTTTGTATGGTTGAAGTTCAAAAAAATAGTTTTGATTTTTTATTTTGGCCAATGCACTCAAAATTGGTAGTTTTTGACATTCTCTAAAAAAAACACCTCCACTTCTTTAGGTTTGAAGTTTTTACTTGTGCCAAAACTATCCAAAAAATCAAGAAATTATGTACATAAGTTGTCAAAGTTTGAGTTTGATCTGGTTGAAATTACTTGATCATGAGCTCTTAACTACATTTTGTAGGCATTGTAGGCTTTCTTAACGTCCAGTATTAGACCTGCTATTTAGAATGGTTGCTTAAAGATTTAATAATACATAAGAGATGCCTTGGTTAATTGTTTCAGAATCAAATGAATGCTTTCAACACTAGAAAGATCTACAAACTAATGTTGTGGAAGAGCAACTTGTAGTTGTAGTGCAGTTCTTAATATGCTTTATTCTTAAATGTTTCAATCCTTTTATGAATATTTGCACATTTTTGCTTAAATCCTTAGGTAGAAATATCATCTACCCTATTTCATGAAATTAGATACAAAGTACGGTTGTCTTCTAAAAATTCAAATACTACATTGGATGAATGAAGAATTAATTAGACTTAAGTTGGCAAAACCTACAAGCCCTCTCTCCATTGTCTAGAATATGGACGTCGGCGCGCTTAAGGGTTAAGATAGACACGTCACTTTCATGGAAGATGTTTGCGTGTTGAGCTCAATGAACTCACCTTTGCAAATGCTTATGGTGTTGTCTTTCTACAACATTAGAAAATCAAGCCTAGAGTTTGAAATTGCAAAATGCTTATGATGGACCAATGAACTGGTTGATACATAGATCCAATCTATTGAATATTGTTCTTCTGAGAGAACGTGTCACCTGCAATTATCGACCTAGATTTCCAATTCCGAGTGAGAAAGTTATTCATGCATCTTTATTTTTTTGCTATGTTTACGTGAGAAAATTAATATGGGAAGGTAAACTGAATTTAATGTATGTGATAATACTAGTTACCTATTCACTATTTTTTGGGTTTATTGGTTGTGGTTTGGCAGCTGATGGATACAAATTTGCAGCTGTAGCAACTTGTTCAAGAGTATGTTAGCGTTGTCGAGGTATCCTTTATTTGCAGGATTTTTGGTTGATTTTTTAAACCTTTTCACTTGTTTGCTCACATATTTGTCTTGCAATTGTTCATTACAACTTTGTAATCAATTCAAACAAGAGAAATGTGACCGTAAGGCTCTATCCTAGGTAAACAACTATATTACTTTATTGATAGAGGATAGAGGGGAAATTAAACAAAAATATTTAGACAAAAATGAATAGCGAGAAAATTGATGAAGATGATGTTATTTTAGGTGGAGAATATTGGAACTATTTACATTAGTTAATTATAAGATGTTTCTAAAAAATTAGTGAAAAAAATTAAACAATGTATTATTGTAAAAAATTATGTTCTTTTGTAGACAAATATTTTAAATATTTGTAGTAAAATCATGAATTTTATGCCTTATTCTCCATTTTGGTATTTTATAACAAGAAAAATTACTTTATATTTTTAATTTTGAGGATGATCCAAAAAAATGTTGGAAAACTAATTTTTTCAATGTGTATATTTTCAAAAATATCTTTTAAATGGTATGCTTCACTAGACGCAACAAAAAATACAATTTTATTAGGTGCAATTCATATTATCCTTTTTTATCATAATCTAAAGAATTATGTACCATTGTTTCCACAATAGCATCTTTTGTTTCTTCTTTAAAATTGTCTTGGTTTACAATATATCTTCAAAAATATCATTTTCAATTTTTGTTTGCAAGGCAAACAAAACTATTCTATAAATAATGAAGTTGATTATGATTTAATTCTTTATACAATGGACTATTCAACAAATCTTTCAGTGCTAACATAATCATATTAAAGCATACATTTTCAGGCATAAGAAAAGATTTATATTCTAAACAATGTTTTATAAGAATCTGCATGCCGCTATGCTCAAGTAAACGAGGAAGGACTTATTGTGTTTTATCAATATATATTGAAACATATATAATACTACCATGCATTTTATATTGACGATAAATATGTAAGTTATAAATTTGTCCTTTTAGATCTACTTATTTCATGATTTGTATTTTATTAATTATTGATTTTCATAGGTTTTTCAAAGTAGGTATTAAATTACATTGATTAATTTGCAAACTGTTTAGGCATTTTAATATGGTATATATTGAATCAATTTTTTGTTCTTAATTCCATTGAATTTGCATTATTCTTCTGTTAATTTCTTTAGTAAAATTATCTTTGTATTGTAAATCCAAATCTATGAGATTATTTTACAATACTTCAATTGATATATAAAACAATCAAAAACTTAAATTGATTCATAATGACTATTTCTGAAAGTTATATACAACATTTCATTGTTAAATTCTTTACCAAATGTACTAAATACAATTTTGTTTTCTTTATTCCAAATACTAATTTATTTTTTCAAGTAATTAGATATCCACTTGATTGTAATAACCCTATTATTCACCAATAGTTATTACATTCTTTATAAATATTGGTATTCATTTCAAACTGCTCTGTTACAAAATCATCCAAAAAAGATTCATTTAATTCAATTGATCACATTCTACATTGTTAAACATTATTTAAAAAAATATATTCCATTTATTCATAAATTTGTTAATGATTAAATATATTGTAATAAATATGCAATTAAATCAAATAAACAATCTTCTACAGAGTAAATTATATTGTAACTTGTATTATGTGAAAGATTATAACATTCAATTTCTCATCTAATTTTTCCATAATCAATGTAAATATATGCCATATTCCTATACAAATATTTCCACAAATTGTACAAACCTATACAAAGTTGCTAAAAGTACAAATACACAAATATACAAATATACTTGCAAAACAATTTGTAGTGGAGAAGACCATCTATTATACTATGGTCGACTTGATTGTTAAAATGTTGTTATACATTATTAACATTTTGAAACAACACACTGGAATCATCATCAAATTCAAGTTGATATAACTTGAACTACAGTGTTGCGTTCTAGATCCAACAAGTTCACAACATTCCAAAACCTTCAATTCAAGTCGATACAACTTGAATTTGAAATGTCACTAAAAAGATTCATTAATTTATACAATTCTACATTATCCCTAATTCAAGTCGAATCAACTTAAACTTACAATTCTTATGATTGCTTTAGAGAATATAATTATAGTAGTGCAAATTGCTGAGCTCAATCACAATAGACTTAAAACATACATTCTCGCATGGTTAGACTAGGTCACTGGACAGGACCAGCAGATTGTCTATTCAAGTCAACTCGACTTGAACCTTAGTCTCTCATGTTTGCTTACTATATATTGACAACAGTACAACAATTTCATGTGAGTTCAATTCAATTGAACTGGAAGTTGTATATTTATGTTCCATGAAATTTTCCGACAATGAGGAGGCCTCAATTTATGTCAATTCAACTTGATTTAGTATCAAATATATGTTGTCAATAGATCATGCATCATTTTAGAGTGTGGAGTTCAAGTCAATACGACTTAAAATGTTGTAAATGATTGGATACAAAAATTTGTGAATTCACATGCATTTGACTGTCTTCTTCTTTGACATGAAGTGAGAAGCTTCTTCTTCAGAAGAGTAATTGGTTCAGTCTCTGAATATTTTGAAGTTTGTTGATTCAAGTTGTGCAAACACTCACAAATCACTTTGGTCTCTTTATATAGACATCATGGAACCCAAACATCCACATCTGCAAGAGTATTCCTCTAACAAGGAGGTGGTTCAAAACGTGACTGAAGAGACATCTGACATCCCAAACTGTGAAGGTATACCGCGGCTATGAAGCTGGTCACCTTGCAGAATGCGACTAGATTGCCAATAGCTGAGGGAATATGTTACAGCGTCAAGTTTGATCTTGTTAAGGGTTGTATTGGGCCTCTGGGAGATTCTCATGCAACGGTTCAAATCTCAAAGTCCTTGGACATGTCACAAGTTCCAAATGACTGGAGGTACTCTCTATATGCATGGCCTATTGAGCTAGTATTTCTGAATAGAGCAAGCCTCCGTAATCAAGAGGCTTGTTCTGAGTACAACATCTGCCAGTCGCATCCTTCAGAGCCTTCGTCTTCTCGAACGCGACCTTACACAAGCTTACAAAGGAATCCTGCTCCACAGGCATGTATGAAGGCCAAAGAGTTGCTCATTCAAGAATCCATCAACTCGATATCGAGCAAAGTGTGTTGCTCGAGAAATTGAGTCCAACCATTTCCCAGAGACAAGATTTGGGCTTTTTGTGAATGGATGTATCACAACTCATCTTTTGAATACCGGTACCACATGAAGTTGGACGTGCATCGACAAATCCATCGTAATACAGAAGGCAAACGCATAGTCACAATGGAAGGGATTGATGTTTGCTTGTCAGCATGGAGGCATAATGCAGGTGTCTCTGAATCTACCTTCCATCAATTTTGAGGATTTGCTCAGAGATGGCAGCAAGCGTAACCCACACGATAATTTGGGTTCTTTAAAGCCTTGAAAGCATACCTCCCAAGCCACAGCGACGTTGAAGTGCATGCTTGAGAAGTCAGCTGACCACATGCAGCATTGTTCACACACTCTTTCTTCTGGCAAGAAGGTAGTTTCCATGGTGTTACCAGCCACCTTCAAATGGAAGGAGACTCTTTCTAAAGTCAATGCTGCAAGCGCGGTGTTTGGTTTGAAGGAAGTCTCCACTTCTAATATCAATAAGATTAAGAAGTTGAACTTCCCTCAATATAGTGCCAAGAAACCCAGAGATAATTTTGCTCGTTGTGCTAATTGTGATAGGCTCCAAACTCTAAGGAGACATGCTTGTGTAGGCTTACAACGAAAATGGACCCACTTTTTAGAGAAACATCTAGCAATAGCTAGAGCACATCGAGATCAGTACTACGCAAATTGTTAGAGGTCAAGCGCATATCCTCAAGAGTGCCTGACAATTTTGCATGACAAAATGGATTATGCAAAGACAGCTTCTCCTGTCTTCTCACACAAGAGTAAGCAACTTGACGGACTTACAAAGCTGCTAGTTTTGATGACAGGTATGATTGCCCATGGACATGGTGATGTGTGTTATGCGCATTATGGCCTTGACATCTTTCTTCATGACTTTAATTACACGGTGGGCTCTCTAGCGAAGCTTTTACGGGACTTGGAACTACCTCCAAAGTTTTCTTTTCGGGATTTGTTTGCAACATCTGGTTCAGCTCCACTATTTCAAGCTATATTGCAAGGAGTAGACATTTGCAAGTCATCACTTTGTCTAGCGTCCAAAATTGTAATGCCTGCTACTCCTGTTCCACCAATTTTGAATGTTCAAATGGACAATGCCACAGGGGACAATAAAAACATATTTGTGTTTGCTTTTTGGTCCCTTCTTGTTGCTAAGAGGATCTTTCGTGAGGTCCATGTGTCTTTCATGTTGGTTGGCCACACACATGATGACATTGATGCTTTGTTTGGAAGATGGAGCATGTAGTAAAAAAAAAACACTTCCCTACCATTCCATCTCTCATGAAGTCATTCATGGATGTAGATTCAATGCCTACAATTTCTCATCTGATAGAAGAAGTACCAAATTTCAAGGCCTTTATTGAAGGTTTGCTTCTAGAAGGAAAGGAAGGACTTGTTGGTCACACCAAAGCCCAACAATTCAAGTTTTACTTGAATTCGGCAGGTGTGCCAATCATGAAGTATAAGCAGTATTGCACAAACAATGATTGGCTCCCAAAAGAATGTGGAGGGATCAAATTGTGGAGAGAAGATTCTGAAGGGCAAAGTCTTTGGCCTTGTGGTGAACCAATGCATGTGGTCCATCTTCCAATGCAAAGCGTGGACAACATTTACAAGGGATTGTCTGGCTTCATCAAATATTGGGAAGCATTATGTGATGAAGATGGGAGTGGAGAGTACAGGAGACGGTTTGAACATTTGGTGTTCTATTGGCGAGCGGTGAATGCAACCTTGAAGGAGACAATTGAACCTTCAAGAGCATTGAAAGATGGCTTTTGGCCTTCTTCATGAGTTGAAGCAACATAAGCAGACGAACTTGATGATGAGGGTGAAGTTTGAGAAGAGTTTGTTGAAGATGAAGCCCTTGTAGGTCAACTCCGCAACCGTCCGTTGCCATCTTTTCGGGTGGCACGTGATGTTTCTAAAGGATATTTTGTCACTCTTCGACCAGTTGATGGTGATACTAAACCTGTATGGATTGCTAGAGCCCTATCGGATCCTTTCAATAATCCAGAGCATCCTAATTGTGTATTGATTTAATACTTTTGGCCTACTTCACGTGAACAAAATGTTCAAAACTTTTATTCAAGATGGGACTCTACCAAAGGGTTGCGTTGGAAAGTGGACGAGTTTCAAATCCCAGTTTGGGAGGATACAAACTCTCTAGTCACAACTTGGAATTCTAGGGTCAAAAAAGACACTGTGGAATGTGTCCTCAAAATCCCACAAGCTCAGATTGATGTCATCATTGAAAGCTTGCCTTCATACAATTTTGAGTGATTTTGTATGAAGTATAATAGGATTAGTTTATAGAATATGCAACTAAATTTGATAGTATTTATATGTTGTTTGATTTAGTGTTCTTGCTTTAGTATAAGTGCAAGTTAATTTACACATTTTTGTTTGGTGTATTGCAAAGTACACAACATATTCTAGAGTAATACTATTTCATTTTATAGTTTTGGATTTGTGTTCTCTTTATATGATATGTAGGCATTTGCGCAGCAAATGTAGTAATACAAAATATTTAATATCTTTGTTGTCGCAATATATATTTTCTTGTGCCTATGTTGTTGTCATTTTTCTAATTCTTTTACTACCTAAATTCCTTTTGGTAATGAAGTGCGAGGGAAAAAAATTTGTAGTGGAGAAGACCACTTTTTATTTTGTAGCTATTGTCACACTAATGAGAATGGAGCTAGTTGGTTGTCACCACTTTCCTGCCTTTGGAGTTCACTAAGCAACACCAAGTCATGTATGTCTCACAACTGCTCATACAAATTCAATGGGAATTGAATCCGGACCACTTAGAAGTCATAAACAAGGTTTTCCAACCAACTCGTTAGCTCATGACTTTGTGTTTGATAGGAAATCGAGTATTCAATTATATGAAAAATTATTGTTATCAAATATGAATACTCTTTTATTTATTTTTTGGGGGCTTTTGTCATATCATTGCCTATATTTGCATGTACTCTTCTTTAGAACTCGTTGGTGATGATAAGAGGAAGAAGTTGAAGTCACAAGTGATCTAAAGGTATAGATACCACTCGTGCTTTAAGATTTTGAGTCATGTCATGTAGTTGGTGTTGTACCTTGGTTTGATGGCATACTTGTCCATGTTGGTGATCACAAGTGGTTGTGATCACAAATGGTTGTGATTACAAATTGTTGTAATCACAAGTGATTGTAAGCACAAGTGGTTGTAAGCACAAGTGGTTGTGATCACAAGTGGTTGTAAGCACAAGTGGTTGTGATCACAAGTGGTTGTAAGCACAAGTGGTTGTGATCACAAGTGGTTGTAAGCACAAGTGGTTGTGATCACAAGCGATTGTGACGACAAGTAACTTCAACGGAATGGAGGGCCCCTATACGCATAGTGCAAATTTATCTGGTCAGCGCTTGGTGTTGTGGTTGTACTTTAGTTGCACATACTCTCCTCTGGTACTCATTGGTGATGGTGAGGGAAAGAAGATGTGATCACAAGTGGCCTAGAAGTGTAGATGGCACTCGTGTTTTTTGGATCTTGTCTTGTAGTTATTATTGTACTTTGGTTAAAATGGCATACTCGCTCTTTGCATACTTGTCCATAATGGTGATCACAAGTGGTTGTGATCAAAAATGGTTGTGACTACAAGTAACTTCAAGGAAATGGAGGGCCCTTATACGCGTGGTGCTACGTCATCTCGTCAAGCTTGGTTTTTTGCTTCAATTGCACGTGCTCTCTTTTGGTACTTGTTGGTGATAATGAGAGGAAGAGGTTGGGATCAAAAGTGATGTACAGATGTAGACGGCACTTGTGTTTTGGGATTTTGGATCATGTCATGTTGGTGCTCTGCCTTGGATTTAATAGCAAACCTGCTCTTTGCATACTTGTCCATGTTGGTGACTTAGAGGTGAAGATGCACTAGTAGAAAATTTAATGTCCAAATCAACAAATATTTAACTAAAAACTGTTGATTGATTTTGTTGATTTGGACGTATTGACTCATGCAGAGAAGTGTTGATTTCTTAACAAAAAATTGTTGATTTACAACACAAAAAGGTAAATTTACATACCAAAACAAGTTGATTTTTGAACAATATATTGTTAATTTCAACATTCCTACAACTTTTTCTAGACAAAGCATGATTCACGTACATGTGTTCAGTACATGACGTGTCTCAAAAACTACTTGAAATTCAAGTATAATTTTTATTTTATTTTCCAGAAATGCTTTCATTGATCCTCTCAAACATCTTCTTCTGCTACAGCATTGACATGTTCATAAATCTACGCTTCAATCTACATACTTATAGTTTCAAAACAATATAATCTTTGTATTTTTCCTATTGATTATGAGAATGTTCTACATAAATGGTTTGTACGCATACAAATGCAAAGTTGTTCAATAACACTTTCTAAGCCCCAGTTCAGACACTACCTAGTACCTACAAAACATAGCTAATCCTTTTGGCTATGCTACACAAGACAATGGTCTCCTTAGAATATTTTTCCTTCTCCGTTGCATTTTTTGTTAGCCAAGTCCACTTTCAGTGTTTGCTTCTCATTTGCAATTTCCAACAACTTCCAGCTTCAGTTCATCTTAATAGTGCAATATTGTAGAACATTGGCAACAAACACAGAAAACAGGATGTCACATAGTAGACATTTACGCGTACACATGAATTCACTAACTTACACCATTGCTTCAACTTCTTTAGTTCAAAAATACTCATGCAATTCCGGTAAAAGTAGAGCAATGTGCTTGGCAACAAACCACCTTGGAAAAAAGACCAAAAGTCCACCACAACCACACCGGGCTTCTTCGACGGTATAGTCAATATTGAAAAACAGTTCGATGTCAACATGGTCATTCTCATGCACAAGGACAATGTAATATGCAATAGTAACAATGACATTAAATTTATTGACTTATCATTGTACAAAGCAAAGTTGGCAATATAATTCCTAATATGCAAATAGAAAAATAGATTACACGTGTATTGATGGAAGGATTGGCGTGATCAAACAACACAATGTTGAAGGAGTAGAACTTTTTCAAATTGTATTGAATGCAAAGAAGAAACACACTCTAATCAATACCTTTACTCCCAAACTTCATTAACAAGTCCCCATGACATTGGGGGCATTAAATTCAATCGATATGCCTCACTCTAACTTTTCACGTTGAGTGACCTAATTTAAACAAGTGAAATTACTAATTCAATGGAATACATCCTAGCCCACGAGACTGATTAACCCCCCTAAATTCAAAATTCAATTGCAAAAGTGGAGTATTAGGAGGTGCACAACAAGAAATGTAGAGCTTGGAAGATTAAAATCAGTTCACCTTCAATTTTATTTTACTTTTCTACTTGCACCTCTTCAAATGAGTGTGTGATGGTTCACTAAAGTTTTTAGACAAAGAAACAATTGAGTTGTCAAAGCAACGCAACTCCAAAACATGTCATAAATAAATTTCACAAGACATTTGTAAATGTTGAATGCATTGTACCAAGACCAATGGAAAAAAAAATAGCCACTACAAATCAAAATCCAAATTATGCATAATTCCTTACTTTTCCAACAAATTGGCCGGATGTGAAGGGAATAAGAGAAAGTCCAACAACAATGGTTGCCATGAAGATGTACAACTTGAGCAGTTTAGAGCTTCCTTTCAAACCTGTTACACCCGGAATCTAATACACAACACCAAAGATCAATGGATGGGTTAGCATAGGTCAAAATTATTGACCAACATATTTGGGAAACTTGTGATCTCAAGTAACTTCAATGGGATGGTGGGCCCTTCTATGCGTGGTGCAACTTCATCTTGTCAATGCTTGGTTTTTACTTTTGTTACATGCACTCCTCTTTAGTACACGTTGGTGATGTTGAGGGGAAGAGGTTGTGATCACAAGTGACCAAGCAATGTAGATGGCACTTGTGTTTAAGGATTTTGGGCATGTCATGTAGTTGTTGTTGTCCCTTGGTTAGGATGACAACCCGTTTTTAACAAACTTGTTTTTGATGGTGATCACATGTGGTTGTGATTACAAATGGTTGTAGTCACAAGTGGTTTTGAATACAAGTGGTTGCAATCACAAGTGGTTGTGATCACAAGTGGTTGTGATCACAAGTAGTTGTGATCACAAACAAGATGGGGGCCCCATATGCAAAGATCGGGTTTGCCAATCAAACCAAGGCACAACACCAAGTACATGACATGATCCAAAATCCCAAAACATGAGTGCCATCTTCTAGATCACTTCTAATCCCAACCTCATCCTCTCACTATCAGCAATGAATACCAAAAGAGAGCGCGTGCAATTGAAGTGGTAACTAAGCGTTGGCAAGTTGAAGTAGCACCCCGCGTAGAAGGGCATTTCATCCCCTAGAAGTTTTTTAAGTCCACAACCACTTGTGACCAAAATTATTTGTGATCACAACCACTTGAGATCACAATCATAAAGACCTATGCAAAGACCGGGTTTGCCATTCAAAGACCCTCCATTTGCTTGAAGTTATTTGTAATCACAACCACTTGTGATCACCATTATACACGAGTATGCAAAGAGCGGGTATGCCATTCAAACCAAGATACAATAACAAATCCAAGACTTGCCAATTTTAATCCAAAATAGAAGTGCCATCCACTCTTCTAGGTCACTTGTGATCACATCCTCATCCTTTCACCACCACTGAAACAGTGTGGAATTGGAGCTGACAAACGGCCTCCCAAAGGAAATGCACTTGATGGACTTGGAGTTTCACTTCATGGGCAACCTTCCTTAAATAGGATCCAGGGTGGAACAGTGGCCTTTGCAAGGTGCAAAGGAGGTGTGAAGAGCGGTGAGGGACCGCAAGACAAGGATGCGGTCCTAGAGACCTGCATGCAAAGAGTGTGGAATTGGAGTTGACAAACGGCCTCGCAATGGAAATGCACTTGATGAACTTGGAGGTTCACTTCATGGGCAACCTTCTTTGAATAGGTTCTAGGGTGGAACAGTGGCCTTTGCAAGGTGCAAAGGAGGCGTGAAGAGCGGTGAAGGACCGCAAGACAAGGATGCGGTCCTAGAGACCTGCATTCAAAGAGTGTGGAATTGGAGTTGACAAACGGCCTCGCAAAGGAAATGCACTTGATGGACTTGGAGGTTCACTTCATGGGCAACCTTCTTTGAATAGGTTCTAGGGTGGAACAGTGGCCTTTGCAAGGTGCAAAGCAGGTGTGAAGAGCGGTGAGGGACGGCAAGACAAGGATGCGGTCCTAGTGACCTGCATGCAAAGAGTGTGGAATTGGAGTTGACAAACGGCCTCGCAAAGGAAATGCACTTGATGGACTTGGAGGTTCACTTCATGGGCAACCTTCTTTGAATAGGTTCTAGGGTGGAACAGTGGCCTTTGCAAGGTGCAAAGGAGGTGTGAAGAGCGGTGAGGGACGGCAAGACAAGGATGCGGTCCTAGTGACCTGCATGCAAAGAGTGTGGAATTGGAGTTGACAAACGGCCTCGCAAAGGAAATGCACTTGATGGACTTGGAGGTTCACTTCATGGGCAACCTTCTTTGAATAGGTTCTAGGGTGGAACAGTGGCCTTTGCAAGGTGCAAAGGAGGCGTGAAGAGCGGTGAAGGACCGCAAGACAAGGATGCGGTCCTAGTGACCTGCATGCAAAGAATGTGGAATTGGAGTTGACAAACGGCCTCGCAAAGGAAATGCACTTGATGGACTTGGAGGTTCACTTCATGGGCAACCTTCTTTGAATAGGTTCTAGAGTGGAACAGTGGCCTTTGCAAGGTGCAAAGACGGTGTGAAGAGCGGTGAGGGACCGCAAGACAAGGATGCGGTCCTAGAGACCTGCATGCAAAGAGTGTGGAATTAGAGTTGACAAACGGCATCCCAAAGGAAATGCACTAGATGGACTTGGAGGATCACTTCATGGGCAACCTTCTTTGAAAAGGTTCTAGGGGGGAATAGTGGCCTTTGCAAGGTGCAAAGGAGGCGTGAAGAGCGGTGAGGGACCGCAAGACAAGGATGCGGTCCTAGAGACCTGCATGCAAAGAGTGTGGAATTGGAGTTGACAAACGGCCTCCCAAAGGAAATGCACTTGATGGACTTGGAGGATCACTTCATGGGCGTTTTTCTTTGAATAGGTTCTAGGGTGGAACAGTGGCCTTTGCAAGGTGCAAAGGAGGCGTGAAGAGCGGTGAGGGACCGCAAGACAAGGATGCGGTCCTAGAGACCTGCATGCAAAGAGTGTGGAATTAGAGTTGACAAACGGCATCCCAAAGGAAATGCACTAGATGGACTTGGAGGATCACTTCATGGGCAACCTTCTTTGAAAAGGTTCTAGGGGGGAATAGTGGCCTTTGCAAGGTGCAAAGGAGGCGTGAAGAGCGGTGAAGGACCGCAAGACAAGGATGCGGTCCTAGAGACCTGCATGCAAAGAATGTGGAATTGGAGTTGACAAACGGCCTCGCAAAGGAAATGCACTTGATGGACTTGGAGGTTCACTTCATGGGCAACCTTCTTTGAATAGGTTCTAGAGTGGAACAGTGGCCTTTGCAAGGTGCAAAGACGGTGTGAAGAGCGGTGAGGGACCGCAAGACAAGGATGCGGTCCTAGAGACCTGCATGCAAAGAGTGTGGAATTAGAGTTGACAAACGGCATCCCAAAGGAAATGCACTAGATGGACTTGGAGGATCACTTCATGGGCAACCTTCTTTGAATAGGTTCTAGGGTGGAACAGTGGCCTTTGCAAGGTGCAAAGGAGGTGTGAAGAGCGGTGAGGGACGGCAAGACAAGGATGCGGTCCTAGTGACCTGCATGCAAAGAGTGTGGAATTGGAGTTGACAAACGGCCTCGCAAAGGAAATGCACTTGATGGACTTGGAGGTTCACTTCATGGGCAACCTTCTTTGAATAGGTTCTAGGGTGGAACAGTGGCCTTTGCAAGGTGCAAAGGAGGCGTGAAGAGCGGTGAAGGACCGCAAGACAAGGATGCGGTCCTAGTGACCTGCATGCAAAGAATGTGGAATTGGAGTTGACAAACGGCCTCGCAAAGGAAATGCACTTGATGGACTTGGAGGTTCACTTCATGGGCAACCTTCTTTGAATAGGTTCTAGAGTGGAACAGTGGCCTTTGCAAGGTGCAAAGACGGTGTGAAGAGCGGTGACGGACCGCAAGACAAGGATGCGGTCCTAGAGACCTGCATGCAAAGAGTGTGGAATTAGAGTTGACAAACGGCATCCCAAAGGAAATGCACTAGATGGACTTGGAGGATCACTTCATGGGCAACCTTCTTTGAAAAGGTTCTAGGGGGGAATAGTGGCCTTTGCAAGGTGCAAAGGAGGCGTGAAGAGCGGCGAGGGACCGCAAGACAAGGATGCGGTCCTAGAGACCTGCATGCAAAGAGTGTGGAATTGGAGTTGACAAACGGCCTCCCAAAGGAAATGCACTTGATGGACTTGGAGGATCACTTCATGGGCGTTTTTCTTTGAATAGGTTCTAGGGTGGAACAGTGGCCTTTGCAAGGTACAAAGGAGGCGTGAGGAGCGGTAAGGGACCGCAAGACAAGGATGCGGTCCTAGAGACCTGCATGCAAAGAGTGTGGAATTGGAGTTGACAAACGGCCTCGCAAAGAAAATGCACTTGATGGACTCGGAGGATCACTTCATGGGCAACCTTCTTTGAATAGGTTCCAGGATGAAACAGTGGCCTTTGCAAGGTGCAAAGGAGGCGTGAAGAGCGGTGAAGGACCGCAAGACAAGGATGCGGTCCTAGAGACCTGCATGCAAAGAGTGTGCAATTGGAGTTGACAAACGGCCTCC
This sequence comes from Antitrichia curtipendula, assembly GCA_951230915.1. NCBI lineage: Eukaryota > Viridiplantae > Streptophyta > Bryopsida > Hypnales > Leucodontaceae > Antitrichia > Antitrichia curtipendula. Next base: position 302,687 of record CATNWC010000181.1, on the reverse strand, counting down.
CAAAGGAAATGCACTTGATGGACTTGGAGGATCACGTCATGGGCAACCCTCATTGAATAGGTTCCAGGATGAAACAGTGGCCTTTGCAAGGTGCAAAGGAGGCGTGAAGAGCGGTGAAGGACCGCAAGACAAGGATGCGGTCCTAGTGACCTGCATGCAAAGAGTGTGGAATTGGAGTTGACAAACGGCCTCGCAAAGGAAATGCACTTGATGGACTCGGAGGTTCACTTCATGGGCAACCTTCTTTGCCTAGGTTCTAGGGTGGAACAGTGGCCTTTGCAAGGTGCAAAGGAGGTGTGAAGAGCGGTGAGGGACGGCAAGACAAGGATGCGGTCCTAGTGACCTGCATGCAAAGAGTGTGGAATTGGAGTTGACAAACGGCCTCGCAAAGGAAATGCACTTGATGGACTTGGAGGTTCACTTCATGGGCAACCTTCTTTGAATAGGTTCTAGGGTGGAACAGTGGCCTTTGCAAGGTGCAAAGCAGGTGTGAAGAGCGGTGAGGGACGGCAAGACAAGGATGCGGTCCTAGTGACCTGCATGCAAAGAGTGTGGAATTGGAGTTGACAAACGGCCTCGCAAAGGAAATGCACTTGATGGACTTGGAGGTTCACTTCATGGGCAACCTTCCTTAAATAGGATCCAGGGTGGAACAGTGGCCTTTGCAAGGTGCAAAGGAGGTGTGAAGAGCGGTGAGGGACGGCAAGACAAGGATGCGGTCCTAGAGACCTGCATGCAAAGAGTGTGGAATTGGAGTTGACAAACGGCCTCGCAATGGAAATGCACTTGATGGACTTGGAGGTTCACTTCATGGGCAACCTACTTTGGATAGGTTCTAGGGTGGAACAGTGGCCTTTGCAAGGTGCAAAGGAGGCGTGAAGAGCGGTGAAGGACCGCAAGACAAGGATGCGGTCCTAGAGACCTGCATTCAAAGAGTGTGGAATTGGAGTTGACAAACGGCCTCGCAAAGGAAATGCACTTGATGGACTTGGAGGTTCACTTCATGGGCAACCTTCTTTGAATAGGTTCTAGGGTGGAACAGTGGCCTTTGCAAGGTGCAAAGCAGGTGTGAAGAGCGGTGAGGGACGGCAAGACAAGGATGCGGTCCTAGTGACCTGCATGCAAAGAGTGTGGAATTGGAGTTGACAAACGGCCTCGCAAAGGAAATGCACTTGATGGACTTGGAGGTTCACTTCATGGGCAACCTTCTTTGAATAGGTTCTAGGGTGGAACAGTGGCCTTTGCAAGGTGCAAAGGAGGTGTGAAGAGCGGTGAGGGACGGCAAGACAAGGATGCGGTCCTAGTGACCTGCGTGCAAAGAGTGTGGAATTGGAGTTGACAAACGGCCTCGCAAAGGAAATGCACTTGATGGACTTGGAGGTTCACTTCATGGGCAACCTTCTTTGAATAGGTTCTAGGGTGGAACAGTGGCCTTTGCAAGGTGCAAAGGAGGCGTGAAGAGCGGTGAAGGACCGCAAGACAAGGATGCGGTCCTAGTGACCTGCATGCAAAGAATGTGGAATTGGAGTTGACAAACGGCCTCGCAAAGGAAATGCACTTGATGGACTTGGAGGTTCACTTCATGGGCAACCTTCTTTGAATAGGTTCTAGGGTGGAACAGTGGCCTTTGCAAGGTGCAAAGACGGTGTGAAGAGCGGTGAGGGACCGCAAGACAAGGATGCGGTCCTAGAGACCTGCATGCAAAGAGTGTGGAATTAGAGTTGACAAACGGCATCCCAAAGGAAATGCACTAGATGGACTTGGAGGATCACTTCATGGGCAACCTTCTTTGAAAAGGTTCTAGGGGGGAATAGTGGCCTTTGCAAGGTGCAAAGGAGGCGTGAAGAGCGGTGAGGGACCGCAAGACAAGGATGCGGTCCTAGAGACCTGCATGCAAAGAGTGTGGAATTGGAGTTGACAAACGGCCTCGCAATGGAAATGCACTTGATGGACTTGGAGGTTCACTTCATGGGCAACCTACTTTGGATAGGTTCTAGGGTGGAACAGTGGCCTTTGCAAGGTGCAAAGGAGGCGTGAAGAGCGGTGAAGGACCGCAAGACAAGGATGCGGTCCTAGAGACCTGCATGCAAAGAGTGTGGAATTGGAGTTGACAAACGGCCTCGCAAAGAAAATGCACTTGATGGACTTGGAGGTTCACTTCATGGGCAACCTTCCTTAAATAGGATCCAGGGTGGAACAGTGGCCTTTGCAAGGTGCAAAGGAGGTGTGAAGAGCGGTGAGGGACCGCAAGACAAGGATGCGGTCCTAGAGACCTGCATGCAAAGAGTGTGGAATTGGAGTTGACAAACGGCCTCGCAATGGAAATGCACTTGATGGACTTGGAGGTTCACTTCATGGGCAACCTACTTTGGATAGGTTCTAGGGTGGAACAGTGGCCTTTGCAAGGTGCAAAGGAGGCGTGAAGAGCGGTGAAGGACCGCAAGACAAGGATGCGGTCCTAGAGACCTGCATTCAAAGAGTGTGGAATTGGAGTTGACAAACGGCCTCGCAAAGGAAATGCACTTGATGGACTTGGAGGTTCACTTCATGGGCAACCTTCTTTGAATAGGTTCTAGGGTGGAACAGTGGCCTTTGCAAGGTGCAAAGCAGGTGTGAAGAGCGGTGAGGGACGGCAAGACAAGGATGCGGTCCTAGTGACCTGCATGCAAAGAGTGTGGAATTGGAGTTGACAAACGGCCTCGCAAAGGAAATGCACTTGATGGACTTGGAGGTTCACTTCATGGGCAACCTTCTTTGAATAGGTTCTAGGGTGGAACAGTGGCCTTTGCAAGGTGCAAAGGAGGTGTGAAGAGCGGTGAGGGACGGCAAGACAAGGATGCGGTCCTAGTGACCTGCATGCAAAGAGTGTGGAATTGGAGTTGACAAACGGCCTCGCAAAGGAAATGCACTTGATGGACTTGGAGGTTCACTTCATGGGCAACCTTCTTTGAATAGGTTCTAGGGTGGAACAGTGGCCTTTGCAAGGTGCAAAGGAGGCGTGAAGAGCGGTGAAGGACCGCAAGACAAGGATGCGGTCCTAGTGACCTGCATGCAAAGAATGTGGAATTGGAGTTGACAAACGGCCTCGCAAAGGAAATGCACTTGATGGACTTGGAGGTTCACTTCATAGGCAACCTTCTTTGAATAGGTTCTAGAGTGGAACAGTGGCCTTTGCAAGGTGCAAAGACGGTGTGAAGAGCGGTGAGGGACCGCAAGACAAGGATGCGGTCCTAGAGACCTGCATGCAAAGAGTGTGGAATTAGAGTTGACAAACGGCATCCCAAAGGAAATGCACTAGATGGACTTGGAGGATCACTTCATGGGCAACCTTCTTTGAAAAGGTTCTAGGGGGGAATAGTGGCCTTTGCAAGGTGCAAAGGAGGCGTGAAGAGCGGTGAGGGACCGCAAGACAAGGATGCGGTCCTAGAGACCTGCATGCAAAGAGTGTGGAATTAGAGTTGACAAACGGCCTCCCAAAGGAAATGCACTTGATGGACTTGGAGGATCACTTCATGGGCGTTTTTCTTTGAATAGGTTCTAGGGTGGAACAGTGGCCTTTGCAAGGTACAAAGGAGGCGTGAGGAGCGGTAAGGGACCGCAAGACAAGGATGCGGTCCTAGAGACCTGCATGCAAAGAGTGTGGAATTGGAGTTGACAAACGGCCTCGCAAAGAAAATGCACTTGATGGACTCGGAGGATCACTTCATGGGCAACCTTCTTTGAATAGGTTCCAGGATGAAACAGTGGCCTTTGCAAGGTGCAAAGGAGGCGTGAAGAGCGGTGAAGGACCGCAAGACAAGGATGCGGTCCTAGAGACCTGCATGCAAAGAGTGTGCAATTGGAGTTGACAAACGGCCTCCCAAAGGAAATGCACTTGATGGACTTGGAGGATCACGTCATGGGCAACCCTCATTGAATAGGTTCCAGGATGAAACAGTGGCCTTTGCAAGGTGCAAAGGAGGCGTGAAGAGCGGTGAAGGACCGCAAGACAAGGATGCGGTCCTAGTGACCTGCATGCAAAGAGTGTGGAATTGGAGTTGACAAACGGCCTCGCAAAGGAAATGCACTTGATGGACTCGGAGGTTCACTTCATGGGCAACCTTCTTTGCATAGGTTCTAGGGTGGAACAGTGGCCTTTGCAAGGTGCAAAGGAGGTGTGAAGAGCGGTGAGGGACGGCAAGACAAGGATGCGGTCCTAGTGACCTGCATGCAAAGAGTGTGGAATTGGAGTTGACAAACGGCCTCGCAAAGGAAATGCACTTGATGGACTCGGAGGTTCACTTCATGGGCAACCTTCTTTGCATAGGTTCTAGGGTGGAACAGTGGCCTTTGCAAGGTGCAAAGGAGGTGTGAAGAGCGGTGAGGGACGGCAAGACAAGGATGCGGTCCTAGTGACCTGCATGCAAAGAGTGTGGAATTGGAGTTGACAAACGGCCTCGCAAAGGAAATGCACTTGATGGACTCGGAGGTTCACTTCATGGGCAACCTTCTTTGAATAGGTTCTAGGGTGGAACAGTGGCCTTTGCAAGGTGCAAAGGAGGTGTGAAGAGCGGTGAGGGACGGCAAGACAAGGATGCGGTCCTAGTGACCTGCATGCAAAGAGTGTGGAATTGGAGTTGACAAACGGCCTCGCAAAGGAAATGCACTTGATGGACTTGGAGGTTCACTTCATGGGCAACCTTCTTTGAATAGGTTCTAGGGTGGAACAGTGGCCTTTGCAAGGTGCAAAGGAGGCGTGAAGAGCGGTGAAGGACCGCAAGACAAGGATGCGGTCCTAGTGACCTGCATGCAAAGAATGTGGAATTGGAGTTGACAAACGGCCTCCCAAAGGAAATGCACTAGATGGACTTGGAGGTTCACTTCATGGGCAACCTTCTTTGAATAGGTTCTAGGGTGGAACAGTGGCCTTTGCCAGGTGCAAAGGAGGTGTGAAGAGCGGTGAGGGACGGCAAGACAAGGATGCGGTCCTAGTGACCTGCATGCAAAGAGTGTGCAATTGGAGTTGACAAACGGCCTCGCAAAGGAAATGCACTTGATGGACTTGGAGGTTCACTTCATGGGCAACCTTCTTTGAATAGGTTCTAGAGTGGAACAGTGGCCTTTGCAAGGTGCAAAGACGGTGTGAAGAGCGGTGAGGGACCGCAAGACAAGGATGCGGTCCTAGAGACCTGCATGCAAAGAGTGTGGAATTGGAGTTGACAAACGGCATCCCAAAGGAAATGCACTAGATGGACTTGGAGGATCACTTCATGGGCAACCTTCTTTGAAAAGGTTCTAGGGGGGAATAGTGGCCTTTGCAAGGTGCAAAGGAGGCGTGAAGAGCGGTGAGGGACCGCAAGACAAGGATGCGGTCCTAGAGACCTGCATGCAAAGAGTGTGGAATTGGAGTTGACAAACGGCCTCCCAAAGGAAATGCACTTGATGGACTTGGAGGATCACTTCATGGGCGTTTTTCTTTGAATAGGTTCTAGGGTGGAACAGTGGCCTTTGCAAGGTACAAAGGAGGCGTGAGGAGCGGTAAGGGACCGCAAGACAAGGATGCGGTCCTAGAGACCTGCATGCAAAGAGTGTGGAATTGGAGTTGACAAACGGCCTCGCAAAGAAAATGCACTTGATGGACTCGGAGGATCACTTCATGGGCAACCTTCTTTGAATAGGTTCCAGGATGAAACAGTGGCCTTTGCAAGGTGCAAAGGAGGCGTGAAGAGCGGTGAAGGACCGCAAGACAAGGATGCGGTCCTAGAGACCTGCATGCAAAGAGTGTGCAATTGGAGTTGACAAACGGCCTCCCAAAGGAAATGCACTTGATGGACTTGGAGGATCACGTCATGGGCAACCCTCATTGAATAGGTTCCAGGATGAAACAGTGGCCTTTGCAAGGTGCAAAGGAGGCGTGAAGAGCGGTGAAGGACCGCAAGACAAGGATGCGGTCCTAGAGACCTGCATGCAAAGAGTGTGCAATTGGAGTTGACAAACGGCCTCGCAAAGGAAATGCACTTGATGGACTCGGAGGTTCACTTCATGGGCAACCTTCTTTGAATAGGTTCTAGGGTGGAACAGTGGCCTTTGCAAGGTGCAAAGGAGGTGTGAAGAGCGGTGAGGGACGGCAAGACAAGGATGCGGTCCTAGTGACCTGCATGCAAAGAGTGTGGAATTGGAGTTGACAAACGGCCTCGCAAAGGAAATGCACTTGATGGACTTGGAGGTTCACTTCATGGGCAACCTTCTTTGAATAGGTTCTAGGGTGGAACAGTGGCCTTTGCAAGGTGCAAAGGAGGCGTGAAGAGCGGTGAAGGACCGCAAGACAAGGATGCGGTCCTAGTGACCTGCATGCAAAGAATGTGGAATTGGAGTTGACAAACGGCCTCCCAAAGGAAATGCACTAGATGGACTTGGAGGTTCACTTCATGGGCAACCTTCTTTGAATAGGTTCTAGGGTGGAACAGTGGCCTTTGCCAGGTGCAAAGGAGGTGTGAAGAGCGGTGAGGGACGGCAAGACAAGGATGCGGTCCTAGTGACCTGCATGCAAAGAGTGTGCAATTGGAGTTGACAAACGGCCTCGCAAAGGAAATGCACTTGATGGACTTGGAGGTTCACTTCATGGGCAACCTTCTTTGAATAGGTTCTAGAGTGGAACAGTGGCCTTTGCAAGGTGCAAAGACGGTGTGAAGAGCGGTGAGGGACCGCAAGACAAGGATGCGGTCCTAGAGACCTGCATGCAAAGAGTGTGGAATTGGAGTTGACAAACGGCATCCCAAAGGAAATGCACTAGATGGACTTGGAGGATCACTTCATGGGCAACCTTCTTTGAAAAGGTTCTAGGGGGGAATAGTGGCCTTTGCAAGGTGCAAAGGAGGCGTGAAGAGCGGTGAGGGACCGCAAGACAAGGATGCGGTCCTAGAGACCTGCATGCAAAGAGTGTGGAATTGGAGTTGACAAACGGCCTCCCAAAGGAAATGCACTTGATGGACTTGGAGGATCACTTGATGGGCGTTTTTCTTTGAATAGGTTCTAGGGTGGAACAGTGGCCTTTGCAAGGTACAAAGGAGGCGTGAGGAGCGGTAAGGGACCGCAAGACAAGGATGCGGTCCTAGAGACCTGCATGCAAAGAGTGTGGAATTGGAGTTGACAAACGGCCTCGCAAAGAAAATGCACTTGATGGACTCGGAGGATCACTTCATGGGCAACCTTCTTTGAATAGGTTCCAGGATGAAACAGTGGCCTTTGCAAGGTGCAAAGGAGGCGTGAAGAGCGGTGAAGGACCGCAAGACAAGGATGCGGTCCTAGAGACCTGCATGCAAAGAGTGTGCAATTGGAGTTGACAAACGGCCTCCCAAAGGAAATGCACTTGATGGACTTGGAGGATCACGTCATGGGCAACCCTCATTGAATAGGTTCCAGGATGAAACAGTGGCCTTTGCAAGGTGCAAAGGAGGCGTGAAGAGCGGTGAAGGACCGCAAGACAAGGATGCGGTCCTAGAGACCTGCATGCAAAGAGTGTGCAATTGGAGTTGACAAACGGCCTCGCAAAGGAAATGCACTTGATGGACTCGGAGGTTCACTTCATGGGCAACCTTCTTTGAATAGGTTCTAGGGTGGAACAGTGGCCTTTGCAAGGTGCAAAGGAGGTGTGAAGAGCGGTGAGGGACGGCAAGACAAGGATGCGGTCCTAGTGACCTGCATGCAAAGAGTGTGGAATTGGAGTTGACAAACGGCCTCGCAAAGGAAATGCACTTGATGGACTTGGAGGTTCACTTCATGGGCAACCTTCTTTGAATAGGTTCTAGGGTGGAACAGTGGCCTTTGCAAGGTGCAAAGGAGGCGTGAAGAGCGGTGAAGGACCGCAAGACAAGGATGCGGTCCTAGTGACCTGCATGCAAAGAATGTGGAATTGGAGTTGACAAACGGCCTCCCAAAGGAAATGCACTAGATGGACTTGGAGGTTCACTTCATGGGCAACCTTCTTTGAATAGGTTCTAGGGTGGAACAGTGGCCTTTGCCAGGTGCAAAGGAGGTGTGAAGAGCGGTGAGGGACGGCAAGACAAGGATGCGGTCCTAGTGACCTGCATGCAAAGAGTGTGCAATTGGAGTTGACAAACGGCCTCGCAAAGGAAATGCACTTGATGGACTTGGAGGTTCACTTCATGGGCAACCTTCTTTGAATAGGTTCTAGAGTGGAACAGTGGCCTTTGCAAGGTGCAAAGACGGTGTGAAGAGCGGTGAGGGACCGCAAGACAAGGATGCGGTCCTAGAGACCTGCATGCAAAGAGTGTGGAATTGGAGTTGACAAACGGCATCCCAAAGGAAATGCACTAGATGGACTTGGAGGATCACTTCATGGGCAACCTTCTTTGAAAAGGTTCTAGGGGGGAATAGTGGCCTTTGCAAGGTGCAAAGGAGGCGTGAAGAGCGGTGAGGGACCGCAAGACAAGGATGCGGTCCTAGAGACCTGCATGCAAAGAGTGTGGAATTGGAGTTGACAAACGGCCTCCCAAAGGAAATGCACTTGATGGACTTGGAGGATCACTTGATGGGCGTTTTTCTTTGAATAGGTTCTAGGGTGGAACAGTGGCCTTTGCAAGGTACAAAGGAGGCGTGAGGAGCGGTAAGGGACCGCAAGACAAGGATGCGGTCCTAGAGACCTGCATGCAAAGAGTGTGGAATTGGAGTTGACAAACGGCCTCGCAAAGGAAATGCACTTGATGGACTCGGAGGTTCACTTCATGGGCAACCTTCTTTGAATAGGTTCTAGGGTGGAACAGTGGCCTTTGCAAGGTGCAAAGGAGGTGTGAAGAGCGGTGAGGGACGGCAAGACAAGGATGCGGTCCTAGTGACCTGCATGCAAAGAGTGTGGAATTGGAGTTGACAAACGGCCTCGCAAAGGAAATGCACTTGATGGACTTGGAGGTTCACTTCATGGGCAACCTTCTTTGAATAGGTTCTAGGGTGGAACAGTGGCCTTTGCAAGGTGCAAAGGAGGCGTGAAGAGCGGTGAAGGACCGCAAGACAAGGATGCGGTCCTAGTGACCTGCATGCAAAGAATGTGGAATTGGAGTTGACAAACGGCCTCCCAAAGGAAATGCACTAGATGGACTTGGAGGTTCACTTCATGGGCAACCTTCTTTGAATAGGTTCTAGGGTGGAACAGTGGCCTTTGCAAGGTGCAAAGGAGGTGTGAAGAGCGGTGAGGGACGGCAAGACAAGGATGCGGTCCTAGTGACCTGCATGCAAAGAGTGTGGAATTGGAGTTGACAAACGGCCTCGCAAAGGAAATGCACTTGATGGACTTGGAGGTTCACTTCATGGGCAACCTTCTTTGAATAGGTTCTAGGGTGGAACAGTGGCCTTTGCAAGGTGCAAAGGAGGCGTGAAGAGCGGTGAAGGACCGCAAGACAAGGATGCGGTCCTAGTGACCTGCATGCAAAGAATGTGGAATTGGAGTTGACAAACGGCCTCCCAAAGGAAATGCACTAGATGGACTTGGAGGTTCACTTCATGGGCAACCTTCTTTGAATAGGTTCTAGGGTGGAACAGTGGCCTTTGCCAGGTGCAAAGGAGGTGTGAAGAGCGGTGAGGGACGGCAAGACAAGGATGCGGTCCTAGTGACCTGCATGCAAAGAGTGTGCAATTGGAGTTGACAAACGGCCTCGCAAAGGAAATGCACTTGATGGACTTGGAGGTTCACTTCATGGGCAACCTTCTTTGAATAGGTTCTAGAGTGGAACAGTGGCCTTTGCAAGGTGCAAAGACGGTGTGAAGAGCGGTGAGGGACCGCAAGACAAGGATGCGGTCCTAGAGACCTGCATGCAAAGAGTGTGGAATTGGAGTTGACAAACGGCATCCCAAAGGAAATGCACTAGATGGACTTGGAGGATCACTTCATGGGCAACCTTCTTTGAAAAGGTTCTAGGGGGGAATAGTGGCCTTTGCAAGGTGCAAAGGAGGCGTGAAGAGCGGTGAGGGACCGCAAGACAAGGATGCGGTCCTAGAGACCTGCATGCAAAGAGTGTGGAATTGGAGTTGACAAACGGCCTCCCAAAGGAAATGCACTTGATGGACTTGGAGGATCACTTGATGGGCGTTTTTCTTTGAATAGGTTCTAGGGTGGAACAGTGGCCTTTGCAAGGTACAAAGGAGGCGTGAGGAGCGGTAAGGGACCGCAAGACAAGGATGCGGTCCTAGAGACCTGCATGCAAAGAGTGTGGAATTGGAGTTGACAAACGGCCTCGCAAAGAAAATGCACTTGATGGACTCGGAGGATCACTTCATGGGCAACCTTCTTTGAATAGGTTCCAGGGTGGAACAGTGGCCTTTGCAAGGTGCAAAGGAGGCGTGAAGAGCGGTGAAGGACCGCAAGACAAGGATGCGGTCCTAGAGACCTGCATGCAAAGAGTGTGCAATTGGAGTTGACAAACGGCCTCCCAAAGGAAATGCACTTGATGGACTTGGAGGATCACGTCATGGGCAACCCTCATTGAATAGGTTCCAGGATGAAACAGTGGCCTTTGCAAGGTGCAAAGGAGGCGTGAAGAGCGGTGAAGGATCGCAAGACAAGGATGCGGTCCTAGTGACCTGCATGCAAAGAGTGTGGAATTGGAGTTGACAAACGGCCTCGCAAAGGAAATGCACTTGATGGACTCGGAGGATCACTTCATGGGCAACCTTCTTTAATAGGTTCCAGGATGAAGCAGTGGCCTTTGCAAGGTGCAAAGGAGGCGTGAAGAGCGGTGAAGGACCGCAAGACAAGGATGCGGTCCTAGTGACCTGCATGCAAAGAGTGTGGAATTGGAGTTGACAAACGGACTCGCAAAGGAAATGCACTTGATGGACTTGGAGGTTCACTTCATGGGCAACCCTCATTGAATAGGTTCCAGGATGAAACAGTGGCCTTTGCAAGGTGCAAAGGAGGCGTGAAGAGCGGTGAAGGACCGCAAGACAAGGATGCGGTCCTAGAGACCTGCATGCAAAGAGTGTGGAATTGGAGTTGACAAATGGCCTCCCAAAGGAAATGCACTTGATGAACTTGGAGGATCACTTCATGGGCAACCTTCTTTAAAAGGTTCCAGGATGAGACAGTGGCCTTTGCAAGGTGCAAAGGAGGCGTGAAGAGCGGTGAAGGACGGCAAGACAAGGATGCGGTCCTAGTGACCTGCATGCAAAGAGTGTGGAATTGGAGTTGACAAACGGCATCCCAAAGGAAATGCACTAGATTGACTTGGAGGATCACTTCATGGGCAACCTTCTTTGAAAAGGTTCTAGGGGGGAATAGTGGCCTTTGCAAGGTGCAAAGGAGGCGTGAAGAGCGGTGAGGGACCGCAAGACAAGGATGCGGTCCTAGAGACCTGCATGCAAAGAATGTGGAATTGGAGTTGACAAACGGCCTCGCAAAGGAAATGCACTTGATGGACTTGGAGGTTCACTTCATGGGCAACCTTCTTTGAATAGGTTCTAGGGTGGAACACTGGCCTTTGCAAGGTGCAAAGGAGGTGTGAAGAGCGGTGAGGGACCGCAAGACAAGGATGCGGTCCTAGTCACCTGCATGCAAAGAAGGTGGAATTGGAGTTGACAAACGGCCTCGCAAAGGAAATGCACTTGATGGACTTGGAGGTTCACTTCATGGGCAACCATCTTTGAATAGGTTCTAGGGTGGAACAGTGGCCTTTGCAAGGTGCAAAGGAGGCGTGAAGAGCGGTGAGGGACGGCAAGACAAGGATGCGGTCCTAGAGACCTGCATGCAAAAAGTGTGGAATTGGAGTTGACAAACGGCCTCGCAAAGGAAATGCACTTGATGGACTTGGAGGTTCACTTCATGGGCAACCTTCTTTGAATAGGTTCTAGGGTGGAACACTGGCCTTTGCAAGGTGCAAAGGAGGCGTGAAGAGCGGTGAGGGACGGCAAGACAAGGATGCGGTCCTAGAGACCTGCATGCAAAAAGTGTGGAATTGGAGTTGACAAACGGCCTCGCAAAGGAAATGCACTTGATGGACTTGGAGGATCACTTCATGGGCAACCTTCTTTGAATAGGTTCTAGGGTGGAACAGTGGCCTTGGCAAGGTGCAAAGGAGGCGTGAAGAGCGGTAAGGGACCGCAAGACAAGGATGCGGTCCTAGAGACCTGCATGCAAAAAATGTGGAATTGGAGTTGACAAACGGCCTCCCAAAGGAAATGCACTTGATGGACTTGGAGGTTCACTTCATGGGCAACCTTCTTTGAATAGGTTCCAGGATGAAACAGTGGCCTTTGCAAGGTGCAAAGGAGGTGTGAAGAGCGGTGAGGGACCGCAAGACAAGGATGCGGTCCTAGAGACCTGCATGCAAAGAATGTGGAATTGGAGTTGACAAACGGCCTCGCAAAGGAAATGCACTTGATGGACTTGGAGGTTCACTTCATGGGCAACCTTCTTTGAATAGGTTCCAGGATGAAACAGTGGCCTTTGCAAGGTGCAAAGGAGGTGTGAAGAGCGGTGAGGGACGGCAAGACAAGGATGCGGTCCTAGTGACCTGCATGCAAAGAGTGTGGAATTGGAGTTGACAAACGGCCTCGCAAAGGAAATGCACTTGATGGACTCGGAGGATCACTTCATGGGCAACCTTCATTGAATAGGTTCCAGGATGAAACAGTGGCCTTTGCAAGGTGCAAAGGAGGTGTGAAGAGCGGTGAGGGACCGCAAGACAAGGATGCGGTCCTAGAGACCTGCATGCAAAGAATGTGGAATTGGAGTTGACAAACGGCCTCGCAAAGGAAATGCACTTGATGGACTTGGAGGTTCACTTCATGGGCAACCTTCTTTGAATAGGTTCCAGGATGAAACAGTGGCCTTTGCAAGGTGCAAAGGAGGTGTGAAGAGCGGTGAGGGACGGCAAGACAAGGATGCGGTCCTAGAGACCTGCATGCAAAGAGTGTGCAATTGGAGTTGACAAACGGCCTCCCAAAGGAAATGCACTTGATGGACTTGGAGGATCACGTCATGGGCAACCCTCATTGAATAGGTTCCAGGATGAAACAGTGGCCTTTGCAAGGTGCAAAGGAGGCGTGAAGAGCGGTGAAGGACCGCAAGACAAGGATGCGGTCCTAGTGACCTGCATGCAAAGAGTGTGGAATTGGAGTTGACAAACGGCCTCGCAAAGGAAATGCACTTGATGGACTCGGAGGATCACTTCATGGGCAACCTTCTTTAATAGGTTCCAGGATGAAGCAGTGGCCTTTGCAAGGTGCAAAGGAGGCGTGAAGAGCGGTGAAGGACCGCAAGACAAGGATGCGGTCCTAGTGACCTGCATGCAAAGAGTGTGGAATTGGAGTTGACAAACGGCCTCCCAAAGGAAATGCACTTGATGGACTTGGAGGTTCACTTCATGGGCAACCCTCATTGAATAGGTTCCAGGATGAAACAGTGGCCTTTGCAAGGTGCAAAGGAGGCGTGAAGAGCGGTGAAGGACCGCAAGACAAGGATGCGGTCCTAGAGACCTGCATGCAAAGAGTGTGGAATTGGAGTTGACAAATGGCCTCCCAAAGGAAATGCACTTGATGAACTTGGAGGATCACTTCATGGGCAACCTTCTTTAAAAGGTTCCAGGATGAGACAGTGGCCTTTGCAAGGTGCAAAGGAGGCGTGAAGAGCGGTGAAGGACGGCAAGACAAGGATGCGGTCCTAGTGACCTGCATGCAAAGAGTGTGGAATTGGAGTTGACAAACGGCATCCCAAAGGAAATGCACTAGATGGACTTGGAGGATCACTTCATGGGCAACCTTCTTTGAAAAGGTTCTAGGGGGGAATAGTGGCCTTTGCAAGGTGCAAAGGAGGCGTGAAGAGCGGTAAGGGACCGCAAGACAAGGATGCGGTCCTAGTGACCTGCATGCAAAGAGTGTGGAATTGGAGTTGACAAACGGCCTCGCAAAGGAAATGCACTTGATGGACTTGGAGGTTCACTTCATGGGCAACCTTCTTTGAATAGGTTCTAGGGTGGAACACTCGCCTTTGCAAGGTGCAAAGGAGGCGTGAAGAGCGGTGAGGGACGGCAAGACAAGGATGCGGTCCTAGAGACCTGCATGCAAAAAGTGTGGAATTGGAGTTGACAAACGGCCTCGCAAAGGAAATGCACTTGATGGACTTGGAGGATCACTTCATGGGCAACCTTCTTTGAATAGGTTCTAGGGTGGAACAGTGGCCTTGGCAAGGTGCAAAGGAGGCGTGAAGAGCGGTCAGGGACCGCAAGACAAGGATGCGGTCCTAGAGACCTGCATGCAAAGAATGTGGAATTGGAGTTGACAAACGGCCTCCCAAAAGAAATGCACTTGATGGACTTGGAGGTTCACTTCATGGGCAACCTTCTTTGAATAGGTTCCAGGATGAAACAATGGCCTTTGCAAGGTGCAAAGGAGGTGTGAAGAGCGGTGAGGGACCGCAAGACAAGGATGCGGTCCTAGAGACCTGCATGCAAAGAATGTGGAATTGGAGTTGACAAACGGCCTCGCAAAGGAAATGCACTTGATGGACTTGGAGGTTCACTTCATGGGCAACCTTCTTTGAATTGGTTCCAGGATGAAACAGTGGCCTTTGCAAGGTGCAAAGGAGGTGTGAAGAGCGGTGAGGGACGGCAAGACAAGGATGCGGTCCTAGTGACCTGCATGCAAAGAGTGTGGAATTGGAGTTGACAAACGGCCTCGCAAAGGAAATGCACTTGATGGACTTGGAGGTTCACTTCATGGGCAACCTTTTTTGAATAGGTTCTAGGGTGGAACAGTGGCCTTTGCATGGTACAAAGGAGGCGTGAGGAGCGGTAAGGGACCGCAAGACAAGGATGCGGTCCTAGAGACCTGTATGCAAAGAGTGTGGAATTGCAGTTGACAAACGGCCTCCCAAAGGAAATGCACTAGATGGACTTGGAGGATCACTTCATGGGCAACCTTCTTTAAAAGGTTCCAAGATGAAACAGTGGCCTTTGCAAGGTGCAAAGGAGGCGTGAAGAGCGGTGAGGGACGGCAAGACAAGGATGCGGTCCTAGTGACCTGCATGCAAAGAGTGTGGAATTGGAGTTGACAAACGGCCTCGCAAAGGAAATGCACTTGATGGACTTGGAGGTTCACTTCATGGGCAACCTTCTTTGAATAGGTTCCAGGATGATACAGTGGCCTTTGCAAGGTGCAAAGGAGGTGTGAAGAGCGGTGAGGGACCGCAAGACAAGGATGCGGTCCTAGAGACCTGCATGCAAAGAGTGTGGAATTGGAGTTGACAAACGGCCTCGCAAAGGAAATGCACTTGATGGACTTGGAGGTTCACTTCATGGGCAACCTTCTTTGAATAGGTTCCAGGATGATACAGTGGCCTTTGCAAGGTGCAAAGGAGGTGTGAAGAGCGGTGAGGGACCGCAAGACAAGGATGCGGTCCTAGAGACCTGCATGCAAAAAGTGTGGAATTGGAGTTGACAAATGGCCTCGCAAAGGAAATGCACTTGATGGACTTGGAGGTTCACTTCATGGGCAACCTTCTTTGAATAGGTTCCAGGATGATACAGTGGCCTTTGCAAGGTGCAAAGGAGGTGTGAAGAGCGGTGAGGGACCGCAAGACAAGGATGCGGTCCTAGTCACCTGCATGCAAAGAAGGTGGAATTGGAGTTGACAAACGGCCTCGCAAAGGAAATGCACTTGATGGACTTGGAGGTTCACTTCATGGGCAACCTTCTTTGAATAGGTTCTAGGGTGGAACAGTGGCCTTTGCAAGGTGCAAAGGAGGCGTGAAGAGCGGTGAGGGACGGCAAGACAAGGATGCGGTCCTAGAGACCTGCATGCAAAAAGTGTGGAATTGGAGTTGACAAACGGCCTCGCAAAGGAAATGCACTTGATGGACTTGGAGGTTCACTTCATGGGCAACCTTCTTTGAATAGGTTCTAGGGTGGAACAGTGGCCTTTGCAAGGTGCAAAGGAGGCGTGAAGAGCGGTGAGGGACGGCAAGACAAGGATGCGGGCCTAGAGACCTGCATGCAAAAAGTGTGGAATTGGAGTTGACAAACGGCCTCGCAAAGGAAATGCACTTGATGGACTTGGAGGATCACTTCATGGGCAACCTTCTTTGAATAGGTTCTAGGGGGGAACAGTGGCCTTGGCAAGGTGCAAAGGAGGCGTGAAGAGCGGTAAGGGACCGCAAGACAAGGATGCGGTCCTAGAGACCTGCATGCAAAGAATGTGGAATTGGAGTTGACAAACGGCCTCCCAAAGGAAATGCACTTGATGGACTTGGAGGTTCACTTCATGGGCAACCTTCTTTGAATAGGTTCCAGGATGAAACAGTGGCCTTTGCAAGGTGCAAAGGAGGTGTGAAGAGCGGTGAGGGACCGCAAGACAAGGATGCGGTCCTAGAGACCTGCATGCAAAGAATGTGGAATTGGAGTTGACAAACGGCCTCGCAAAGGAAATGCACTTGATGGACTTGGAGGTTCACTTCATGGGCAACCTTCTTTGAATAGGTTCCAGGATGAAACAGTGGCCTTTGCAAGGTGCAAAGGAGGTGTGAAGAGCGGTGAGGGACGGCAAGACAAGGATGCGGTCCTAGTGACCTGCATGCAAAGAGTGTGGAATTGGAGTTGACAAACGGCCTCGCAAAGGAAATGCACTTGATGGACTTGGAGGTTCACTTCATGGGCAACCTTTTTTGAATAGGTTCTAGGGTGGAACAGTGGCCTTTGCATGGTACAAAGGAGGCGTGAGGAGCGGTAAGGGACCGCAAGACAAGGATGCGGTCCTAGAGACCTGTATGCAAAGAGTGTGGAATTGCAGTTGACAAACGGCCTCCCAAAGGAAATGCACTAGATGGACTTGGAGGATCACTTCATGGGCAACCTTCTTTAAAAGGTTCCAAGATGAAACAGTGGCCTTTGCAAGGTGCAAAGGAGGCGTGAAGAGCGGTGAGGGACGGCAAGACAAGGATGCGGTCCTAGTGACCTGCATGCAAAGAGTGTGGAATTGGAGTTGACAAACGGCCTCGCAAAGGAAATGCACTTGATGGACTTGGAGGATCACTTCATGGGCAACCTTCTTTGAATAGGTTCTAGGGTGGAACAGTGTCCTTGGCAAGGTGCAAAGGAGGCGTGAAGAGCGGTGAGGGACCGCAAGACAAGGATGCGGTCCTAGTGACCTGCATGCAAAGAGTGTGGAATTGGAGTTGACAAACGGCATCCCAAAGGAAATGCACTTGATGGACTTGGAGGATCACTTCATGGGCAACCTTCTTTGAATAGGTTCCAGGATGAAACAGTGGCCTTTGCAAGGTGCAAAGGAGGTGTGAAGAGCGCTGAGGGACCGCAAGACAAGGATGCGGTCCTAGTGACCTGCATGCAAAGAGTGTGCAATTGGAGTTGACAAACGGCCTCGCAAAGGAAATGCACTTGATGGACTTGGAGGTTCACTTCATGGGCAACCTTCTTTGAATAGGTTCTAGAGTGGAACAGTGGCCTTTGCAAGGTGCAAAGACGGTGTGAAGAGCGGTGAGGGACCGCAAGACAAGGATGCGGTCCTAGAGACCTGCATGCAAAGAGTGTGGAATTGGAGTTGACAAACGGCATCCCAAAGGAAATGCACTAGATGGACTTGGAGGATCACTTCATGGGCAACCTTCTTTGAAAAGGTTCTAGGGGGGAATAGTGGCCTTTGCAAGGTGCAAAGGAGGCGTGAAGAGCGGTGAGGGACCGCAAGACAAGGATGCGGTCCTAGAGACCTGCATGCAAAGAGTGTGGAATTGGAGTTGACAAACGGCCTCCCAAAGGAAATGCACTTGATGGACTTGGAGGATCACTTCATGGGCGTTTTTCTTTGAATAGGTTCTAGGGTGGAACAGTGGCCTTTGCAAGGTACAAAGGAGGCGTGAGGAGCGGTAAGGGACCGCAAGACAAGGATGCGGTCCTAGAGACCTGCATGCAAAGAGTGTGGAATTGGAGTTGACAAACGGCCTCGCAAAGAAAATGCACTTGATGGACTCGGAGGATCACTTCATGGGCAACCTTCTTTGAATAGGTTCCAGGATGAAACAGTGGCCTTTGCAAGGTGCAAAGGAGGCGTGAAGAGCGGTGAAGGACCGCAAGACAAGGATGCGGTCCTAGAGACCTGCATGCAAAGAGTGTGCAATTGGAGTTGACAAACGGCCTCCCAAAGGAAATGCACTTGATGGACTTGGAGGATCACGTCATGGGCAACCCTCATTGAATAGGTTCCAGGATGAAACAGTGGCCTTTGCAAGGTGCAAAGGAGGCGTGAAGAGCGGTGAAGGACCGCAAGACAAGGATGCGGTCCTAGTGACCTGCATGCAAAGAGTGTGGAATTGGAGTTGACAAACGGCCTCGCAAAGGAAATGCACTTGATGGACTCGGAGGATCACTTCATGGGCAACCTTCTTTAATAGGTTCCAGGATGAAGCAGTGGCCTTTGCAAGGTGCAAAGGAGGCGTGAAGAGCGGTGAAGGACCGCAAGACAAGGATGCGGTCCTAGTGACCTGCATGCAAAGAGTGTGGAATTGGAGTTGACAAACGGCCTCGCAAAGGAAATGCACTTGATGGACTTGGAGGTTCACTTCATGGGCAACCCTCATTGAATAGGTTCCAGGATGAAACAGTGGCCTTTGCAAGGTGCAAAGGAGGCGTGAAGAGCGGTGAAGGACCGCAAGACAAGGATGCGGTCCTAGAGACCTGCATGCAAAGAGTGTGGAATTGGAGTTGACAAATGGCCTCCCAAAGGAAATGCACTTGATGAACTTGGAGGATCACTTCATGGGCAACCTTCTTTAAAAGGTTCCAGGATGAGACAGTGGCCTTTGCAAGGTGCAAAGGAGGCGTGAAGAGCGGTGAAGGGCGGCAAGACAAGGATGCGGTCCTAGTGACCTGCATGCAAAGAGTGTGGAATTGGAGTTGACAAACGGCCTCGCAAAAGAAATGCACTTGATGGACTTGGAGGTTCACTTCATGGGCAACCCTCATTGAATAGGTTCCAGGATGAAACAGTGGCCTTTGCAAGGTGCAAAGGAGGCGTGAAGAGCGGTGAAGGACCGCAAGACAAGGATGCGGTCCTAGAGACCTGCATGCAAAGAGTGTGGAATTGGAGTTGACAAATGGCCTCCCAAAGGAAATGCACTTGATGAACTTGGAGGATCACTTCATGGGCAACCTTCTTTAAAAGGTTCCAGGATGAGACAGTGGCCTTTGCAAGGTGCAAAGGAGGCGTGAAGAGCGGTGAAGGACGGCAAGACAAGGATGCGGTCCTAGTGACCTGCATGCAAAGAGTGTGGAATTGGAGTTGACAAACGGCCTCGCAAAGGAAATGCACTTGATGGACTTGGAGGTTCACTTCATGGGCAACCTCCTTTGAATAGGTTCCAGGATGATACAGTGGCCTTTGCAAGGTGCAAAGGAGGTGTGAAGAGCGGTGAGGGACCGCAAGACAAGGATGCGGTCCTAGTCACCTGCATGCAAAGAAGGTGGAATTGGAGTTGACAAACGGCCTCGCAAAGGAAATGCACTTGATGGACTTGGAGGTTCACTTCATGGGCAACCTTCTTTGAATAGGTTCTAGGGTGGAACAGTGGCCTTTGCAAGGTGCAAAGGAGGCGTGAAGAGCGGTGAGGGACGGCAAGACAAGGATGCGGTCCTAGAGACCTGCATGCAAAAAGTGTGGAATTGGAGTTGACAAACGGACTCGCAAAGGAAATGCACTTGATGGACTTGGAGGTTCACTTCATGGGCAACCTTCTTTGAATAGGTTCTAGGGTGGAACACTGGCCTTTGCAAGGTGCAAAGGAGGCGTGAAGAGCGGTGAGGGACGGCAAGACAAGGATGCGGTCCTAGAGACCTGCATGCAAAAAGTGTGGAATTGGAGTTGACAAACGGCCTCGCAAAGGAAATGCACTTGATGGACTTGGAGGATCACTTCATGGGCAACCTTCTTTGAATAGGTTCTAGGGTGGAACAGTGGCCTTTGCAAGGTGCAAAGGAGGCGTGAAGAGCGGTAAGGGACCGCAAGACAAGGATGCGGTCCTAGAGACCTGCATGCAAAGAATGTGGAATTGGAGTTGACAAACGGCCTCGCAAAGGAAATGCACTTGATGGACTTGGAGGTTCACTTCATGGGCAACCTTCTTTGAAAAGGTTCTAGGGGGGAATAGTGGCCTTTGCAAGGTGCAAAGGAGGCGTGAAGAGCGGTGAGGGACCGCAAGACAAGGATGCGGTCCTAGAGACCTGCATGCAAAGAGTGTGGAATTGGAGTTGACAAACGGCCTCCCAAAGGAAATGCACTTGATGGACTTGGAGGATCACTTCATGGGCGTTTTTCTTTGAATAGGTTCTAGGGTGGAACAGTGGCCTTTGCAAGGTACAAAGGAGGCGTGAGGAGCGGTAAGGGACCGCAAGACAAGGATGCGGTCCTAGAGACCTGCATGCAAAGAGTGTGGAATTGGAGTTGACAAACGGCCTCGCAAAGAAAATGCACTTGATGGACTCGGAGGATCACTTCATGGGCAACCTTCTTTGAATAGGTTCCAGGATGAAACAGTGGCCTTTGCAAGGTGCAAAGGAGGCGTGAAGAGCGGTGAAGGACCGCAAGACAAGGATGCGGTCCTAGAGACCTGCATGCAAAGAGTGTGCAATTGGAGTTGACAAACGGCCTCCCAAAGGAAATGCACTTGATGGACTTGGAGGATCACGTCATGGGCAACCCTCATTGAATAGGTTCCAGGATGAAACAGTGGCCTTTGCAAGGTGCAAAGGAGGCGTGAAGAGCGGTGAAGGACCGCAAGACAAGGATGCGGTCCTAGTGACCTGCATGCAAAGAGTGTGGAATTGGAGTTGACAAACGGCCTCGCAAAGGAAATGCACTTGATGGACTCGGAGGATCACTTCATGGGCAACCTTCTTTAATAGGTTCCAGGATGAAGCAGTGGCCTTTGCAAGGTGCAAAGGAGGCGTGAAGAGCGGTGAAGGACCGCAAGACAAGGATGCGGTCCTAGTGACCTGCATGCAAAGAGTGTGGAATTGGAGTTGACAAACGGCCTCCCAAAGGAAATGCACTTGATGGACTTGGAGGTTCACTTCATGGGCAACCCTCATTGAATAGGTTCCAGGATGAAACAGTGGCCTTTGCAAGGTGCAAAGGAGGCGTGAAGAGCGGTGAAGGACCGCAAGACAAGGATGCGGTCCTAGAGACCTGCATGCAAAGAGTGTGGAATTGGAGTTGACAAATGGCCTCCCAAAGGAAATGCACTTGATGAACTTGGAGGATCACTTCATGGGCAACCTTCTTTAAAAGGTTCCAGGATGAGACAGTGGCCTTTGCAAGGTGCAAAGGAGGCGTGAAGAGCGGTGAAGGACGGCAAGACAAGGATGCGGTCCTAGTGACCTGCATGCAAAGAGTGTGGAATTGGAGTTGACAAACGGCCTCGCAAAGGAAATGCACTTGATGGACTTGGAGGTTCACTTCATGGGCAACCCTCATTGAATAGGTTCCAGGATGAAACAGTGGCCTTTGCAAGGTGCAAAGGAGGCGTGAAGAGCGGTGAAGGACCGCAAGACAAGGATGCGGTCCTAGAGACCTGCATGCAAAGAGTGTGGAATTGGAGTTGACAAATGGCCTCCCAAAGGAAATGCACTTGATGAACTTGGAGGATCACTTCATGGGCAACCTTCTTTAAAAGGTTCCAGGATGAGACAGTGGCCTTTGCAAGGTGCAAAGGAGGCGTGAAGAGCGGTGAAGGACGGCAAGACAAGGATGCGGTCCTAGTGACCTGCATGCAAAGAGTGTGGAATTGGAGTTGACAAACGGCCTCGCAAAGGAAATGCACTTGATGGACTTGGAGGTTCACTTCATGGGCAACCTTCTTTGAATAGGTTCCAGGATGAAACAGTGGCCTTTGCAAGGTGCAAAGGAGGCGTGAAGAGCGGTGAAGGACCGCAAGACAAGGATGCGGTCCTAGAGACCTGCATGCAAAGAGTGTGCAATTGGAGTTGACAAACGGCCTCCCAAAGGAAATGCACTTGATGGACTTGGAGGATCACGTCATGGGCAACCCTCATTGAATAGGTTCCAGGATGAAACAGTGGCCTTTGCAAGGTGCAAAGGAGGCGTGAAGAGCGGTGAAGGACCGCAAGACAAGGATGCGGTCCTAGAGACCTGCATGCAAAGAGTGTGCAATTGGAGTTGACAAACGGCCTCCCAAAGGAAATGCACTTGATGGACTTGGAGGATCACGTCATGGGCAACCCTCATTGAATAGGTTCCAGGATGAAACAGTGGCCTTTGCAAGGTGCAAAGGAGGCGTGAAGAGCGGTGAAGGACCGCAAGACAAGGATGCGGTCCTAGTGACCTGCATGCAAAGAGTGTGGAATTGGAGTTGACAAACGGCCTCGCAAAGGAAATGCACTTGATGGACTCGGAGGATCACTTCATGGGCAACCTTCTTTAATAGGTTCCAGGATGAAGCAGTGGCCTTTGCAAGGTGCAAAGGAGGCGTGAAGAGCGGTGAAGGACCGCAAGACAAGGATGCGGTCCTAGTGACCTGCATGCAAAGAGTGTGGAATTGGAGTTGACAAACGGCCTCCCAAAGGAAATGCACTTGATGGACTTGGAGGTTCACTTCATGGGCAACCCTCATTGAATAGGTTCCAGGATGAAACAGTGGCCTTTGCAAGGTGCAAAGGAGGCGTGAAGAGCGGTGAAGGACCGCAAGACAAGGATGCGGTCCTAGAGACCTGCATGCAAAGAGTGTGGAATTGGAGTTGACAAATGGCCTCCCAAAGGAAATGCACTTGATGAACTTGGAGGATCACTTCATGGGCAACCTTCTTTAAAAGGTTCCAGGATGAGACAGTGGCCTTTGCAAGGTGCAAAGGAGGCGTGAAGAGCGGTGAAGGACGGCAAGACAAGGATGCGGTCCTAGTGACCTGCATGCAAAGAGTGTGGAATTGGAGTTGACAAACGGCCTCGCAAAGGAAATGCACTTGATGGACTTGGAGGTTCACTTCATGGGCAACCCTCATTGAATAGGTTCCAGGATGAAACAGTGGCCTTTGCAAGGTGCAAAGGAGGCGTGAAGAGCGGTGAAGGACCGCAAGACAAGGATGCGGTCCTAGAGACCTGCATGCAAAGAGTGTGGAATTGGAGTTGACAAATGGCCTCCCAAAGGAAATGCACTTGATGAACTTGGAGGATCACTTCATGGGCAACCTTCTTTAAAAGGTTCCAGGATGAGACAGTGGCCTTTGCAAGGTGCAAAGGAGGCGTGAAGAGCGGTGAAGGACGGCAAGACAAGGATGCGGTCCTAGTGACCTGCATGCAAAGAGTGTGGAATTGGAGTTGACAAACGGCCTCGCAAAGGAAATGCACTTGATGGACTTGGAGGTTCACTTCATGGGCAACCTTCTTTGAATAGGTTCCAGGATGATACAGTGGCCTTTGCAAGGTGCAAAGGAGGTGTGAAGAGCGGTGAGGGACCGCAAGACAAGGATGCGGTCCTAGTCACCTGCATGCAAAGAAGGTGGAATTGGAGTTGACAAACGGCCTCGCAAAGGAAATGCACTTGATGGACTTGGAGGTTCACTTCATGGGCAACCTTCTTTGAATAGGTTCTAGGGTGGAACAGTGGCCTTTGCAAGGTGCAAAGGAGGCGTGAAGAGCGGTGAGGGACGGCAAGACAAGGATGCGGTCCTAGAGACCTGCATGCAAAAAGTGTGGAATTGGAGTTGACAAACGGCCTCGCAAAGGAAATGCACTTGATGGACTTGGAGGTTCACTTCATGGGCAACCTTCTTTGAATAGGTTCTAGGGTGGAACACTGGCCTTTGCAAGGTGCAAAGGAGGCGTGAAGAGCGGTGAGGGACGGCAAGACAAGGATGCGGTCCTAGAGACCTGCATGCAAAAAGTGTGGAATTGGAGTTGACAAACGGCCTCGCAAAGGAAATGCACTTGATGGACTTGGAGGATCACTTCATGGGCAACCTTCTTTGAATAGGTTCTAGGGTGGAACAGTGGCCTTTGCAAGGTGCAAAGGAGGCGTGAAGAGCGGTAAGGGACCGCAAGACAAGGATGCGGTCCTAGAGACCTGCATGCAAAGAATGTGGAATTGGAGTTGACAAACGGCCTCGCAAAGGAAATGCACTTGATGGACTTGGAGGTTCACTTCATGGGCAACCTTCTTTGAATAGGTTCTAGGGTGGAACACTGGCCTTTGCAAGGTGCAAAGGAGGCGTGAAGAGCGGTGAGGGACGGCAAGACAAGGATGCGGTCCTAGAGACCTGCATGCAAAAAGTGTGGAATTGGAGTTGACAAACGGCCTCGCAAAGGAAATGCACTTGATGGACTTGGAGGATCACTTCATGGGCAACCTTCTTTGAATAGGTTCTAGGGTGGAACAGTGGCCTTTGCAAGGTGCAAAGGAGGCGTGAAGAGCGGTAAGGGACCGCAAGACAAGGATGCGGTCCTAGAGACCTGCATGCAAAGAATGTGGAATTGGAGTTGACAAACGGCCTCGCAAAGGAAATGCACTTGATGGACTTGGAGGTTCACTTCATGGGCAACCTTCTTTGAATAGGTTCCAGGATGAAACAGTGGCCTTTGCAAGGTGCAAAGGAGGTGTGAAGAGCGGTGAGGGACCGCAAGACAAGGATGCGGTCCTAGTGACCTGCATGCAAAGAGTGTGGAATTGGAGTTGACAAACGGCCTCGCAAAGGAAATGCACTTGATGGACTTGGAGGTTCACTTCATGGGCAACCTTCTTTGAATAGGTTCCAGGATGAAACAGTGGCCTTTGCAAGGTGCAAAGGAGGTGTGAAGAGCGGTGAGGGACGGCAAGACAAGGATGCGGTCCTAGTGACCTGCATGCAAAGAGTGTGGAATTGGAGTTGACAAACGGCCTCGCAAAGGAAATGCACTTGATGGACTTGGAGGTTCACTTCATGGGCAACCTTCTTTGAATAGGTTCCAGGATGAAACAGTGGCCTTTGCATGGTACAAAGGAGGCGTGAGGAGCGGTAAGGGACCGCAAGACAAGGATGCGGTCCTAGAGACCTGTATGCAAAGAGTGTGGAATTGGAGTTGACAAACGGCCTCCCAAAGGAAATGCACTAGATGGACTTGGAGGATCACTTCATGGGCAACCTTCTTTAAAAGGTTCTAGGGTGGAACAGTGGCCTTTGCAAGGTGCAAACGAGGCGTGAAGAGCGGTGAGGGACGGCAAGACAAGGATGCGGTCCTAGTGACCTGCATGCAAAGAGTGTGGAATTGGAGTTGACAAACGGCCTCGCAAAGGAAATGCACTTGATGGACTTGGAGGATCACTTCATGGGCAACCTTCTTTGAATAGGTTCTAGGGTGGAACAGTGTCCTTTGCAAGGTGCAAAGGAGGCGTGAAGAGCGGTAAGGGACCGCAAGACAAGGATGCGGTCCTAGTGACCTGCATGCAAAGAGTGTGGAATTGGAGTTGACAAACGGCATCCCAAAGGAAATGCACTTGATGGACTTGGAGGATCATTTCATGGGCAACCTTCTTTGAATAGGTTCTAGGGTGGAACAGTGTCCTTGGCAAGGTGCAAAGGAGGCGTGAAGAGCGGTGAGGGACCGCAAGACAAGGATGCGGTCCTAGTGACCTGCATGCAAAGAGTGTGGAATTGGAGTTGACAAACGGCATCCCAAAGGAAATGCACTTGATGGACTTGGAGGATCACTTCATGGGCAACCTTCTTTGAATAGGTTCTAGGGGGGAACAGTGGCCTTTGCAAGGTGCAAAGGAGGCGTGAAGAGCGGTGAGGGACCGTTAGACAAGGATGCGGTCCTAGAGACCTGCATGCAAAAAGTGTGGAATTGGAGTTGACAAACGGCCTCGCAAAGGAAATGCACTTGATGGACTTGGAGGATCACTTCATGGGCAACCTTCTTTGAATAGGTTCTAGGGTGGAACAGTGGCCTTTGCAAGGTGCAAAGGAGGCGTGAAGAGCGGTAAGGGACCGCAAGACAAGGATGCGGTCCTAGAGACCTGCATGCAAAGAATGTGGAATTGGAGTTGACAAACGGCCTCCCAAAGGAAATGCACTTGATGGACTTGGAGGTTCACTTCATGGGCAACCTTCTTTGAATAGGTTCCAGGATGAAACAGTGGCCTTTGCAAGGTGCAAAGGAGGTGTGAAGAGCGGTGAGGGACCGCAAGACAAGGATGCGGTCCTAGTGACCTGCATGCAAAGAGTGTGGAATTGGAGTTGACAAACGGCCTCGCAAAGGAAATGCACTTGATGGACTCGGAGGATCACTTCATGGGCAACCTTCTTTGAATAGGTTCTAGGGTGGAACAGTGGCCTTTGCAAGGTGCAAAGGAGGCGTGAAGAGCGGTGAGGGACCGTTAGACAAGGATGCGGTCCTAGAGACCTGCATGCAAAAAGTGTGGAATTGGAGTTGACAAACGGCCTCGCAAAGGAAATGCACTTGATGGACTTGGAGGATCACTTCATGGGCAACCTTCTTTGAATAGGTTCTAGGGTGGAACAGTGGCCTTTGCAAGGTGCAAAGGAGGCGTGAAGAGCGGTAAGGGACCGCAAGACAAGGATGCGGTCCTAGAGACCTGCATGCAAAGAATGTGGAATTGGAGTTGACAAACGGCCTCCCAAAGGAAATGCACTTGATGGACTTGGAGGATCACTTCATGGGCAACCTTCTTTGAATAGGTTCTAGGGGGGAACAGTGGCCTTTGCAAGGTGCAAAGGAGGCGTGAAGAGCGGTGAGGGACCGTTAGACAAGGATGCGGTCCTAGAGACCTGCATGCAAAAAGTGTGGAATTGGAGTTGACAAACGGCCTCGCAAAGGAAATGCACTTGATGGACTTGGAGGATCACTTCATGGGCAACCTTCTTTGAATAGGTTCTAGGGTGGAACAGTGGCCTTTGCAAGGTGCAAAGGAGGCGTGAAGAGCGGTAAGGGACCGCAAGACAAGGATGCGGTCCTAGAGACCTGCATGCAAAGAATGTGGAATTGGAGTTGACAAACGGCCTCCCAAAGGAAATGCACTTGATGGACTTGGAGGTTCACTTCATGGGCAACCTTCTTTGAATAGGTTCCAGGATGAAACAGTGGCCTTTGCAAGGTGCAAAGGAGGTGTGAAGAGCGGTGAGGGACCGCAAGACAAGGATGCGGTCCTAGTGACCTGCATGCAAAGAGTGTGGAATTGGAGTTGACAAACGGCCTCGCAAAGGAAATGCACTTGATGGACTCGGAGGATCACTTCATGGGCAACCTTCTTTGAATAGGTTCTAGGGTGGAACAGTGGCCTTTGCAAGGTGCAAAGGAGGCGTGAAGAGCGGTGAGGGACCGTTAGACAAGGATGCGGTCCTAGAGACCTGCATGCAAAAAGTGTGGAATTGGAGTTGACAAACGGCCTCGCAAAGGAAATGCACTTGATGGACTTGGAGGATCACTTCATGGGCAACCTTCTTTGAATAGGTTCTAGGGTGGAACAGTGGCCTTTGCAAGGTGCAAAGGAGGCGTGAAGAGCGGTAAGGGACCGCAAGACAAGGATGCGGTCCTAGAGACCTGCATGCAAAGAATGTGGAATTGGAGTTGACAAACGGCCTCCCAAAGGAAATGCACTTGATGGACTTGGAGGTTCACTTCATGGGCAACCTTCTTTGAATAGGTTCCAGGATGAAACAGTGGCCTTTGCAAGGTGCAAAGGAGGTGTGAAGAGCGGTGAGGGACGGCAAGACAAGGATGCGGTCCTAGTGACCTGCATGCAAAGAGTGTGGAATTGGAGTTGACAAACGGCCTCGCAAAGGAAATGCACTTGATGGACTCGGAGGATCACTTCATGGGCAACCTTCTTTGAATAGGTTCCAGGATGAAACAGTGGCCTTTGCAAGGTGCAAAGGAGGTGTGAAGAGCGGTGAGGGACCGCAAGACAAGGATGCGGTCCTAGTGACCTGCATGCAAAGAGTGTGGAATTGGAGTTGACAAACGGCCTCGCAAAGGAAATGCACTTGATGGACTCGGAGGATCACTTCATGGGCAACCTTCTTTGAATAGGTTCTAGGGTGGAACAGTGGCCTTTGCAAGGTGCAAAGGAGGCGTGAAGAGCGGTGAGGGACCGTTAGACAAGGATGCGGTCCTAGAGACCTGCATGCAAAAAGTGTGGAATTGGAGTTGACAAACGGCCTCGCAAAGGAAATGCACTTGATGGACTTGGAGGATCACTTCATGGGCAACCTTCTTTGAATAGGTTCTAGGGTGGAACAGTGGCCTTTGCAAGGTGCAAAGGAGGCGTGAAGAGCGGTAAGGGACCGCAAGACAAGGATGCGGTCCTAGAGACCTGCATGCAAAGAATGTGGAATTGGAGTTGACAAACGGCCTCCCAAAGGAAATGCACTTGATGGACTTGGAGGTTCACTTCATGGGCAACCTTCTTTGAATAGGTTCCAGGATGAAACAGTGGCCTTTGCAAGGTGCAAAGGAGGTGTGAAGAGCGGTGAGGGACGGCAAGACAAGGATGCGGTCCTAGTGACCTGCATGCAAAGAGTGTGGAATTGGAGTTGACAAACGGCCTCGCAAAGGAAATGCACTTGATGGACTCGGAGGATCACTTCATGGGCAACCTTCTTTGAATAGGTTCCAGGATGAAACAGTGGCCTTTGCAAGGTGCAAAGGAGGTGTGAAGAGCGGTGAGGGACCGCAAGACAAGGATGCGGTCCTAGTGACCTGCATGCAAAGAGTGTGGAATTGGAGTTGACAAACGGCATCCCAAAGGAAATGCACTTGATGGACTTGGAGGATCACTTCATGGGCAACCTTCTTTGAATAGGTTCTAGGGGGGAACAGTGGCCTTTGCAAGGTGCAAAGGAGGCGTGAAGAGCGGTGAGGGACCGTTAGACAAGGATGCGGTCCTAGAGACCTGCATGCAAAAAGTGTGGAATTGGAGTTGACAAACGGCCTCGCAAAGGAAATGCACTTGATGGACTTGGAGGATCACTTCATGGGCAACCTTCTTTGAATAGGTTCTAGGGTGGAACAGTGGCCTTTGCAAGGTGCAAAGGAGGCGTGAAGAGCGGTAAGGGACCGCAAGACAAGGATGCGGTCCTAGAGACCTGCATGCAAAGAATGTGGAATTGGAGTTGACAAACGGCCTCCCAAAGGAAATGCACTTGATGGACTTGGAGGTTCACTTCATGGGCAACCTTCTTTGAATAGGTTCCAGGATGAAACAGTGGCCTTTGCAAGGTGCAAAGGAGGTGTGAAGAGCGGTGAGGGACGGCAAGACAAGGATGCGGTCCTAGTGACCTGCATGCAAAGAGTGTGGAATTGGAGTTGACAAACGGCCTCGCAAAGGAAATGCACTTGATGGACTCGGAGGATCACTTCATGGGCAACCTTCTTTGAATAGGTTCCAGGATGAAACAGTGGCCTTTGCAAGGTGCAAAGGAGGTGTGAAGAGCGGTGAGGGACCGCAAGACAAGGATGCGGTCCTAGTGACCTGCATGCAAAGAGTGTGGAATTGGAGTTGACAAACGGCCTCGCAAAGGAAATGCACTTGATGGACTTGGAGGTTCACTTCATGGGCAACCTTCTTTGAATAGGTTCCAGGATGAAACAGTGGCCTTTGCAAGGTGCAAAGGAGGTGTGAAGAGCGGTGAGGGACCGCAAGACAAGGATGCGGTCCTAGTGACCTGCATGCAAAGAGTGTGGAATTGGAGTTGACAAACAGCCTCCCAAAGGAAATGCACTTGATGAACTTGGAGGATCACTTCATGGGCAACCTTCTTTAAAAGGTTCCAGGATGAGACAGTGGCCTTTGCAAGGTGCAAAGGAGGCGTGAAGAGCGGTGAAGGACGGCAAGACAAGGATGCGGTCCTAGTAACCTGCATGCAAAGAGTGTGGAATTGGAGTTGACAAACGGCCTCGCAAAGGAAATGCACTTGATGGACTTGGAGGTTCACTTCATGGGCAACCTTCTTGAAATAGGTTCCAGGATGAAACAGTGGCCTTTGCAAGGTGCAAAGGAGGTGTGAAGAGCGGTGAGGGACCGCAAGACAAGGATGCGGTCCTAGTGACCTGCATGCAAAGAGTGTGGAATTGGAGTTGACAAACGGCCTCGCAAAGGAAATGCACTTGATGGACTTGGAGGTTCACTTCATGGGCAACCTTCTTTGAATAGGTTCCAGGATGAAACAGTGGCCTTTGCAAGGTGCAAAGGAGGTGTGAAGAGCGGTGAGGGACCGCAAGACAAGGATGCGGTCCTAGTGACCTGCATGCAAAGAGTGTGGAATTGGAGTTGACAAACGGCCTCGCAAAGGAAATGCACTTGATGGACTCGGAGGATCACTTCATGGGCAACCTTCTTTAATAGGTTCCAGGATGAAGCAGTGGCCTTTGCAAGGTACAAAGGAGGCGTGAGGAGCGGTAAGGGACCGCAAGACAAGGATGCGGTCCTAGAGACCTGTATGCAAAGAGTGTGGAATTGGAGTTGACAAACGGCCTCCCAAAGGAAATGCACTAGATGGACTTGGAGGATCACTTCATGGGCAACCTTCTTTAAAAGGTTCCAAGATGAAACAGTGGCCTTTGCAAGGTGCAAAGGAGGCGTGAAGAGCGGTGAGGGACCGCAAGACAAGGATGCGTTCCTAGTGACCTGCATGCAAAGAGTGTGGAATTGGAGTTGACAAACGGCATCCCAAAGGAAATGCACTTGATGGACTTGGAGGATCACTTCATGGGCAACCTTCTTTGAATAGGTTCTAGGGGGGAACAGTGGCCTTGGCAAGGTGCAAAGGAGGCGTGAAGAGCGGTGAGGGACCGCAAGACAAGGATGCGGTCCTAGTGACCTGCATGCAAAGAGTGTGGAATTGGAGTTGACAAACGGCCTCCCAAAGGAAATGCACTTGATGGACTTGGAGGATCACTTCATGGGCAACCTTCTTTGAATAGGTTCTAGGGTGGAACAGTGGCCTTTGCAAGGTGCAAAGGAGGCGTGAAGAGCGGTGAAAGACCGCAAGACAAGGATGCGGTCCTAGAGACCTGCATGCAAAGTGTGTGGAATTGGACTTGACAAACGGCCTTGCAAAGGAAATGCACTTGATGGACTTGGAGGATCACGTCATGGGCAACCTTCTTTGAATAGGTTCTAGGGTGGAACAGTGGTCTTTGCAAGGTGCAAAGGAGGTGTGAAGAGCGGTGAGGGACCGCAAGACAAGGATGCGGTCCTAGTGACCTGCATGCAAAGAGTGTGGAATTGGAGTTGACAAACGGCATCCCAAAGGAAATGCACTTGATGGACTTGGAGGTTCACTTCATGGGCAACCTTCTTTGAATAGGTTCTAGGGGGGAACAGTGGCCTTTGCAAGGTGCAAAGGAGGCGTGAAGAGCGGTGAGGGACCGTTAGACAAGGATGCGGTCCTAGAGACCTGCATGCAAAAAGTGTGGAATTGGAGTTGACAAACGGCCTCGCAAAGGAAATGCACTTGATGGACTTGGAGGATCACTTCATGGGCGTTTTTCTTTGAATAGGTTCTAGGGTGGAACAGTGGCCTTTGCAAGGTGCAAAGGAGGTGTGAAGAGCGGTAAGGGACCGCAAGACAAGGATGCGGTCCTAGAGACCTGCATGCAAAGAATGTGGAATTGGAGTTGACAAACGGCCTCCCAAAGGAAATGCACTTGATGGACTTGGAGGTTCACTTCATGGGCAACCTTCTTTGAATAGGTTCCAGGATGAAACAGTGGCCTTTGCAAGGTGCAAAGGAGGTGTGAAGAGCGGTGAGGGACCGCAAGACAAGGATGCGGTCCTAGTGACCTGCATGCAAAGAGTGTGGAATTGGAGTTGACAAACGGCCTCGCAAAGGAAATGCACTTGATGGACTTGGAGGTTCACTTCATGGGCAACCTTCTTTGAATAGGTTCCAGGATGAAACAGTGGCCTTTGCAAGGTGCAAAGGAGGTGTGAAGAGCGGTGAGGGACCGCAAGACAAGGATGCGGTCCTAGTGACCTGCATGCAAAGAGTGTGGAATTGGAGTTGACAAACAGCCTCCCAAAGGAAATGCACTTGATGAACTTGGAGGATCACTTCATGGGCAACCTTCTTTAAAAGGTTCCAGGATGAGACAGTGGCCTTTGCAAGGTGCAAAGGAGGCGTGAAGAGCGGTGAAGGACGGCAAGACAAGGATGCGGTCCTAGTAACCTGCATGCAAAGAGTGTGGAATTGGAGTTGACAAACAGCCTCGCAAAGGAAATGCACTTGATTGACTTGGAGGTTCACTTCATGGGCAACCTTCTTGAAATAGGTTCCAGGATGAAACAGTGGCCTTTGCAAGGTGCAAAGGAGGTGTGAAGAGCGGTGAGGGACCGCAAGACAAGGATGCGGTCCTAGTGACCTGCATGCAAAGAGTGTGGAATTGGAGTTGACAAACGGCCTCGCAAAGGAAATGCACTTGATGGACTTGGAGGTTCACTTCATGGGCAACCTTCTTTGAATAGGTTCCAGGATGAAACAGTGGCCTTTGCAAGGTGCAAAGGAGGTGTGAAGAGCGGTGAGGGACCGCAAGACAAGGATGCGGTCCTAGTGACCTGCATGCAAAGAGTGTGGAATTGGAGTTGACAAACGGCCTCGCAAAGGAAATGCACTTGATGGACTTGGAGGATCACTTCATGGGCAACCTTCTTTAAAAGGTTCCAAGATGAAACAGTGGCGTTTGCAAGGTGCAAAGGAGGTGTGAAGAGCGGTGAGGGACCGCAAGACAAGGATGCGGTCCTAGTGACCTGCATGCAAAGAGTGTGGAATTGGAGTTGACAAACAGCCTCCCAAAGGAAATGCACTTGATGAACTTGGAGGATCACTTCATGGGCAACCTTCTTTGAATAGGTTCCAGGATGAGACAGTGGCCTTTGCAAGGTGCAAAGGAGGCGTGAAGAGCGGTGAAGGACGGCAAGACAAGGATGCGGTCCTAGTAACCTGCATGCAAAGAGTGTGGAATTGGAGTTGACAAACAGCCTCGCAAAGGAAATGCACTTGATGGACTTGGAGGTTCACTTCATGGGCAACCTTCTTGAAATAGGTTCCAGGATGAAACAGTGGCCTTTGCAAGGTGCAAAGGAGGTGTGAAGAGCGGTGAGGGACCGCAAGACAAGGATGCGGTCCTAGTGACCTGCATGCAAAGAGTGTGGAATTGGAGTTGACAAACGGCCTCGCAAAGGAAATGCACTTGATGGACTTGGAGGTTCACTTCATGGGCAACCTTCTTTGAATAGGTTCCAGGATGAAACAGTGGCCTTTGCAAGGTGCAAAGGAGGTGTGAAGAGCGGTGAGGGACCGCAAGACAAGGATGCGGTCCTAGTGACCTGCATGCAAAGAGTGTGGAATTGGAGTTGACAAACGGCCTCGCAAAGGAAATGCACTTGATGGACTTGGAGGTTCACTTCATGGGCAACCTTCTTTGAATAGGTTCCAGGATGAAACAGTGGCCTTTGCAAGGTGCAAAGGAGGTGTGAAGAGCGGTGAGGGACCGCAAGACAAGGATGCGGTCCTAGTGACCTGCATGCAAAGAGTGTGGAATTGGAGTTGACAAACGGCCTCGCAAAGGAAATGCACTTGATGGACTAGGAGGATCACTTCATGGGCAACCTTCTTTAATAGGTTCCAGGATGAAGCAGTGGCCTTTGCAAGGTACAAAGGAGGCGTGAGGAGCGGTAAGGGACCGCAAGACAAGGATGCGGTCCTAGAGACCTGTATGCAAAGAGTGTGGAATTGGAGTTGACAAACGGCCTCCCAAAGGAAATGCACTTGATGGACTTGGAGGATCACTTCATGGGCAACCTTCTTTAAAAGGTTCCAAGATGAAACAGTGGCCTTTGCAAGGTGCAAAGGAGGCGTGAAGAGCGGTGAGGGACCGCAAGACAAGGATGCGGTCCTAGTGACCTGCATGCAAAGAGTGTGGAATTGGAGTTGACAAACGGCCTCCCAAAGGAAATGCACTTGATGGACTTGGAGGATCACTTCATGGGCAACCTTCTTTGAATAGGTTCTAGGGTGGAACAGTGGCCTTTGCAAGGTGCAAAGGAGGCGTGAAGAGCGGTGAGGGACCGTTAGACAAGGATGCGGTCCTAGAGACCTGCATGCAAAAAGTGTGGAATTGGAGTTGACAAACGGCCTCGCAAAGGAAATGCACTTGATGGACTTGGAGGATCACTTCATGGGCAACCTTCTTTGAATAGGTTCTAGGGTGGAACAGTGGCCTTTGCAAGGTGCAAAGGAGGCGTGAAGAGCGGTAAGGGACCGCAAGACAAGGATGCGGTCCTAGAGACCTGCATGCAAAGAATGTGGAATTGGAGTTGACAAACGGCCTCCCAAAGGAAATGCACTTGATGGACTTGGAGGTTCACTTCATGGGCAACCTTCTTTGAATAGGTTCCAGGATGAAACAGTGGCCTTTGCAAGGTGCAAAGGAGGTGTGAAGAGCGGTGAGGGACGGCAAGACAAGGATGCGGTCCTAGTGACCTGCATGCAAAGAGTGTGGAATTGGAGTTGACAAACGGCCTCGCAAAGGAAATGCACTTGATGGACTCGGAGGATCACTTCATGGGCAACCTTCTTTGAATAGGTTCCAGGATGAAACAGTGGCCTTTGCAAGGTGCAAAGGAGGTGTGAAGAGCGGTGAGGGACCGCAAGACAAGGATGCGGTCCTAGTGACCTGCATGCAAAGAGTGTGGAATTGGAGTTGACAAACGGCCTCGCAAAGGAAATGCACTTGATGGACTTGGAGGTTCACTTCATGGGCAACCTTCTTTGAATAGGTTCCAGGATGAAACAGTGGCCTTTGCAAGGTGCAAAGGAGGTGTGAAGAGCGGTGAGGGACCGCAAGACAAGGATGCGGTCCTAGTGACCTGCATGCAAAGAGTGTGGAATTGGAGTTGACAAACAGCCTCCCAAAGGAAATGCACTTGATGAACTTGGGGGATCACTTCATGGGCAACCTTCTTTAAAAGGTTCCAGGATGAGACAGTGGCCTTTGCAAGGTGCAAAGGAGGCGTGAAGAGCGGTGAAGGACGGCAAGACAAGGATGCGGTCCTAGTAACCTGCATGCAAAGAGTGTGGAATTGGAGTTGACAAACGGCCTCGCAAAGGAAATGCACTTGATGGACTTGGAGGTTCACTTCATGGGCAACCTTCTTGAAATAGGTTCCAGGATGAAACAGTGGCCTTTGCAAGGTGCAAAGGAGGTGTGAAGAGCGGTGAGGGACCGCAAGACAAGGATGCGGTCCTAGTGACCTGCATGCAAAGAGTGTGGAATTGGAGTTGACAAACGGCCTCGCAAAGGAAATGCACTTGATGGACTTGGAGGTTCACTTCATGGGCAACCTTCTTTGAATAGGTTCCAGGATGAAACAGTGGCCTTTGCAAGGTGCAAAGGAGGTGTGAAGAGCGGTGAGGGACCGCAAGACAAGGATGCGGTCCTAGTGACCTGCATGCAAAGAGTGTGGAATTGGAGTTGACAAACAGCCTCCCAAAGGAAATGCACTTGATGAACTTGGGGGATCACTTCATGGGCAACCTTCTTTAAAAGGTTCCAGGATGAGACAGTGGCCTTTGCAAGGTGCAAAGGAGGCGTGAAGAGCGGTGAAGGACGGCAAGACAAGGATGCGGTCCTAGTAACCTGCATGCAAAGAGTGTGGAATTGGAGTTGACAAACGGCCTCGCAAAGGAAATGCACTTGATGGACTTGGAGGTTCACTTCATGGGCAACCTTCTTGAAATAGGTTCCAGGATGAAACAGTGGCCTTTGCAAGGTGCAAAGGAGGTGTGAAGAGCGGTGAGGGACCGCAAGACAAGGATGCGGTCCTAGTGACCTGCATGCAAAGAGTGTGGAATTGGAGTTGACAAACGGCCTCGCAAAGGAAATGCACTTGATGGACTTGGAGGTTCACTTCATGGGCAACCTTCTTTGAATAGGTTCCAGGATGAAACAGTGGCCTTTGCAAGGTGCAAAGGAGGTGTGAAGAGCGGTGAGGGACCGCAAGACAAGGATGCGGTCCTAGTGACCTGCATGCAAAGAGTGTGGAATTGGAGTTGACAAACGGCCTCGCAAAGGAAATGCACTTGATGGACTCGGAGGATCACTTCATGGGCAACCTTCTTTAATAGGTTCCAGGATGAAGCAGTGGCCTTTGCAAGGTACAAAGGAGGCGTGAGGAGCGGTAAGGGACCGCAAGACAAGGATGCGGTCCTAGAGACCTGTATGCAAAGAGTGTGGAATTGGAGTTGACAAACGGCCTCCCAAAGGAAATGCACTAGATGGACTTGGAGGATCACTTCATGGGCAACCTTCTTTAAAAGGTTCCAGGATGAGACAGTGGCCTTTGCAAGGTACAAAGGAGGTGTGAAGAGCGGTGAGGGACCGCAAGACAAGGATGCGGTCCTAGTGACCTGCATGCAAAGAGTGTGGAATTGGAGTTGACAAACAGCCTCCCAAAGGAAATGCACTTGATGAACTTGGGGGATCACTTCATGGGCAACCTTCTTTAAAAGGTTCCAGGATGAGACAGTGGCCTTTGCAAGGTGCAAAGGAGGCGTGAAGAGCGGTGAAGGACGGCAAGACAAGGATGCGGTCCTAGTAACCTGCATGCAAAGAGTGTGGAATTGGAGTTGACAAACGGCCTCGCAAAGGAAATGCACTTGATGGACTTGGAGGTTCACTTCATGGGCAACCTTCTTGAAATAGGTTCCAGGATGAAACAGTGGCCTTTGCAAGGTGCAAAGGAGGTGTGAAGAGCGGTGAGGGACCGCAAGACAAGGATGCGGTCCTAGTGACCTGCATGCAAAGAGTGTGGAATTGGAGTTGACAAACGGCCTCGCAAAGGAAATGCACTTGATGGACTTGGAGGTTCACTTCATGGGCAACCTTCTTTGAATAGGTTCCAGGATGAAACAGTGGCCTTTGCAAGGTGCAAAGGAGGTGTGAAGAGCGGTGAGGGACCGCAAGACAAGGATGCGGTCCTAGTGACCTGCATGCAAAGAGTGTGGAATTGGAGTTGACAAACAGCCTCCCAAAGGAAATGCACTTGATGAACTTGGGGGATCACTTCATGGGCAACCTTCTTTAAAAGGTTCCAGGATGAGACAGTGGCCTTTGCAAGGTGCAAAGGAGGCGTGAAGAGCGGTGAAGGACGGCAAGACAAGGATGCGGTCCTAGTAACCTGCATGCAAAGAGTGTGGAATTGGAGTTGACAAACGGCCTCGCAAAGGAAATGCACTTGATGGACTTGGAGGTTCACTTCATGGGCAACCTTCTTGAAATAGGTTCCAGGATGAAACAGTGGCCTTTGCAAGGTGCAAAGGAGGTGTGAAGAGCGGTGAGGGACCGCAAGACAAGGATGCGGTCCTAGTGACCTGCATGCAAAGAGTGTGGAATTGGAGTTGACAAACGGCCTCGCAAAGGAAATGCACTTGATGGACTTGGAGGTTCACTTCATGGGCAACCTTCTTTGAATAGGTTCCAGGATGAAACAGTGGCCTTTGCAAGGTGCAAAGGAGGTGTGAAGAGCGGTGAGGGACCGCAAGACAAGGATGCGGTCCTAGTGACCTGCATGCAAAGAGTGTGGAATTGGAGTTGACAAACGGCCTCGCAAAGGAAATGCACTTGATGGACTCGGAGGATCACTTCATGGGCAACCTTCTTTAATAGGTTCCAGGATGAAGCAGTGGCCTTTGCAAGGTACAAAGGAGGCGTGAGGAGCGGTAAGGGACCGCAAGACAAGGATGCGGTCCTAGAGACCTGTATGCAAAGAGTGTGGAATTGGAGTTGACAAACGGCCTCCCAAAGGAAATGCACTAGATGGACTTGGAGGATCACTTCATGGGCAACCTTCTTTAAAAGGTTCCAAGATGAAACAGTGGCCTTTGCAAGGTGCAAAGGAGGCGTGAAGAGCGGTGAGGGACCGCAAGACAAGGATGCGGTCCTAGTGACCTGCATGCAAAGAGTGTGGAATTGGAGTTGACAAACGGCATCCCAAAGGAAATGCACTTGATGGACTTGGAGGATCACTTCATGGGCAACCTTCTTTGAATAGGTTCTAGGGGGAACAGTGGCCTTGGCAAGGTGCAAAGGAGGCGTGAAGAGCGGTGAGGGACCGCAAGACAAGGATGCGGTCCTAGTGACCTGCATGCAAAGAGTGTGGAATTGGAGTTGACAAACGGCCTCCCAAAGGAAATGCACTTGATGGACTTGGAGGATCACTTCATGGGCAACCTTCTTTGAATAGGTTCTAGGGTGGAACAGTGGCCTTTGCAAGGTGCAAAGGAGGCGTGAAGAGCGGTGAAAGACCGCAAGACAAGGATGCGGTCCTAGAGACCTGCATGCAAAGTGTGTGGAATTGGACTTGACAAACGGCCTTGCAAAGGAAATGCACTTGATGGACTTGGAGGATCACGTCATGGGCAACCTTCTTTGAATAGGTTCTAGGGTGGAACAGTGGTCTTTGCAAGGTGCAAAGGAGGTGTGAAGAGCGGTGAGGGACCGCAAGACAAGGATGCGGTCCTAGTGACCTGCATGCAAAGAGTGTGGAATTGGAGTTGACAAACGGCCTCGCAAAGGAAATGCACTTGATGGACTTGGAGGTTCACTTCATGGGCAACCTTCTTTGAATAGGTTCTAGGGGGGAACAGTGGCCTTTGCAAGGTGCAAAGGAGGCGTGAAGAGCGGTAAGGGACCGTTAGACAAGGATGCGGTCCTAAAGACCTGCATGCAAAAAGTGTGGAATTGGAGTTGACAAACGGCCTCGCAAAGGAAATGCACTTGATGGACTTGGAGGATCACTTCATGGGCGTTTTTCTTTGAATAGGTTCTAGGGTGGAACAGTGGCCTTTGCAAGGTGCAAAGGAGGCGTGAAGAGCGGTAAGGGACCGCAAGACAAGGATGCGGTCCTAGAGACCTGCATGCAAAGAATGTGGAATTGGAGTTGACAAACGGCCTCCCAAAGGAAATGCACTTGATGGACTTGGAGGTTCACTTCATGGGCAACCTTCTTTGAATAGGTTCCAGGATGAAACAGTGGCCTTTGCAAGGTGCAAAGGAGGTGTGAAGAGCGGTGAGGGACCGCAAGACAAGGATGCGGTCCTAGTGACCTGCATGCAAAGAGTGTGGAATTGGAGTTGACAAACGGCCTCGCAAAGGAAATGCACTTGATGGACTTGGAGGTTCACTTCATGGGCAACCTTCTTTGAATAGGTTCCAGGATGAAACAGTGGCCTTTGCAAGGTGCAAAGGAGGTGTGAAGAGCGGTGAGGGACCGCAAGACAAGGATGCGGTCCTAGTGACCTGCATGCAAAGAGTGTGGAATTGGAGTTGACAAACGGCCTCGCAAAGGAAATGCACTTGATGGACTCGGAGGATCACTTCATGGGCAACCTTCTTTAATAGGTTCCAGAATGAAGCAGTGGCCTTTGCAAGGTACAAAGGAGGCGTGAGGAGCGGTAAGGGACCGCAAGACAAGGATGCGGTCCTAGAGACCTGTATGCAAAGAGTGTGGAATTGGAGTTGACAAACGGCCTCCCAAAGGAAATGCACTAGATGGACTTGGAGGATCACTTCATGGGCAACCTTCTTTAAAAGGTTCCAAGATGAAACAGTGGCCTTTGCAAGGTGCAAAGGAGGCGTGAAGAGCGGTGAGGGACCGCAAGACAAGGATGCGGTCCTAGTGACCTGCATGCAAAGAGTGTGGAATTGGAGTTGACAAACGGCCTCGCAAAGGAAATGCACTTGATGGACTCGGAGGATCACTTCATGGGCAACCTTCTTTAATAGGTTCCAGGATGAAGCAGTGGCCTTTGCAAGGTACAAAGGAGGCGTGAGGAGCGGTAAGGGACCGCAAGACAAGGATGCGGTCCTAGAGACCTGTATGCAAAGAGTGTGGAATTGGAGTTGACAAACGGCCTCCCAAAGGAAATGCACTAGATGGACTTGGAGGATCACTTCATGGGCAACCTTCTTTAAAAGGTTCCAAGATGAAACAGTGGCCTTTGCAAGGTGCAAAGGAGGCGTGAAGAGCGGTGAGGGACCGCAAGACAAGGATGCGGTCCTAGTGACCTGCATGCAAAGAGTGTGGAATTGGAGTTGACAAACGGCCTCGCAAAGGAAATGCACTTGATGGACTTGGAGGATCACTTCATGGGCAACCTTCTTTGCATAGGTTCTAGGGGGGAACAGTGGCCTTGGCAAGGTGCAAAGGAGGCGTGAAGAGCGGTGAGGGACCGCAAGACAAGGATGCGGTCCTAGTGACCTGCATGCAAAGAGTGTGGAATTGGAGTTGACAAACGGCCTCCCAAAGGAAATGCACTTGATGGACTTGGAGGATCACTTCATGGGCAACCTTCTTTGAATAGGTTCTAGGGTGGAACAGTGGCCTTTGCAAGGTGCAAAGGAGGCGTGAAGAGCGGTGAAAGACCGCAAGACAAGGATGCGGTCCTAGAGACCTGCATGCAAAGTGTGTGGAATTGGACTTGACAAACGGCCTTGCAAAGGAAATGCACTTGATGGACTTGGAGGATCACGTCATGGGCAACCTTCTTTGAATAGGTTCTAGGGTGGAACAGTGGTCTTTGTAAGGTGCAAAGGAGGTGTGAAGAGCGGTGAGGGACCGCAAGACAAGGATGCGGTCCTAGTGACCTGCATGCAAAGAGTGTGGAATTGGAGTTGACAAACGGCATCCCAAAGGAAATGCACTTGATGGACTTGGAGGTTCACTTCATGGGCAACCTTCTTTGAATAGGTTCCAGGATGAAACAGTGGCCTTTGCAAGGGGCAAAGGAGGCGTGAAGAGCGGTGAGGGACCGCAAGACAAGGATGCGGTCCTAGTGACCTGCATGCAAAGAGTGTGGAATTGGAGTTGACAAACGGCCTCCCAAAGGAAATGCACTTGATGGACTTGGAGGTTCACTTGATGGGCAACCTTCTTTGAATAGGTTCTAGGGTGGAACAGTGGCCTTTGCAAGGTGCAAAGGAGGCGTGAAGAGCGGTGAAAGACCGCAAGACAAGGATGCGGTCCTAGAGACCTGCATGCAAAGAGTGTGGAATTGGAGTTGACAAACGGCCTTGCAAAGGAAATGCACTTGATGGACTTGGAGGATCACGTCATGGGCAACCTTCTTTGAATAGGTTCTAGGGTGGAACAGTGGTCTTTGCAAGGTGCAAAGGAGGTGTGAAGAGCGGTGAGGGACCGCAAGACAAGGATGCGGTCCTAGTGACCTGCATGCAAAGAGTGTGGAATTGGAGTTGACAAACGGCCTCCCAAAGGAAATGCACTTGATGGACTTGGAGGTTCACTTCATGGGCAACCTTCTTAAAATAGGTTCCAGGATGAAACAGTGGCCTTTGCAAGGTGCAAAGGAGGCGTGAAGAGCGGTGAAGGACGGCAAGACAAGGATGCGGTCCTAGTGACCTGCATGCAAAGAGTGTGGAATTGGAGTTGACAAACGGCCTCGCAAAGGAAATGCACTTGATGGACTTGGAGGATCACTTCATGGGCGTTTTTCTTTGGATAGGTTCTAGGGTGGAACAGTGGCCTTTGCAAGGTACAAAGGAGGCGTGAGGAGCGGTAAGGGACCGCAAGACAAGGATGCGGTCCTAGAGACCTGCATGCAAAGAGTGTGGAATTGGAGTTGACAAACGGCCTCGCAAAGAAAATGCACTTGATGGACTCGGAGGATCACTTCATGGGCAACCTTCTTTGAATAGGTTCCAGGATGAAACAGTGGCCTTTGCAAGGGGCAAAGGAGGCGTGAAGAGCGGTGAAGGACCGCAAGACAAGGATGCGGTCCTAGAGACCTGCATGCAAAGAGTGTGCAATTGGAGTTGACAAACGGCCTCCCAAAGGAAATGCACTTGATGGACTTGGAGGATCACGTCATGGGCAACCTTCATTGAATAGGTTCCAGGATGAAACAGTGGCCTTTGCAAGGTGCAAAGGAGGCGTGAAGAGCGGTGAAGGACCGCAAGACAAGGATGCGGTCCTAGTGACCTGCATGCAAAGAGTGTGGAATTGAAGTTGACAAACGGCCTCGCAAAGGAAATGCACTTGATGGACTCGGAGGATCACTTCATGGGCAACCTTCTTTAATAGGTTCCAGGATGAAGCAGTGGCCTTTGCAAGGTGCAAAGGAGGCGTGAAGAGCGGTGAAGGACCGCAAGACAAGGATGCGGTCCTAGTGACCTGCATGCAAAGAGTGTGGAATTGGAGTTGACAAACGGCCTCCCAAAGGAAATGCACTTGATGGACTTGGAGGTTCACTTCATGGGCAACCCTCGTTGAATAGGTTCCAGGATGAAACAGTGGCCTTTGCAAGGTGCAAAGGAGGCGTGAAGAGCGGTGAGGGACGGCAAGACAAGGATGCGGTCCTAGTGACCTGCATGCAAAGAGTGTGGAATTGGAGTTGACAAACGGCCTCGCAAAGGAAATGCACTTGATG
Source organism: Antitrichia curtipendula (assembly GCA_951230915.1). Lineage (NCBI taxonomy): Eukaryota > Viridiplantae > Streptophyta > Bryopsida > Hypnales > Leucodontaceae > Antitrichia > Antitrichia curtipendula. The sequence continues at coordinate 260,244 of CATNWC010000181.1, read as the reverse complement.
GACTTGGAGGATCACTTCATAGGCAACCTTCTTTGAATAGGTTCTAGGGTGGAACAGTGTCCTTGGCAAGGTGCAAAGGAGGCGTGAAGAGCGGTGAGGGACCGCAAGACAAGGATGCGGTTCTAATGACCTGCATGCAAAGAGTGTGGAATTGGAGTTGACAAACGGCCTCGCAAAGGAAATGCACTTGATGGACTTGGAGGATCACTTCATGGGCAACCTTCATTGAATAGGTTCTAGGGTGGAACAGTGTCCTTGGCAAGGTGCAAAGGAGGCGTGAAGAGCGGTGAGGGACCGCAAGACAAGGATGCGGTCCTAGTGACCTGCATGCAAAGAGTGTGGAATTGGAGTTGACAAACGGCATCCCAAAGGAAATGCACTTGATGGACTTGGAGGATCACTTCATGGGCAACCTTCTTTGAATAGGTTCTAGGGGGGAACAGTGGCCTTGGCAAGGTGCAAAGGAGGCGTGAAGAGCGGTGAGGGACCGCAAGACAAGGATGCGGTCCTAGTGACCTGCATGCAAAGAGTGTGGAATTGGAGTTGACAAACGGCCTCCCAAAGGAAATGCACTTGATGGACTTGGAGGATCACTTCATGGGCAACCTTCTTTGAATAGGTTCTAGGGTGGAACAGTGGCCTTTGCAAGGTGCAAAGGAGGCGTGAAGAGCGGTGAAAGACCGCAAGACAAGGATGCGGTCCTAGAGACCTGCATGCAAAGTGTGTGGAATTGGACTTGACAAACGGCCTTGCAAAGGAAATGCACTTGATGGACTTGGAGGATCACGTCATGGGCAACCTTCTTTGAATAGGTTCTAGGGTGGAACAGTGGCCTCTGCAAGGTGCAAAGGAGGTGTGAAGAGCGGTGAGGGACCGCAAGACAAGGATGCGGTCCTAGTCACCTGCATGCAAAGAAGGTGGAATTGGAGTTGACAAACGGCCTCGCAAAGGAAATGCACTTGATGGACTTGGAGGTTCACTTCATGGGCAACCTTCTTTGAATAGGTTCTAGGGGGGAACAGTGGCCTTTGCAAGGTGCAAAGGAGGCGTGAAGAGCGGTGAGGGACCGTTAGACAAGGATGCGGTCCTAGAGACCTGCATGCAAAAAGTGTGGAATTGGAGTTGACAAACGGCCTCGCAAAGAAAATGCACTTGATGGACTTGGAGGATCACTTGATGGGCAACCTTCTTTGAATAGGTTCTAGGGTGGAACAGTGGCCTTTGCAAGGTGCAAAGGAGGCGTGAAGAGCGGTAAGGGACCGCAAGACAAGGATGCGGTCCTAGAGACCTGCATGCAAAGAGTGTGGAATTGGAGTTGACAAACGGCCTCCCAAAGGAAATGCACTAGATGGACTCGGAGGATCACTTCATGGGCAACCTTCTTTAAAAGGTTCCAAGATGAAACAGTGGCCTTTGCAAGGTGCAAAGGAGGTGTGAAGAGCGGTGAGGGACCGCAAGACAAGGATGCGGTCCTAGTGACCTGCATGCAAAGAGTGTGGAATTGGAGTTGACAAACGGCCTCGCAAAGGAAATGCACTTGATGGACTTGGAGGTTCACTTCATGGGCAACCTTCTTTGAATAGGTTCCAGGATGAAACAGTGGCCTTTGCAAGGTGCAAAGGAGGTGTGAAGAGCGGTGAGGGACCGCAAGACAAGGATGCGGTCCTAGTGACCTGCATGCAAAGAGTGTGGAATTGGAGTTGACAAACGGCCTCGCAAAGGAAATGCACTTGATGGACTTGGAGGTTCACTTCATGGGCAACCTTCTTTGAATAGGTTCCAGGATGAAACAGTGGCCTTTGCAAGGTGCAAAGGAGGTGTGAAGAGCGGTGAGGGACCGCAAGACAAGGATGCGGTCCTAGTGACCTGCATGCAAAGAGTGTGGAATTGGAGTTGACAAACGGCCTCGCAAAGGAAATGCACTTGATGGACTTGGAGGTTCACTTCATGGGCAACCTTCTTTGAATTGGTTCCAGGATGAAACAGTGGCCTTTGCAAGGTGCAAAGGAGGTGTGAAGAGCGGTGAGGGACCGCAAGACAAGGATGCGGTCCTAGTGACCTGCATGCAAAGAGTGTGGAATTGGAGTTGACAAACGGCCTCGCAAAGGAAATGCACTTGATGGACTTGGAGGTTCACTTCATGGGCAACCTTCTTTGAATAGGTTCTAGGGTGGAACACTGGCCTTTGCATGGTACAAAGGAGGCGTGAGGAGCGGTAAGGGACCACAAGACAAGGATGCGGTCCTAGAGACCTGTATGCAAAGAGTGTGGAATTGGAGTTGACAAACGGCCTCCCAAAGGAAATGCACTAGATGGACTCGGAGGATCACTTCATGGGCAACCTTCTTTAAAAGGTTCCAAGATGAAACAGTGGCCTTTGCAAGGTGCAAAGGAGGCGTGAAGAGCGGTGAGGGACGGCAAGACAAGGATGCGGTCCTAGTGACCTGCATGCAAAGAGTGTGGAATTGGAGTTGACAAACGGCATCCCAAAGGAAATGCACTTGATGGACTTGGAGGATCACTTCATGGGCAACCTTCTTTGCATAGGTTCTAGGGTGGAACAGTGTCCTTGGCAAGGTGCAAAGGAGGCGTGAAGAGCGGTGAGGGACCGCAAGACAAGGATGCGGTCCTAGTGACCTGCATGCAAAGAGTGTGGAATTGGAGTTGACAAACGGCATCCCAAAGGAAATGCACTTGATGGACTTGGAGGATCACTTCATAGGCAACCTTCTTTGAATAGGTTCTAGGGTGGAACAGTGTCCTTGGCAAGGTGCAAAGGAGGCGTGAAGAGCGGTGAGGGACCGCAAGACAAGGATGCGGTCCTAGTGACCTGCATGCAAAGAGTGTGGAATTGGAGTTGACAAACGGCCTCCCAAAGGAAATGCACTTGATGGACTTGGAGGATCACTTCATGGGCAACCTTCTTTGAATAGGTTCTAGGGGGGAACAGTGGCCTTGGCAAGGTGCAAAGGAGGCGTGAAGAGCGGTGAGGGACCGCAAGACAAGGATGCGGTCCTAGTGACCTGCATGCAAAGAGTGTGGAATTGGAGTTGACAAACGGCATCCCAAAGGAAATGCACTTGATGGACTTGGAGGATCACTTCATGGGCAACCTTCTTTGAATAGGTTCTAGGGGGGAACAGTGGCCTTGGCAAGGTGCAAAGGAGGCGTGAAGAGCGGTGAGGGACCGCAAGACAAGGATGCGGTCCTAGTGACCTGCATGCAAAGAGTGTGGAATTGGAGTTGACAAACGGCCTCCCAAAGGAAATGCACTTGATGGACTTGGAGGATCACTTCATGGGCAACCTTCTTTGAATAGGTTCTAGGGTGGAACAGTGGCCTTTGCAAGGTGCAAAGGAGGCGTGAAGAGCGGTAAGGGACCGCAAGACAAGGATGCGGTCCTAGTGACCTGCATGCAAAGAGTGTGGAATTGGAGTTGACAAACGGCCTCGCAAAGGAAATGCACTTGATGGACTTGGAGGTTCACTTCATGGGCAACCTTTTTTGAATAGGTTCTAGGGTGGAACAGTGGCCTTTGCATGGTACAAAGGAGGCGTGAGGAGCGGTAAGGGACCGCAAGACAAGGATGCGGTCCTAGTGACCTGCATGCAAAGAGTGTGGAATTGGAGTTGACAAACGGCCTCGCAAAGGAAATGCACTTGATGGACTTGGAGGTTCACTTCATGGGCAACCTTTTTTGAATAGGTTCTAGGGTGGAACACTGGCCTTTGCATGGTACAAAGGAGGCGTGAGGAGCGGTAAGGGACCGCAAGACAAGGATGCGGTCCTAGAGACCTGTATGCAAAGAGTGTGGAATTGGAGTTGACAAACGGCCTCCCAAAGGAAATGCACTAGATGGACTTGGAGGATCACTTCATGGGCAACCTTCTTTAAAAGGTTCCAAGATGAAACAGTGGCCTTTGCAAGGTGCAAAGGAGGCGTGAAGAGCGGTGAGGGACGGCAAGACAAGGATGCGGTCCTAGTGACCTGCATGCAAAGAGTGTGGAATTGGAGTTGACAAACGGCCTCGCAAAGGAAATGCACTTGATGGACTTGGAGGATCACTTCATGGGCAACCTTCTTTGAATAGGTTCTAGGGTGGAACAGTGTCCTTGGCAAGGTGCAAAGGAGGCGTGAAGAGCGGTGAGGGACCGCAAGACAAGGATGCGGTCCTAGTGACCTGCATGCAAAGAGTGTGGAATTGGAGTTGACAAACGGCCTCCCAAAGGAAATGCACTTGATGGACTTGGAGGATCACTTCATGGGCAACCTTCTTTGAATAGGTTCTAGGGGGGAACAGTGGCCTTGGCAAGGTGCAAAGGAGGCGTGAAGAGCGGTGAGGGACCGCAAGACAAGGATGCGGTCCTAGTGACCTGCATGCAAAGAGTGTGGAATTGGAGTTGACAAACGGCATCCCAAAGGAAATGCACTTGATGGACTTGGAGGATCACTTCATGGGCAACCTTCTTTGAATAGGTTCTCGGGGGGAACAGTGGCCTTGGCAAGGTGCAAAGGAGGCGTGAAGAGCGGTGAGGGACCGCAAGACAAGGATGCGGTCCTAGTGACCTGCATGCAAAGAGTGTGGAATTGGAGTTGACAAACGGCCTCCCAAAGGAAATGCACTTGATGGACTTGGAGGATCACTTCATGGGCAACCTTCTTTGAATAGGTTCTAGGGTGGAACAGTGGCCTTTGCAAGGTGCAAAGGAGGCGTGAAGAGCGGTAAGGGACCGCAAGACAAGGATGCGGTCCTAGTGACCTGCATGCAAAGAGTGTGGAATTGGAGTTGACAAACGGCCTCGCAAAGGAAATGCACTTGATGGACTTGGAGGTTCACTTCATGGGCAACCTTTTTTGAATAGGTTCTAGGGTGGAACAGTGGCCTTTGCATGGTACAAAGGAGGCGTGAGGAGCGGTAAGGGACCGCAAGACAAGGATGCGGTCCTAGTGACCTGCATGCAAAGAGTGTGGAATTGGAGTTGACAAACGGCCTCGCAAAGGAAATGCACTTGATGGACTTGGAGGTTCACTTCATGGGCAACCTTTTTTGAATAGGTTCTAGGGTGGAACACTGGCCTTTGCATGGTACAAAGGAGGCGTGAGGAGCGGTAAGGGACCGCAAGACAAGGATGCGGTCCTAGAGACCTGTATGCAAAGAGTGTGGAATTGGAGTTGACAAACGGCCTCCCAAAGGAAATGCACTAGATGGACTTGGAGGATCACTTCATGGGCAACCTTCTTTAAAAGGTTCCAAGATGAAACAGTGGCCTTTGCAAGGTGCAAAGGAGGCGTGAAGAGCGGTGAGGGACGGCAAGACAAGGATGCGGTCCTAGTGACCTGCATGCAAAGAGTGTGGAATTGGAGTTGACAAACGGCCTCGCAAAGGAAATGCACTTGATGGACTTGGAGGATCACTTCATGGGCAACCTTCTTTGAATAGGTTCTAGGGTGGAACAGTGTCCTTGGCAAGGTGCAAAGGAGGCGTGAAGAGCGGTGAGGGACCGCAAGACAAGGATGCGGTCCTAGTGACCTGCATGCAAAGAGTGTGGAATTGGAGTTGACAAACGGCATCCCAAAGGAAATGCACTTGATGGACTTGGAGGATCACTTCATGGGCAACCTTCTTTGAATAGGTTCTCGGGGGGAACAGTGGCCTTGGCAAGGTGCAAAGGAGGCGTGAAGAGCGGTGAGGGACCGCAAGACAAGGATGCGGTCCTAGTGACCTGCATGCAAAGAGTGTGGAATTGGAGTTGACAAACGGCCTCCCAAAGGAAATGCACTTGATGGACTTGGAGGATCACTTCATGGGCAACCTTCTTTGAATAGGTTCTAGGGTGGAACAGTGGCCTTTGCAAGGTGCAAAGGAGGCGTGAAGAGCGGTAAGGGACCGCAAGACAAGGATGCGGTCCTAGTGACCTGCATGCAAAGAGTGTGGAATTGGAGTTGACAAACGGCCTCGCAAAGGAAATGCACTTGATGGACTTGGAGGTTCACTTCATGGGCAACCTTTTTTGAATAGGTTCTAGGGTGGAACAGTGGCCTTTGCATGGTACAAAGGAGGCGTGAGGAGCGGTAAGGGACCGCAAGACAAGGATGCGGTCCTAGTGACCTGCATGCAAAGAGTGTGGAATTGGAGTTGACAAACGGCCTCGCAAAGGAAATGCACTTGATGGACTTGGAGGTTCACTTCATGGGCAACCTTTTTTGAATAGGTTCTAGGGTGGAACACTGGCCTTTGCATGGTACAAAGGAGGCGTGAGGAGCGGTAAGGGACCGCAAGACAAGGATGCGGTCCTAGAGACCTGTATGCAAAGAGTGTGGAATTGGAGTTGACAAACGGCCTCCCAAAGGAAATGCACTAGATGGACTTGGAGGATCACTTCATGGGCAACCTTCTTTAAAAGGTTCCAAGATGAAACAGTGGCCTTTGCAAGGTGCAAAGGAGGCGTGAAGAGCGGTGAGGGACGGCAAGACAAGGATGCGGTCCTAGTGACCTGCATGCAAAGAGTGTGGAATTGGAGTTGACAAACGGCCTCGCAAAGGAAATGCACTTGATGGACTTGGAGGATCACTTCATGGGCAACCTTCTTTGAATAGGTTCTAGGGTGGAACAGTGTCCTTGGCAAGGTGCAAAGGAGGCGTGAAGAGCGGTGAGGGACCGCAAGACAAGGATGCGGTCCTAGTGACCTGCATGCAAAGAGTGTGGAATTGGAGTTGACAAACGGCCTCCCAAAGGAAATGCACTTGATGGACTTGGAGGATCACTTCATGGGCAACCTTCTTTGAATAGGTTCTCGGGGGGAACAGTGGCCTTGGCAAGGTGCAAAGGAGGCGTGAAGAGCGGTGAGGGACCGCAAGACAAGGATGCGGTCCTAGTGACCTGCATGCAAAGAGTGTGGAATTGGAGTTGACAAACGGCATCCCAAAGGAAATGCACTTGATGGACTTGGAGGATCACTTCATGGGCAACCTTCTTTGAATAGGTTCTCGGGGGGAACAGTGGCCTTGGCAAGGTGCAAAGGAGGCGTGAAGAGCGGTGAGGGACCGCAAGACAAGGATGCGGTCCTAGTGACCTGCATGCAAAGAGTGTGGAATTGGAGTTGACAAACGGCCTCCCAAAGGAAATGCACTTGATGGACTTGGAGGATCACTTCATGGGCAACCTTCTTTGAATAGGTTCTAGGGTGGAACAGTGGCCTTTGCAAGGTGCAAAGGAGGCGTGAAGAGCGGTAAGGGACCGCAAGACAAGGATGCGGTCCTAGTGACCTGCATGCAAAGAGTGTGGAATTGGAGTTGACAAACGGCCTCGCAAAGGAAATGCACTTGATGGACTTGGAGGTTCACTTCATGGGCAACCTTTTTTGAATAGGTTCTAGGGTGGAACAGTGGCCTTTGCATGGTACAAAAGAGGCGTGAGGAGCGGTAAGGGACCGCAAGACAAGGATGCGGTCCTAGTGACCTGCATGCAAAGAGTGTGGAATTGGAGTTGACAAACGGCCTCGCAAAGGAAATGCACTTGATGGACTTGGAGGTTCACTTCATGGGCAACCTTTTTTGAATAGGTTCTAGGGTGGAACACTGGCCTTTGCATGGTACAAAGGAGGCGTGAGGAGCGGTAAGGGACCGCAAGACAAGGATGCGGTCCTAGAGACCTGCATGCAAAGAGTGTGGAATTGGAGTTGACAAACGGCCTCCCAAAGGAAATGCACTAGATGGACTAGGAGGATCACTTCATGGGCAACCTTCTTTAAAAGGTTCCAAGATGAAACAGTGGCCTTTGCAAGGTGCAAAGGAGGCGTGAAGAGCGGTGAGGGACGGCAAGACAAGGATGCGGTCCTAGTGACCTGCATGCAAAGAGTGTGGAATTGGACTTGACAAACGGCCTCGCAAAGGAAATGCACTTGATGGACTTGGAGGATCACTTCATGGGCAACCTTCTTTGAATAGGTTCTAGGGTGGAACAGTGTCCTTGGCAAGGTGCAAAGGAGGCGTGAAGAGCGGTGAGGGACCGCAAGACAAGGATGCGGTTCTAATGACCTGCATGCAAAGAGTGTGGAATTGGAGTTGACAAACGGCATCCCAAAGGAAATGCACTTGATGGACTTGGCGGATCACTTTATGGGCAACCTTCTTTGAATAGGTTCTAGGGTGGAACAGTGTCCTTGGCAAGGTGCAAAGGAGGCGTGAAGAGCGGTGAGGGACCGCAAGACAAGGATGCGGTCCTAGAGACCTGCATGCAAAGTGTGTGGAATTGGACTTGACAAACGGCCTTGCAAAGGAAATGCACTTGATGGACTTGGAGGATCACGTCATGGGCAACCTTCTTTGAATAGGTTCTAGGGTGGAACAGTGGTCTTTGCAAGGTGCAAAGGAGGTGTGAAGAGCGGTGAGGGACCGCAAGACAAGGATGCGGTCCTAGAGACCTGCATGCAAAGAGTGAGGAATTGGAGTTGACAAACGGCCTCGCAAAGGAAATGCACTTGATGGACTTGGAGGTTCACTTCATGGGCAACCTTCTTTGAATAGGTTCTAGGGGGGAACAGTGGCCTTTGCAAGGTGCAAAGGAGGCGTGAAGAGCGGTGAGGGACCGTTAGACAAGGATGCGGTCCTAGAGACCTGCATGCAAAAAGTGTGGAATTGGAGTTGACAAACGGCCTCGCAAAGAAAATGCACTTGATGGACTTGGAGGATCACTTGATGGGCAACCTTCTTTGAATAGGTTCTAGGGTGGAACAGTGGCCTTTGCAAGGTGCAAAGGAGGCGTGAAGAGCGGTAAGGGACCGCAAGACAAGGATGCGGTCCTAGAGACCTGCATGCAAAGAATGTGGAATTGGAGTTGACAAACGGCATCCCAAAGGAAATGCACTTGATGGACTTGGAGGTTCACTTCATGGGCAACCTTCTTTGAATAGGTTCCAGGATGAAACAGTGGCCTTTGCAAGGTGCAAAGGAGGTGTGAAGAGCGGTGAGGGACCGCAAGACAAGGATGCGGTCCTAGTGACCTGCATGCAAAGAGTGTGGAATTGGAGTTGACAAACGGCCTCGCAAAGGAAATGCACTTGATGGACTTGGAGGTTCACTTCATGGGCAACCTTTTTTGAATAGGTTCCAGGATGAAACAGTGGCCTTTGCAAGGTGCAAAGGAGGTGTGAAGAGCGGTGAGGGACCGCAAGACAAGGATGCGGTCCTAGTGACCTGCATGCAAAGAGTGTGGAATTGGAGTTGACAAACGGCCTCGCAAAGGAAATGCACTTGATGGACTTGGAGGATCACTTCATGGGCAACCTTCTTTGAATTGGTTCCAGGATGAAACAGTGGCCTTTGCAAGGTGCAAAGGAGGTGTGAAGAGCGGTGAGGGACCGCAAGACAAGGATGCGGTCCTAGTGACCTGCATGCAAAGAGTGTGGATTTGGAGTTGACAAACGGCCTCGCAAAGGAAATGCACTTGATGGACTTGGAGGTTCACTTGATGGGCAACCTTCTTTGAATAGGTTCTAGGGTGGAACACTGGCCTTTGCATGGTACAAAGGAGGCGTGAGGAGCGGTAAGGGACCACAAGACAAGGATGCGGTCCTAGAGACCTGTATGCAAAGAGTGTGGAATTGGAGTTGACAAACGGCCTCCCAAAGGAAATGCACTAGATGGACTTGGAGGATCACTTCATGGGCAACCTTCTTTAAAAGGTTCCAAGATGAAACAGTGGCCTTTGCAAGGTGCAAAGGAGGCGTAAAGAGCGGTGAGGGACGGCAAGACAAGGATGCGGTCCTAGTGACCTGCATGCAAAGAGTGTGGAATTGGAGTTGACAAACGGCCTCGCAAAGGAAATGCACTTGATGGACTTGGAGGATCACTTCATGGGCAACCTTCTTTGCATAGGTTCTAGGGTGGAACAGTGTCCTTGGCAAGGTGCAAAGGAGGCGTGAAGAGCGGTGAGGGACCGCAAGACAAGGATGCGGTCCTAGTGACCTGCATGCAAAGAGTGTGGAATTGGAGTTGACAAACGGCATCCCAAAGGAAATGCACTTGATGGACTTGGAGGATCACTTCATAGGCAACCTTCTTTGAATAGGTTCTAGGGTGGAACAGTGTCCTTGGCAAGGTGCAAAGGAGGCGTGAAGAGCGGTGAGGGACCGCAAGACAAGGATGCGGTCCTAGTGACCTGCATGCAAAGAGTGTGGAATTGGAGTTGACAAACGGCCTCCCAAAGGAAATGCACTTGATGGACTTGGAGGATCTCTTCATGGGCAACCTTCTTTGAATAGGTTCTAGGGGGGAACAGTGGCCTTGGCAAGGTGCAAAGGAGGCGTGAAGAGCGGTGAGGGACCGCAAGACAAGGATGCGGTCCTAGTGACCTGCATGCAAAGAGTGTGGAATTGGAGTTGACAAACGGCATCCCAAAGGAAATGCACTTGATGGACTTGGAGGTTCACTTCATGGGCAACCTTCTTAAAATAGGTTCCAGGATGAAACAGTGGCCTTTGCAAGGTGCAAAGGAGGTGTGAAGAGCGGTGAGGGACCGCAAGACAAGGATGCGGTCCTAGTGACCTGCATGCAAAGAGTGTGGAATTGGAGTTGACAAACGGACTCGCAAAGGAAATGCACTTGATGGACTTGGAGGTTCACTTCATGGGCAACCTTCTTTGAATAGGTTCTAGGGTGGAACAGTGGCCTTTGCAAGGTGCAAAGGAGGCGTGAAGAGCGGTGAGGGACCGCAAGACAAGGATGCGGTCCTAGAGACCTGCATGCAAAAAGTGTGGAATTGGAGTTGACAAACGGCCTCGCAAAGGAAATGCACTTGATGGACTTGGAGGTTCACTTCATGGGCAACCTTCTTTGAATAGGTTCTAGGGTGGAACAGTGGCCTTCGCAAGGTGCAAAGGAGGCGTGAAGAGCGGTGAGGGACCGCAAGACAAGGATGCGGTCCTAGAGACCTGCATGCAAAAAGTGTGGAATTGGAGTTGACAAACGGCCTCGCAAAGGAAATGCACTTGATGGACTTGGAGGATCACTTCATGGGCAACCTTCTTTGAATAGGTTCTAGGGTGGAACAGTGGCCTTTGCAAGGTGCAAAGGAGGCGTGAAGAGCGGTAAGGGACCGCAAGACAAGGATGCGGTCCTAGAGACCTGCATGCAAAGAATGTGGAATTGGAGTTGACAAACGGCCTCCCAAAGGAAATGCACTTGATGGACTTGGAGGTTCACTTCATGGGCAACCTTCTTTGAATAGGTTCCAGGATGAAACAGTGGCCTTTGCAAGGTGCAAAGGAGGTGTGAAGAGCGGTGAGGGACCGCAAGACAAGGATGCGGTCCTAGTGACCTGCATGCAAAGAGTGTGGAATTGGAGTTGACAAACGGCCTCGCAAAGGAAATGCACTTGATGGACTTGGAGGTTCACTTCATGGGCAACCTTCTTTGAATAGGTTCCAGGATGAAACAGTGGCCTTTGCAAGGTGCAAAGGAGGTGTGAAGAGCGGTGAGGGACCGCAAGACAAGGATGCGGTCCTAGTGACCTGCATGCAAAGAGTGTGGAATTGGAGTTGACAAACGGCCTCGCAAAGGAAATGCACTTGATGGACTTGGAGGTTCACTTCATGGGCAACCTTCTTAAAATAGGTTCCAGGATGAAACAGTGGCCTTTGCAAGGTGCAAAGGAGGTGTGAAGAGCGGTGAGGGACCGCAAGACAAGGATGCGGTCCTAGTGACCTGCATGCAAAGAGTGTGGAATTGGACTTGACAAACGGCCTTGCAAAGGAAATGCACTTGATGGACTTGGAGGATCACGTCATGGGCAACCTTCTTTGAATAGGTTCTAGGGTGGAACAGTGGTCTTTGCAAGGTGCAAAGGAGGTGTGAAGAGCGGTGAGGGACCGCAAGACAAGGATGCGGTCCTAGTGACCTGCATGCAAAGAGTGTGGAATTGGAGTTGACAAACGGCCTCCCAAAGGAAATGCACTTGATGGACTTGGAGGATCACTTCATGGGCAACCTTCTTTGAATAGGTTCTAGGGTGGAACAGTGGTCTTTGCAAGGTGCAAAGGAGGTGTGAAGAGCGGTGAGGGACCGCAAGACAAGGATGCGGTCCTAGTGACCTGCATGCAAAGAGTGTGGAATTGGAGTTGACAAACGGCCTCCCAAAGGAAATGCACTTGATGGACTTGGAGGATCACTTCATGGGCAACCTTCTTTGAATAGGTTCTAGGGTGGAACAGTGGCCTTTGCAAGGTGCAAAGGAGGCGTGAAGAGCGGTGAGGGACCGCAAGACAAGGATGCGGTCCTAGAGACCTGCATGCAAAAAGTGTGGAATTGGAGTTGACAAACGGCCTCGCAAAGGAAATGCACTTGATGGACTTGGAGGATCACTTCATGGGCAACCTTCTTTGAATAGGTTCTAGGGTGGAACAGTGGCCTTTGCAAGGTGCAAAGGAGGCGTGAAGAGCGGTAAGGGACCGCAAGACAAGGATGCGGTCCTAGAGACCTGCATGCAAAGAATGTGGAATTGGAGTTGACAAACGGCCTCCCAAAGGAAATGCACTTGATGGACTTGGAGGTTCACTTCATGGGCAACCTTCTTTGAATAGGTTCCAGGATGAAACAGTGGCCTTTGCAAGGTGCAAAGGAGGTGTGAAGAGCGGTGAGGGACCGCAAGACAAGGATGCGGTCCTAGTGACCTGCATGCAAAGAGTGTGGAATTGGAGTTGACAAACGGCCTCGCAAAGGAAATGCACTTGATGGACTTGGAGGTTCACTTCATGGGCAACCTTCTTTGAATAGGTTCCAGGATGAAACAGTGGCCTTTGCAAGGTGCAAAGGAGGTGTGAAGAGCGGTGAGGGACCGCAAGACAAGGATGCGGTCCTAGTGACCTGCATGCAAAGAGTGTGGAATTGGAGTTGACAAACGGCCTCGCAAAGGAAATGCACTTGATGGACTTGGAGGTTCACTTCATGGGCAACCTTCTTAAAATAGGTTCCAGGATGAAACAGTGGCCTTTGCAAGGTGCAAAGGAGGTGTGAAGAGCGGTGAGGGACCGCAAGACAAGGATGCGGTCCTAGTGACCTGCATGCAAAGAGTGTGGAATTGGACTTGACAAACGGCCTTGCAAAGGAAATGCACTTGATGGACTTGGAGGATCACGTCATGGGCAACCTTCTTTGAATAGGTTCTAGGGTGGAACAGTGGTCTTTGCAAGGTGCAAAGGAGGTGTGAAGAGCGGTGAGGGACCGCAAGACAAGGATGCGGTCCTAGTGACCTGCATGCAAAGAGTGTGGAATTGGAGTTGACAAACGGCCTCCCAAAGGAAATGCACTTGATGGACTTGGAGGATCACTTCATGGGCAACCTTCTTAAAATAGGTTCCAGGATGAAACAGTGGCCTTTGCAAGGTGCAAAGGAGGTGTGAAGAGCGGTGAGGGACCGCAAGACAAGGATGCGGTCCTAGTGACCTGCATGCAAAGAGTGTGGAATTGGACTTGACAAACGGCCTTGCAAAGGAAATGCACTTGATGGACTTGGAGGATCACGTCATGGGCAACCTTCTTTGAATAGGTTCTAGGGCGGAACAGTGGTCTTTGCAAGGTGCAAAGGAGGTGTGAAGAGCGGTGAGGGACCGCAAGACAAGGATGCGGTCCTAGTGACCTGCATGCAAAGAGTGTGGAATTGGAGTTGACAAACGGCCTCCCAAAGGAAATGCACTTGATGGACTTGGAGGATCACTTCATGGGCAACCTTCTTTGAATAGGTTCTAGGGTGGAACAGTGGCCTTTGCAAGGTGCAAAGGAGGCGTGAAGAGCGGTGAAAGACTGCAAGACAAGGATGCGGTCCTAGTGACCTGCATGCAAAGAGTGTGGAATTGGAGTTGACAAACGGCCTCGCAAAGGAAATGCACTTGATGGACTTGGAGGTTCACTTCATTGGCAACCTTCTTAAAATAGGTTCCAGGATGAAACAGTGGCCTTTGCAAGGTGCAAAGGAGGTGTGAAGAGCGGTGAGGGACCGCAAGACAAGGATGCGGTCCTAGTGACCTGCATGCAAAGAGTGTGGAATTGGAGTTGACAAACGGACTCGCAAAGGAAATGCACTTGATGGACTTGGAGGTTCACTTCATGGGCAACCTTCTTTGAATAGGTTCTAGGGTGGAACAGTGGCCTTTGCAAGGTGCAAAGGAGGCGTGAAGAGCGGTGAGGGACCGCAAGACAAGGATGCGGTCCTAGAGACCTGCATGCAAAAAGTGTGGAATTGGAGTTGACAAACGGACTCGCAAAGGAAATGCACTTGATGGACTTGGAGGTTCACTTCATGGGCAACCTTCTTTGAATAGGTTCTAGGGTGGAACAGTGGCCTTTGCAAGGTGCAAAGGAGGCGTGAAGAGCGGTGAGGGACCGCAAGACAAGGATGCGGTCCTAGAGACCTGCATGCAAAAAGTGTGGAATTGGAGTTGACAAACGGCCTCGCAAAGGAAATGCACTTGATGGACTTGGAGGATCACTTCATGGGCAACCTTCTTTGAATAGGTTCTAGGGTGGAACAGTGGCCTTTGCAAGGTGCAAAGGAGGCGTGAAGAGCGGTAAGGGACCGCAAGACAAGGATGCGGTCCTAGAGACCTGCATGCAAAGAATGTGGAATTGGAGTTGACAAACGGCCTCCCAAAGGGAATGCACTTGATGGACTTGGAGGTTCACTTCATGGGCAACCTTCTTTGAATAGGTTCCACGATGAAACAGTGGCCTTTGCAAGGTGCAAAGGAGGTGTGAAGAGCGGTGAGGGACCGCAAGACAAGGATGCGGTCCTAGTGACCTGCATGCAAAGAGTGTGGAATTGGAGTTGACAAACGGCCTCGCAAAGGAAATGCACTTGATGGACTTGGAGGTTCACTTCATGGGCAACCTTCTTTGAATAGGTTCCAGGATGAAACAGTGGCCTTTGCAAGGTGCAAAGGAGGTGTGAAGAGCGGTGAGGGACCGCAAGACAAGGATGCGGTCCTAGTGACCTGCATGCAAAGAGTGTGGAATTGGAGTTGACAAACGGCCTCGCAAAGGAAATGCACTTGATGGACTTGGAGGTTCACTTCATGGGCAACCCTCATTGAATAGGTTCCAGGATGAAACAGTGGCCTTTGCAAGGTGCAAAGGAGGTGTGAAGAGCGGTGAGGGACCGCAAGACAAGGATGCGGTCCTAGTGACCTGCATGCAAAGAGTGTGGAATTGGAGTTGACAAACGGCCTCGCAAAGGAAATGCACTTGATGGACTTGGAGGTTCACTTGATGGGCAACCTTCTTTGAATAGGTTCTAGGGTGGAACACTGGCCTTTGCATGGTACAAAGGTGGCGTGAGGAGCGGTAAGGGACCGCAAGACAAGGATGCGGTCCTAGAGACCTGTATGCAAAGAGTGTGGAATTGGAGTTGACAAACGGCCTCGCAAAGGAAATGCACTTGATGGACTTGGAGGATCACTTCATGGGCAACCTTCTTTGAATAGGTTCTAGGGTGGAACAGTGTCCTTGGCAAGGTGCAAAGGAGGCGTGAAGAGCGGTGAGGGACCGCAAGACAAGGATGCGGTCCTAGTGACCTGCATGCAAAGAGTGTGGAATTGGAGTTGACAAACGGCCTCCCAAAGGAAATGCACTTGATGGACTTGGAGGATCACTTCATGGGCAACCTTCTTTGAATAGGTTCTAGGGGGGAACAGTGGCCTTGGCAAGGTGCAAAGGAGGCGTGAAGAGCGGTGAGGGACCGCAAGACAAGGATGCGGTCCTAGTGACCTGCATGCAAAGAGTGTGGAATTGGAGTTGACAAACGGCATCCCAAAGGAAATGCACTTGATGGACTTGGAGGATCACTTCATGGGCAACCTTCTTTGAATAGGTTCTCGGGGGGAACAGTGGCCTTGGCAAGGTGCAAAGGAGGCGTGAAGAGCGGTGAGGGACCGCAAGACAAGGATGCGGTCCTAGTGACCTGCATGCAAAGAGTGTGGAATTGGAGTTGACAAACGGCATCCCAAAGGAAATGCACTTGATGGACTTGGAGGATCACTTCATGGGCAACCTTCTTTGAATAGGTTCTAGGGTGGAACAGTGGCCTTTGCAAGGTGCAAAGGAGGCGTGAAGAGCGGTGAAAGACTGCAAGACAAGGATGCGGTCCTAGAGACCTGCATGCAAAGTGTGTGGAATTGGACTTGACAAACGGCCTTGCAAAGGAAATGCACTTGATGGACTTGGAGGATCACGTCATGGGCAACCTTCTTTGAATAGGTTCTAGGGTGGAACAGTGGTCTTTGCAAGGTGCAAAGGAGGTGTGAAGAGCGGTGAGGGACCGCAAGACAAGGATGCGGTCCTAGTGACCTGCATGCAAAGAGTGTGGAATTGGAGTTGACAAACGGCATCCCAAAGGAAATGCGCTTGATGGACTTGGAGGTTCACTTCATGGGCAACCTTCTTTGAATAGGTTCTAGGGGGGAACAGTGGCCTTTGCAAGGTGCAAAGGAGGCGTGAAGAGCGGTGAGGGACCGTTAGACAAGGATGCGGTCCTAGTGACCTGCATGCAAAGAGTGTGGAATTGGAGTTGACAAACGGACTCGCAAAGGAAATGCACTTGATGGACTCGGAGGATCACTTCATGGGCAACCTTCTTTAATAGGTTCCAGGATGAAGCAGTGGCCTTTGCAAGGTGCAAAGGAGGCGTGAAGAGCGGTGAAGGACCGCAAGACAAGGATGCGGTCCTAGTGACCTGCATGCAAAGAGTGTGGAATTGGAGTTGACAAACGGCCTCCCAAAGGAAATGCACTTGATGGACTCGGAGGTTCACTTCATGGGCAACCCTCATTGAATAGGTTCCAGGATGAAACAGTGGCCTTTGCAAGGTGCAAAGGAGGCGTGAAGAGCGGTGAAGGACGGCAAGACAAGGATGCGGTCCTAGTGACCTGCATGCAAAGAGTGTGGAATTGGGGTTGACAAACGGCATCCCAAAGGAAATGCACTTGATGGACTTGGAGGTTCACTTCATGGGCAACCTTCTTTGAAAAGGTTCTAGGGTGGAACAGTGGCCTTTGCAAGGTACAAAGGAGGCGTGAGGAGCGGTAAGGGACCGCAAGACAAGGATGCGGTCCTAGTGACCTGCATGCAAAGAGTGTGGAGTTGGGGTTGACAAACGGCATCCCAAAGGAAATGCATTTGATGGACTTGGAGGTTCACTTCATGGGCAACCTTCTTTGAATAGGTTCTAGGGGGGAACAGTGGCCTTTGCAAGGTGCAAAGGAGGCGTGAAGAGCGGTGAAAGACCGCAAGACAAGGATGCGGTCCTAGAGACCTGCATGCAAAGTGTGTGGAATTGGACTTGACAAACGGCCTTGCAAAGGAAATGCACTTGATGGACTTGGAGGATCACGTCATGGGCAACCTTCTTTGAATAGGTTCTAGGGTGGAACAGTGGTCTTTGCAAGGTGCAAAGGAGGTGTGAAGAGCGGTGAGGGACCGCAAGACAAGGATGCGGTCCTAGAGACCTGCATGCAAAGAGTGAGGAATTGGAGTTGACAAACGGCCTCGCAAAGGAAATGCACTTGATGGACTTGGAGGTTCACTTCATGGGCAACCTTCTTTGAGTAGGTTCTAGGGGGGAACAGTGGCCTTTGCAAGCTGCAAAGGAGGCGTGAAGAGCGGTGAAAGACTGCAAGAGAAGGATACGGTCCTAGTGACCTGCATGCAAAGAGTGTGGAATTGGAGTTCACAAACGGCATCCCAAAGGAAATGCACTTGATGGACTTGGAGGATCACTTCATGGGCAACCTTCTTTGAATAGGTTCTAGGGTGGAACAGTGGCCTTTGCAAGGTGCAAAGGAGGTGTGAAGAGCGGTGAGGGACCGCAAGACAAGGATGCGGTCCTAGTAACCTGCATGCAAAGAGTGTGGAATTGGAGTTGACAAATGGCCTCCCAAAGGAGATGCACTTGATGGACTTGGAGGTTCACTTCATGGGCAACCTTCTTTGAATAGGTTCTAGGGTGGAACAGTGGCCTTTGCAAGGTGCAAAGGAGGCGTGAAGAACGGTGAAAGACTGCAAGACAAGCATGCGGTCCTAGAGACCTGCATGCAAAGAGTGTGGAATTGGAGTTGACAAACGGCCTCGCAAAGGAAATGCACTTGATGGACTTGGAGGATCACTTCATGGGCAACCTTCTTTGAATAGGTTCTAGGGTGGAACAGTGGCCATTGCAAGGTGCAAAGGAGGCGTGAAGAGCGGTGAAAGACTGGAAGACAAGGATGCGGTCCTAGAGACCTGCATGCAAAGAGTGTGGAATTGGAGTTGACAAATGGCCTCGCAAAGGAAATGCACTTGATGGACTTGAAGGTTCACTTCATGGGCAACCTTCTTTGGATAGGTTCTAGGAGGGAACACTGGCCTTTGCAAGGTGCAAAGGAGGCGTGAAGAGCGGTGAGGGACCGCAAGACAAGGATGCGGTCCTAGAGACCTGCATGCAAAAAGTGTGGAATTGGAGTTGACAAACGGCCTCGCAAAGGAAATGCACTTGATGGACTTGGAGGATCACTTCATGGGCAACCTTCTTTGAATAGGTTCTAGGGGGGAACAGTGGCCTTTGCAAGGTGCAAAGGAGGCGTGAAGAGCGGTAAGGGACCGCAAGACAAGGATGCGGTCCTAGAGACCTGCATGCAAAGAGTGTGCAATTGGAGTTGACAAACGGCCTCGCAAAGGAAATGCACTTGATGGACTTGAAGGTTCACTTCATGGGCAACCTTCTTTGGATAGGTTCTAGGAGGGAACAGTGGCCTTTGCAAGGTGCAAAGGAGGCGTGAAGAGCGGTGAGGGACCGCAAGACAAGGATGCGGTCCTAGAGACCTGCATGCAAAGAGTGTGGAATTGGAGTTGACAAACGGCCTCGCAAAGGAAATGCACTTGATGGACTTGGAGGCTCACTTCATGGGCAACCTTCTTTGAATAGGTTCTAGGGTGGAACAGTGGCCTTTGCAAGGTGCAAAGGAGGCGTGAAGAGCGGTGAAAGACTGCAAGACAAGGATGCGGTCCTAGTGACCTACAAGCAAAGAGTGTGGAATTGAAGTTGACAAACGGCCTCGCAAAGGAAATGCACTTGATGGACTTGGAGGTTCACTTCATGGGCAACCTTCCTTGTGAAGAGCGGTGAGGCTTGCGAAAGCTCCACAAAGTGCTTTTATTTTCGAAATAAGAAGGTGAGGTCATTTATACCCATGCCATTTGAACTTCACTTTGGGAGGCCTTGAAATCTAGGCAAATCATAGAATTTGGAAGCAAACACAACACCAAATATGTGCATCGTTTTTTGTTTTTCGCAGTGACCAAGTTTCCACGCCCTCGAAAACTCCACAAAGAGCTTTTAATTTCAAAATAAGAAGGTGAGGTCATATATTCCCATGGCACTTGAACCTCACTTTGGGAGGCCTTGAAATCTAGGCAAATCATAGAATTTGGAAGCAAACACAATACCAAATATGTACATGGTGATTTGTTTTTTTTGCAGTGACCAAGTTTCCATACCACCGAAAGCTCCACAAAGTGCTTTTAATTTCAAAATAAGAAGGTGAGGTCATTTATTCCCATGGCATTTGAACTTCACTTTGGGAGGCCTTGAAATCGAGGCAAATCATAGAATTTGGAAGCAAACACAACACCAAATATGTGCATGGTGTTTTGTTTTTCGCAGTGACCAAGTTTGCACGCCACCGGAAGCTCCACAAAGTGCTTTTAATTCCAAAATAAGAAGGTGAGGTCATTTATTCCCATGGCATTTGAACTTCACTTTGGGAGGCCTTGAAATCTAGGCAAATCATAGAATTTGGAAGCAAACACGATACCAAATATGTGCATGGTGTTTTGTTTTCTTTGCATTCACCAAGTTTGCACGCCACCGGAAGCTCCACAAAGTGCTTTTAATTTCAAAATAAGAAGGTGAGGTCATTTATTCCCATGGCATTTGAACTTCACTTTTGGAGGCCTTGAAATCTAGGCAAATCATAGAATTTGGAAGCAAACACAACACCAAATATGTGCATAGGCTTGTCTTCTTCGCATTCATCAAGTTTCCACGCCACCGTATGCTCCACAAAGAGCTTTTAATTTCAAAATAAGAAGGTGAGGTCATTTATTCCCATGGCATTTGAACTTCACTTTGGGAGGCCTTGAAATCTAGGCAAATCATAGAATTTGGAAGCAAACACAATACCAAATACGTGCATGGTGTTTTTTTTTTTTTTGCAGTGACCAAGTATCCATGCCACCGAAAGCTCCACAAAGTGCTTTTAATTTCAAAATAAGAAGGTGAGGTCATTTATTCCCATGGCATTTGAACTTCACTTTGGGAGGCCTTGAAATCTAGGCAAATCATAGAATTTGGAAGCAAACACAACACCAAATATGTGCATAGGCTTGTCTTCTTCGCATTCACCAAGTTTCCACGCCACCGTATGCTCCACAAAGTGCTTTTAATTTCAAAACAAGAAGGTGAGTTCATTTATACCCATGTCATTTGATTTTCACTTTTGGAGGCCTTGAAATCTAGGCAATTTATAGAATTTGGAAGCAAACACGATACCAAATATGTGCATGGTGATTTGTTTTTTTTGCAGTGACCAAGTTTCCATACCACCGAAAGCTCCACAAAGTGCTTTTAATTTCAAAATAAGAAGGTGAGGTCATTTATTCCCATGGCATTTGAACTTCACTTTGGGAGGCCTTGAAATCTAGGCAAATCATAGAATTTGGAAGCAAACACAGCACCAAATATGTGCATGGGCTTGTCTTCTTCGCATTCACCAAGTTTCCACGCCACCGGAAGCTCCACAAAGTGCTTTTAATTCCAAAATAAGAAGGTGAGGTCATTTATTCCCATGGCATTTGAACTTCACTTTGGGAGGCCTTGAAATCTAGGCAAATCATAGAATTTGGAAGCAAACACAATACCAAATATGTACATGGTGATTTGTTTTTTTTGCAGTGACCAAGTTTCCATACCACCGAAAGCTCCACAAAGTGCTTTTAATTTCAAAATAAGAAGGTGAGGTCATTTATTCCCATGGCATTTGAACTTCACTTTGGGAGGCCTTGAAATCGAGGCAAATCATAGAATTTGGAAGCAAACACAACACCAAATATGTGCATAGGCTTGTCTTCTTCGCATTCACCAAGTTTCCACGCCACCGTATGCTCCACAAAGTGCTTTTAATTTCAAAACAAGAAGGTGAGTTCATTTATACCCATGTCATTTGATTTTCACTTTTGGAGGCCTTGAAATCTAGGCAATTTATAGAATTTGGAAGCAAACACGATACCAAATATGTGCATGGTGATTTGTTTTTTTTGCAGTGACCAAGTTTCCATACCACCGAAAGCTCCACAAAGTGCTTTTAATTTCAAAATAAGAAGGTGAGGTCATTTATTCCCATGGCATTTGAACTTCACTTTGGGAGGCCTTGAAATCTAGGCAAATCATAGAATTTGGAAGCAAACACAGCACCAAATATGTGCATGGGCTTGTCTTCTTCGCATTCACCAAGTTTCCACGCCACCGGAAGCTCCACAAAGTGCTTTTAATTCCAAAATAAGAAGGTGAGGTCATTTATTCCCATGGCATTTGAACTTCACTTTGGGAGGCCTTGAAATCTAGGCAAATCATAGAATTTGGAAGCAAACACAATACCAAATATGTACATGGTGATTTGTTTTTTTTGCAGTGACCAAGTTTCCATACCACCGAAAGCTCCACAAAGTGCTTTTAATTTCAAAATAAGAAGGTGAGGTCATTTATTCCCATGGCATTTGAACTTCACTTTGGGAGGCCTTGAAATCGAGGCAAATCATAGAATTTGGAAGCAAACACAACACCAAATATGTGCATGGTGTTTTGTTTTTCGCAGTGACCAAGTTTGCACGCCACCGGAAGCTCCACAAAGTGCTTTTAATTCCAAAATAAGAAGGTGAGGTCATTTATTCCCATGGCATTTGAACTTCACTTTGGGAGGCCTTGAAATCTAGGCAAATCATAGAATTTGGAAGCAAACACGATACCAAATATGTGCATGGTGTTTTGTTTTCTTTGCATTCACCAAGTTTGCACGCCACCGGAAGCTCCACAAAGTGCTTTTAATTTCAAAATAAGAAGGTGAGGTCATTTATTCCCATGGCATTTGAACTTCACTTTGGGAGGCCTTGAAATCTAGGCAAATCATAGAATTTGGAAGCAAACACAACACCAAATATGTGCATAGGCTTGTCTTCTTCGCATTCATCAAGTTTCCACGCCACCGTATGCTCCACAAAGAGCTTTTAATTTCAAAATAAGAAGGTGAGGTCATTTATTCCCATGGCATTTGAACTTCACTTTGGGAGGCCTTGAAATCTAGGCAAATCATAGAATTTGGAAGCAAACACAATACCAAATACGTGCATGGTGTTTTTTTTTTTTTTGCAGTGACCAAGTATCCATGCCACCGAAAGCTCCACAAAGTGCTTTTAATTTCAAAATAAGAAGGTGAGGTCATTTATTCCCATGGCATTTGAACTTCACTTTGGGAGGCCTTGAAATCTAGGCAAATCATAGAATTTGGAAGCAAACACAACACCAAATATGTGCATAGGCTTGTCTTCTTCGCATTCACCAAGTTTCCACGCCACCGTATGCTCCACAAAGTGCTTTTAATTTCAAAACAAGAAGGTGAGTTCATTTATACCCATGTCATTTGATTTTCACTTTTGGAGGCCTTGAAATCTAGGCAATTTATAGAATTTGGAAGCAAACACGATACCAAATATGTGCATGGTGATTTGTTTTTTTTGCAGTGACCAAGTTTCCATACCTCCGAAAGCTCCACAAAGTGCTTTTAATTTCAAAATAAGAAGGTGAGGTCATTTATTCCCATGGCATTTGAACTTCACTTTGGGAGGCCTTGAAATCTAGGCAAATCATAGAATTTGGAAGCAAACACAGCACCAAATATGTGCATGGGCTTGTCTTCTTCGCATTCACCAAGTTTCCACGCCACCGGAAGCTCCACAAAGTGCTTTTAATTCCAAAATAAGAAGGTGAGGTCATTTATTCCCATGGCATTTGAACTTCACTTTGGGAGGCCTTGAAATCTAGGCAAATCATAGAATTTGGAAGCAAACACAACACCAAATATGTGCATGGGCTTATCTTCTTCGCATTCACCAAGTTTGCACGCCACCGAAAGCTCCACAAAGTGCTTTTAATTTCAAAATAAGAAGGTGAGTTCATTTATTCCCATGGCATTTGAACTTCACTTTGGGAGGCCTTGAAATCTAGGCAAATCATAGAATTTGGAAGCAAACACAACACTAAATATGTGCATGGTGTTTTGTTTTTCGCAGTGACCAAGTTTGCACGCCACCGGAAGCTCCACAAAGTGCTTTTAATTTCAAAATAAGAAGGTGAGGTCATTTATTCCCATGGCATTTGAACTTCACTTTGGGAGGCCTTGAAATCTAGGCAAATCATAGAATTTGGAAGCAAACACAGCACCAAATATGTGCATGGGCTTGTCTTCTTCGCATTCACCAAGTTTCCACGCCACCGGAAGCTCCACAAAGTGCTTTTAATTCCAAAATAAGAAGGTGAGGTCATTTATTCCCATGGCATTTGAACTTCACTTTGGGAGGCCTTGAAATCTAGGCAAATCATAGAATTTGGAAGCAAACACAACACCAAATATGTGCATGGGCTTATCTTCTTCGCATTCACCAAGTTTGCACGCCACCGAAAGCTCCACAAAGTGCTTTTAATTTCAAAATAAGAAGGTGAGTTCATTTATTCCCATGGCATTTGAACTTCACTTTGGGAGGCCTTGAAATCTAGGCAAATCATAGAATTTGGAAGCAAACACAACACTAAATATGTGCATGGTGTTTTGTTTTTCGCAGTGACCAAGTTTGCACGCCACCGGAAGCTCCACAAAGTGCTTTTAATTTCAAAATAAGAAGGTGAGTTCATTTATTCCCATGGCATTTGAACTTCACTTTGGGAGGCCTTGAAATCTAGGCAAATCATAGAATTTGGAAGCAATCACAACACCAAATATGTGCATGGGCTTGTCTTCTTCGCATTCACCAAGTTTGCACGCCACCGAAAGCTCCACAAAGTGCTTTTAATTTCAAAATAAGAAGGTGAGGTCATTTATTCCCATGGCATTTGAACTTCACTTTGGGAGGCCTTGAAATCGAGGCAAATCATAGAATTTGGAAGCAAACACAATACCAAATATGTGCATGGTGTTTTGTTTTTCGCAGTGACCAAGTTTCCATGCCACCGGAAGCTCCACAAAGTGCTTTTAATTCCAAAATAAGAAGGTGAGGTCATTTATTCCCATGTCATTTGATTTTCACTTTGGGAGGCCTTGAAATCTAGGCAATTTATAGAATTTGGAAGCAAACACGATACCAAATATGTGCATGGTGATTTGTTTTTTTTGCAGTGACCAAGTTTCCATACCACCGAAAGCTCCACAAAGTGCTTTTAATTTCAAAATAAGAAGGTGAGGTCATTTATTCCCATGGCATTTGAACTTCACTTTGGGAGGCCTTGAAATCTAGGCAAATCATAGAATTTGGAAGCAAACACAGCACCAAATATGTGCATGGGCTTGTCTTCTTCGCATTCACCAAGTTTCCACGCCACCGGAAGCTCCACAAAGTGCTTTTAATTCCAAAATAAGAAGGTGAGGTCATTTATTCCCATGGCATTTGAACTTCACTTTGGGAGGCCTTGAAATCTAGGCAAATCATAGAATTTGGAAGCAAACACAACACCAAATATGTGCATGGTGTTTTGTTTTTCGCAGTGACCAAGTTTCCACGCCACCGAAAGCTCCACAAAGTGCTTTTAATTTCAAAATAAGAAGGTGAGGTCATTTATTCCCATGGCATTTGAACTTCACTTTGGGAGGCCTTGAAATCGAGGCAAATCATAGAATTTGGAAGCAAACACAATACCAAATATGTGCATGGTGTTTTGTTTTTCGCAGTGACCAAGTTTCCATGCCACCGGAAGCTCCACAAAGTGCTTTTAATTCCAAAATAAGAAGGTGAGGTCATTTATTCCCATGTCATTTGATTTTCACTTTGGGAGGCCTTGAAATCTAGGCAATTTATAGAATTTGGAAGCAAACACGATACCAAATATGTGCATGGTGATTTGTTTTTTTTGCAGTGACCAAGTTTCCATACCACCGAAAGCTCCACAAAGTGCTTTTAATTTCAAAATAAGAAGGTGAGGTCATTTATACCCATGTCATTTGATTTTCACTTTGGGAGGCCTTGAAATCTAGGCAATTTATAGAATTTGGAAGCAAACACAATACCAAATATGTGCATGGTGTTTTGTTTTTCGCAGTGACCAAGTTTCCATGCCACCGGAAGCTCCACAAAGTGCTTTTAATTCCAAAATAAGAAGGTGAGGTCATTTATTCCCATGTCATTTGATTTTCACTTTGGGAGGCCTTGAAATCTAGGCAATTTATAGAATTTGGAAGCAAACACGATACCAAATATGTGCATGGTGATTTGTTTTTTTTGCAGTGACCAAGTTTCCATACCACCGAAAGCTCCACAAAATGCTTTTAATTTCAAAATAAGAAGGTGAGGTCATTTATTCCCATGGCATTTGAACTTCACTTTGGGAGGCCTTGAAATCGAGGCAAATCATAGAATTTGGAAGCAAACACAACACCAAATATGTGCATGGGCTTATCTTCTTCGCATTCACCAAGTTTGCACGCCACCGAAAGCTCCACAAAGTGCTTTTAATTTCAAAATAAGAAGGTGAGTTCATTTATTCCCATGGCATTTGAACTTCACTTTGGGAGGCCTTGAAATCTAGGCAAATCATAGAATTTGGAAGCAAACACAACACTAAATATGTGCATGGTGTTTTGTTTTTCGCAGTGACCAAGTTTGCACGCCACCGGAAGCTCCACAAAGTGCTTTTAATTTCAAAATAAGAAGGTGAGTTCATTTATTCCCATGGCATTTGAACTTCACTTTGGGAGGCCTTGAAATCTAGGCAAATCATAGAATTTGGAAGCAATCACAACACCAAATATGTGCATGGGCTTGTCTTCTTCGCATTCACCAAGTTTGCACGCCACCGAAAGCTCCACAAAGTGCTTTTAATTTCAAAATAAGAAGGTGAGGTCATTTATTCCCATGGCATTTGAACTTCACTTTGGGAGGCCTTGAAATCGAGGCAAATCATAGAATTTGGAAGCAAACACAATACCAAATATGTGCATGGTGTTTTGTTTTTCGCAGTGACCAAGTTTCCATGCCACCGGAAGCTCCACAAAGTGCTTTTAATTCCAAAATAAGAAGGTGAGGTCATTTATTCCCATGTCATTTGATTTTCACTTTGGGAGGCCTTGAAATCTAGGCAATTTATAGAATTTGGAAGCAAACACGATACCAAATATGTGCATGGTGATTTGTTTTTTTTGCAGTGACCAAGTTTCCATACCACCGAAAGCTCCACAAAGTGCTTTTAATTTCAAAATAAGAAGGTGAGGTCATTTATTCCCATGGCATTTGAACTTCACTTTGGGAGGCCTTGAAATCTAGGCAAATCATAGAATTTGGAAGCAAACACAGCACCAAATATGTGCATGGGCTTGTCTTCTTCGCATTCACCAAGTTTCCACGCCACCGGAAGCTCCACAAAGTGCTTTTAATTCCAAAATAAGAAGGTGAGGTCATTTATTCCCATGGCATTTGAACTTCACTTTGGGAGGCCTTGAAATCTAGGCAAATCATAGAATTTGGAAGCAAACACAACACCAAATATGTGCATGGGCTTGTCTTCTTCGCATTCACCAAGTTTCCACGCCACCGAAAGCTCCACAAAGTGCTTTTAATTTCAAAATAAGAAGGTGAGGTCATTTATTCCCATGGCATTTGAACTTCACTTTGGGAGGCCTTGAAATCGAGGCAAATCATAGAATTTGGAAGCAAACACAATACCAAATATGTGCATGGTGTTTTGTTTTTCGCAGTGACCAAGTTTCCATGCCACCGGAAGCTCCACAAAGTGCTTTTAATTCCAAAATAAGAAGGTGAGGTCATTTATTCCCATGTCATTTGATTTTCACTTTGGGAGGCCTTGAAATCTAGGCAATTTATAGAATTTGGAAGCAAACACGATACCAAATATGTGCATGGTGATTTGTTTTTTTTGCAGTGACCAAGTTTCCATACCACCGAAAGCTCCACAAAATGCTTTTAATTTCAAAATAAGAAGGTGAGGTCATTTATTCCCATGGCATTTGAACTTCACTTTGGGAGGCCTTGAAATCTAGGCAAATCATAGAATTTGGAAGCAAACACAGCACCAAATATGTGCATGGGCTTGTCTTCTTCGCATTCACCAAGTTTCCACGCCACCGGAAGCTCCACAAAGTGCTTTTAATTCCAAAATAAGAAGGTGAGGTCATTTATTCCCATGGCATTTGAACTTCACTTTGGGAGGCCTTGAAATCTAGGCAAATCATAGAATTTGGAAGCAAACACAGCACCAAATATGTGCATGGGCTTGTCTTCTTCGCATTCACCAAGTTTCCACGCCACCGAAAGCTCCACAAAGTGCTTTTAATTTCAAAATAAGAAGGTGAGGTCATTTATTCCCATGGCATTTGAACTTCACTTTGGGAGGCCTTGAAATCGAGGCAAATCATAGAATTTGGAAGCAAACACAACACCAAATATGTGCATGGTGTTTTGTTTTTCGCAGTGACCAAGTTTCCACGCCACCGGAAGCTCCACAAAGTGCTTTTAATTTCAAAATAAGAAGGTGAGTTCATTTATTCCCATGTCATTTGATTTTCACTTTGGGAGGCCTTGAAATCTAGGCAATTTATAGAATTTGGAAGCAAACACAATACCAAATATGTGCATGGTGTTTTGTTTTTCGCAGTGACCAAGTTTCCACGCCACCGAAAGCTCCACAAAGTGCTTTTAATTTCAAAATAAGAAGGTGAGTTCATTTATTCCCATGGCATTTGAACTTCACTTTGGGAGGCCTTGAAATCTAGGCAAATCATAGAATTTGGAAGCAAACACAGCACCAAATATGTGCATGGGCTTGTCTTCTTCGCATTCACCAAGTTTCCACGCCACCGTATGCTCCACAAAGTGCTTTTAATTCCAAAACAAGAAGGTGAGTTCATTTATACCCATGTCATTTGATTTTCACTTTTGGAGGCCTTGAAATCTAGGCAATTTATAGAATTTGGAAGCAAACACGATACCAAATATGTGCATGGTGATTTGTTTTTTTTGCAGTGACCAAGTTTCCATACCACCGAAAGCTCCACAAAGTGCTTTTAATTTCAAAATAAGAAGGTGAGGTCATTTATACCCATGTCATTTGATTTTCACTTTTGGAGGCCTTGAAATCTAGGCAATTTATAGAATTTGGAAGCAAACACGATACCAAATATGTGCATGGTGATTTGTTTTTTTTGCAGTGACCAAGTTTCCATACCACCGAAAGCTCCACAAAGTGCTTTTAATTTCAAAATAAGAAGGTGAGGTCATTTATTCCCATGGCATTTGAACTTCACTTTGGGAGGCCTTGAAATCTAGGCAAATCATAGAATTTGGAAGCAAACACAGCACCAAATATGTGCATGGGCTTGTCTTCTTCGCATTCACCAAGTTTGCACGCCACCGAAAGCTCCACAAAGTGCTTTTAATTCCAAAATAAGAAGGTGAGGTCATTTATTCCCATGGCATTTGAACTTCACTTTGGGAGGCCTTGAAATCTAGGCAAATCATAGAATTTGGAAGCAAACACAACACCAAATATGTGCATGGGCTTGTCTTCTTCGCATTCACCAAGTTTGCACGCCACCGAAAGCTCCACAAAGTGCTTTTAATTTCAAAATAAGAAGGTGAGTTCATTTATTCCCATGTCATTTGAACTTCACTTTGGGAGGCCTTGAAATCGAGGCAAATCATAGAATTTGGAAGCAAACACAACACTAAATATGTGCATGGTGTTTTGTTTTTCGCAGTGACCAAGTTTGCACGCCACCGGAAGCTCCACAAAGTGCTTTTAATTCCAAAATAAGAAGGTGAGTTCATTTATTCCCATGTCATTTGATTTTCACTTTGGGAGGCCTTGAAATCTAGGCAATTTATAGAATTTGGAAGCAAACACAATACCAAATATGTGCATGGTGTTTTGTTTTTCGCAGTGACCAAGTTTCCACGCCACCGAAAGCTCCACAAAGTGCTTTTAATTTCAAAATAAGAAGGTGAGTTCATTTATTCCCATGGCATTTGAACTTCACTTTGGGAGGCCTTGAAATCTAGGCAAATCATAGAATTTGGAAGCAATCACAACACCAAATATGTGCATGGGCTTGTCTTCTTCGCATTCACCAAGTTTGCACGCCACCGAAAGCTCCACAAAGTGCTTTTAATTTCAAAATAAGAAGGTGAGGTCATTTATTCCCATGGCATTTGAACTTCACTTTGGGAGGCCTTGAAATCGGGGCAAATCATAGAATTTGGAAGCAAACACAATACCAAATATGTGCATGGTGTTTTGTTTTTCGCAGTGACCAAGTTTCCATGCCACCGGAAGCTCCACAAAGTGCTTTTAATTCCAAAATAAGAAGGTGAGGTCATTTATTCCCATGTCATTTGATTTTCACTTTGGGAGGCCTTGAAATCTAGGCAATTTATAGAATTTGGAAGCAAACACGATACCAAATATGTGCATGGTGATTTGTTTTTTTTGCAGTGACCAAGTTTCCATACCACCGAAAGCTCCACAAAGTGCTTTTAATTTCAAAATAAGAAGGTGAGGTCATTTATTCCCATGGCATTTGAACTTCACTTTGGGAGGCCTTGAAATCTAGGCAAATCATAGAATTTGGAAGCAAACACAGCACCAAATATGTGCATGGGCTTGTCTTCTTCGCATTCACCAAGTTTCCACGCCACCGGAAGCTCCACAAAGTGCTTTTAATTCCAAAATAAGAAGGTGAGGTCATTTATTCCCATGGCATTTGAACTTCACTTTGGGAGGCCTTGAAATCTAGGCAAATCATAGAATTTGGAAGCAAACACAGCACCAAATATGTGCATGGGCTTGTCTTCTTCACATTCACCAAGTTTGCACGCCACCGAAAGCTCCACAAAGTGCTTTTAATTTCAAAATAAGAAGGTGAGGTCATTTATTCCCATGGCATTTGAACTTCACTTTGGGAGGCCTTGAAATCGAGGCAAATCATAGAATTTGGAAGCAAACACAACACCAAATATGTGCATGGTGTTTTGTTTTTCGCAGTGACCAAGTTTCCACGCCACCGGAAGCTCCACAAAGTGCTTTTAATTTCAAAATAAGAAGGTGAGTTCATTTATTCCCATGTCATTTGATTTTCACTTTGGGAGGCCTTGAAATCTAGGCAATTTATAGAATTTGGAAGCAAACACAATACCAAATATGTGCATGGTGTTTTGTTTTTCGCAGTGACCAAGTTTCCACGCCACCGAAAGCTCCACAAAGTGCTTTTAATTTCAAAATAAGAAGGTGAGGTCATTTATTCCCATGGCATTTGAACTTCACTTTGGGAGGCCTTGAAATCTAGGCAAATCATAGAATTTGGAAGCAAACACAGCACCAAATATGTGCATGGGCTTGTCTTCTTCGCATTCACCAAGTTTCCACGCCACCGAAAGCTCCACAAAGTGCTTTTAATTTCAAAATAAGAAGGTGAGTTCATTTATTCCCATGGCATTTGAACTTCACTTTGGGAGGCCTTGAAATCTAGGCAAATCATAGAATTTGGAAGCAATCACAACACCAAATATGTGCATGGGCTTGTCTTCTTCGCATTCACCAAGTTTCCACGCCACCGAAAGCTCCACAAAGTGCTTTTAATTTCAAAATAAGAAGGTGAGTTCATTTATTCCCATGGCATTTGAACTTCACTTTGGGAGGCCTTGAAATCTAGGCAAATCATAGAATTTGGAAGCAATCACAACACCAAATATGTGCATGGGCTTGTCTTCTTCGCATTCACCAAGTTTGCACGCCACCGAAAGCTCCACAAAGTGCTTTTAATTTCAAAATAAGAAGGTGAGGTCATTTATTCCCATGGCATTTGAACTTCACTTTGGGAGGCCTTGAAATCGAGGCAAATCATAGAATTTGGAAGCAAACACAACACCAAATATGTGCATGGGCTTGTCTTCTTCGCATTCACCAAGTTTCCACGCCACCGAAAGCTCCACAAAGTGCTTTTAATTTCAAAATAAGAAGGTGAGGTCATTTATTCCCATGGCATTTGAACTTCACTTTGGAAGGCCTTGAAATCTAGGCAAATCATAGAATTTGGAAGCAATCACAACACCAAATATGTGCATGGGCTTGTCTTCTTCGCATTCACCAAGTTTGCACGCCACCGAAAGCTCCACAAAGTGCTTTTAATTTCAAAATAAGAAGGTGAGGTCATTTATTCCCATGGCATTTGAACTTCACTTTGGGAGGCCTTGAAATCTAGGCAAATCATAGAATTTGGAAGCAAACACAACACCAAATATGTGCATGGGCTTGTCTTCTTCGCATTCACCAAGTTTGCACGCCACCGAATGCTCCACAAAGTGCTTTTAATTTCAAAATAAGAAGGTGAGTTCATTTATTCCCATGGCATTTGAACTTCACTTTGGGAGGCCTTGAAATCTAGGCAAATCATAGAATTTGGAAGCAAACACAACACCAAATATGTGCATGGGCTTGTCTTCTTCGCATTCACCAAGTTTCCACGCCACCGAAAGCTCCACAAAGTGCTTTTAATTCCAAAATAAGAAGGTGAGTTCATTTATTCCCATGTCATTTGAACTTCACTTTGGGAGGCCTTGAAATCGAGGCAAATCATAGAATTTGGAAGCAAACACAACACCAAATATGTGCATGGTGTTTTGTTTTTCGCAGTGACCAAGTTTCCACGCCACCGGAAGCTCCACAAAGTGCTTTTAATTCCAAAATAAGAAGGTGAGTTCATTTATTCCCATGTCATTTGATTTTCACTTTGGGAGGCCTTGAAATCTAGGCAAATCATAGAATTTGGAAGCAAACACAACACCAAATATGTGCATGGGCTTGTCTTCTTCGCATTCACCAAGTTTGCACGCCACCGAATGCTCCACAAAGTGCTTTTAATTTCAAAATAAGAAGGTGAGTTCATTTATTCCCATGGCATTTGAACTTCACTTTGGGAGGCCTTGAAATCTAGGCAAATCATAGAATTTGGAAGCAAACACAACACCAAATATGTGCATGGGCTTGTCTTCTTCGCATTCACCAAGTTTCCACGCCACCGAAAGCTCCACAAAGTGCTTTTAATTCCAAAATAAGAAGGTGAGTTCATTTATTCCCATGTCATTTGAACTTCACTTTGGGAGGCCTTGAAATCGAGGCAAATCATAGAATTTGGAAGCAAACACAACACCAAATATGTGCATGGGCTTGTCTTCTTCGCATTCACCAAGTTTGCACGCCACCGAATGCTCCACAAAGTGCTTTTAATTTCAAAATAAGAAGGTGAGTTCATTTATTCCCATGGCATTTGAACTTCACTTTGGGAGGCCTTGAAATCTAGGCAAATCATAGAATTTGGAAGCAAACACAACACCAAATATGTGCATGGGCTTGTCTTCTTCGCATTCACCAAGTTTCCACGCCACCGAAAGCTCCACAAAGTGCTTTTAATTCCAAAATAAGAAGGTGAGTTCATTTATTCCCATGTCATTTGAACTTCACTTTGGGAGGCCTTGAAATCGAGGCAAATCATAGAATTTGGAAGCAAACACAACACCAAATATGTGCATGGTGTTTTGTTTTTCGCAGTGACCAAGTTTCCACGCCACCGGAAGCTCCACAAAGTGCTTTTAATTCCAAAATAAGAAGGTGAGTTCATTTATTCCCATGTCATTTGATTTTCACTTTGGGAGGCCTTGAAATCTAGGCAATTTATAGAATTTGGAAGCAAACACAATACCAAATATGTGCATGGTGTTTTGTTTTTCGCAGTGACCAAGTTTCCACGCCACCGAAAGCTCCACAAAGTGCTTTTAATTTCAAAATAAGAAGGTGAGGTCATTTATTCCCATGGCATTTGAACTTCACTTTGGGAGGCCTTGAAATCTAGGCAAATCATAGAATTTGGAAGCAAACACAACACCAAATATGTGCATGGGCTTGTCTTCTTCGCATTCACCAAGTTTCCACGCCACCGAAAGCTCCACAAAGTGCTTTTAATTTCAAAATAAGAAGGTGAGTTCATTTATTCCCATGTCATTTGAACTTCACTTTGGGAGGCCTTGAAATCGAGGCAAATCATAGAATTTGGAAGCAAACACAACACCAAATATGTGCATGGTGTTTTGTTTTTCGCAGTGACCAAGTTTCCACGCCACCGGAAGCTCCACAAAGTGCTTTTAATTCCAAAATAAGAAGGTGAGTTCATTTATTCCCATGGCATTTGATTTTCACTTTGGGAGGCCTTGAAATCTAGGCAATTTATAGAATTTGGAAGCAAACACAATACCAAATATGTGCATGGTGTTTTGTTTTTCGCAGTGACCAAGTTTCCACGCCACCGAAAGCTCCACAAAGTGCTTTTAATTTCAAAATAAGAAGGTGAGGTCATTTATTCCCATGGCATTTGAACTTCACTTTGGGAGGCCTTGAAATCTAGGCAAATCATAGAATTTGGAAGCAAACACAACACCAAATATGTGCATGGGCTTGTCTTCTTCGCATTCACCAAGTTTCCACGCCACCGAAAGCTCCACAAAGTGCTTTTAATTCCAAAATAAGAAGGTGAGTTCATTTATTCCCATGTCATTTGAACTTCACTTTGGGAGGCCTTGAAATCGAGGCAAATCATAGAATTTGGAAGCAAACACAACACCAAATATGTGCATGGTGTTTTGTTTTTCGCAGTGACCAAGTTTCCACGCCACCGAAAGCTCCACAAAGTGCTTTTAATTTCAAAATAAGAAGGTGAGGTCATTTATTCCCATGGCATTTGAACTTCACTTTGGGAGGCCTTGAAATCGAGGCAAATCATAGAATTTGGAAGCAAACACAACACCAAATATGTGCATGGGCTTGTCTTCTTCGCATTCACCAAGTTTCCACGCCACCGAAAGCTCCACAAAGTGCTTTTAATTCCAAAATAAGAAGGTGAGTTCATTTATTCCCATGTCATTTGAACTTCACTTTGGGAGGCCTTGAAATCGAGGCAAATCATAGAATTTGGAAGCAAACACAACACCAAATATGTGCATGGTGTTTTGTTTTTCGCAGTGACCAAGTTTCCACGCCACCGGAAGCTCCACAAAGTGCTTTTAATTCCAAAATAAGAAGGTGAGTTCATTTATTCCCATGTCATTTGATTTTCACTTTGGGAGGCCTTGAAATCTAGGCAATTTATAGAATTTGGAAGCAAACACAATACCAAATATGTGCATGGTGTTTTGTTTTTCGCAGTGACCAAGTTTCCACGCCACCGAAAGCTCCACAAAGTGCTTTTAATTTCAAAATAAGAAGGTGAGGTCATTTATTCCCATGGCATTTGAACTTCACTTTGGGAGGCCTTGAAATCGAGGCAAATCATAGAATTTGGAAGCAAACACAACACCAAATATGTGCATGGGCTTGTCTTCTTCGCATTCACCAAGTTTGCACGCCACCGAATGCTTCACAAAGTGCTTTTAATTTCAAAATAAGAAGGTGAGTTCATTTATTCCCATGGCATTTGAACTTCACTTTGGGAGGCCTTGAAATCTAGGCAAATCATAGAATTTGGAAGCAAACACAACACCAAATATGTGCATGGGCTTGTCTTCTTCGCATTCACCAAGTTTCCACGCCACCGAAAGCTCCACAAAGTGCTTTTAATTCCAAAATAAGAAGGTGAGTTCATTTATTCCCATGGCATTTGAACTTCACTTTGGGAGGCCTTGAAATCTAGGCAAATCATAGAATTTGGAAGCAAACACAACACCAAATATGTGCATGGGCTTGTCTTCTTCGCATTCACCAAGTTTCCACGCCACCGAAAGCTCCACAAAGTGCTTTTAATTCCAAAATAAGAAGGTGAGTTCATTTATTCCCATGTCATTTGAACTTCACTTTGGGAGGCCTTGAAATCGAGGCAAATCATAGAATTTGGAAGCAAACACAACACCAAATATGTGCATGGTGTTTTGTTTTTCGCAGTGACCAAGTTTCCACGCCACCGGAAGCTCCACAAAGTGCTTTTAATTCCAAAATAAGAAGGTGAGTTCATTTATTCCCATGTCATTTGATTTTCACTTTGGGAGGCCTTGAAATCTAGGCAATTTATAGAATTTGGAAGCAAACACAATACCAAATATGTGCATGGTGTTTTGTTTTTCGCAGTGACCAAGTTTCCACGCCACCGAAAGCTCCACAAAGTGCTTTTAATTTCAAAATAAGAAGGTGAGGTCATTTATTCCCATGGCATTTGAACTTCACTTTGGGAGGCCTTGAAATCGAGGCAAATCATAGAATTTGGAAGCAAACACAACACCAAATATGTGCATGGGCTTGTCTTCTTCGCATTCACCAAGTTTCCACGCCACCGAAAGCTCCACAAAGTGCTTTTAATTTCAAAATAAGAAGGTGAGTTCATTTATTCCCATGGCATTTGAACTTCACTTTGGGAGGCCTTGAAATCGAGGCAAATCATAGAATTTGGAAGCAAACACAACACCAAATATGTGCATGGTGTTTTGTTTTTCGCAGTGACCAAGTTTCCACGCCACCGGAAGCTCCACAAAGTGCTTTTAATTCCAAAATAAGAAGGTGAGTTCATTTATTCCCATGGCATTTGATTTTCACTTTGGGAGGCCTTGAAATCTAGGCAAATCATAGAATTTGGAAGCAAACACAACACCAAATATGTGCATGGGCTTGTCTTCTTCGCATTCACCAAGTTTGCACGCCACCGAATGCTCCACAAAGTGCTTTTAATTTCAAAATAAGAAGGTGAGTTCATTTATTCCCATGGCATTTGAACTTCACTTTGGGAGGCCTTGAAATCTAGGCAAATCATAGAATTTGGAAGCAAACACAACACCAAATATGTGCATGGGCTTGTCTTCTTCGCATTCACCAAGTTTCCACGCCACCGAAAGCTCCACAAAGTGCTTTTAATTCCAAAATAAGAAGGTGAGTTCATTTATTCCCATGTCATTTGAACTTCACTTTGGGAGGCCTTGAAATCGAGGCAAATCATAGAATTTGGAAGCAAACACAACACCAAATATGTGCATGGGCTTGTCTTCTTCGCATTCACCAAGTTTGCACGCCACCGAATGCTCCACAAAGTGCTTTTAATTTCAAAATAAGAAGGTGAGTTCATTTATTCCCATGGCATTTGAACTTCACTTTGGGAGGCCTTGAAATCGAGGCAAATCATAGAATTTGGAAGCAAACACAACACCAAATATGTGCATGGGCTTGTCTTCTTCGCATTCACCAAGTTTCCACGCCACCGAAAGCTCCACAAAGTGCTTTTAATTCCAAAATAAGAAGGTGAGTTCATTTATTCCCATGTCATTTGAACTTCACTTTGGGAGGCCTTGAAATCGAGGCAAATCATAGAATTTGGAAGCAAACACAACACCAAATATGTGCATGGTGTTTTGTTTTTCGCAGTGACCAAGTTTCCACGCCACCGGAAGCTCCACAAAGTGCTTTTAATTCCAAAATAAGAAGGTGAGTTCATTTATTCCCATGGCATTTGAACTTCACTTTGGGAGGCCTTGAAATCTAGGCAATTTATAGAATTTGGAAGCAAACACAATACCAAATATGTGCATGGTGTTTTGTTTTTCGCAGTGACCAAGTTTCCACGCCACCGAAAGCTCCACAAAGTGCTTTTAATTTCAAAATAAGAAGGTGAGGTCATTTATTCCCATGGCATTTGAACTTCACTTTGGGAGGCCTTGAAATCTAGGCAAATCATAGAATTTGGAAGCAAACACAACACCAAATATGTGCATGGGCTTGTCTTCTTCGCATTCACCAAGTTTCCACGCCACCGAAAGCTCCACAAAGTGCTTTTAATTTCAAAATAAGAAGGTGAGTTCATTTATTCCCATGGCATTTGAACTTCACTTTGGGAGGCCTTGAAATCGAGGCAAATCATAGAATTTGGAAGCAAACACAACACCAAATATGTGCATGGTGTTTTGTTTTTCGCAGTGACCAAGTTTCCACGCCACCGGAAGCTCCACAAAGTGCTTTTAATTCCAAAATAAGAAGGTGAGTTCATTTATTCCCATGGCATTTGATTTTCACTTTGGGAGGCCTTGAAATCTAGGCAAATCATAGAATTTGGAAGCAAACACAACACCAAATATGTGCATGGGCTTGTCTTCTTCGCATTCACCAAGTTTGCACGCCACCGAATGCTCCACAAAGTGCTTTTAATTTCAAAATAAGAAGGTGAGTTCATTTATTCCCATGGCATTTGAACTTCACTTTGGGAGGCCTTGAAATCTAGGCAAATCATAGAATTTGGAAGCAAACACAACACCAAATATGTGCATGGGCTTGTCTTCTTCGCATTCACCAAGTTTCCACGCCACCGAAAGCTCCACAAAGTGCTTTTAATTCCAAAATAAGAAGGTGAGTTCATTTATTCCCATGGCATTTGATTTTCACTTTGGGAGGCCTTGAAATCTAGGCAATTTATAGAATTTGGAAGCAAACACAATACCAAATATGTGCATGGTGTTTTGTTTTTCGCAGTGACCAAGTTTCCACGCCACCGAAAGCTCCACAAAGTGCTTTTAATTTCAAAATAAGAAGGTGAGGTCATTTATTCCCATGGCATTTGAACTTCACTTTGGGAGGCCTTGAAATCGAGGCAAATCATAGAATTTGGAAGCAAACACAACACCAAATATGTGCATGGTGTTTTGTTTTTCGCAGTGACCAAGTTTCCACGCCACCAGAAGCTCCACAAAGTGCTTTTAATTTCAAAATAAGAAGGTGAGTTCATTTATTCCCATGGCATTTGAACTTCACTTTGGGAGGCCTTGAAATCTAGGCAAATCATAGAATTTGGAAGCAAACACAACACCAAATATGTGCATGGGCTTGTCTTCTTCGCATTCACCAAGTTTCCACGCCACCGAAAGCTCCACAAAGTGCTTTTAATTTCAAAATAAGAAGGTGAGGTCATTTATTCCCATGGCATTTGAACTTCACTGTGGGAGGCCTTGAAATCTAAGCAAATCATAGAATTTGGAAGCAATCACAACACAAAATATGTGCATAGTGTTTTGTTTTTCGCAGTGACCAAGTTTCCACGCCACCGAAAGCTCCACAAAGTGCTTTTAATTTCAAAATAAGAAGGTGAGGTCATTTATTCCCATGGCATTTGAACTTCACTTTGGGAGGCCTTGAAATCGAGGCAAATCATAGAATTTGGAAGCAAACACAACACCAAATATGTGCATGGGCTTGTCTTCTTCGCATTCACCAAGTTTCCACGCCACCGAAAGCTCCACAAAGTGCTTTTAATTCCAAAATAAGAAGGTGAGTTCATTTATTCCCATGTCATTTGAACTTCACTTTGGGAGGCCTTGAAATCGAGGCAAATCATAGAATTTGGAAGCAAACACAACACCAAATATGTGCATGGTGTTTTGTTTTTCGCAGTGACCAAGTTTCCACGCCACCGGAAGCTCCACAAAGTGCTTTTAATTCCAAAATAAGAAGGTGAGTTCATTTATTCCCATGTCATTTGATTTTCACTTTGGGAGGCCTTGAAATCTAGGCAATTTATAGAATTTGGAAGCAAACACAATACCAAATATGTGCATGGTGTTTTGTTTTTCGCAGTGACCAAGTTTCCACGCCACCGAAAGCTCCACAAAGTGCTTTTAATTTCAAAATAAGAAGGTGAGGTCATTTATTCCCATGGCATTTGAACTTCACTTTGGGAGGCCTTGAAATCTAGGCAAATCATAGAATTTGGAAGCAAACACAACACCAAATATGTGCATGGGCTTGTCTTCTTCGCATTCACCAAGTTTCCACGCCACCGAAAGCTCCACAAAGTGCTTTTAATTTCAAAATAAGAAGGTGAGTTCATTTATTCCCATGGCATTTGAACTTCACTTTGGGAGGCCTTGAAATCGAGGCAAATCATAGAATTTGGAAGCAAACACAACACCAAATATGTGCATGGTGTTTTGTTTTTCGCAGTGACCAAGTTTCCACGCCACCGGAAGCTCCACAAAGTGCTTTTAATTCCAAAATAAGAAGGTGAGTTCATTTATTGCCATGGCATTTGATTTTCACTTTGGGAGGCCTTGAAATCTAGGCAAATCATAGAATTTGGAAGCAAACACAACACCAAATATGTGCATGGTGTTTTGTTTTTCGCAGTGACCAAGTTTCCACGCCACCGAAAGCTCCACAAAGTGCTTTTAATTTCAAAATAAGAAGGTGAGTTCATTTATTCCCATGGCATTTGAACTTCACTTTGGGAGGCCTTGAAATCGAGGCAAATCATAGAATTTGGAAGCAAACACAACACCAAATATGTGCATGGGCTTGTCTTCTTCGCATTCACCAAGTTTCCACGCCACCGAAAGCTCCACAAAGTGCTTTTAATTCCAAAATAAGAAGGTGAGTTCATTTATTCCCATGTCATTTGAACTTCACTTTGGGAGGCCTTGAAATCGAGGCAAATCATAGAATTTGGAAGCAAACACAACACCAAATATGTGCATGGTGTTTTGTTTTTCGCAGTGACCAAGTTTCCACGCCACCGGAAGCTCCACAAAGTGCTTTTAATTCCAAAATAAGAAGGTGAGTTCATTTATTCCCATGTCATTTGATTTTCACTTTGGGAGGCCTTGAAATCTAGGCAATTTATAGAATTTGGAAGCAAACACACTACCAAATATGTGCATGGTGTTTTGTTTTTCGCAGTGACCAAGTTTCCACGCCACCGAAAGCTCCACAAAGTGCTTTTAATTTCAAAATAAGAAGGTGAGGTCATTTATTCCCATGGCATTTGAACTTCACTTTGGGAGGCCTTGAAATCTAGGCAAATCATAGAATTTGGAAGCAAACACAACACCAAATATGTGCATGGGCTTGTCTTCTTCGCATTCACCAAGTTTCCACGCCACCGAAAGCTCCACAAAGTGCTTTTAATTTCAAAATAAGAAGGTGAGTTCATTTATTCCCATGGCATTTGAACTTCACTTTGGGAGGCCTTGAAATCGAGGCAAATCATAGAATTTGGAAGCAAACACAACACCAAATATGTGCATGGTGTTTTGTTTTTCGCAGTGACCAAGTTTCCACGCCACCGGAAGCTCCACAAAGTGCTTTTAATTCCAAAATAAGAAGGTGAGTTCATTTATTCCCATGGCATTTGATTTTCACTTTGGGAGGCCTTGAAATCTAGGCAAATCATAGAATTTGGAAGCAAACACAACACCAAATATGTGCATGGGCTTGTCTTCTTCGCATTCACCAAGTTTGCACGCCACCGAATGCTCCACAAAGTGCTTTTAATTTCAAAATAAGAAGGTGAGTTCATTTATTCCCATGGCATTTGAACTTCACTTTGGGAGGCCTTGAAATCTAGGCAAATCATAGAATTTGGAAGCAAACACAACACCAAATATGTGCATGGTGTTTTGTTTTTCGCAGTGACCAAGTTTCCACGCCACCGAAAGCTCCACAAAGTGCTTTTAATTCCAAAATAAGAAGGTGAGTTCATTTATTCCCATGTCATTTGAACTTCACTTTGGGAGGCCTTGAAATCGAGGCAAATCATAGAATTTGGAAGCAAACACAACACCAAATATGTGCATGGGCTTGTCTTCTTCGCATTCACCAAGTTTGCACGCCACCGAATGCTCCACAAAGTGCTTTTAATTTCAAAATAAGAAGGTGAGTTCATTTATTCCCATGGCATTTGAACTTCACTTTGGGAGGCCTTGAAATCTAGGCAAATCATAGAATTTGGAAGCAAACACAACACCAAATATGTGCATGGGCTTGTCTTCTTCGCATTCACCAAGTTTCCACGCCACCGAAAGCTCCACAAAGTGCTTTTAATTCCAAAATAAGAAGGTGAGTTCATTTATTCCCATGTCATTTGAACTTCACTTTGGGAGGCCTTGAAATCGAGGCAAATCATAGAATTTGGAAGCAAACACAACACCAAATATGTGCATGGTGTTTTGTTTTTCGCAGTGACCAAGTTTCCACGCCACCGGAAGCTCCACAAAGTGCTTTTAATTCCAAAATAAGAAGGTGAGTTCATTTATTCCCATGTCATTTGATTTTCACTTTGGGAGGCCTTGAAATCTAGGCAATTTATAGAATTTGGAAGCAAACACAATACCAAATATGTGCATGGTGTTTTGTTTTTCGCAGTGACCAAGTTTCCACGCCACCGAAAGCTCCACAAAGTGCTTTTAATTTCAAAATAAGAAGGTGAGGTCATTTATTCCCATGGCATTTGAACTTCACTTTGGGAGGCCTTGAAATCTAGGCAAATCATAGAATTTGGAAGCAAACACAACACCAAATATGTGCATGGGCTTGTCTTCTTCGCATTCACCAAGTTTCCACGCCACCGAAAGCTCCACAAAGTGCTTTTAATTTCAAAATAAGAAGGTGAGTTCATTTATTCCCATGGCATTTGAACTTCACTTTGGGAGGCCTTGAAATCGAGGCAAATCATAGAATTTGGAAGCAAACACAACACCAAATATGTGCATGGTGTTTTGTTTTTCGCAGTGACCAAGTTTCCACGCCACCGGAAGCTCCACAAAGTGCTTTTAATTCCAAAATAAGAAGGTGAGTTCATTTATTCCCATGGCATTTGATTTTCACTTTGGGAGGCCTTGAAATCTAGGCAAATCATAGAATTTGGAAGCAAACACAACACCAAATATGTGCATGGGCTTGTCTTCTTCGCATTCACCAAGTTTGCACGCCACCGAATGCTCCACAAAGTGCTTTTAATTTCAAAATAAGAAGGTGAGTTCATTTATTCCCATGGCATTTGAACTTCACTTTGGGAGGCCTTGAAATCTAGGCAAATCATAGAATTTGGAAGCAAACACAACACCAAATATGTGCATGGGCTTGTCTTCTTCGCATTCACCAAGTTTCCACGCCACCGAAAGCTCCACAAAGTGCTTTTAATTCCAAAATAAGAAGGTGAGTTCATTTATTCCCATGGCATTTGATTTTCACTTTGGGAGGCCTTGAAATCTAGGCAATTTATAGAATTTGGAAGCAAACACAATACCAAATATGTGCATGGTGTTTTGTTTTTCGCAGTGACCAAGTTTCCACGCCACCGAAAGCTCCACAAAGTGCTTTTAATTTCAAAATAAGAAGGTGAGGTCATTTATTCCCATGGCATTTGAACTTCACTTTGGGAGGCCTTGAAATCGAGGCAAATCATAGAATTTGGAAGCAAACACAACACCAAATATGTGCATGGTGTTTTGTTTTTCGCAGTGACCAAGTTTCCACGCCACCAGAAGCTCCACAAAGTGCTTTTAATTTCAAAATAAGAAGGTGAGTTCATTTATTCCCATGGCATTTGAACTTCACTTTGGGAGGCCTTGAAATCTAGGCAAATCATAGAATTTGGAAGCAAACACAACACCAAATATGTGCATGGGCTTGTCTTCTTCGCATTCACCAAGTTTCCACGCCACCGAAAGCTCCACAAAGTGCTTTTAATTTCAAAATAAGAAGGTGAGGTCATTTATTCCCATGGCATTTGAACTTCACTGTGGGAGGCCTTGAAATCTAAGCAAATCATAGAATTTGGAAGCAATCACAGCACAAAATATGTGCATAGTGTTTTGTTTTTCGCAGTGACCAAGTTTCCACGCCACCGAAAGCTCCACAAAGTGCTTTTAATTTCAAAATAAGAAGGTGAGGTCATTTATTCCCATGGCATTTGAACTTCACTTTGGGAGGCCTTGAAATCGAGGCAAATCATAGAATTTGGAAGCAAACACAACACCAAATATGTGCATGGGCTTGTCTTCTTCGCATTCACCAAGTTTCCACGCCACCGAAAGCTCCACAAAGTGCTTTTAATTCCAAAATAAGAAGGTGAGTTCATTTATTCCCATGTCATTTGAACTTCACTTTGGGAGGCCTTGAAATCGAGGCAAATCATAGAATTTGGAAGCAAACACAACACCAAATATGTGCATGGTGTTTTGTTTTTCGCAGTGACCAAGTTTCCACGCCACCGGAAGCTCCACAAAGTGCTTTTAATTCCAAAATAAGAAGGTGAGTTCATTTATTCCCATGTCATTTGATTTTCACTTTGGGAGGCCTTGAAATCTAGGCAATTTATAGAATTTGGAAGCAAACACAATACCAAATATGTGCATGGTGTTTTGTTTTTCGCAGTGACCAAGTTTCCACGCCACCGAAAGCTCCACAAAGTGCTTTTAATTTCAAAATAAGAAGGTGAGGTCATTTATTCCCATGGCATTTGAACTTCACTTTGGGAGGCCTTGAAATCTAGGCAAATCATAGAATTTGGAAGCAAACACAACACCAAATATGTGCATGGGCTTGTCTTCTTCGCATTCACCAAGTTTGCACGCCACCGAATGCTCCACAAAGTGCTTTTAATTTCAAAATAAGAAGGTGAGTTCATTTATTCCCATGGCATTTGAACTTCACTTTGGGAGGCCTTGAAATCTAGGCAAATCATAGAATTTGGAAGCAAACACAACACCAAATATGTGCATGGGCTTGTCTTCTTCGCATTCACCAAGTTTCCACGCCACCGAAAGCTCCACAAAGTGCTTTTAATTTCAAAATAAGAAGGTGAGTTCATTTATTCCCATGGCATTTGAACTTCACTTTGGGAGG
Organism: Antitrichia curtipendula; assembly: GCA_951230915.1. Taxonomy (NCBI): domain Eukaryota; kingdom Viridiplantae; phylum Streptophyta; class Bryopsida; order Hypnales; family Leucodontaceae; genus Antitrichia; species Antitrichia curtipendula. The sequence goes on along the minus strand of CATNWC010000181.1, from coordinate 216,263 downwards.
CCTTGAAATCGAGGCAAATCATAGAATTTGGAAGCAAACACAACACCAAATATGTGCATGGTGTTTTGTTTTTCGCAGTGACCAAGTTTCCACGCCACCGGAAGCTCCACAAAGTGCTTTTAATTCCAAAATAAGAAGGTGAGTTCATTTATTCCCATGGCATTTGATTTTCACTTTGGGAGGCCTTGAAATCTAGGCAAATCATAGAATTTGGAAGCAAACACAACACCAAATATGTGCATGGGCTTGTCTTCTTCGCATTCACCAAGTTTGCACGCCACCGAATGCTCCACAAAGTGCTTTTAATTTCAAAATAAGAAGGTGAGTTCATTTATTCCCATGGCATTTGAACTTCACTTTGGGAGGCCTTGAAATCTAGGCAAATCATAGAATTTGGAAGCAAACACAACACCAAATATGTGCATGGGCTTGTCTTCTTCGCATTCACCAAGTTTCCACGCCACCGAAAGCTCCACAAAGTGCTTTTAATTCCAAAATAAGAAGGTGAGTTCATTTATTCCCATGTCATTTGAACTTCACTTTGGGAGGCCTTGAAATCGAGGCAAATCATAGAATTTGGAAGCAAACACAACACCAAATATGTGCATGGGCTTGTCTTCTTCGCATTCACCAAGTTTGCACGCCACCGAATGCTCCACAAAGTGCTTTTAATTTCAAAATAAGAAGGTGAGTTCATTTATTCCCATGGCATTTGAACTTCACTTTGGGAGGCCTTGAAATCTAGGCAAATCATAGAATTTGGAAGCAAACACAACACCAAATATGTGCATGGGCTTGTCTTCTTCGCATTCACCAAGTTTCCACGCCACCGAAAGCTCCACAAAGTGCTTTTAATTCCAAAATAAGAAGGTGAGTTCATTTATTCCCATGTCATTTGAACTTCACTTTGGGAGGCCTTGAAATCGAGGCAAATCATAGAATTTGGAAGCAAACACAACACCAAATATGTGCATGGTGTTTTGTTTTTCGCAGTGACCAAGTTTCCACGCCACCGGAAGCTCCACAAAGTGCTTTTAATTCCAAAATAAGAAGGTGAGTTCATTTATTCCCATGTCATTTGATTTTCACTTTGGGAGGCCTTGAAATCTAGGCAATTTATAGAATTTGGAAGCAAACACAATACCAAATATGTGCATGGTGTTTTGTTTTTCGCAGTGACCAAGTTTCCACGCCACCGAAAGCTCCACAAAGTGCTTTTAATTTCAAAATAAGAAGGTGAGGTCATTTATTCCCATGGCATTTGAACTTCACTTTGGGAGGCCTTGAAATCTAGGCAAATCATAGAATTTGGAAGCAAACACAACACCAAATATGTGCATGGGCTTGTCTTCTTCGCATTCACCAAGTTTCCACGCCACCGAAAGCTCCACAAAGTGCTTTTAATTCCAAAATAAGAAGGTGAGTTCATTTATTCCCATGTCATTTGAACTTCACTTTGGGAGGCCTTGAAATCGAGGCAAATCATAGAATTTGGAAGCAAACACAACACCAAATATGTGCATGGTGTTTTGTTTTTCGCAGTGACCAAGTTTCCACGCCACCGGAAGCTCCACAAAGTGCTTTTAATTCCAAAATAAGAAGGTGAGTTCATTTATTCCCATGTCATTTGATTTTCACTTTGGGAGGCCTTGAAATCTAGGCAATTTATAGAATTTGGAAGCAAACACAATACCAAATATGTGCATGGTGTTTTGTTTTTCGCAGTGACCAAGTTTCCACGCCACCGAAAGCTCCACAAAGTGCTTTTAATTTCAAAATAAGAAGGTGAGTTCATTTATTCCCATGGCATTTGAACTTCACTTTGGGAGGCCTTGAAATCTAGGCAAATCATAGAATTTGGAAGCAAACACAACACCAAATATGTGCATGGGCTTGTCTTCTTCGCATTCACCAAGTTTCCACGCCACCGAAAGCTCCACAAAGTGCTTTTAATTTCAAAATAAGAAGGTGAGTTCATTTATTCCCATGGCATTTGAACTTCACTTTGGGAGGCCTTGAAATCGAGGCAAATCATAGAATTTGGAAGCAAACACAACACCAAATATGTGCATGGTGTTTTGTTTTTCGCAGTGACCAAGTTTCCACGCCACCGGAAGCTCCACAAAGTGCTTTTAATTCCAAAATAAGAAGGTGAGTTCATTTATTCCCATGGCATTTGATTTTCACTTTGGGAGGCCTTGAAATCTAGGCAAATCATAGAATTTGGAAGCAAACACAACACCAAATATGTGCATGGGCTTGTCTTCTTCGCATTCACCAAGTTTGCACGCCACCGAATGCTCCACAAAGTGCTTTAAATTCCAAAATAAGAAGGTGAGTTCATTTATTCCCATGGCATTTGAACTTCACTTTGGGAGGCCTTGAAATCTAGGCAAATCATAGAATTTGGAAGCAAACACAACACCAAATATGTGCATGGGCTTGTCTTCTTCGCATTCACCAAGTTTCCACGCCACCGAAAGCTCCACAAAGTGCTTTTAATTCCAAAATAAGAAGGTGAGTTCATTTATTCCCATGTCATTTGAACTTCACTTTGGGAGGCCTTGAAATCGAGGCAAATCATAGAATTTGGAAGCAAACACAACACCAAATATGTGCATGGGCTTGTCTTCTTCGCATTCACCAAGTTTGCACGCCACCGAATGCTCCACAAAGTGCTTTTAATTTCAAAATAAGAAGGTGAGTTCATTTATTCCCATGGCATTTGAACTTCACTTTGGGAGGCCTTGAAATCTAGGCAAATCATAGAATTTGGAAGCAAACACAACACCAAATATGTGCATGGGCTTGTCTTCTTCGCATTCACCAAGTTTCCACGCCACCGAAAGCTCCACAAAGTGCTTTTAATTCCAAAATAAGAAGGTGAGTTCATTTATTCCCATGGCATTTGATTTTCACTTTGGGAGGCCTTGAAATCTAGGCAATTTATAGAATTTGGAAGCAAACACAATACCAAATATGTGCATGGTGTTTTGTTTTTCGCAGTGACCAAGTTTCCACGCCACCGAAAGCTCCACAAAGTGCTTTTAATTTCAAAATAAGAAGGTGAGGTCATTTATTCCCATGGCATTTGAACTTCACTTTGGGAGGCCTTGAAATCTAGGCAATTTATAGAATTTGGAAGCAAACACAATACCAAATATGTGCATGGTGTTTTGTTTTTCGCAGTGACCAAGTTTCCACGCCACCGGAAGCTCCACAAAGTGCTTTTAATTTCAAAATAAGAAGGTGAGGTCATTTATTCCCATGTCATTTGAACTTCACTTTGGGAGGCCTTGAAATCGAGGCAAATCATAGAATTTGGAAGCAAACACAACACCAAATATGTGCATGGTGTTTTGTTTTTCGCAGTGACCAAGTTTCCACGCCACCGGAAGCTCCACAAAGTGCTTTTAATTCCAAAATAAGAAGGTGAGTTCATTTATTCCCATGTCATTTGATTTTCACTTTGGGAGGCCTTGAAATCTAGGCAGTTTATAGAATTTGGAAGCAAACACAATACCAAATATGTGCATGGTGTTTTGTTTTTCGCAGTGACCAAGTTTCCACGCCACCGAAAGCTCCACAAAGTGCTTTTAATTTCAAAATAAGAAGGTGAGGTCATTTATTCCCATGGCATTTGAACTTCACTTTGGGAGGCCTTGAAATCTAGGCAAATCATAGAATTTGGAAGCAAACACAACACCAAATATGTGCATGGGCTTGTCTTCTTCGCATTCACCAAGTTTCCACGCCACCGAAAGCTCCACAAAGTGCTTTTAATTTCAAAATAAGAAGGTGAGTTCATTTATTCCCATGGCATTTGAACTTCACTTTGGGAGGCCTTGAAATCGAGGCAAATCATAGAATTTGGAAGCAAACACAACACCAAATATGTGCATGGTGTTTTGTTTTTCGCAGTGACCAAGTTTCCACGCCACCGGAAGCTCCACAAAGTGCTTTTAATTCCAAAATAAGAAGGTGAGTTCATTTATTCCCATGGCATTTGATTTTCACTTTGGGAGGCCTTGAAATCTAGGCAAATCATAGAATTTGGAAGCAAACACAACACCAAATATGTGCATGGGCTTGTCTTCTTCGCATTCACCAAGTTTGCACGCCACCGAATGCTCCACAAAGTGCTTTTAATTTCAAAATAAGAAGGTGAGTTCATTTATTCCCATGGCATTTGAACTTCACTTTGGGAGGCCTTGAAATCTAGGCAAATCATAGAATTTGGAAGCAAACACAACACCAAATATGTGCATGGGCTTGTCTTCTTCGCATTCACCAAGTTTCCACGCCACCGAAAGCTCCACAAAGTGCTTTTAATTCCAAAATAAGAAGGTGAGTTCATTTATTCCCATGTCATTTGAACTTCACTTTGGGAGGCCTTGAAATCGAGGCAAATCATAGAATTTGGAAGCAAACACAACACCAAATATGTGCATGGGCTTGTCTTCTTCGCATTCACCAAGTTTGCACGCCACCGAATGCTCCACAAAGTGCTTTTAATTTCAAAATAAGAAGGTGAGTTCATTTATTCCCATGGCATTTGAACTTCACTTTGGGAGGCCTTGAAATCTAGGCAAATCATAGAATTTGGAAGCAAACACAACACCAAATATGTGCATGGGCTTGTCTTCTTCGCATTCACCAAGTTTCCACGCCACCGAAAGCTCCACAAAGTGCTTTTAATTCCAAAATAAGAAGGTGAGTTCATTTATTCCCATGTCATTTGAACTTCACTTTGGGAGGCCTTGAAATCGAGGCAAATCATAGAATTTGGAAGCAAACACAACACCAAATATGTGCATGGTGTTTTGTTTTTCGCAGTGACCAAGTTTCCACGCCACCGGAAGCTCCACAAAGTGCTTTTAATTCCAAAATAAGAAGGTGAGTTCATTTATTCCCATGTCATTTGATTTTCACTTTGGGAGGCCTTGAAATCTAGGCAATTTATAGAATTTGGAAGCAAACACAATACCAAATATGTGCATGGTGTTTTGTTTTTCGCAGTGACCAAGTTTCCACGCCACCGAAAGCTCCACAAAGTGCTTTTAATTTCAAAATAAGAAGGTGAGGTCATTTATTCCCATGGCATTTGAACTTCACTTTGGGAGGCCTTGAAATCTAGGCAAATCATAGAATTTGGAAGCAAACACAACACCAAATATGTGCATGGGCTTGTCTTCTTCGCATTCACCAAGTTTCCACGCCACCGAAAGCTCCACAAAGTGCTTTTAATTTCAAAATAAGAAGGTGAGTTCATTTATTCCCATGGCATTTGAACTTCACTTTGGGAGGCCTTGAAATCGAGGCAAATCATAGAATTTGGAAGCAAACACAACACCAAATATGTGCATGGTGTTTTGTTTTTCGCAGTGACCAAGTTTCCACGCCACCGGAAGCTCCACAAAGTGCTTTTAATTCCAAAATAAGAAGGTGAGTTCATTTATTCCCATGGCATTTGATTTTCACTTTGGGAGGCCTTGAAATCTAGGCAAATCATAGAATTTGGAAGCAAACACAACACCAAATATGTGCATGGGCTTGTCTTCTTCGCATTCACCAAGTTTGCACGCCACCGAATGCTCCACAAAGTGCTTTTAATTTCAAAATAAGAAGGTGAGTTCATTTATTCCCATGGCATTTGAACTTCACTTTGGGAGGCCTTGAAATCTAGGCAAATCATAGAATTTGGAAGCAAACACAACACCAAATATGTGCATGGGCTTGTCTTCTTCGCATTCACCAAGTTTCCACGCCACCGAAAGCTCCACAAAGTGCTTTTAATTCCAAAATAAGAAGGTGAGTTCATTTATTCCCATGTCATTTGAACTTCACTTTGGGAGGCCTTGAAATCGAGGCAAATCATAGAATTTGGAAGCAAACACAACACCAAATATGTGCATGGGCTTGTCTTCTTCGCATTCACCAAGTTTGCACGCCACCGAATGCTCCACAAAGTGCTTTTAATTTCAAAATAAGAAGGTGAGTTCATTTATTCCCATGGCATTTGAACTTCACTTTGGGAGGCCTTGAAATCTAGGCAAATCATAGAATTTGGAAGCAAACACAACACCAAATATGTGCATGGGCTTGTCTTCTTCGCATTCACCAAGTTTGCACGCCACCGAATGCTCCACAAAGTGCTTTTAATTTCAAAATAAGAAGGTGAGTTCATTTATTCCCATGGCATTTGAACTTCACTTTGGGAGGCCTTGAAATCTAGGCAAATCATAGAATTTGGAAGCAAACACAACACCAAATATGTGCATGGGCTTGTCTTCTTCGCATTCACCAAGTTTCCACGCCACCGAAAGCTCCACAAAGTGCTTTTAATTCCAAAATAAGAAGGTGAGTTCATTTATTCCCATGTCATTTGAACTTCACTTTGGGAGGCCTTGAAATCGAGGCAAATCATAGAATTTGGAAGCAAACACAACACCAAATATGTGCATGGTGTTTTGTTTTTCGCAGTGACCAAGTTTCCACGCCACCGGAAGCTCCACAAAGTGCTTTTAATTCCAAAATAAGAAGGTGAGTTCATTTATTCCCATGTCATTTGATTTTCACTTTGGGAGGCCTTGAAATCTAGGCAATTTATAGAATTTGGAAGCAAACACAATACCAAATATGTGCATGGTGTTTTGTTTTTCGCAGTGACCAAGTTTCCACGCCACCGAAAGCTCCACAAAGTGCTTTTAATTTCAAAATAAGAAGGTGAGGTCATTTATTCCCATGGCATTTGAACTTCACTTTGGGAGGCCTTGAAATCTAGGCAAATCATAGAATTTGGAAGCAAACACAACACCAAATATGTGCATGGGCTTGTCTTCTTCGCATTCACCAAGTTTCCACGCCACCGAAAGCTCCACAAAGTGCTTTTAATTCCAAAATAAGAAGGTGAGTTCATTTATTCCCATGTCATTTGAACTTCACTTTGGGAGGCCTTGAAATCTAGGCAATTTATAGAATTTGGAAGCAAACACAACACCAAATATGTGCATGGTGTTTTGTTTTTCGCAGTGACCAAGTTTCCACGCCACCGGAAGCTCCACAAAGTGCTTTTAATTCCAAAATAAGAAGGTGAGTTCATTTATTCCCATGTCATTTGATTTTCACTTTGGGAGGCCTTGAAATCTAGGCAATTTATAGAATTTGGAAGCAAACACAATACCAAATATGTGCATGGTGTTTTGTTTTTCGCAGTGACCAAGTTTCCACGCCACCGAAAGCTCCACAAAGTGCTTTTAATTTCAAAATAAGAAGGTGAGGTCATTTATTCCCATGGCATTTGAACTTCACTTTGGGAGGCCTTGAAATCTAGGCAAATCATAGAATTTGGAAGCAAACACAACACCAAATATGTGCATGGGCTTGTCTTCTTCGCATTCACCAAGTTTCCACGCCACCGAAAGCTCCACAAAGTGCTTTTAATTTCAAAATAAGAAGGTGAGTTCATTTATTCCCATGGCATTTGAACTTCACTTTGGGAGGCCTTGAAATCGAGGCAAATCATAGAATTTGGAAGCAAACACAACACCAAATATGTGCATGGTGTTTTGTTTTTCGCAGTGACCAAGTTTCCACGCCACCGGAAGCTCCACAAAGTGCTTTTAATTCCAAAATAAGAAGGTGAGTTCATTTATTCCCATGGCATTTGATTTTCACTTTGGGAGGCCTTGAAATCTAGGCAAATCATAGAATTTGGAAGCAAACACAACACCAAATATGTGCATGGGCTTGTCTTCTTCGCATTCACCAAGTTTGCACGCCACCGAATGCTCCACAAAGTGCTTTTAATTTCAAAATAAGAAGGTGAGTTCATTTATTCCCATGGCATTTGAACTTCACTTTGGGAGGCCTTGAAATCTAGGCAAATCATAGAATTTGGAAGCAAACACAACACCAAATATGTGCATGGGCTTGTCTTCTTCGCATTCACCAAGTTTCCACGCCACCGAAAGCTCCACAAAGTGCTTTTAATTCCAAAATAAGAAGGTGAGTTCATTTATTCCCATGTCATTTGAACTTCACTTTGGGAGGCCTTGAAATCGAGGCAAATCATAGAATTTGGAAGCAAACACAACACCAAATATGTGCATGGGCTTGTCTTCTTCGCATTCACCAAGTTTGCACGCCACCGAATGCTCCACAAAGTGCTTTTAATTTCAAAATAAGAAGGTGAGTTCATTTATTCCCATGGCATTTGAACTTCACTTTGGGAGGCCTTGAAATCTAGGCAAATCATAGAATTTGGAAGCAAACACAACACCAAATATGTGCATGGGCTTGTCTTCTTCGCATTCACCAAGTTTCCACGCCACCGAAAGCTCCACAAAGTGCTTTTAATTCCAAAATAAGAAGGTGAGTTCATTTATTCCCATGGCATTTGAACTTCACTTTGGGAGGCCTTGAAATCTAGGCAAATCATAGAATTTGGAAGCAAACACAACACCAAATATGTGCATGGGCTTGTCTTCTTCGCATTCACCAAGTTTCCACGCCACCGAAAGCTCCACAAAGTGCTTTTAATTCCAAAATAAGAAGGTGAGTTCATTTATTCCCATGTCATTTGAACTTCACTTTGGGAGGCCTTGAAATCGAGGCAAATCATAGAATTTGGAAGCAAACACAACACCAAATATGTGCATGGGCTTGTCTTCTTCGCATTCACCAAGTTTGCACGCCACCGAATGCTCCACAAAGTGCTTTTAATTTCAAAATAAGAAGGTGAGTTCATTTATTCCCATGGCATTTGAACTTCACTTTGGGAGGCCTTGAAATCGAGGCAAATCATAGAATTTGGAAGCAAACACAACACCAAATATGTGCATGGGCTTGTCTTCTTCGCATTCACCAAGTTTCCACGCCACCGAAAGCTCCACAAAGTGCTTTTAATTCCAAAATAAGAAGGTGAGTTCATTTATTCCCATGTCATTTGAACTTCACTTTGGGAGGCCTTGAAATCGAGGCAAATCATAGAATTTGGAAGCAAACACAACACCAAATATGTGCATGGTGTTTTGTTTTTCGCAGTGACCAAGTTTCCACGCCACCAGAAGCTCCACAAAGTGCTTTTAATTTCAAAATAAGAAGGTGAGTTCATTTATTCCCATGGCATTTGAACTTCACTTTGGGAGGCCTTGAAATCTAGGCAAATCATAGAATTTGGAAGCAAACACAACACCAAATATGTGCATGGGCTTGTCTTCTTCGCGTTCACCAAGTTTCCACGCCACCGAGAGCTCCACAAAGTGCTTTTAATTTCAAAATAAGAAGGTGAGGTCATTTATTCCCATGGCATTTGAACTTCACTGTGGGAGGCCTTGAAATCTAAGCAAATCATAGAATTTGGAAGCAATCACAACACAAAATATGTGCATAGTGTTTTGTTTTTCGCAGTGACCAAGTTTCCACGCCACCGAAAGCTCCACAAAGTGCTTTTAATTTCAAAATAAGAAGGTGAGGTCATTTATTCCCATGGCATTTGAACTTCACTTTGGGAGGCCTTGAAATCGAGGCAAATCATAGAATTTGGAAGCAAACACAACACCAAATATGTGCATGGGCTTGTCTTCTTCGCATTCACCAAGTTTGCACGCCACCGAAAGCTCCACAAAGTGCTTTTAATTTCAAAATAAGAAGGTGAGGTCATTTATTCCCATGGCATTTGAACTTCACTTTGGGAGGCCTTGAAATCTAGGCAAATCATAGAATTTGGAAGCCAACACAACACCAAATATGTGCATGGGCTTGTCTTCTTCGCATTCACCAAGTTTGCACGCCACCGAATGCTCCACAAAGTGCTTTTAATTTCAAAATAAGAAGGTGAGTTCATTTATTCCCATGGCATTTGAACTTCACTTTGGGAGGCCTTGAAATCGAGGCAAATCATAGAATTTGGAAGCAAACACAACACCAAATATGTGCATGGGCTTGTCTTCTTCGCACTCACCAAGTTTCCACGCCACCGAAAGCTCCACAAAGTGCTTTTAATTTCAAAATAAGAAGGTGAGTTCATTTATTCCCATGGCATTTGAACTTCACTGTGGGAGGCCTTGAAATCTAAGCAAATCATAGAATTTGGAAGCAAACACAACAATAAATATGTGCATGGTGTTTTGTTTTTCGCAGTGACCATGTTTCCACGCCACCGGAAGCTCCACAAAGTGCTTTTAATTTCAAAATAAGAAGGTGAGTTCATTTATTCCCATGTCATTTGAACTTCACTTTGGGAGGCCTTGAAATCTAGGCAATTTATAGAATTTGGAAGCAAACACAATACCAAATATGTGCATGGTGTTTTGTTTTTCGCAGTGACCAAGTTTCCACGCCACCGGAAGCTCCACAAAGTGCTTTTAATTTCAAAATAAGAAGGTGAGGTCATTTATTCCCATGGCATTTGAACTTCACTGTGGGAGGCCTTGAAATCGAAGCAAATCATAGAATTTGGAAGCAAACACAACAATAAATATGTGCATGGTGTTTTGTTTTTCGCAGTGACCAAGTTTCCACGCCACCGGAAGCTCCACAAAGTGCTTTTAATTTCAAAATAAGAAGGTGAGTTCATTTATTCCCATGTCATTTGATTTTCACTTTGGGAGGCCTTGAAATCTAGGCAAATCATAGAATTTGGAAGCAAACACAACAATAAATATGTGCATGGTGTTTTGTTTTTCGCAGTGACCAAGTTTCCACGCCACCGGAAGCTCCACAAAGTGCTTTTAATTTCAAAATAAGAAGGTGAGGTCATTTATTCCCATGGCATTTGAACTTCACTTTGGGAGGCCTTGAAATCGAGGCAAATCATAGAATTTGGAAGCAAACACAATACCAAATATGTGCATGGTGTTTTGTTTTCCGCAGTGACCAAGTTTGCACGCCACCGAAAGCTCCACAAAGTGCTTTTAATTTCAAAATAAGAAGGTGAGGTCATTTATTCCCATGGCATTTGAACTTCACTTTGGGAGGCCTTGAAATCGAGGCAAATCATAGAATTTGGAAGCAAACACAACACCAAATATGTGCATGGTGTTTTGTTTTTCGCGGTGACCAAGTTTCCACGCCATCGGAAGCTCCACAAAGTGCTTTTAATTCCAAAATAAGAAGGTGAGTTCATTTATTCCCATGTCATTTGAACTTCACTTTGGGAGGCCTTGAAATCTAGGCAATTTATAGAATTTGGAAGCAAACACAATACCAAATATGTGCATGGTGTTTTGTTTTTCGCAGTGACCAAGTTTGCACGCCACCGGAAGCTCCACAAAGTGCTTTTAATTTCAAAATAAGAAGGTGAGGTCATTTATTCCCATGGCATTTGAACTTCACTATGGGAGGCCTTGAAATCGAAGCAAATCATAGAATTTGGAAGCAAACACAACAATAAATATGTGCATGGTGTTTTGTTTTTCGCAGTGACCAAGTTTCCACGCCACCGGAAGCTCCACAAAGTGCTTTTAATTTCAAAATAAGAAGGTGAGTTCATTTATTCCCATGTCATTTGATTTTCACTTTGGGAGGCCTTGAAATCTAGGCAAATCATAGAATTTGGAAGCAAACACAACAATAAATATGTGCATGGTGTTTTGTTTTTCGCAGTGACCAAGTTTCCACGCCACCGGAAGCTCCACAAAGTGCTTTTAATTTCAAAATAAGAAGGTGAGGTCATTTATTCCCATGGCATTTGAACTTCACTGTGGGAGGCCTTGAAATCTAAGCAAATCATAGAATTTGGAAGCAATCACAACACCAAATATGTGCATGGGCTTGTCTTCTTCGCATTCACCAAGTTTGCACGCCACCGAAAGCTCCACAAAGTGCTTTTAATTTCAAAATAAGAAGGTGAGTTCATTTATTCCCATGGCATTTGAACTTCACTTTGGGAGGCCTTGAAATCGAGGCAAATCATAGAATTTGGAAGCAAACACAACACCAAATATGTGCATGGTGTTTTGTTTTTCGCAGTGACCAAGTTTCCACGCCACCGAAAGCTCCACAAAGTGCTTTTAATTTCAAAATAAGAAGGTGAGTTCATTTATTCCCATGTCATTTGAACTTCACTTTGGGAGGCCTTGAAATCGAGGCAAATCATAGAATTTGGAAGCAAACACAACACCAAATATGTGCATGGTGTTTTGTTTTTCGCAGTGACCAAGTTTCCACGCCACCGGAAGCTCCACAAAGTGCTTTTAATTTCAAAATAAGAAGGTGAGGTCATTTATTCCCATGGCATTTGAACTTCACTGTGGGAGGCCTTGAAATCTAAGCAAATCATAGAATTTGGAAGCAAACACAACAATAAATATGTGCATGGTGTTTTGTTTTTCGCAGTGACCAAGTTTCCACGCCACCGGAAGCTCCACAAAGTGCTTTTAATTTCAAAATAAGAAGGTGAGGTCATTTATTCCCATGGCATTTGAACTTCACTTTGGGAGGCCTTGAAATCTAGGCAATTTATAGAATTTGGAAGCAAACACAATACCAAATATGTGCATGGTGTTTTGTTTTTCGCAGTGACCAAGTTTCCACGCCACCGGAAGCTCCACAAAGTGCTTTTAATTTCAAAATAAGAAGGTGAGTTCATTTATTCCCATGGCATTTGAACTTCACTTTGGGAGGCCTTGAAATCGAGGCAAATCATAGAATTTGGAAGCAAACAAAACACCAAATATGTGCATGGTGTTTTGTTTTTCGCAGTGACCAAGTTTCCACGCCACCGGAAGCTCCACAAAGTGCTTTTAATTTCAAAATAAGAAGGTGAGTTCATTTATTCCCATGGCATTTGAACTTCACTTTGGGAGGCCTTGAAATCTAGGCAAATCATAGAATTTGGAAGCAAACACAACACTAAATATGTGCATGGTGTTTTGTTTTTCGCAGTGACCAAGTTTGCACGCCACCGGAAGCTCCACAAAGTGCTTTTAATTTCAAAATAAGAAGGTGAGTTCATTTATTCCCATGGCATTTGAACTTCACTTTGGGAGGCCTTGAAATCTAGGCAAATCATAGAATTTGGAAGCAATCACAACACCAAATATGTGCATGGGCTTGTCTTCTTCGCATTCACCAAGTTTGCACGCCACCGAAAGCTCCACAAAGTGCTTTTAATTTCAAAATAAGAAGGTGAGTTCATTTATTCCCATGGCATTTGAACTTCACTTTGGGAGGCCTTGAAATCGAGGCAAATCATAGAATTTGGAAGCAAATACAACACCAAATATGTGCATGGTGTTTTGTTTTTCGCAGTGACCAAGTTTCCACGCCACCGGAAGCTCCACAAAGTGCTTTTAATTTCAAAATAAGAAGGTGAGTTCATTTATTCCCATGGCATTTGAACTTCACTTTGGGAGGCCTTGAAATCTAGGCAAATCATAGAATTTGGAAGCAAACACAACACTAAATATGTGCATGGTGTTTTGTTTTTCGCAGTGACCAAGTTTGCACGCCACCGGAAGCTCCACAAAGTGCTTTTAATTTCAAAATAAGAAGGTGAGTTCATTTATTCCCATGTCATTTGAACTTCACTTTGGGAGGCCTTGAAATCGAGGCAAATCATAGAATTTGGAAGCAAACACAACACCAAATATGTGCATGGTGTTTTGTTTTTCGCAGTGACCAAGTTTCCACGCCACCGGAAGCTCCACAAAGTGCTTTTAATTTCAAAATAAGAAGGTGAGGTCATTTATTCCCATGGCATTTGAACTTCACTGTGGGAGGCCTTGAAATCTAAGCAAATCATAGAATTTGGAAGCAAACACAACAATAAATATGTGCATGGTGTTTTGTTTTTCGCAGTGACCAAGTTTCCACGCCACCGGAAGCTCCACAAAGTGCTTTTAATTTCAAAATAAGAAGGTGAGGTCATTTATTCCCATGGCATTTGAACTTCACTTTGGGAGGCCTTGAAATCTAGGCAATTTATAGAATTTGGAAGCAAACACAATACCAAATATGTGCATGGTGTTTTGTTTTTCGCAGTGACCAAGTTTCCACGCCACCGGAAGCTCCACAAAGTGCTTTTAATTTCAAAATAAGAAGGTGAGTTCATTTATTCCCATGGCATTTGAACTTCACTTTGGGAGGCCTTGAAATCGAGGCAAATCATAGAATTTGGAAGCAAACAAAACACCAAATATGTGCATGGTGTTTTGTTTTTCGCAGTGACCAAGTTTCCACGCCACCGGAAGCTCCACAAAGTGCTTTTAATTTCAAAATAAGAAGGTGAGTTCATTTATTCCCATGGCATTTGAACTTCACTTTGGGAGGCCTTGAAATCTAGGCAAATCATAGAATTTGGAAGCAAACACAACACTAAATATGTGCATGGTGTTTTGTTTTTCGCAGTGACCAAGTTTGCACGCCACCGGAAGCTCCACAAAGTGCTTTTAATTTCAAAATAAGAAGGTGAGTTCATTTATTCCCATGGCATTTGAACTTCACTTTGGGAGGCCTTGAAATCTAGGCAAATCATAGAATTTGGAAGCAATCACAACACCAAATATGTGCATGGGCTTGTCTTCTTCGCATTCACCAAGTTTGCACGCCACCGAAAGCTCCACAAAGTGCTTTTAATTTCAAAATAAGAAGGTGAGTTCATTTATTCCCATGGCATTTGAACTTCACTTTGGGAGGCCTTGAAATCGAGGCAAATCATAGAATTTGGAAGCAAATACAACACCAAATATGTGCATGGTGTTTTGTTTTTCGCAGTGACCAAGTTTCCACGCCACCGGAAGCTCCACAAAGTGCTTTTAATTTCAAAATAAGAAGGTGAGTTCATTTATTCCCATGGCATTTGAACTTCACTTTGGGAGGCCTTGAAATCTAGGCAATTTATAGAATTTGGAAGCAAACACAATACCGAATATGTGCATGGTGTTTTGTTTTTCGCAGTGACCAAGTTTCCACGCCACCGGAAGCTCCACAAAGTGCTTTTAATTTCAAAATAAGAAGGTGAGTTCATTTATTCCCATCGCATTTGAACTTCACTGTGGGAGGCCTTGAAATCTAAGCAAATCATAGAATTTGGAAGCAAACACAACAATAAATATGTGCATGGTGTTTTGTTTTTCGGAGTGACCATGTTTCCACGCCACCGGAAGCTCCACAAAGTGCTTTTAATTTCAAAATAAGAAGGTGAGTTCATTTATTCCCATGTCATTTGAACTTCACTTTGGGAGGCCTTGAAATCTAGGCAATTTATAGAATTTGGAAGCAAACACAATACCAAATATGTGCATGGTGTTTTGTTTTTCGCAGTGACCAAGTTTCCACGCCACCGAAAGCTCCACAAAGTGCTTTTAATTTCAAAATAAGAAGGTGAGTTCATTTATTCCCATGGCATTTGAACTTCACTGTGGGAGGCCTTGAAATCTAAGCAAATCATAGAATTTGGAAGCAAACACAACAATAAATATGTGCATGGTGTTTTGTTTTTCGCAGTGACCATGTTTCCACGCCACCGGAAGCTCCACAAAGTGCTTTTAATTTCAAAATAAGAAGGTGAGTTCATTTATTCCCATGTCATTTGAACTTCACTTTGGGAGGCCTTGAAATCTAGGCAATTTATAGAATTTGGAAGCAAACACAATACCAAATATGTGCATGGTGTTTTGTTTTTCGCAGTGACCAAGTTTCCACGCCACCGAAAGCTCCACAAAGTGCTTTTAATTTCAAAATAAGAAGGTGAGTTCATTTATTCCAATGGCATTTGAACTTCACTTTGGGAGGCCTTGAAATCGAGGCAAATCATAGAATTTGGAAGCAAACACAACACCAAATATGTGCATGGTGTTTTGTTTTTCGCAGTGACCAAGTTTCCACGCCACCGGAAGCTCCACAAAGTGCTTTTAATTTCAAAATAAGAAGGTGAGGTCATTTATTCCCATGGCATTTGAACTTCACTTTGGGAGGCCTTGAAATCTAGGCAAATCATAGAATTTGGAAGCAAACACAACACCAAATATATGCATGGTGTTTTGTTTTTCGCAGTGACCAAGTTTGCACGCCACCGGAAGCTCCACAAAGTGCTTTTAATTTCAAAATAAGAAGGTGAGGTCATTTATTCCCATGGCATTTGAACTTCACTTTGGGAGGCCTTGAAATCGAGGCAAATCATAGAATTTGGAAGCAAACACAGCACCAAATATGTGCATGGGCTTGTCTTCTTCGCATTCACCAAGTTTCCACGCCACCGGAAGCTCCACAAAGTGCTTTTAATTTCAAAATAAGAAGGTGAGTTCATTTATTCCCATGTCATTTGAACTTCACTTTGGGAGGCCTTGAAATCTAGGCAATTTATAGAATTTGGAAGCAAACACAACACCAAATATGTGCATGGTGTTTTGTTTTTCGCAGTGACCAAGTTTGCACGCCACCGGAAGCTCCACAAAGTGCTTTTAATTTCAAAATAAGAAGGTGAGGTCATTTATTCCCATGGCATTTGAACTTCACTTTGGGAGGCCTTGAAATCGAGGCAAATCATAGAATTTGGAAGCAAACACAGCACCAAATATGTGCATGGGCTTGTCTTCTTCGCATTCACCAAGTTTCCACGCCACCGAGAGCTCCACAAAGTGCTTTTAATTCCAAAATAAGAAGGTGAGTTCATTTATTCCCATGGCATCTAGACTTCACTTTGGGAGGCCTTGAAATCTAGGCAAATCATAGAATTTGGAAGCAAACACAACACCAAATATGTGCATGGTGTTTTGTTTTTCGCAGTGACCAAGTTTCCATGCCACCGAAAGCTCCACAAAGTGCTTTTAATTTCAAAATAAGAAGGTGAGGTCATTTATTCCCATGGCATTTGAACTTCACTTTGGGAGGCCTTGAAATCTAGGCAAATCATAGAATTTGGAAGCAAACACAACACCAAATATATGCATGGTGTTTATTTTTTCGCAGTGACCAAGTTTGCACGCCACCGGAAGCTCCACAAAGTGTTTTTAATTTCAAAATAAGAAGGTGAGGTCATTTATTCCCATGGCATTTGAACTTCACTTTGGGAGGCCTTGAAATCGAGGCAAATCATAGAATTTGGAAGCAAACACAACACCAAATATGTGCATGGTGTTTTGTTTTTCGCATTCACCAAGTTTCCATGCCACCGGAAGCTCCACAAAGTGCTTTTAATTTCAAAATAAGAAGGTGAGTTCATTTATTCCCATGGCATTTGAACTTCACTTTGGGAGGCCTTGAAATCGAGGTAAATCATAGAATTTGGAAGCAAACACAACACCAAATATGTGCATGGTGTTTTGTTTTTCGCAGTGACCAAGTTTCCACGCCACCGGAAGCTCCAAAAAGTGCTTTTAATTTCAAAATAAGAAGGTGAGGTCATTTATTCCCATGGCATTTGAACTTCACCTTGGGAGGCCTTGAAATCTAGGCAAATCATAGAATTTGGAAGCAAACACAACACCAAATATGTGCATGGGCTTGTCTTCTTCGCATTCACCAAGTTTCCACGCCACCGAGAGCTCCACAAAGTGCTTTTAATTTCAAAATAAGAAGGTGAGTTCATTTATTCCCATGGCATTTAAACTTCACTTTGGGAGGCCTTGAAATCTAGGCAAATCATAGAATTTGGAAGCAAACACAACACCAAATATGTGCATGGGCTTGTCTTCTTCGCATTCACCAAGTTTGCACGCCACCGAATGCTCCACAAAGTGCTTTTAATTTCAAAATAAGAAGGTGAGTTCATTTATTCCCATGTCATTTGAACTTCACTTTGGGAGGCCTTGAAATCTAGGCAATTTATAGAATTTGGAAGCAAACACAACACTAAATATGTGCATGGTGTTTTGTTTTTCGCAGTGACCAAGTTTCCACGCCACCGGAAGCTCCACAAAGTGCTTTTAATTTCAAAATAAGAAGGTGAGTTCATTTATTCCCATGGCATTTGAACTTCACTTTGGGAGGCCTTGAAATCGAGGCAAATCATAGAATTTGGAAGCAAACACAACACCAAATATGTGCATGGGCTTGTCTTCTTCGCATTCACCAAGTTTGCACGCCACCAAAAGCTCCACAAAGTGCTTTTAATTTCAAAATAAGAAGGTGAGGTCATTTATTCCCATGGCATTTGAACTTCACTTTGGGAGGCCTTGAAATCTAGGCAAATCATAGAATTTGGAAGCAAACACAACACCAAATATGTGCATGGTGTTTTGTTTTTCGCAGTGACCAGGTTTCCACGCCACCGGAAGCTCCACAAAGTGCTTTTAATTCCAAAATAAGAAGGTGAGGTCATTTATTCCCATGGCATTTGAACTTCACTTTGGAAGGCCTTGAAATCGAGGCAAATCATAGAATTTGGAAGCAAACACAACACCAAATATGTGCATAGTGTTTTGTTTTTCGCAGTGACCAAGTTTGCACGCCACCGGAAGCTCCACAAAGTGTTTTTAATTTCAAAATAAGAAGGTGAGGTCATTTATTCCCATGGCATTTGAACTTCACTTTGGGAGGCCTTGAAATCGAGGCAAATCATAGAATTTGGAAGCAAACACAACACCAAATATGTGCATGGTGTTTTGTTTTTCGCAGTGACCAAGTTTCCACGCCACCGGAAGCTCCACAAAGTGCTTTTAATTTCAAAATAAGAAGGTGAGTTCATTTATTCCCATGGCATTTGAACTTCACTTTGGGAGGCCTTGAAATCGAGGCAAATCATAGAATTTGGAAGCAAACACAACACCAAATATGTGCATGGTGTTTTGTTTTTCGCAGTGACCAAGTTTCCACGCCACCGAAAGCTCCACAAAGTGCTTTTAATTTCAAAATAAGAAGGTGAGGTCATTTATTCCCATGGCATTTGAACTTCACTTTGGGAGGCCTTGAAATCGAGGCAAATCATAGAATTTGGAAGCAAACACAACACCAAATATGTGCATGGTGTTTTGTTTTTCGCATTCACCAAGTTTCCATGCCACCGGAAGCTCCACAAAGTGCTTTTAATTTCAAAATAAGAAGGTGAGGTCATTTATTCCCATGGCATTTGAACTTCACCTTGGGAGGCCTTGAAATCTAGGCAAATCATAGAATTTGGAAGCAAACACAACACCAAATATGTGCATGGTGTTTTGTTTTTCGCAGTGACCAGGTTTCCACGCCACCGGAAGCTCCACAAAGTGCTTTTAATTCCAAAATAAGAAGGTGAGGTCATTTATTCCCATGGCATTTGAACTTCACTTTGGGAGGCCTTGAAATCTAGGCAAATCATAGAATTTGGAAGCAAACACAACACCAAATATGTGCATAGTGTTTTGTTTTTCGCAGTGACCAAGTTTGCACGCCACCGGAAGCTCCACAAAGTGTTTTTAATTTCAAAATAAGAAGGTGAGGTCATTTATTCCCATGGCATTTGAACTTCACTTTGGGAGGCCTTGAAATCCAGGCAAATCATAGAATTTGGAAGCAAACACAACACCAAATATGTGCATGGTGTTTTGTTTTTCGCAGTGACCAAGTTTCTACGCCACCGGAAGCTCCACAAAGTGCTTTTAATTTCAAAATAAGAAGGTGAGTTCATTTATTCCCATGGCATTTGAACTTCACTTTGGGAGGCCTTGAAATCGAGGCAAATCATAGAATTTGGAAGCAAACACAACACCAAATATGTGCATGGTGTTTTGTTTTTCGCAGTGACCAAGTTTCCACGCCACCGGAAGCTCCACAAAGTGCTTTTAATTTCAAAATAAGAAGGTGAGGTCCTTTATTCCCATGGCATTTGAACTTCACCTTGGGAGGCCTTGAAATCGAGGCAAATCATAGAATTTGGAAGCAAACACAACACCAAATATGTGCATGGTCTTTTGTTTTTCGCAGTGACCAAGTTTCCGCGCCACCGGAAGCTCCACAAAGTGCTTTTAATTTCGAAATAAGAAGGTGAGTTCATTTATTCCCATGGCATTTAAACTTCACTTTGGGAGGCCTTGAAATCTAGGCAAATCATAGATTTTGGAAGCAAACACAACACCAAATATGTGCATGGTGTTTTGTTTTTCGCAGTGACCAGGTTTCCACGCCACCGGAAGCTCCACAAAGTGCTTTTAATTCCAAAATAAGAAGGTGAGGTCATTTATTCCCATGGCATTTGAACTTCACTTTGGAAGGCCTTGAAATCTAGGCAAATCATAGAATTTGGAAGCAAACACAACACCAAATATGTGCATAGTGTTTTGTTTTTCGCAGTGACCAAGTTTGCACGCCACCGGAAGCTCCACAAAGTGTTTTTAATTTCAAAATAAGAAGGTGAGGTCATTTATTCCCATGGCATTTGAACTTCACTTTGGGAGGCCTTGAAATCTAGGCAAATCATAGAATTTGGAAGCAAACACAACACCAAATATGTGCATGGGCTTGTCTTCTTCGCATTCACCAAGTTTGCACGCCACCGAATGCTCCACAAAGTGCTTTTAATTTCAAAATAAGAAGGTGAGTTCATTTATTCCCATGTCATTTGAACTTCACTTTGGGAGGCCTTGAAATCTAGGCAATTTATAGAATTTGGAAGCAAACACAACACTAAATATGTGCATGGTGTTTTGTTTTTCGCAGTGACCAAGTTTCCACGCCACCGGAAGCTCCACAAAGTGCTTTTAATTTCAAAATAAGAAGGTGAGTTCATTTATTCCCATGGCATTTGAACTTCACTTTGGGAGGCCTTGAAATCGAGGCAAATCATAGAATTTGGAAGCAAACACAACACCAAATATGTGCATGGTGTTTTGTTTTTCGCAGTGACCAAGTTTCCACGCCACCGGAAGCTCCACAAAGTGCTTTTAATTTCAAAATAAGAAGGTGAGGTCCTTTATTCCCATGGCATTTGAACTTCACCTTGGGAGGCCTTGAAATCGAGGCAAATCATAGAATTTGGAAGCAAACACAACACCAAATATGTGCATGGTCTTTTGTTTTTCGCAGTGACCAAGTTTCCGCGCCACCGGAAGCTCCACAAAGTGCTTTTAATTTCAAAATAAGAAGGTGAGTTCATTTATTCCCATGGCATTTAAACTTCACTTTGGGAGGCCTTGAAATCTAGGCAAATCATAGATTTTGGAAGCAAACACAACACCAAATATGTGCATGGTGTTTTGTTTTTCGCAGTGACCAGGTTTCCACGCCACCGGAAGCTCCACAAAGTGCTTTTAATTTCAAAATAAGAAGGTGAGGTCATTTATTCCCATGGCATTTGAACTTCACTTTGGGAGGCCTTGAAATCTAGGCAAATCATAGAATTTGGAAGCAAACACAACACCAAATATGTGCATGGTGTTTTGTTTTTCGCAGTGACCAGGTTTCCACGCCACCGGAAGCTCCACAAAGTGCTTTTAATTCCAAAATAAGAAGGTGAGGTCATTTATTCCCATGGCATTTGAACTTCACTTTGGAAGGCCTTGAAATCTAGGCAAATCATAGAATTTGGAAGCAAACACAACACCAAATATGTGCATAGTGTTTTGTTTTTCGCAGTGACCAAGTTTGCACGCCACCGGAAGCTCCACAAAGTGTTTTTAATTTCAAAATAAGAAGGTGAGGTCATTTATTCCCATGGCATTTGAACTTCACTTTGGGAGGCCTTGAAATCGAGGCAAATCATAGAATTTGGAAGCAAACACAACACCAAATATGTGCATGGTGTTTTGTTTTTCGCAGTGACCAAGTTTCCACGCCACCGGAAGCTCCACAAAGTGCTTTTAATTTCAAAATAAGAAGGTGAGTTCATTTATTCCCATGGCATTTGAACTTCACTTTGGGAGGCCTTGAAATCGAGGCAAATCATAGAATTTGGAAGCAAACACAACACCAAATATGTGCATGGTGTTTTGTTTTTCGCAGTGACCAAGTTTCCACGCCACCGAAAGCTCCACAAAGTGCTTTTAATTTCAAAATAAGAAGGTGAGGTCATTTATTCCCATGGCATTTGAACTTCACTTTGGGAGGCCTTGAAATCGAGGCAAATCATAGAATTTGGAAGCAAACACAACACCAAATATATGCATGGTGTTTTGTTTTTCGCATTCACCAAGTTTCCATGCCACCGGAAGCTCCACAAAGTGCTTTTAATTTCAAAATAAGAAGGTGAGGTCATTTATTCCCATGGCATTTGAACTTCACCTTGGGAGGCCTTGAAATCTAGGCAAATCATAGAATTTGGAAGCAAACACAACACCAAATATGTGCATGGTGTTTTGTTTTTTGCAGTGACCAGGTTTCCACGCCACCGGAAGCTCCACAAAGTGCTTTTAATTCCAAAATAAGAAGGTGAGGTCATTTATTCCCATGGCATTTGAACTTCACTTTGGGAGGCCTTGAAATCTAGGCAAATCATAGAATTTGGAAGCAAACACAACACCAAATATGTGCATAGTGTTTTGTTTTTCGCAGTGACCAAGTTTGCACGCCACCGGAAGCTCCACAAAGTGTTTTTAATTTCAAAATAAGAAGGTGAGGTCATTTATTCCCATGGCATTTGAACTTCACTTTGGGAGGCCTTGAAATCCAGGCAAATCATAGAATTTGGAAGCAAACACAACACCAAATATGTGCATGGTGTTTTGTTTTTCGCAGTGACCAAGTTTCCACGCCACCGGAAGCTCCACAAAGTGCTTTTAATTTCAAAATAAGAAGGTGAGTTCATTTATTCCCATGGCATTTGAACTTCACTTTGGGAGGCCTTGAAATCGAGGCAAATCATAGAATTTGGAAGCAAACACAACACCAAATATGTGCATGGTGTTTTGTTTTTCGCAGTGACCAAGTTTCCACGCCACCGGAAGCTCCACAAAGTGCTTTTAATTTCAAAATAAGAAGGTGAGGTCCTTTATTCCCATGGCATTTGAACTTCACCTTGGGAGGCCTTGAAATCGAGGCAAATCATAGAATTTGGAAGCAAACACAACACCAAATATGTGCATGGTCTTTTGTTTTTCGCAGTGACCAAGTTTCCGCGCCACCGGAAGCTCCACAAAGTGCTTTTAATTTCAAAATAAGAAGGTGAGTTCATTTATTCCCATGGCATTTAAACTTCACTTTGGGAGGCCTTGAAATCTAGGCAAATCATAGAATTTGGAAGCAAACACAACACCAAATATGTGCATGGTGTTTTGTTTTTCGCAGTGACCAAGTTTCCACGCCACCGGAAGCTCCACAAAGTGCTTTTAATTTCAAAATAAGAAGGTGAGGTCCTTTATTCCCATGGCATTTGAACTTCACCTTGGGAGGCCTTGAAATCTAGGCAAATCATAGAATTTGGAAGCAAACACAACACCAAATATGTGCATGGTGTTTTGTTTTTCGCAGTGACCAAGTTTCCACGCCACCGGAAGCTCCACAAAGTGCTTTTAATTTCAAAATAAGAAGGTGAGTTCATTTATTCCCATGGCATTTGAACTTCACTTTGGGAGGCCTTGAAATCGAGGCAAATCATAGAATTTGGAAGCAAACACAACACCAAATATGTGCATGGTGTTTTGTTTTTCGCAGTGACCAAGTTTCCACGCCACCGGAAGCTCCACAAAGTGCTTTTAATTTCAAAATAAGAAGGTGAGGTCCTTTATTCCCATGGAATTTGAACTTCACCTTGGGAGGCCTTGAAATCGAGGCAAATCATAGAATTTGGAAGCAAACACAACACCAAATATGTGCATGGTGTTTTGTTTTTCGCAGTGACCAAGTTTCCACGCCACCGGAAGCTCCACAAAGTGCTTTTAATTTCAAAATAAGAAGGTGAGTTCATTTATTCCCATGGCATTTGAACTTCACTTTGGGAGGCCTTGAAATCGAGGCAAATCATAGAATTTGGAAGCAAACACAACACCAAATATGTGCATGGTGTTTTGTTTTTCGCAGTGACCAAGTTTCCACGCCACCGAAAGCTCCACAAAGTGCTTTTAATTTCAAAATAAGAAGGTGAGGTCATTTATTCCCATGGCATTTGAACTTCACTTTGGGAGGCCTTGAAATCGAGGCAAATCATAGAATTTGGAAGCAAACACAACACCAAATATATGCATGGTGTTTTGTTTTTCGCATTCACCAAGTTTCCATGCCACCGGAAGCTCCACAAAGTGCTTTTAATTTCAAAATAAGAAGGTGAGGTCATTTATTCCCATGGCATTTGAACTTCACCTTGGGAGGCCTTGAAATCTAGGCAAATCATAGAATTTGGAAGCAAACACAACACCAAATATGTGCATGGTGTTTTGTTTTTTGCAGTGACCAGGTTTCCACGCCACCGGAAGCTCCACAAAGTGCTTTTAATTCCAAAATAAGAAGGTGAGGTCATTTATTCCCATGGCATTTGAACTTCACTTTGGGAGGCCTTGAAATCGAGGCAAATCATAGAATTTGGAAGCAAACACAACACCAAATATGTGCATGGTGTTTTGTTTTTCGCAGTGACCAAGTTTCCACGCCACCGGAAGCTCCACAAAGTGCTTTTAATTTCAAAATAAGAAGGTGAGTTCATTTATTCCCATGGCATTTGAACTTCACTTTGGGAGGCCTTGAAATCGAGGCAAATCATAGAATTTGGAAGCAAACACAACACCAAATATGTGCATGGTGTTTTGTTTTTTGCAGTGACCAGGTTTCCACGCCACCGGAAGCTCCACAAAGTGCTTTTAATTCCAAAATAAGAAGGTGAGGTCATTTATTCCCATGGCATTTGAACTTCACTTTGGGAGGCCTTGAAATCGAGGCAAATCATAGAATTTGGAAGCAAACACAACACCAAATATGTGCATGGTGTTTTGTTTTTCGCAGTGACCAAGTTTCCACGCCACCGGAAGCTCCACAAAGTGCTTTTAATTTCAAAATAAGAAGGTGAGTTCATTTATTCCCATGGCATTTGAACTTCACTTTGGGAGGCCTTGAAATCGAGGCAAATCATAGAATTTGGAAGCAAACACAACACCAAATATGTGCATGGTGTTTTGTTTTTCGCAGTGACCAAGTTTCCACGCCACCGAAAGCTCCACAAAGTGCTTTTAATTTCAAAATAAGAAGGTGAGGTCATTTATTCCCATGGCATTTGAACTTCACTTTGGGAGGCCTTGAAATCGAGGCAAATCATAGAATTTGGAAGCAAACACAACACCAAATATATGCATGGTGTTTTGTTTTTCGCATTCACCAAGTTTCCATGCCACCGGAAGCTCCACAAAGTGCTTTTAATTTCAAAATAAGAAGGTGAGGTCATTTATTCCCATGGCATTTGAACTTCACCTTGGGAGGCCTTGAAATCTAGGCAAATCATAGAATTTGGAAGCAAACACAACACCAAATATGTGCATGGTGTTTTGTTTTTTGCAGTGACCAGGTTTCCACGCCACCGGAAGCTCCACAAAGTGCTTTTAATTCCAAAATAAGAAGGTGAGGTCATTTATTCCCATGGCATTTGAACTTCACTTTGGGAGGCCTTGAAATCTAGGCAAATCATAGAATTTGGAAGCAAACACAACACCAAATATGTGCATAGTGTTTTGTTTTTCGCAGTGACCAAGTTTGCACGCCACCGGAAGCTCCACAAAGTGTTTTTAATTTCAAAATAAGAAGGTGAGGTCATTTATTCCCATGGCATTTGAACTTCACTTTGGGAGGCCTTGAAATCCAGGCAAATCATAGAATTTGGAAGCAAACACAACACCAAATATGTGCATGGTGTTTTGTTTTTCGCAGTGACCAAGTTTCCACGCCACCGGAAGCTCCACAAAGTGCTTTTAATTTCAAAATAAGAAGGTGAGTTCATTTATTCCCATGGCATTTGAACTTCACTTTGGGAGGCCTTGAAATCGAGGCAAATCATAGAATTTGGAAGCAAACACAACACCAAATATGTGCATGGTGTTTTGTTTTTCGCAGTGACCAAGTTTCCACGCCACCGGAAGCTCCACAAAGTGCTTTTAATTTCAAAATAAGAAGGTGAGGTCCTTTATTCCCATGGCATTTGAACTTCACCTTGGGAGGCCTTGAAATCGAGGCAAATCATAGAATTTGGAAGCAAACACAACACCAAATATGTGCATGGTCTTTTGTTTTTCGCAGTGACCAAGTTTCCGCGCCACCGGAAGCTCCACAAAGTGCTTTTAATTTCAAAATAAGAAGGTGAGTTCATTTATTCCCATGGCATTTAAACTTCACTTTGGGAGGCCTTGAAATCTAGGCAAATCATAGAATTTGGAAGCAAACACAACACCAAATATGTGCATGGTGTTTTGTTTTTCGCAGTGACCAAGTTTCCACGCCACCGGAAGCTCCACAAAGTGCTTTTAATTTCAAAATAAGAAGGTGAGGTCCTTTATTCCCATGGCATTTGAACTTCACCTTGGGAGGCCTTGAAATCTAGGCAAATCATAGAATTTGGAAGCAAACACAACACCAAATATGTGCATGGTGTTTTGTTTTTCGCAGTGACCAAGTTTCCACGCCACCGGAAGCTCCACAAAGTGCTTTTAATTTCAAAATAAGAAGGTGAGTTCATTTATTCCCATGGCATTTGAACTTCACTTTGGGAGGCCTTGAAATCGAGGCAAATCATAGAATTTGGAAGCAAACACAACACCAAATATGTGCATGGTGTTTTGTTTTTCGCAGTGACCAAGTTTCCACGCCACCGGAAGCTCCACAAAGTGCTTTTAATTTCAAAATAAGAAGGTGAGGTCCTTTATTCCCATGGAATTTGAACTTCACCTTGGGAGGCCTTGAAATCGAGGCAAATCATAGAATTTGGAAGCAAACACAACACCAAATATGTGCATGGTCTTTTGTTTTTCGCAGTGACCAAGTTTCCGCGCCACCGGAAGCTCCACAAAGTGCTTTTAATTTCAAAATAAGAAGGTGAGTTCATTTATTCCCATGGCATTTGAACTTCACTTTGGGAGGCCTTGAAATCGAGGCAAATCATAGAATTTGGAAGCAAACACAACACCAAATATGTGCATGGTGTTTTGTTTTTCGCAGTGACCAAGTTTCCACGCCACCGGAAGCTCCACAAAGTGCTTTTAATTTCAAAATAAGAAGGTGAGGTCCTTTATTCCCATGGAATTTGAACTTCACCTTGGGAGGCCTTGAAATCGAGGCAAATCATAGAATTTGGAAGCAAACACAACACCAAATATGTGCATGGTCTTTTGTTTTTCGCAGTGACCAAGTTTCCGCGCCACCGGAAGCTCCACAAAGTGCTTTTAATTTCAAAATAAGAAGGTGAGTTCATTTATTCCCATGGCATTTGAACTTCACTTTGGGAGGCCTTGAAATCGAGGCAAATCATAGAATTTGGAAGCAAACACAACACCAAATATATGCATGGTGTTTTGTTTTTCGCATTCACCAAGTTTCCATGCCACCGGAAGCTCCACAAAGTGCTTTTAATTTCAAAATAAGAAGGTGAGGTCATTTATTCCCATGGCATTTGAACTTCACCTTGGGAGGCCTTGAAATCTAGGCAAATCATAGAATTTGGAAGCAAACACAACACCAAATATGTGCATGGTGTTTTGTTTTTCGCAGTGACCAGGTTTCCACGCCACCGGAAGCTCCACAAAGTGCTTTTAATTCCAAAATAAGAAGGTGAGGTCATTTATTCCCATGGCATTTGAACTTCACTTTGGGAGGCCTTGAAATCGAGGCAAATCATAGAATTTGGAAGCAAACACAACACCAAATATGTGCATAGTGTTTTGTTTTTCGCAGTGACCAAGTTTGCACGCCACCGGAAGCTCCACAAAGTGTTTTTAATTTCAAAATAAGAAGGTGAGGTCATTTATTCCCATGGCATTTGAACTTCACTTTGGGAGGCCTTGAAATCCAGGCAAATCATAGAATTTGGAAGCAAACACAACACCAAATATGTGCATGGTGTTTTGTTTTTCGCAGTGACCAAGTTTCCACGCCACCGGAAGCTCCACAAAGTGCTTTTAATTTCAAAATAAGAAGGTGAGTTCATTTATTCCCATGGCATTTGAACTTCACTTTGGGAGGCCTTGAAATCGAGGCAAATCATAGAATTTGGAAGCAAACACAACACCAAATATGTGCATGGTGTTTTGTTTTTCGCAGTGACCAAGTTTCCACGCCACCGGAAGCTCCACAAAGTGCTTTTAATTTCAAAATAAGAAGGTGAGGTCCTTTATTCCCATGGCATTTGAACTTCACCTTGGGAGGCCTTGAAATCGAGGCAAATCATAGAATTTGGAAGCAAACACAACACCAAATATGTGCATGGTCTTTTGTTTTTCGCAGTGACCAAGTTTCCGCGCCACCGGAAGCTCCACAAAGTGCTTTTAATTTCAAAATAAGAAGGTGAGTTCATTTATTCCCATGGCATTTAAACTTCACTTTGGGAGGCCTTGAAATCTAGGCAAATCATAGATTTTGGAAGCAAACACAACACCAAATATGTGCATGGTGTTTTGTTTTTCGCAGTGACCAAGTTTCCACGCCACCGGAAGCTCCACAAAGTGCTTTTAATTTCAAAATAAGAAGGTGAGGTCCTTTATTCCCATGGCATTTGAACTTCACCTTGGGAGGCCTTGAAATCTAGGCAAATCATAGAATTTGGAAGCAAACACAACACCAAATATGTGCATGGTGTTTTGTTTTTCGCAGTGACCAAGTTTCCACGCCACCGGAAGCTCCACAAAGTGCTTTTAATTTCAAAATAAGAAGGTGAGGTCATTTATTCCCATGGCATTTGAACTTCACTTTGGGAGGCCTTGAAATCCAGGCAAATCATAGAATTTGGAAGCAAACACAACACCAAATATGTGCATGGAGTTTTGTTTTTCGCAGTGACCAAGTTTCCACGCCACCGGAAGCTCCACAAAGTGCTTTTAATTCCAAAATAAGAAGGTGAGGTCATTTATTCCCATGGCAATTGAACTTCACTTTGGGAGGCCTTGAAATCTCGGCAAATCATAGAATTTGGAAGCAAACACAACACCAAATATGTGCATAGTGTTTTGTTTTTCGCAGTGACCAAGTTTCCACGCCACCGAAAGCTCCACAAAGTGCTTTTAATTTCAAAATAAGAAGGTGAGGTCATTTATTCCCATGGCATTTGAACTTCACTTTGGGAGGCCTTCAAATCGAGGCAAATCATAGAATTTGGAAGCAAACACAACACTAAATATATGCATGGTGTTTTGTTTTTCGCATTCACCAAGTTTCCATGCCACCGGAAGCTCCACAAAGTGCTTTTAATTTCAAAATAAGAAGGTGAAGTCATTTATTCCCATGGCATTTGAACTTCACTTTGGGAGGCCTTGAAATCTCGGCAAATCATAGAATTTGGAAGCAAACACAACACCAAATATGTGCATGGGCTTGTCTTCTTCGCATTCACCAAGTTTCCACGCCACCGAGAGCTCCACAAAGTGCTTTTAATTTCAAAATAAGAAGGTGAGTTCATTTATTCCCATGGCATTTAAACTTCACTTTGGGAGGCCTTGAAATCGAGGCAAATCATAGAATTTGGAAGCAAACACAACACCAAATATGTGCATGGTGTTTTGTTTTCCGCAGTGACCAAGTTTCCACGCCACCGGAAGCTCCACAAAGTGCTTTTAATTCCAAAATAAGAAGGTGAGGTCATTTATTCCCATGGCATTTGAACTTCACTTTGGGAGGCCTTGAAATCTAGGCAAATCATAGAATTTGGAAGCAAACACAGCACCAAATATGTGCATGGGCTTGTCTTCTTTGCATTCACCAAGTTTGCACGCCACCGAAAGCTCCACAAAGTGCTTTTAATTTCAAAATAAGAAGGTGAGTTCATTTATTCCCATGGCATTTGAACTTCACTTTGGGAGGCCTTGAAATCTAGGCAAATCATAGAATTTGGAAGCAAACACAGCACCAAATATGTGCATGGGCTTGTCTTCTTTGCATTCACCAAGTTTGCACGCCACCGGAAGCTCCACAAAGTGCTTTTAATTTCAAAATAAGAAGGTGAGGTCATTTATTCCCATGGCATTTGAACTTCACTTTGGGAGGCCTTGAAATCGAGGCAAATCATAGAATTTGGAAGCAAACACAACACCAAATATGTGCATGGGCTTGTCTTCTTCGCATTCACCAAGTTTGCACGCCACCAAAAGCTCCACAAAGTGCTTTTAATTTCAAAATAAGAAGGTGAGGTCATTTATTCCCATGGCATTTGAACTTCACTTTGGGAGGCCTTGAAATCTAGGCAAATCATAGAATTTGGAAGCAAACACAACACCAAATATGTGCATGGTGTTTTGTTTTTCGCAGTGACCAGGTTTCCACGCCACCGGAAGCTCCACAAAGTGCTTTTAATTCCAAAATAAGAAGGTGAGGTCATTTATTCCCATGGCATTTGAACTTCACTTTGGGAGGCCTTGAAATCTAGGCAAATCATAGAATTTGGAAGCAAACACAACACCAAATATGTGCATAGTGTTTTGTTTTTCGCAGTGACCAAGTTTGCACGCCACCGGAAGCTCCACAAAGTGTTTTTAATTTCAAAATAAGAAGGTGAGGTCATTTATTCCCATGGCATTTGAACTTCACCTTGGGAGGCCTTGAAATCGAGGCAAATCATAGAATTTGGAAGCAAACACAACACCAAATATGTGCATGGTGTTTTGTTTTTCGCAGTGACCAAGTTTCCACGCCACCGGAAGCTCCACAAAGTGCTTTTAATTTCAAAATAAGAAGGTGAGTTCATTTATTCCCATGGCATTTGAACTTCACTTTGGGAGGCCTTGAAATCGAGGCAAATCATAGAATTTGGAAGCAAACACAACACCAAATATGTGCATGGTGTTTTGTTTTTCGCAGTGACCAAGTTTCCACGCCACCGGAAGCTCCACAAAGTGCTTTTAATTTCAAAATAAGAAGGTGAGGTCCTTTATTCCCATGGCATTTGAACTTCACCTTGGGAGGCCTTGAAATCGAGGCAAATCATAGAATTTGGAAGCAAACACAACACCAAATATGTGCATGGTCTTTTGTTTTTCGCAGTGACCAAGTTTCCGCGCCACCGGAAGCTCCACAAAGTGCTTTTAATTCCAAAATAAGAAGGTGAGGTCATTTATTCCCATGGCAATTGAACTTCACTTTGGGAGGCCTTGAAATCTAGGCAAATCATAGAATTTGGAAGCAAACACAACACCAAATATGTGCATAGTGTTTTGTTTTTCGCAGTGACCAAGTTTCCACGCCACCGAAAGCTCCACAAAGTGCTTTTAATTTCAAAATAAGAAGGTGAGGTCATTTATTCCCATGGCATTTGAACTTCACTTTGGGAGGCCTTGAAATCGAGGCAAATCATAGAATTTGGAAGCAAACACAACACCAAATATATGCATGGTGTTTTGTTTTTCGCATTCACCAAGTTTCCATGCCACCGGAAGCTCCACAAAGTGCTTTTAATTTCAAAATAAGAAGGTGAGGTCATTTATTCCCATGGCATTTGAACTTCACTTTGGGAGGCCTTGAAATCGAGGCAAATCATAGAATTTGGAAGCAAACACAACACCAAATATGTGCATGGTGTTTTGTTTTTCGCAGTGACCAGGTTTCCACGCCACCGGAAGCTCCACAAAGTGCTTTTAATTCCAAAATAAGAAGGTGAGGTCATTTATTCCCATGGCATTTGAACTTCACTTTGGGAGGCCTTGAAATCTAGGCAAATCATAGAATTTGGAAGCAAACACAACACCAAATATGTGCATAGTGTTTTGTTTTTCGCAGTGACCAAGTTTGCACGCCACCGGAAGCTCCACAAAGTGTTTTTAATTTCAAAATAAGAAGGTGAGGTCATTTATTCCCATGGCATTTGAACTTCACTTTGGGAGGCCTTGAAATCGAGGCAAATCATAGAATTTGGAAGCAAACACAACACCAAATATGTGCATGGTGTTTTGTTTTTCGCAGTGACCAAGTTTCCACGCCACCGGAAGCTCCACAAAGTGCTTTTAATTTCAAAATAAGAAGGTGAGTTCATTTATTCCCATGGCATTTGAACTTCACTTTGGGAGGCCTTGAAATCGAGGCAAATCATAGAATTTGGAAGCAAACACAACACCAAATATGTGCATGGTGTTTTGTTTTTCGCAGTGACCAAGTTTCCACGCCACCGGAAGCTCCACAAAGTGCTTTTAATTTCAAAATAAGAAGGTGAGGTCCTTTATTCCCATGGCATTTGAACTTCACCTTGGGAGGCCTTGAAATCGAGGCAAATCATAGAATTTGGAAGCAAACACAACACCAAATATGTGCATGGTCTTTTGTTTTTCGCAGTGACCAAGTTTCCGCGCCACCGGAAGCTCCACAAAGTGCTTTTAATTTCAAAATAAGAAGGTGAGTTCATTTATTCCCATGGCATTTAAACTTCACTTTGGGAGGCCTTGAAATCTAGGCAAATCATAGATTTTGGAAGCAAACACAACACCAAATATGTGCATGGGCTTGTCTTCTTCGCATTCACCAAGTTTCCACGCCACCGAAAGCTCCACAAAGTGCTTTTAATTTCAAAATAAGAAGGTGAGTTCATTTATTCCCATGGCATTTGAACTTCACTTTGGGAGGCCTTGAAATCTAGGCAAATCATAGAATTTGGAAGCAAACACAACACCAAATGTGTGCATGGGCTTGTCTTCTTCGCATTCACCAAGTTTGCACGCCACCGAAAGCTCCACAAAGTGCTTTTAATTTCAAAATAAGAAGGTGAGGTCATTTATTCCCATGGCATTTGAACTTCACTTTGGGAGGCCTTGAAATCCAGGCAAATCATAGAATTTGGAAGCAAACACAACACCAAATATGTGCATGGTGTTTTGTTCTTCGCAGTGACCAAGTTTCCGCGCCACCGGAAGCTCCACAAAGTGCTTTTAATTTCAAAATAAGAAGGTGAGTTCATTTATTCCCATGGCATTTAAACTTCACTTTGGGAGGCCTTGAAATCTAGGCAAATCATAGATTTTGGAAGCAAACACAACACCAAATATGTGCATGGGCTTGTCTTCTTCGCATTCACCAAGTTTCCACGCCACCGAAAGCTCCACAAAGTGCTTTTAATTTCAAAATAAGAAGGTGAGTTCATTTATTCCCATGGCATTTGAACTTCACTTTGGGAGGCCTTGAAATCGAGGCAAATCATAGAATTTGGAAGCAAACACAACACCAAATATGTGCATGGTGTTTTGTTTTTCGCAGTGACCAAGTTTCCACGCCACCGGAAGCTCCACAAAGTGCTTTTAATTCCAAAATAAGAAGGTGAGGTCATTTATTCCCATGGCAATTGAACTTCACTTTGGGAGGCCTTGAAATCTAGGCAAATCATAGAATTTGGAAGCAAACACAACACCAAATATGTGCATAGTGTTTTGTTTTTCGCAGTGACCAAGTTTCCACGCCACCGAAAGCTCCACAAAGTGCTTTTAATTTCAAAATAAGAAGGTGAGGTCATTTATTCCCATGGCATTTGAACTTCACTTTGGGAGGCCTTGAAATCGAGGCAAATCATAGAATTTGGAAGCAAACACAACACCAAATATATGCATGGTGTTTTGTTTTTCGCATTCACCAAGTTTCCATGCCACCGGAAGCTCCACAAAGTGCTTTTAATTTCAAAATAAGAAGGTGAGGTCCTTTATTCCCATGGCATTTGAACTTCACCTTGGGAGGCCTTGAAATCTAGGCAAATCATAGAATTTGGAAGCAAACACAACACCAAATATGTGCATGGGCTTGTCTTCTTCGCATTCACCAAGTTTGCACGCCACCGAAAGCTCCACAAAGTGCTTTTAATTTCAAAATAAGAAGGTGAGGTCATTTATTCCCATGGCATTTGAACTTCACTTTGGGAGGCCTTGAAATCCAGGCAAATCATAGAATTTGGAAGCAAACACAACACCAAATATGTGCATGGTGTTTTGTTCTTCGCAGTGACCAAGTTTCCGCGCCACCGGAAGCTCCACAAAGTGCTTTTAATTTCAAAATAAGAAGGTGAGTTCATTTATTCCCATGGCATTTAAACTTCACTTTGGGAGGCCTTGAAATCTAGGCAAATCATAGATTTTGGAAGCAAACACAACACCAAATATGTGCATGGGCTTGTCTTCTTCGCATTCACCAAGTTTCCACGCCACCGAAAGCTCCACAAAGTGCTTTTAATTTCAAAATAAGAAGGTGAGGTCATTTATTCCCATGGCATTTGAACTTCACTTTGGGAGGCCTTGAAATCCAGGCAAATCATAGAATTTGGAAGCAAACACAACACCAAATATGTGCATGGTGTTTTGTTTTTCGCAGTGACCAAGTTTCCACGCCACCGGAAGCTCCACAAAGTGCTTTTAATTCCAAAATAAGAAGGTGAGGTCATTTATTCCCATGGCAATTGAACTTCACTTTGGGAGGCCTTGAAATCTAGGCAAATCATAGAATTTGGAAGCAAACACAACACTAAATATGTGCATAGTGTTTTGTTTTTCGCAGTGACCAAGTTTCCACGCCACCGAAAGCTCCACAAAGTGCTTTTAATTTCAAAATAAGAAGGTGAGGTCATTTATTCCCATGGCATTTGAACTTCACTTTGGGAGGCCTTGAAATCGAGGCAAATCATAGAATTTGGAAGCAAACACAACACCAAATATATGCATGGTGTTTTGTTTTTCGCATTCACCAAGTTTCCATGCCACCGGAAGCTCCACAAAGTGCTTTTAATTTCAAAATAAGAAGGTGAGGTCATTTATTCCCATGGCATTTGAACTTCACTTTGGGAGGCCTTGAAATCTAGGCAAATCATAGAATTTGGAAGCAAACACAACACCAAATATGTGCATGGGCTTGTCTTCTTCGCATTCACCAAGTTTCCACGCCACCGAAAGCTCCACAAAGTGCTTTTAATTTCAAAATAAGAAGGTGAGGTCATTTATTCCCATGGCATTTGAACTTCACTTTGGGAGGCCTTGAAATCCAGGCAAATCATAGAATTTGGAAGCAAACACAACACCAAATATGTGCATGGTGTTTTGTTCTTCGCAGTGACCAAGTTTCCGCGCCACCGGAAGCTCCACAAAGTGCTTTTAATTTCAAAATAAGAAGGTGAGTTCATTTATTCCCATGGCATTTAAACTTCACTTTGGGAGGCCTTGAAATCTAGGCAAATCATAGATTTTGGAAGCAAACACAACACCAAATATGTGCATGGGCTTGTCTTCTTCGCATTCACCAAGTTTCCACGCCACCGAAAGCTCCACAAAGTGCTTTTAATTTCAAAATAAGAAGGTGAGGTCATTTATTCCCATGGCATTTGAACTTCACTTTGGGAGGCCTTGAAATCCAGGCAAATCATAGAATTTGGAAGCAAACACAACACCAAATATGTGCATGGTGTTTTGTTTTTCGCAGTGACCAAGTTTCCACGCCACCGGAAGCTCCACAAAGTGCTTTTAATTCCAAAATAAGAAGGTGAGGTCATTTATTCCCATGGCAATTGAACTTCACTTTGGGAG
Organism: Antitrichia curtipendula; assembly: GCA_951230915.1. NCBI lineage: Eukaryota > Viridiplantae > Streptophyta > Bryopsida > Hypnales > Leucodontaceae > Antitrichia > Antitrichia curtipendula. The sequence goes on along the minus strand of CATNWC010000181.1, from coordinate 180,762 downwards.
GCCTTGAAATCTAGGCAAATCATAGAATTTGGAAGCAAACACAACACCAAATATGTGCATAGTGTTTTGTTTTTCGCAGTGACCAAGTTTCCACGCCACCGAAAGCTCCACAAAGTGCTTTTAATTTCAAAATAAGAAGGTGAGGTCATTTATTCCCATGGCATTTGAACTTCACTTTGGGAGGCCTTGAAATCGAGGCAAATCATAGAATTTGGAAGCAAACACAACACCAAATATATGCATGGTGTTTTGTTTTTCGCATTCACCAAGTTTCCATGCCACCGGAAGCTCCACAAAGTGCTTTTAATTTCAAAATAAGAAGGTGAGGTCATTTATTCCCATGGCATTTGAACTTCACTTTGGGAGGCCTTGAAATCTAGGCAAATCATAGAATTTGGAAGCAAACACAACACCAAATATGTGCATGGGCTTGTCTTCTTCGCATTCACCAAGTTTCCACGCCACCGAGAGCTCCACAAAGTGCTTTTAATTTCAAAATAAGAAGGTGAGTTCATTTATTCCCATGGCATTTAAACTTCACTTTGGGAGGCCTTGAAATCGAGGCAAATCATAGAATTTGGAAGCAAACACAACACCAAATATGTGCATGGTGTTTTGTTTTCCGGAGTGACCAAGTTTCCACGCCACCGGAAGCTCCACAAAGTGCTCTTAATTCCAAAATAAGAAGGTGAGGTCATTTATTCCCATGGCATTTGAACTTCACTTTGGGAGGCCTTGAAATCTAGGCAAATCATAGAATTTGGAAGCAAACACAGCACCAAATATGTGCATGGGCTTGTCTTCTTCGCATTCACCAAGTTTGCACGCCACCGAAAGCTCCACAAAGTGCTTTTAATTTCAAAATAAGAAGGTGAGTTCATTTATTCCCATGGCATTTGAACTTCACTTTGGGAGGCCTTGAAATCGAGGCAAATCATAGAATTTGGAAGCAAACACAACACCAAATATGTGCATGGGCTTGTCTTCTTCGCATTCACCAAGTTTGCACGCCACCGAAAGCTCCACAAAGTGCTTTTAATTTCAAAATAAGAAGGTGAGTTCATTTATTCCCATGGCATTTGAACTTCACTTTGGGAGGCCTTGAAATCGAGGCAAATCATAGAATTTGGAAGCAAACACAACACCAAATATGTGCATGGTGTTTTGTTTTTCGCAGTGACCAAGTTTCCACGCCACCGGAAGCTCCACAAAGTGCTTTTAATTCCAAAATAAGAAGGTGAGTTCATTTATTCCCATGTCATTTGATTTTCACTTTGGGAGGCCTTGAAATCTAGGCAATTTATAGAATTTGGAAGCAAACACAATACCAAATATGTGCATGGTGTTTTGTTTTTCGTAGTGACCAAGTTTCCACGCCACCGAAAGCTCCACAAAGTGCTTTTAATTTCAAAATAAGAAGGTGAGGTCATTTATTCCCATGGCATTTGAACTTCACTTTGGGAGGCCTTGAAATCTAGGCAAATCATAGAATTTGGAAGCAAACACAGTACCAAATATGTGCATGGGCTTGTCTTCTTCGCATTCACCAAGTTTCCACGCCACCGGAAGCTCCACAAAGTGCTTTTAATTTCAAAATAAGAAGGTGAGTTCATTTATTCCCATGGCATTTGAACTTCACTTTGGGAGGCCTTGAAATCGAGGCAAATCATAGAATTTGGAAGCAAACACAACACCAAATATGTGCATGGGCTTGTCTTCTTCGCATTCACCAAGTTTGCACGCCACCGAAAGCTCCACAAAGTGCTTTTAATTTCAAAATAAGAAGGTGAGTTCATTTATTCCCATGGCATTTGAACTTCACTTTGGGAGGCCTTGAAATCGAGGCAAATCATAGAATTTGGAAGCAAACACAGCACCAAATATGTGCATGGGCTTGTCTTCTTCGCATTCACCAAGTTTCCACGCCACCGAAAGCTCCACAAAGTGCTTTTAATTTCAAAATAAGAAGGTGAGTTCATTTATTCCCATGGCATTTGAACTTCACTTTGGGAGGCCTTGAAATCTAGGCAAATCATAGAATTTGGAAGCAAACACAGCACCAAATATTTGCATGGGCTTGTCTTCTTCGCATTCACCAAGTTTGCACGCCACCGAAAGCTCCACAAAGTGCTTTTAATTTCAAAATAAGAAGGTGAGGTCATTTATTCCCATGGCATTTGAACTTCACTTTGGGAGGCCTTGAAATCTAGGCAATTTATAGAATTTGGAAGCAAACACAATACCAAATATGTGCATGGTGTTTTGTTTTTCGCAGTGACCAAGTTTCCACGCCACCGAAAGCTCCACAAAGTGCTTTTAATTTCAAAATAAGAAGGTGAGGTCATTTATTCCCATGGCATTTGAACTTCACTTTGGGAGGCCTTGAAATCGAGGCAAATCATAGAATTTGGAAGCAAACACAACACCAAATATGTGCATGGGCTTGTCTTCTTCGCATGCACCAAGTTTGCACGCCACCGAAAGCTCCACAAAGTGCTTTTAATTTCAAAATAAGAAGGTGAGGTCATTTATTCCCATGGCATTTGAACTTCACTTTGGGAGGCCTTGAAATCGAGGCAAATCATAGAATTTGGAAGCAAACACAACACCAAATATGTGCATGGGCTTGTCTTCTTCGCATTCACCAAGTTTCCACGCCACCGAAAGCTCCACAAAGTGCTTTTAATTTCAAAATAAGAAGGTGAGGTCATTTATTCCCATGGCATTTGTACTTCACTTTGGGAGGCCTTGAAATCTAGGCAAATCATAGAATTTGGAAGCAAACACAACACCAAATATGTGCATGGGCTTGTCTTCTTCGCATTCACCAAGTTTCCACGCCACCGGAAGCTCCACAAAGTGCTTTTAATTTCAAAATAAGAAGGTGAGGTCATTTATTCCCATGGCATTTGAACTTCACTTTGGGAGGCCTTGAAATCTAGGCAAATCATAGAATTTGGAAGCAAACACAACACTAAACATGTGCATGGTGTTTTGTTTTTCGCAGTGACCAAGTTTCCACGCCACCGAAAGCTCCACAAAGTGCTTTTAATTTCAAAATAAGAAGGTGAGGTCATTTATTCCCATGGCATTTGAACTTCACTTTGGGAGGCCTTGAAATCGAGGCAAATCATAGAATTTGGAAGCAAACACAGCACCAAATATGTGCATGGGCTTGTCTTCTTCGCATTCACCAAGTTTCCACGCCACCGAAAGCTCCACAAAGTGCTTTTAATTTCAAAATAAGAAGGTGAGGTCATTTATTCCCATGGCATTTGTACTTCACTTTGGGAGGCCTTGAAATCTAGGCAAATCATAGAATTTGGAAGCAAACACAACACCAAATATGTGCATGGGCTTGTCTTCTTCGCATTCACCAAGTTTCCACGCCACCGGAAGCTCCACAAAGTGCTTTTAATTTCAAAATAAGAAGGTGAGGTCATTTATTCCCATGGCATTTGAACTTCACTTTGGGAGGCCTTGAAATCTAGGCAAATCATAGAATTTGGAAGCAAACACAACACTAAACATGTGCATGGTGTTTTGTTTTTCGCAGTGACCAAGTTTCCACGCCACCGAAAGCTCCACAAAGTGCTTTTAATTTCAAAATAAGAAGGTGACGTCATTTATTCCCATGGCATTTGAACTTCACTTTGGGAGGCCTTGAAATCGAGGCAAATCATAGAATTTGGAAGCAAACACAGCACCAAATATGTGCATGGGCTTGTCTTCTTCGCATTCACCAAGTTTCCACGCCACCGAAAGCTCCACAAAGTGCTTTTAATTTCAAAATAAGAAGGTGAGGTCATTTATTCCCATGGCATTTGTACTTCACTTTGGGAGGCCTTGAAATCTAGGCAAATCATAGAATTTGGAAGCAAACACAGCACCAAATATGTGCATGGGCTTGTCTTCTTCGCATTCACCAAGTTTCCACGCCACCGAAAGCTCCACAAAGTGCTTTTAATTTCAAAATAAGAAGGTGAGGTCATTTATTCCCATGGCATTTGAACTTCACTTTGGGAGGCCTTGAAATCGAGGCAAATCATAGAATTTGGAAGCAAACACAACACCAAATATGTGCATGGTGTTTTGTTTTTCGCAGTGACCAAGTTTCCACGCCACCGGAAGCTCCACAAAGTGCTTTTAATTCCAAAATAAGAAGGTGAGTTCATTTATTCCCATGTCATTTGATTTTCACTTTGGGAGGCCTTGAAATCTAGGCAATTTATAGAATTTGGAAGCAAACACAATACCAAATATGTGCATGGTGTTTTGTTTTTCGCAGTGACCAAGTTTCCACGCCACCGAAAGCTCCACAAAGTGCTTTTAATTTCAAAATAAGAAGGTGAGGTCATTTATTCCCATGGCATTTGAACTTCACTTTGGGAGGCCTTGAAATCGAGGCAAATCATAGAATTTGGAAGCAAACACAGCACCAAATATGTGCATGGGCTTGTCTTCTTCGCATTCACCAAGTTTCCACGCCACCGAAAGCTCCACAAAGTGCTTTTAATTTCAAAATAAGAAGGTGAGTTCATTTATTCCCATGGCATTTGAACTTCACTTTGGGAGGCCTTGAAATCGAGGCAAATCATAGAATTTGGAAGCAAACACAACACCAAATATGTGCATGGGCTTGTCTTCTTCGCATTCACCAAGTTTCCACGCCACCGAAAGCTCCACAAAGTGCTTTTAATTTCAAAATAAGAAGGTGAGTTCATTTATTCCCATGGCATTTGAACTTCACTTTGGGAGGCCTTGAAATCGAGGCAAATCATAGAATTTGGAAGCAAACACAACACTAAACATGTGCATGGTGTTTTGTTTTTCGCAGTGACCAAGTTTCCACGCCACCGAAAGCTCCACAAAGTGCTTTTAATTTCAAAATAAGAAGGTGAGGTCATTTATTCCCATGGCATTTGAACTTCACTTTGGGAGGCCTTGAAATCGAGGCAAATCATAGAATTTGGAAGCAAACACAACACCAAATATGTGCATGGGCTTGTCTTCTTCGCATTCACCAAGTTTCCACGCCACCGAAAGCTCCACAAAGTGCTTTTAATTTCAAAATAAGAAGGTGAGGTCATTTATTCCCATGGCATTTGTACTTCACTTTGGGAGGCCTTGAAATCTAGGCAAATCATAGAATTTGGAAGCAAACACAACACCAAATATGTGCATGGGCTTGTCTTCTTCGCATTCACCAAGTTTCCACGCCACCGGAAGCTCCACAAAGTGCTTTTAATTTCAAAATAAGAAGGTGAGGTCATTTATTCCCATGGCATTTGAACTTCACTTTGGGAGGCCTTGAAATCTAGGCAAATCATAGAATTTGGAAGCAAACACAACACTAAACATGTGCATGGTGTTTTGTTTTTCGCAGTGACCAAGTTTCCACGCCACCGAAAGCTCCACAAAGTGCTTTTAATTTCAAAATAAGAAGGTGAGTTCATTTATTCCCATGGCATTTGAACTTCACTTTGGGAGGCCTTGAAATCGAGGCAAATCATAGAATTTGGAAGCAAACACAGCACCAAATATGTGCATGGGCTTGTCTTCTTCGCATTCACCAAGTTTCCACGCCACCGAAAGCTCCACAAAGTGCTTTTAATTTCAAAATAAGAAGGTGAGGTCATTTATTCCCATGGCATTTGTACTTCACTTTGGGAGGCCTTGAAATCTAGGCAAATCATAGAATTTGGAAGCAAACACAGCACCAAATATGTGCATGGGCTTGTCTTCTTCGCATTCACCAAGTTTCCACGCCACCGAAAGCTCCACAAAGTGCTTTTAATTTCAAAATAAGAAGGTGAGGTCATTTATTCCCATGGCATTTGAACTTCACTTTGGGAGGCCTTGAAATCGAGGCAAATCATAGAATTTGGAAGCAAACACAACACCAAATATGTGCATGGTGTTTTGTTTTTCGCAGTGACCAAGTTTCCACGCCACCGGAAGCTCCACAAAGTGCTTTTAATTCCAAAATAAGAAGGTGAGTTCATTTATTCCCATGTCATTTGATTTTCACTTTGGGAGGCCTTGAAATCTAGGCAATTTATAGAATTTGGAAGCAAACACAATACCAAATATGTGCATGGTGTTTTGTTTTTCGCAGTGACCAAGTTTCCACGCCACCGAAAGCTCCACAAAGTGCTTTTAATTTCAAAATAAGAAGGTGAGGTCATTTATTCCCATGGCATTTGAACTTCACTTTGGGAGGCCTTGAAATCTAGGCAAATCATAGAATTTGGAAGCAAACACAACACCAAATATGTGCATGGGCTTGTCTTCTTCGCATTCACCAAGTTTCCACGCCACCGAAAGCTCCACAAAGTGCTTTTAATTTCAAAATAAGAAGGTGAGTTCATTTATTCCCATGGCATTTGAACTTCACTTTGGGAGGCCTTGAAATCGAGGCAAATCATAGAATTTGGAAGCAAACACAACACCAAATATGTGCATGGGCTTGTCTTCTTCGCATTCACCAAGTTTCCACGCCACCGAAAGCTCCACAAAGTGCTTTTAATTTCAAAATAAGAAGGTGAGTTCATTTATTCCCATGGCATTTGAACTTCACTTTGGGAGGCCTTGAAATCGAGGCAAATCATAGAATTTGGAAGCAAACACAGGACCAAATATGTGCATGGGCTTGTCTTCTTCGCATACACCAAGTTTCCACGCCACCGAAAGCTCCACAAAGTGCTTTTAATTTCAAAATAAGAAGGTGAGTTCATTGATTCCCATGGCATTTGAACTTCACTTTGGGAGGCCTTGAAATCTAGGCAAATCATAGAATTTGGAAGCAAACACAGCACCAAATATGTGCATGGGCTTGTCTTCTTCGCATTCACCAAGTTTGCACGCCACCGAAAGCTCCACAAAGTGCTTTTAATTTCAAAATAAGAAGGTGAGGTCATTTATTCCCATGGCATTTGAACTTCACTTTGGGAGGCCTTGAAATCTAGGCAATTTATAGAATTTGGAAGCAAACACAATACCAAATATGTGCATGGTGTTTTGTTTCTCGCAGTGACCAAGTTTCCACGCCACCGAAAGCTCCACAAAGTGCTTTTAATTTCAAAATAAGAAGGTGAGGTCATTTATTCCCATGGCATTAGAACTTCACTTTGGGAGGCCTTGAAATCTAGGCAAATCATAGAATTTGGAAGCAAACACAACACCAAATATGTGCATAGTGTTTTGTTTTTCGCAGTGACCAAGTTTCCACGCCACCGGAAGCTCCACAAAGTGCTTTTAATTTCAAAATAAGAAGGTGAGTTCATTTATTCCCATGGCATTTGAACTTCACTTTGGGAGGCCTTGAAATCGAGGCAAATCATAGAATTTGGAAGCAAACACAACACGAAATATGTGCATGGGCTTGTCTTCTTCGCATTCACCAAGTTTCCACGCCACCGAAAGCTCCACAAAGTGCTTTTAATTTCAAAATAAGAAGGTGAGGTCATTTATTCCCATGGCATTTGTACTTCACTTTGGGAGGCCTTGAAATCTAGGCAAATCATAGAATTTGGAAGCAAACACAACACCAAATATGTGCATGGGCTTGTCTTCTTCGCATTCACCAAGTTTCCACGCCACCGGAAGCTCCACAAAGTGCTTTTAATTTCAAAATAAGAAGGTGAGGTCATTTATTCCCATGGCATTTGAACTTCACTTTGGGAGGCCTTGAAATCTAGGCAAATCATAGAATTTGGAAGCAAACACAACACTAAACATGTGCATGGTGTTTTGTTTTTCGCAGTGACCAAGTTTCCACGCCACCGGAAGCTCCACAAAGTGCTTTTAATTTCAAAATAAGAAGGTGAGTTCATTTATTCCCATGGCATTTGAACTTCACTTTGGGAGGCCTTGAAATCGAGGCAAATCATAGAATTTGGAAGCAAACACAACACGAAATATGTGCATGGGCTTGTCTTCTTCGCATTCACCAAGTTTCCACGCCACCGAAAGCTCCACAAAGTGCTTTTAATTTCAAAATAAGAAGGTGAGGTCATTTATTCCCATGGCATTTGTACTTCACTTTGGGAGGCCTTGAAATCGAGGCAAATCATAGAATTTGGAAGCAAACACAACACCAAATATGTGCATGGGCTTGTCTTCTTCGCATTCACCAAGTTTCCACGCCACCGGAAGCTCCACAAAGTGCTTTTAATTTCAAAATAAGAAGGTGAGGTCATTTATTCCCATGGCATTTGAACTTCACTTTGGGAGGCCTTGAAATCTAGGCAAATCATAGAATTTGGAAGCAAACACAACACTAAACATGTGCATGGTGTTTTGTTTTTCGCAGTGACCAAGTTTCCACGCCACCGAAAGCTCCACAAAGTGCTTTTAATTTCAAAATAAGAAGGTGAGGTCATTTATTCCCATGGCATTAGAACTTCACTTTGGGAGGCCTTGAAATCTAGGCAAATCATAGAATTTGGAAGCAAACACAATACCAAATATGTGCATGGGCTTGTCTTCTTCGCATTCACCAAGTTTCCACGCCACCGAAAGCTCCACAAAGTGCTTTTAATTTCAAAATAAGAAGGTGAGTTCATTTATTCCCATGGCATTTGAACTTCACTTTGGGAGGCCTTGAAATCGAGGCAAATCATAGAATTTGGAAGCAAACACAGGACCAAATATGTGCATGGGCTTGTCTTCTTCGCATTCACCAAGTTTCCACGCCACCGAAAGCTCCACAAAGTGCTTTTAATTTCAAAATAAGAAGGTGAGTTCATTTATTCCCATGGCATTTGAACTTCACTTTGGGAGGCCTTGAAATCGAGGCAAATCATAGAATTTGGAAGCAAACACAACACCAAATATGTGCATGGGCTTGTCTTCTTCGCATTCACCAAGTTTCCACGCCACCGAAAGCTCCACAAAGTGCTTTTAATTTCAAAATAAGAAGGTGAGGTCATTTATTCCCATGGCATTTGTACTTCACTTTGGGAGGCCTTGAAATCTAGGCAAATCATAGAATTTGGAAGCAAACACAACACCAAATATGTGCATGGGCTTGTCTTCTTCGCATTCACCAAGTTTCCACGCCACCGGAAGCTCCACAAAGTGCTTTTAATTTCAAAATAAGAAGGTGAGGTCATTTATTCCCATGGCATTTGAACTTCACTTTGGGAGGCCTTGAAATCTAGGCAAATCATAGAATTTGGAAGCAAACACAACACTAAACATGTGCATGGTGTTTTGTTTTTCGCAGTGACCAAGTTTCCACGCCACCGGAAGCTCCACAAAGTGCTTTTAATTTCAAAATAAGAAGGTGAGTTCATTTATTCCCATGGCATTTGAACTTCACTTTGGGAGGCCTTGAAATCGAGGCAAATCATAGAATTTGGAAGCAAACACAACACGAAATATGTGCATGGGCTTGTCTTCTTCGCATTCACCAAGTTTCCACGCCACCGAAAGCTCCACAAAGTGCTTTTAATTTCAAAATAAGAAGGTGAGGTCATTTATTCCCATGGCATTTGTACTTCACTTTGGGAGGCCTTGAAATCGAGGCAAATCATAGAATTTGGAAGCAAACACAACACCAAATATGTGCATGGGCTTGTCTTCTTCGCATTCACCAAGTTTCCACGCCACCGGAAGCTCCACAAAGTGCTTTTAATTTCAAAATAAGAAGGTGAGGTCATTTATTCCCATGGCATTTGAACTTCACTTTGGGAGGCCTTGAAATCTAGGCAAATCATAGAATTTGGAAGCAAACACAACACTAAACATGTGCATGGTGTTTTGTTTTTCGCAGTGACCAAGTTTCCACGCCACCGAAAGCTCCACAAAGTGCTTTTAATTTCAAAATAAGAAGGTGAGGTCATTTATTCCCATGGCATTAGAACTTCACTTTGGGAGGCCTTGAAATCTAGGCAAATCATAGAATTTGGAAGCAAACACAATACCAAATATGTGCATGGGCTTGTCTTCTTCGCATTCACCAAGTTTCCACGCCACCGAAAGCTCCACAAAGTGCTTTTAATTTCAAAATAAGAAGGTGAGGTCATTTATTCCCATGGCATTTGTACTTCACTTTGGGAGGCCTTGAAATCGAGGCAAATCATAGAATTTGGAAGCAAACACAACACCAAATATGTGCATGGGCTTGTCTTCTTCGCATTCACCAAGTTTCCACGCCACCGGAAGCTCCACAAAGTGCTTTTAATTTCAAAATAAGAAGGTGAGGTCATTTATTCCCATGGCATTTGAACTTCACTTTGGGAGGCCTTGAAATCTAGGCAAATCATAGAATTTGGAAGCAAACACAACACTAAACATGTGCATGGTGTTTTGTTTTTCGCAGTGACCAAGTTTCCACGCCACCGAAAGCTCCACAAAGTGCTTTTAATTTCAAAATAAGAAGGTGAGGTCATTTATTCCCATGGCATTAGAACTTCACTTTGGGAGGCCTTGAAATCTAGGCAAATCATAGAATTTGGAAGCAAACACAATACCAAATATGTGCATGGGCTTGTCTTCTTCGCATTCACCAAGTTTCCACGCCACCGAAAGCTCCACAAAGTGCTTTTAATTTCAAAATAAGAAGGTGAGTTCATTTATTCCCATGGCATTTGAACTTCACTTTGGGAGGCCTTGAAATCGAGGCAAATCATAGAATTTGGAAGCAAACACAGGACCAAATATGTGCATGGGCTTGTCTTCTTCGCATTCACCAAGTTTCCACGCCACCGAAAGCTCCACAAAGTGCTTTTAATTTCAAAATAAGAAGGTGAGTTCATTTATTCCCATGGCATTTGAACTTCACTTTGGGAGGCCTTGAAATCGAGGCAAATCATAGAATTTGGAAGCAAACACAACACCAAATATGTGCATGGGCTTGTCTTCTTCGCATTCACCAAGTTTCCACGCCACCGAAAGCTCCACAAAGTGCTTTTAATTTCAAAATAAGAAGGTGAGGTCATTTATTCCCATGGCATTTGTACTTCACTTTGGGAGGCCTTGAAATCTAGGCAAATCATAGAATTTGGAAGCAAACACAACACCAAATATGTGCATGGGCTTGTCTTCTTCGCATTCACCAAGTTTCCACGCCACCGGAAGCTCCACAAAGTGCTTTTAATTTCAAAATAAGAAGGTGAGGTCATTTATTCCCATGGCATTTGAACTTCACTTTGGGAGGCCTTGAAATCTAGGCAAATCATAGAATTTGGAAGCAAACACAACACTAAACATGTGCATGGTGTTTTGTTTTTCGCAGTGACCAAGTTTCCACGCCACCGGAAGCTCCACAAAGTGCTTTTAATTTCAAAATAAGAAGGTGAGTTCATTTATTCCCATGGCATTTGAACTTCACTTTGGGAGGCCTTGAAATCGAGGCAAATCATAGAATTTGGAAGCAAACACAACACGAAATATGTGCATGGGCTTGTCTTCTTCGCATTCACCAAGTTTCCACGCCACCGAAAGCTCCACAAAGTGCTTTTAATTTCAAAATAAGAAGGTGAGGTCATTTATTCCCATGGCATTTGTACTTCACTTTGGGAGGCCTTGAAATCGAGGCAAATCATAGAATTTGGAAGCAAACACAACACCAAATATGTGCATGGGCTTGTCTTCTTCGCATTCACCAAGTTTCCACGCCACCGGAAGCTCCACAAAGTGCTTTTAATTTCAAAATAAGAAGGTGAGGTCATTTATTCCCATGGCATTTGAACTTCACTTTGGGAGGCCTTGAAATCTAGGCAAATCATAGAATTTGGAAGCAAACACAACACTAAACATGTGCATGGTGTTTTGTTTTTCGCAGTGACCAAGTTTCCACGCCACCGAAAGCTCCACAAAGTGCTTTTAATTTCAAAATAAGAAGGTGAGGTCATTTATTCCCATGGCATTAGAACTTCACTTTGGGAGGCCTTGAAATCTAGGCAAATCATAGAATTTGGAAGCAAACACAATACCAAATATGTGCATGGGCTTGTCTTCTTCGCATTCACCAAGTTTCCACGCCACCGAAAGCTCCACAAAGTGCTTTTAATTTCAAAATAAGAAGGTGAGTTCATTTATTCCCATGGCATTTGAACTTCACTTTGGGAGGCCTTGAAATCGAGGCAAATCATAGAATTTGGAAGCAAACACAGGACCAAATATGTGCATGGGCTTGTCTTCTTCGCATTCACCAAGTTTCCACGCCACCGAAAGCTCCACAAAGTGCTTTTAATTTCAAAATAAGAAGGTGAGTTCATTTATTCCCATGGCATTTGAACTTCACTTTGGGAGGCCTTGAAATCGAGGCAAATCATAGAATTTGGAAGCAAACACAACACCAAATATGTGCATGGGCTTGTCTTCTTCGCATTCACCAAGTTTCCACGCCACCGAAAGCTCCACAAAGTGCTTTTAATTTCAAAATAAGAAGGTGAGGTCATTTATTCCCATGGCATTTGTACTTCACTTTGGGAGGCCTTGAAATCTAGGCAAATCATAGAATTTGGAAGCAAACACAACACCAAATATGTGCATGGGCTTGTCTTCTTCGCATTCACCAAGTTTCCACGCCACCGGAAGCTCCACAAAGTGCTTTTAATTTCAAAATAAGAAGGTGAGGTCATTTATTCCCATGGCATTTGAACTTCACTTTGGGAGGCCTTGAAATCTAGGCAAATCATAGAATTTGGAAGCAAACACAACACTAAACATGTGCATGGTGTTTTGTTTTTCGCAGTGACCAAGTTTCCACGCCACCGAAAGCTCCACAAAGTGCTTTTAATTTCAAAATAAGAAGGTGAGGTCATTTATTCCCATGGCATTTGAACTTCACTTTGGGAGGCCTTGAAATCGAGGCAAATCATAGAATTTGGAAGCAAACACAGCACCAAATATGTGCATGGGCTTGTCTTCTTCGCATTCACCAAGTTTCCACGCCACCGAAAGCTCCACAAAGTGCTTTTAATTTCAAAATAAGAAGGTGAGGTCATTTATTCCCATGGCATTTGTACTTCACTTTGGGAGGCCTTGAAATCTAGGCAAATCATAGAATTTGGAAGCAAACACAGCACCAAATATGTGCATGGGCTTGTCTTCTTCGCATTCACCAAGTTTCCACGCCACCGAAAGCTCCACAAAGTGCTTTTAATTTCAAAATAAGAAGGTGAGGTCATTTATTCCCATGGCATTTGAACTTCACTTTGGGAGGCCTTGAAATCGAGGCAAATCATAGAATTTGGAAGCAAACACAACACCAAATATGTGCATGGTGTTTTGTTTTTCGCAGTGACCAAGTTTCCACGCCACCGGAAGCTCCACAAAGTGCTTTTAATTCCAAAATAAGAAGGTGAGTTCATTTATTCCCATGTCATTTGATTTTCACTTTGGGAGGCCTTGAAATCTAGGCAATTTATAGAATTTGGAAGCAAACACAATACCAAATATGTGCATGGTGTTTTGTTTTTCGCAGTGACCAAGTTTCCACGCCACCGAAAGCTCCACAAAGTGCTTTTAATTTCAAAATAAGAAGGTGAGGTCATTTATTCCCATGGCATTTGAACTTCACTTTGGGAGGCCTTGAAATCGAGGCAAATCATAGAATTTGGAAGCAAACACAGGACCAAATATGTGCATGGGCTTGTCTTCTTCGCATTCACCAAGTTTCCACGCCACCGAAAGCTCCACAAAGTGCTTTTAATTTCAAAATAAGAAGGTGAGTTCATTGATTCCCATGGCATTTGAACTTCACTTTGGGAGGCCTTGAAATCTAGGCAAATCATAGAATTTGGAAGCAAACACAGCACCAAATATGTGCATGGGCTTGTCTTCTTCGCATTCACCAAGTTTGCACGCCACCGAAAGCTCCACAAAGTGCTTTTAATTTCAAAATAAGAAGGTGAGGTCATTTATTCCCATGGCATTTGAACTTCACTTTGGGAGGCCTTGAAATCTAGGCAATTTATAGAATTTGGAAGCAAACACAATACCAAATATGTGCATGGTGTTTTGTTTCTCGCAGTGACCAAGTTTCCACGCCACCGAAAGCTCCACAAAGTGCTTTTAATTTCAAAATAAGAAGGTGAGGTCATTTATTCCCATGGCATTAGAACTTCACTTTGGGAGGCCTTGAAATCTAGGCAAATCATAGAATTTGGAAGCAAACACAATACCAAATATGTGCATGGGCTTGTCTTCTTCGCATTCACCAAGTTTCCACGCCACCGAAAGCTCCACAAAGTGCTTTTAATTTCAAAATAAGAAGGTGAGTTCATTTATTCCCATGGCATTTGAACTTCACTTTGGGAGGCCTTGAAATCGAGGCAAATCATAGAATTTGGAAGCAAACACAACACCAAATATGTGCATGGGCTTGTCTTCTTCGCATTCACCAAGTTTCCACGCCACCGAAAGCTCCACAAAGTGCTTTTAATTTCAAAATAAGAAGGTGAGGTCATTTATTCCCATGGCATTTGTACTTCACTTTGGGAGGCCTTGAAATCTAGGCAAATCATAGAATTTGGAAGCAAACACAACACCAAATATGTGCATGGGCTTGTCTTCTTCGCATTCACCAAGTTTCCACGCCACCGGAAGCTCCACAAAGTGCTTTTAATTTCAAAATAAGAAGGTGAGGTCATTTATTCCCATGGCATTTGAACTTCACTTTGGGAGGCCTTGAAATCTAGGCAAATCATAGAATTTGGAAGCAAACACAACACTAAACATGTGCATGGTGTTTTGTTTTTCGCAGTGACCAAGTTTCCACGCCACCGGAAGCTCCACAAAGTGCTTTTAATTTCAAAATAAGAAGGTGAGTTCATTTATTCCCATGGCATTTGAACTTCACTTTGGGAGGCCTTGAAATCGAGGCAAATCATAGAATTTGGAAGCAAACACAACACGAAATATGTGCATGGGCTTGTCTTCTTCGCATTCACCAAGTTTCCACGCCACCGAAAGCTCCACAAAGTGCTTTTAATTTCAAAATAAGAAGGTGAGGTCATTTATTCCCATGGCATTTGTACTTCACTTTGGGAGGCCTTGAAATCGAGGCAAATCATAGAATTTGGAAGCAAACACAACACCAAATATGTGCATGGGCTTGTCTTCTTCGCATTCACCAAGTTTCCACGCCACCGGAAGCTCCACAAAGTGCTTTTAATTTCAAAATAAGAAGGTGAGGTCATTTATTCCCATGGCATTTGAACTTCACTTTGGGAGGCCTTGAAATCCAGGCAAATCATAGAATTTGGAAGCAAACACAACACTAAACATGTGCATGGTGTTTTGTTTTTCGCAGTGACCAAGTTTCCACGCCACCGAAAGCTCCACAAAGTGCTTTTAATTTCAAAATAAGAAGGTGAGGTCATTTATTCCCATGGCATTAGAACTTCACTTTGGGAGGCCTTGAAATCTAGGCAAATCATAGAATTTGGAAGCAAACACAATACCAAATATGTGCATGGTGTTTTGTTTCTCGCAGTGACCAAGTTTCCACGCCACCGAAAGCTCCACAAAGTGCTTTTAATTTCAAAATAAGAAGGTGAGGTCATTTATTCCCATGGCATTAGAACTTCACTTTGGGAGGCCTTGAAATCTAGGCAAATCATAGAATTTGGAAGCAAACACTATACCAAATATGTGCATGGGCTTGTCTTCTTCGCATTCACCAAGTTTCCACGCCACCGAAAGCTCCACAAAGTGCTTTTAATTTCAAAATAAGAAGGTGAGTTCATTTATTCCCATGGCATTTGAACTTCACTTTGGGAGGCCTTGAAATCGAGGCAAATCATAGAATTTGGAAGCAAACACAACACCAAATATGTGCATGGGCTTGTCTTCTTCGCATTCACCAAGTTTCCACGCCACCGAAAGCTCCACAAAGTGCTTTTAATTTCAAAATAAGAAGGTGAGGTCATTTATTCCCATGGCATTTGTACTTCACTTTGGGAGGCCTTGAAATCTAGGCAAATCATAGAATTTGGAAGCAAACACTATACCAAATATGTGCATGGGCTTGTCTTCTTCGCATTCACCAAGTTTCCACGCCACCGAAAGCTCCACAAAGTGCTTTTAATTTCAAAATAAGAAGGTGAGTTCATTTATTCCCATGGCATTTGAACTTCACTTTGGGAGGCCTTGAAATCGAGGCAAATCATAGAATTTGGAAGCAAACACAACACCAAATATGTGCATGGGCTTGTCTTCTTCGCATTCACCAAGTTTCCACGCCACCGAAAGCTCCACAAAGTGCTTTTAATTTCAAAATAAGAAGGTGAGGTCATTTATTCCCATGGCATTTGTACTTCACTTTGGGAGGCCTTGAAATCTAGGCAAATCATAGAATTTGGAAGCAAACACAACACCAAATATGTGCATGGGCTTGTCTTCTTCGCATTCACCAAGTTTCCACGCCACCGGAAGCTCCACAAAGTGCTTTTAATTTCAAAATAAGAAGGTGAGGTCATTTATTCCCATGGCATTTGAACTTCACTTTGGGAGGCCTTGAAATCTAGGCAAATCATAGAATTTGGAAGCAAACACAACACTAAACATGTGCATGGTGTTTTGTTTTTCGCAGTGACCAAGTTTCCACGCCACCGGAAGCTCCACAAAGTGCTTTTAATTTCAAAATAAGAAGGTGAGTTCATTTATTCCCATGGCATTTGAACTTCACTTTGGGAGGCCTTGAAATCGAGGCAAATCATAGAATTTGGAAGCAAACACAACACGAAATATGTGCATGGGCTTGTCTTCTTCGCATTCACCAAGTTTCCACGCCACCGAAAGCTCCACAAAGTGCTTTTAATTTCAAAATAAGAAGGTGAGGTCATTTATTCCCATGGCATTTGTACTTCACTTTGGGAGGCCTTGAAATCGAGGCAAATCATAGAATTTGGAAGCAAACACAACACCAAATATGTGCATGGGCTTGTCTTCTTCGCATTCACCAAGTTTCCACGCCACCGGAAGCTCCACAAAGTGCTTTTAATTTCAAAATAAGAAGGTGAGGTCATTTATTCCCATGGCATTTGAACTTCACTTTGGGAGGCCTTGAAATCTAGGCAAATCATAGAATTTGGAAGCAAACACAACACTAAACATGTGCATGGTGTTTTGTTTTTCGCAGTGACCAAGTTTCCACGCCACCGAAAGCTCCACAAAGTGCTTTTAATTTCAAAATAAGAAGGTGAGGTCATTTATTCCCATGGCATTTGAACTTCACTTTGGGAGGCCTTGAAATCGAGGCAAATCATAGAATTTGGAAGCAAACACAGCACCAAATATGTGCATGGGCTTGTCTTCTTCGCATTCACCAAGTTTCCACGCCACCGAAAGCTCCACAAAGTGCTTTTAATTTCAAAATAAGAAGGTGAGGTCATTTATTCCCATGGCATTTGTACTTCACTTTGGGAGGCCTTGAAATCTAGGCAAATCATAGAATTTGGAAGCAAACACAGCACCAAATATGTGCATGGGCTTGTCTTCTTCGCATTCACCAAGTTTCCACGCCACCGAAAGCTCCACAAAGTGCTTTTAATTTCAAAATAAGAAGGTGAGGTCATTTATTCCCATGGCATTTGAACTTCACTTTGGGAGGCCTTGAAATCGAGGCAAATCATAGAATTTGGAAGCAAACACAACACCAAATATGTGCATGGTGTTTTGTTTTTCGCAGTGACCAAGTTTCCACGCCACCGGAAGCTCCACAAAGTGCTTTTAATTCCAAAATAAGAAGGTGAGTTCATTTATTCCCATGTCATTTGATTTTCACTTTGGGAGGCCTTGAAATCTAGGCAATTTATAGAATTTGGAAGCAAACACAATACCAAATATGTGCATGGTGTTTTGTTTTTCGCAGTGACCAAGTTTCCACGCCACCGAAAGCTCCACAAAGTGCTTTTAATTTCAAAATAAGAAGGTGAGGTCATTTATTCCCATGGCATTTGAACTTCACTTTGGGAGGCCTTGAAATCCAGGCAAATCATAGAATTTGGAAGCAAACACAACACCAAATATGTGCATGGGCTTGTCTTCTTCGCATTCACCAAGTTTCCACGCCACCGAAAGCTCCACAAAGTGCTTTTAATTTCAAAATAAGAAGGTGAGTTCATTTATTCCCATGGCATTTGAACTTCACTTTGGGAGGCCTTGAAATCGAGGCAAATCATAGAATTTGGAAGCAAACACAACACCAAATATGTGCATGGGCTTGTCTTCTTCGCATTCACCAAGTTTCCACGCCACCGAAAGCTCCACAAAGTGCTTTTAATTTCAAAATAAGAAGGTGAGTTCATTTATTCCCATGGCATTTGAACTTCACTTTGGGAGGCCTTGAAATCGAGGCAAATCATAGAATTTGGAAGCAAACACAGCACCAAATATGTGCATGGGCTTGTCTTCTTCGCATTCACCAAGTTTCCACGCCACCGAAAGCTCCACAAAGTGCTTTTAATTTCAAAATAAGAAGGTGAGTTCATTGATTCCCATGGCATTTGAACTTCACTTTGGGAGGCCTTGAAATCTAGGCAAATCATAGAATTTGGAAGCAAACACAGCACCAAATATGTGCATGGGCTTGTCTTCTTCGCATTCACCAAGTTTGCACGCCACCGAAAGCTCCACAAAGTGCTTTTAATTTCAAAATAAGAAGGTGAGGTCATTTATTCCCATGGCATTTGAACTTCACTTTGGGAGGCCTTGAAATCGAGGCAAATCATAGAATTTGGAAGCAAACACAGCACCAAATATGTGCATGGGCTTGTCTTCTTCGCATTCACCAAGTTTCCACGCCACCGAAAGCTCCACAAAGTGCTTTTAATTTCAAAATAAGAAGGTGAGGTCATTTATTCCCATGGCATTAGAACTTCACTTTGGGAGGCCTTGAAATCTAGGCAAATCATAGAATTTGGAAGCAAACACAATACCAAATATGTGCATGGGCTTGTCTTCTTCGCATTCACCAAGTTTCCACGCCACCGAAAGCTCCACAAAGTGCTTTTAATTTCAAAATAAGAAGGTGAGTTCATTTATTCCCATGGCATTTGAACTTCACTTTGGGAGGCCTTGAAATCGAGGCAAATCATAGAATTTGGAAGCAAACACAACACCAAATATGTGCATGGGCTTGTCTTCTTCGCATTCACCAAGTTTCCACGCCACCGAAAGCTCCACAAAGTGCTTTTAATTTCAAAATAAGAAGGTGAGGTCATTTATTCCCATGGCATTTGTACTTCACTTTGGGAGGCCTTGAAATCTAGGCAAATCATAGAATTTGGAAGCAAACACAACACCAAATATGTGCATGGGCTTGTCTTCTTCGCATTCACCAAGTTTCCACGCCACCGGAAGCTCCACAAAGTGCTTTTAATTTCAAAATAAGAAGGTGAGTTCATTTATTCCCATGGCATTTGAACTTCACTTTGGGAGGCCTTGAAATCTAGGCAAATCATAGAATTTGGAAGCAAACACAACACTAAACATGTGCATGGTGTTTTGTTTTTCGCAGTGACCAAGTTTCCACGCCACCGGAAGCTCCACAAAGTGCTTTTAATTTCAAAATAAGAAGGTGAGTTCATTTATTCCCATGGCATTTGAACTTCACTTTGGGAGGCCTTGAAATCGAGGCAAATCATAGAATTTGGAAGCAAACACAACACGAAATATGTGCATGGGCTTGTCTTCTTCGCATTCACCAAGTTTCCACGCCACCGAAAGCTCCACAAAGTGCTTTTAATTTCAAAATAAGAAGGTGAGGTCATTTATTCCCATGGCATTTGTACTTCACTTTGGGAGGCCTTGAAATCGAGGCAAATCATAGAATTTGGAAGCAAACACAACACCAAATATGTGCATGGGCTTGTCTTCTTCGCATTCACCAAGTTTCCACGCCACCGGAAGCTCCACAAAGTGCTTTTAATTTCAAAATAAGAAGGTGAGGTCATTTATTCCCATGGCATTTGAACTTCACTTTGGGAGGCCTTGAAATCGAGGCAAATCATAGAATTTGGAAGCAAACACAACACTAAACATGTGCATGGTGTTTTGTTTTTCGCAGTGACCAAGTTTCCACGCCACCGGAAGCTCCACAAAGTGCTTTTAATTCCAAAATAAGAAGGTGAGTTCATTTATTCCCATGGCATTTGAACTTCACTTTGGGAGGCCTTGAAATCGAGGCAAATCATAGAATTTGGAAGCAAACACAACACCAAATATGTGCATGGTGTTTTGTTTTTCGCAGTGACCAAGTTTCCACGCCACCGGAAGCTCCACAAAGTGCTTTTAATTTCAAAATAAGAAGGTGAGTTCATTTATTCCCATGGCATTTGAACTTCACTTTGGGAGGCCTTGAAATCTAGGCAAATCATAGAATTTGGAAGCAAACACAACACCAAATATGTGCATGGGCTTGTCTTCTTCGCATTCACCAAGTTTCCACGCCACCGGAAGCTCCACAAAGTGCTTTTAATTTCAAAATAAGAAGGTGAGTTCATTTATTCCCATGGCATTTGAACTTCACTTTGGGAGGCCTTGAAATCGAGGCAAATCATAGAATTTGGAAGCAAACACAACACCAAATATGTGCATGGGCTTGTCTTCTTCGCATTCACCAAGTTTCCACGCCACCGAAAGCTCCACAAAGTGCTTTTAATTTCAAAATAAGAAGGTGAGGTCATTTATTCCCATGGCATTTGTACTTCACTTTGGGAGGCCTTGAAATCTAGGCAAATCATAGAATTTGGAAGCAAACACAGTACCAAATATGTGCATGGGCTTGTCTTCTTCGCATTCACCAAGTTTCCACGCCACCGGAAGCTCCACAAAGTGCTTTTAATTTCAAAATAAGAAGGTGAGGTCATTTATTCCCATGGCATTTGTACTTCACTTTGGGAGGCCTTGAAATCTAGGCAAATCATAGAATTTGGAAGCAAACACAACACCAAATATGTGCATGGGCTTGTCTTCTTCGCATTCACCAAGTTTCCACGCCACCGGAAGCTCCACAAAGTGCTTTTAATTTCAAAATAAGAAGGTGAGGTCATTTATTCCCATGGCATTTGAACTTCACTTTGGGAGGCCTTGAAATCGAGGCAAATCATAGAATTTGGAAGCAAACACAACACTAAACATGTGCATGGTGTTTTGTTTTTCGCAGTGACCAAGTTTCCACGCCACCGGAAGCTCCACAAAGTGCTTTTAATTTCAAAATAAGAAGGTGAGTTCATTTATTCCCATGGCATTTGAACTTCACTTTGGGAGGCCTTGAAATCGAGGCAAATCATAGAATTTGGAAGCAAACACAACACGAAATATGTGCATGGGCTTGTCTTCTTCGCATTCACCAAGTTTCCACGCCACCGAAAGCTCCACAAAGTGCTTTTAATTTCAAAATAAGAAGGTGAGGTCATTTATTCCCATGGCATTTGTACTTCACTTTGGGAGGCCTTGAAATCGAGGCAAATCATAGAATTTGGAAGCAAACACAACACCAAATATGTGCATGGGCTTGTCTTCTTCGCATTCACCAAGTTTGCACGCCACCGGAAGCTCCACAAAGTGCTTTTAATTTCAAAATAAGAAGGTGAGGTCATTTATTCCCATGGCATTTGAACTTCACTTTGGGAGGCCTTGAAATCTAGGCAAATCATAGAATTTGGAAGCAAACACAACACTAAACATGTGCATGGTGTTTTGTTTTTCGCAGTGACCAAGTTTCCACGCCACCGGAAGCTCCACAAAGTGCTTTTAATTTCAAAATAAGAAGGTGAGGTCATTTATTCCCATGGCATTTGAACTTCACTTTGGGAGGCCTTGAAATCGAGGCAAATCATAGAATTTGGAAGCAAACACAACACCAAATATGTGCATGGTGTTTTGTTTTTCGCAGTGACCAAGTTTCCACGCCACCGGAAGCTCCACAAAGTGCTTTTAATTTCAAAATAAGAAGGTGAGGTCATTTATTCCCATGGCATTTGAACTTCACTTTGGGAGGCCTTGAAATCTAGGCAAATCATAGAATTTGGAAGCAAACACAACACTAAACATGTGCATGGTGTTTTGTTTTTCGCAGTGACCAAGTTTCCACGCCACCGAAAGCTCCACAAAGTGCTTTTAATTTCAAAATAAGAAGGTGAGTTCATTTATTCCCATGGCATTTGAACTTCACTTTGGGAGGCCTTGAAATCGAGGCAAATCATAGAATTTGGAAGCAAACACAACACGAAATATGTGCATGGGCTTGTCTTCTTCGCATTCACCAAGTTTCCACGCCACCGAAAGCTCCACAAAGTGCTTTTAATTTCAAAATAAGAAGGTGAGGTCATTTATTCCCATGGCATTTGTACTTCAGTTTGGGAGCCTTGAAATCGAGGCAAATCATAGAATTTGGAAGCAAACACAACACCAAATATGTGCATGGGCTTGTCTTCTTCGCATTCACCAAGTTTGCACGCCACCGGAAGCTCCACAAAGTGCTTTTAATTTCAAAATAAGAAGGTGAGGTCATTTATTCCCATGGCATTTGAACTTCACTTTGGGAGGCCTTGAAATCGAGGCAAATCATAGAATTTGGAAGCAAACACAACACTAAACATGTGCATGGTGTTTTGTTTTTCGCAGTGACCAAGTTTCCACGCCACCGGAAGCTCCACAAAGTGCTTTTAATTTCAAAATAAGAAGGTGAGTTCATTTATTCCCATGGCATTTGAACTTCACTTTGGGAGGCCTTGAAATCGAGGCAAATCATAGAATTTGGAAGCAAACACAACACGAAATATGTGCATGGGCTTGTCTTCTTCGCATTCACCAAGTTTCCACGCCACCGAAAGCTCCACAAAGTGCTTTTAATTTCAAAATAAGAAGGTGAGGTCATTTATTCCCATGGCATTTGTACTTCACTTTGGGAGGCCTTGAAATCGAGGCAAATCATAGAATTTGGAAGCAAACACAACACCAAATATGTGCATGGGCTTGTCTTCTTCGCATTCACCAAGTTTGCACGCCACCGGAAGCTCCACAAAGTGCTTTTAATTTCAAAATAAGAAGGTGAGGTCATTTATTCCCATGGCATTTGAACTTCACTTTGGGAGGCCTTGAAATCTAGGCAAATCATAGAATTTGGAAGCAAACACAACACTAAACATGTGCATGGTGTTTTGTTTTTCGCAGTGACCAAGTTTCCACGCCACCGGAAGCTCCACAAAGTGCTTTTAATTTCAAAATAAGAAGGTGAGGTCATTTATTCCCATGGCATTTGAACTTCACTTTGGGAGGCCTTGAAATCGAGGCAAATCATAGAATTTGGAAGCAAACACAACACCAAATATGTGCATGGTGTTTTGTTTTTCGCAGTGACCAAGTTTCCACGCCACCGGAAGCTCCACAAAGTGCTTTTAATTTCAAAATAAGAAGGTGAGGTCATTTATTCCCATGGCATTTGAACTTCACTTTGGGAGGCCTTGAAATCTAGGCAAATCATAGAATTTGGAAGCAAACACAACACTAAACATGTGCATGGTGTTTTGTTTTTCGCAGTGACCAAGTTTCCACGCCACCGAAAGCTCCACAAAGTGCTTTTAATTTCAAAATAAGAAGGTGAGTTCATTTATTCCCATGGCATTTGAACTTCACTTTGGGAGGCCTTGAAATCGAGGCAAATCATAGAATTTGGAAGCAAACACAACACGAAATATGTGCATGGGCTTGTCTTCTTCGCATTCACCAAGTTTCCACGCCACCGAAAGCTCCACAAAGTGCTTTTAATTTCAAAATAAGAAGGTGAGGTCATTTATTCCCATGGCATTTGTACTTCACTTTGGGAGGCCTTGAAATCTAGGCAAATCATAGAATTTGGAAGCAAACACAACACTAAACATGTGCATGGTGTTTTGTTTTTCGCAGTGACCAAGTTTCCACGCCACCGAAAGCTCCACAAAGTGCTTTTAATTTCAAAATAAGAAGGTGAGTTCATTTATTCCCATGGCATTTGAACTTCACTTTGGGAGGCCTTGAAATCGAGGCAAATCATAGAATTTGGAAGCAAACACAACACGAAATATGTGCATGGGCTTGTCTTCTTCGCATTCACCAAGTTTCCACGCCACCGAAAGCTCCACAAAGTGCTTTTAATTTCAAAATAAGAAGGTGAGGTCATTTATTCCCATGGCATTTGTACTTCACTTTGGGAGGCCTTGAAATCGAGGCAAATCATAGAATTTGGAAGCAAACACAACACCAAATATGTGCATGGGCTTGTCTTCTTCGCATTCACCAAGTTTGCACGCCACCGGAAGCTCCACAAAGTGCTTTTAATTTCAAAATAAGAAGGTGAGGTCATTTATTCCCATGGCATTTGAACTTCACTTTGGGAGGCCTTGAAATCTAGGCAAATCATAGAATTTGGAAGCAAACACAACACGAAACATGTGCATGGTGTTTTGTTTTTCGCAGTGACCAAGTTTCCACGCCACCGGAAGCTCCACAAAGTGCTTTTAATTTCAAAATAAGAAGGTGAGTTCATTTATTCCCATGGCATTTGAACTTCACTTTGGGAGGCCTTGAAATCGAGGCAAATCATAGAATTTGGAAGCAAACACAACACGAAATATGTGCATGGGCTTGTCTTCTTCGCATTCACCAAGTTTCCACGCCACCGAAAGCTCCACAAAGTGCTTTTAATTTCAAAATAAGAAGGTGAGGTCATTTATTCCCATGGCATTTGTACTTCACTTTGGGAGGCCTTGAAATCGAGGCAAATCATAGAATTTGGAAGCAAACACAACACCAAATATGTGCATGGGCTTGTCTTCTTCGCATTCACCAAGTTTGCACGCCACCGGAAGCTCCACAAAGTGCTTTTAATTTCAAAATAAGAAGGTGAGGTCATTTATTCCCATGGCATTTGAACTTCACTTTGGGAGGCCTTGAAATCTAGGCAAATCATAGAATTTGGAAGCAAACACAACACTAAACATGTGCATGGTGTTTTGTTTTTCGCAGTGACCAAGTTTCCACGCCACCGGAAGCTCCACAAAGTGCTTTTAATTTCAAAATAAGAAGGTGAGGTCATTTATTCCCATGGCATTTGAACTTCACTTTGGGAGGCCTTGAAATCGAGGCAAATCATAGAATTTGGAAGCAAACACAACACCAAATATGTGCATGGTGTTTTGTTTTTCGCAGTGACCAAGTTTCCACGCCACCGGAAGCTCCACAAAGTGCTTTTAATTTCAAAATAAGAAGGTGAGGTCATTTATTCCCATGGCATTTGAACTTCACTTTGGGAGGCCTTGAAATCTAGGCAAATCATAGAATTTGGAAGCAAACACAACACTAAACATGTGCATGGTGTTTTGTTTTTCGCAGTGACCAAGTTTCCACGCCACCGAAAGCTCCACAAAGTGCTTTTAATTTCAAAATAAGAAGGTGAGTTCATTTATTCCCATGGCATTTGAACTTCACTTTGGGAGGCCTTGAAATCGAGGCAAATCATAGAATTTGGAAGCAAACACAACACGAAATATGTGCATGGGCTTGTCTTCTTCGCATTCACCAAGTTTCCACGCCACCGAAAGCTCCACAAAGTGCTTTTAATTTCAAAATAAGAAGGTGAGGTCATTTATTCCCATGGCATTTGTACTTCACTTTGGGAGGCCTTGAAATCGAGGCAAATCATAGAATTTGGAAGCAAACACAACACCAAATATGTGCATGGGCTTGTCTTCTTCGCATTCACCAAGTTTGCACGCCACCGGAAGCTCCACAAAGTGCTTTTAATTTCAAAATAAGAAGGTGAGGTCATTTATTCCCATGGCATTTGAACTTCACTTTGGGAGGCCTTGAAATCGAGGCAAATCATAGAATTTGGAAGCAAACACAACACGAAACATGTGCATGGTGTTTTGTTTTTCGCAGTGACCAAGTTTCCACGCCACCGGAAGCTCCACAAAGTGCTTTTAATTTCAAAATAAGAAGGTGAGTTCATTTATTCCCATGGCATTTAAACTTCACTTTGGGAGGCCTTGAAATCGAGGCAAATCATAGAATTTGGAAGCAAACACAACACCAAATATGTGCATGGGCTTGTCTTCTTCGCATTCACCAAGTTTGCACGCCACCGGAAGCTCCACAAAGTGCTTTTAATTTCAAAATAAGAAGGTGAGGTCATTTATTCCCATGGCATTTGAACTTCACTTTGGGAGGCCTTGAAATCTAGGCAAATCATAGAATTTGGAAGCAAACACAACACGAAACATGTGCATGGTGTTTTGTTTTTCGCAGTGACCAAGTTTCCACGCCACCGGAAGCTCCACAAAGTGCTTTTAATTCCAAAATAAGAAGGTGAGGTCATTTATTCCCATGGCATTTGAACTTCACTTTGGGAGGCCTTGAAATCTAGGCAAATCATAGAATTTGGAAGCAAACACAACACCAAATATGTGCATGGGCTTGTCTTCTTCGCATTCACCAAGTTTGCACGCCACCGAAAGCTCCACAAAGTGCTTTTAATTTCAAAATAAGAAGGTGAGTTCATTTATTCCCATGGCATTTGAACTTCACTTTGGGAGGCCTTGAAATCTAGGCAAATCATAGAATTTGGAAGCAAACACAACACCAAATATGTGCATGGGCTTGTCTTCTTCGCAGTGACCAAGTTTGCACGCCACCGGAAGCTCCACAAAGTGCTTTTAATTCCAAAATAAGAAGGTGAGGTCATTTATTCCCATGGCATTTGAACTTCACTTTGGGAGGCCTTGAAATCGAGGCAAATCATAGAATTTGGAAGCAAACACAACACTAAACATGTGCATGGTGTTTTGTTTTTCGCAGTGACCAAGTTTCCACGCCACCGGAAGCTCCACAAAGTGCTTTTAATTTCAAAATAAGAAGGTGAGTTCATTTATTCCCATGGCATTTGAACTTCACTTTGGGAGGCCTTGAAATCTAGGCAAATCATAGAATTTGGAAGCAAACACAACACCAAATATGTGCATGGGCTTGTCTTCTTCGCAGTGACCAAGTTTGCACGCCACCGGAAGCTCCACAAAGTGCTTTTAATTCCAAAATAAGAAGGTGAGGTCA
Organism: Antitrichia curtipendula; assembly: GCA_951230915.1. Taxonomy (NCBI): domain Eukaryota; kingdom Viridiplantae; phylum Streptophyta; class Bryopsida; order Hypnales; family Leucodontaceae; genus Antitrichia; species Antitrichia curtipendula. The sequence goes on along the minus strand of CATNWC010000181.1, from coordinate 153,714 downwards.
TTTATTCCCATGGCATTTGAACTTCACTTTGGGAGGCCTTGAAATCGAGGCAAATCATAGAATTTGGAAGCAAACACAACACTAAACATGTGCATGGTGTTTTGTTTTTCGCAGTGACCAAGTTTCCACGCCACCGGAAGCTCCACAAAGTGCTTTTAATTTCAAAATAAGAAGGTGAGTTCATTTATTCCCATGGCATTTGAACTTCACTTTGGGAGGCCTTGAAATCGAGGCAAATCATAGAATTTGGAAGCAAACACAACACCAAATATGTGCATGGTGTTTTGTTTTTCGCAGTGACCAAGTTTCCACGCCACCGGAAGCTCCACAAAGTGCTTTTAATTTCAAAATAAGAAGGTGAGTTCATTTATTCCCATGGCATTTGAACTTCACTTTGGGAGGCCTTGAAATCGAGGCAAATCATAGAATTTGGAAGCAAACACAACACGAAATATGTGCATGGGCTTGTCTTCTTCGCATTCACCAAGTTTCCACGCCACCGAAAGCTCCACAAAGTGCTTTTAATTTCAAAATAAGAAGGTGAGGTCATTTATTCCCATGGCATTTGTACTTCACTTTGGGAGGCCTTGAAATCGAGGCAAATCATAGAATTTGGAAGCAAACACAACACCAAATATGTGCATGGGCTTGTCTTCTTCGCATTCACCAAGTTTGCACGCCACCGGAAGCTCCACAAAGTGCTTTTAATTTCAAAATAAGAAGGTGAGGTCATTTATTCCCATGGCATTTGAACTTCACTTTGGGAGGCCTTGAAATCTAGGCAAATCATAGAATTTGGAAGCAAACACAACACTAAACATGTGCATGGTGTTTTGTTTTTCGCAGTGACCAAGTTTCCACGCCACCGGAAGCTCCACAAAGTGCTTTTAATTTCAAAATAAGAAGGTGAGGTCATTTATTCCCATGGCATTTGAACTTCACTTTGGGAGGCCTTGAAATCGAGGCAAATCATAGAATTTGGAAGCAAACACAACACCAAATATGTGCATGGTGTTTTGTTTTTCGCAGTGACCAAGTTTCCACGCCACCGGAAGCTCCACAAAGTGCTTTTAATTTCAAAATAAGAAGGTGAGGTCATTTATTCCCATGGCATTTGAACTTCACTTTGGGAGGCCTTGAAATCTAGGCAAATCATAGAATTTGGAAGCAAACACAACACTAAACATGTGCATGGTGTTTTGTTTTTCGCAGTGACCAAGTTTCCACGCCACCGAAAGCTCCACAAAGTGCTTTTAATTTCAAAATAAGAAGGTGAGTTCATTTATTCCCATGGCATTTGAACTTCACTTTGGGAGGCCTTGAAATCGAGGCAAATCATAGAATTTGGAAGCAAACACAACACGAAATATGTGCATGGGCTTGTCTTCTTCGCATTCACCAAGTTTCCACGCCACCGAAAGCTCCACAAAGTGCTTTTAATTTCAAAATAAGAAGGTGAGGTCATTTATTCCCATGGCATTTGTACTTCACTTTGGGAGGCCTTGAAATCGAGGCAAATCATAGAATTTGGAAGCAAACACAACACCAAATATGTGCATGGGCTTGTCTTCTTCGCATTCACCAAGTTTGCACGCCACCGGAAGCTCCACAAAGTGCTTTTAATTTCAAAATAAGAAGGTGAGGTCATTTATTCCCATGGCATTTGAACTTCACTTTGGGAGGCCTTGAAATCGAGGCAAATCATAGAATTTGGAAGCAAACACAACACTAAACATGTGCATGGTGTTTTGTTTTTCGCAGTGACCAAGTTTCCACGCCACCGGAAGCTCCACAAAGTGCTTTTAATTTCAAAATAAGAAGGTGAGTTCATTTATTCCCATGGCATTTGAACTTCACTTTGGGAGGCCTTGAAATCGAGGCAAATCATAGAATTTGGAAGCAAACACAACACCAAATATGTGCATGGTGTTTTGTTTTTCGCAGTGACCAAGTTTCCACGCCACCGGAAGCTCCACAAAGTGCTTTTAATTTCAAAATAAGAAGGTGAGGTCATTTATTCCCATGGCATTTGAACTTCACTTTGGGAGGCCTTGAAATCTAGGCAAATCATAGAATTTGGAAGCAAACACAATACCAAATATGTGCATGGTGTTTTGTTTTCCGCAGTGACCAAGTTTCCACGCCACTGGAAGCTCCACAAAGTGCTTTTAATTCCAAAATAAGAAGGTGAGGTCATTTATTCCCATGGCATTTGAACTTCACTTTGGGAGGCCTTGAAATCTAGGCAAATCATAGAATTTGGAAGCAAACACAACACCAAATATGTGCATGGGCTTGTCTTCTTCGCATTCACCAAGTTTGCACGCCACCGAAAGCTCCACAAAGTGCTTTTAATTTCAAAATAAGAAGGTGAGTTCATTTATTCCCATGGCATTTGAACTTCACTTTGGGAGGCCTTGAAATCTAGGCAAATCATAGAATTTGGAAGCAAACACAACACCAAATATGTGCATGGGCTTGTCTTCTTCGCATTCACCAAGTTTCCACGCCACCGGAAGCTCCACAAAGTGCTTTTAATTCCAAAATAAGAAGGTGAGGTCATTTATTCCCATGGCATTTGAACTTCACTTTGGGAGGCCTTGAAATCGAGGCAAATCATAGAATTTGGAAGCAAACACAACACTAAACATGTGCATGGTGTTTTGTTTTTCGCAGTGACCAAGTTTCCACGCCACCGGAAGCTCCACAAAGTGCTTTTAATTTCAAAATAAGAAGGTGAGTTCATTTATTCCCATGGCATTTGAACTTCACTTTGGGAGGCCTTGAAATCGAGGCAAATCATAGAATTTGGAAGCAAACACAACACCAAATATGTGCATGGTGTTTTGTTTTTCGCAGTGACCAAGTTTCCACGCCACCGGAAGCTCCACAAAGTGCTTTTAATTTCAAAATAAGAAGGTGAGGTCATTTATTCCCATGGCATTTGAACTTCACTTTGGGAGGCCTTGAAATCTAGGCAAATCATAGAATTTGGAAGCAAACACAATACCAAATATGTGCATGGTGTTTTGTTTTCCGCAGTGACCAAGTTTCCACGCCACTGGAAGCTCCACAAAGTGCTTTTAATTCCAAAATAAGAAGGTGAGGTCATTTATTCCCATGGCATTTGAACTTCACTTTGGGAGGCCTTGAAATCTAGGCAAATCATAGAATTTGGAAGCAAACACAACACCAAATATGTGCATGGGCTTGTCTTCTTCGCATTCACCAAGTTTGCACGCCACCGAAAGCTCCACAAAGTGCTTTTAATTTCAAAATAAGAAGGTGAGTTCATTTATTCCCATGGCATTTGAACTTCACTTTGGGAGGCCTTGAAATCTAGGCAAATCATAGAATTTGGAAGCAAACACAACACGAAACATGTGCATGGTGTTTTGTTTTTCGCAGTGACCAAGTTTGCACGCCACCGGAAGCTCCACAAAGTGCTTTTAATTTCAAAATAAGAAGGTGAGGTCATTTATTCCCATGGCATTTGAACTTCACTTTGGGAGGCCTTGAAATCTAGGCAAATCATAGAATTTGGAAGCAAACACAACACCAAATATGTGCATGGGCTTGTCTTCTTCGCATGCACCAAGTTTGCACGCCACCGAAAGCTCCACAAAGTGCTTTTAATTTCAAAATAAGAAGGTGAGGTCATTTATTCCCATGGCATTTGAACTTCACTTTGGGAGGCCTTGAAATCCAGGCAAATCATAGAATTTGGAAGCAAACACAACACCAAATATGTGCATGGGCTTGTCTTCTTCGCATTCACCAAGTTTCCACGCCACCGGAAGCTCCACAAAGTGCTTTTAATTTCAAAATAAGAAGGTGAGGTCATTTATTCCCATGGCATTTGAACTTCACCTTGGGAGGCCTTGAAATCTAGGCAAATCATAGAATTTGGAAGCAAACACAACACCAAATATGTGCATGGGCTTGTCTTCTTTGCATTCACCAAGTTTGCACGCCACCGAAAGCTCCACAAAGTGCTTTTAATTTCAAAATAAGAAGGTGAGTTCATTTATTCCCATGGCATTTGAACTTCACTTTGGGAGGCCTTGAAATCTAGGCAAATCATAGAATTTGGAAGCAAACACAACACGAAACATGTGCATGGTGTTTTGTTTTTCGCAGTGACCAAGTTTCCACGCCACCGGAAGCTCCACAAAGTGCTTTTAATTTCAAAATAAGAAGGTGAGTTCATTTATTCCCATGGCATTTGAACTTCACTTTGGAAGGCCTTGAAATCTAGGCAAATCATAGAATTTGGAAGCAAACACAACACCAAATATGTGCATGGGCTTGTCTTCTTCGCATGCACCAAGTTTGCACGCCACCGAAAGCTCCACAAAGTGCTTTTAATTTCAAAATAAGAAGGTGAGGTCATTTATTCCCATGGCATTTGAACTTCACTTTGGGAGGCCTTGAAATCCAGGCAAATCATAGAATTTGGAAGCAAACACAACACCAAATATGTGCATGGGCTTGTCTTCTTCGCATTCACCAAGTTTCCACGCCACCGGAAGCTCCACAAAGTGCTTTTAATTTCAAAATAAGAAGGTGAGGTCAGTTATTCCCATGGCATTTGAACTTCACTTTGGGAGGCCTTGAAATCTAGGCAAATCATAGAATTTGGAAGCAAACACAACACGAAACATGTGCATGGTGTTTTGTTTTTCGCAGTGACCAAGTTTCCACGCCACCGGAAGCTCCACAAAGTGCTTTTAATTTCAAAATAAAAAGGTGAGTTCATTTATTCCCATGTCATTTGAACTTCACTTTGGGAGGCCTTGAAATCTAGGCAATTTATAGAATTTGGAAGCAAACACAACACTAAATATGTGCATGGTGTTTTGTTTTTCGCAGTGACCAAGTTTGCACGCCACCGGAAGCTCCACAAAGTGCTTTTAATTTCAAAATAAGAAGGTGAGTTCATTTATTCCCATGGCATTTGAACTTCACTTTGGAAGGCCTTGAAATCTAGGCAAATCATAGAATTTGGAAGCAAACACAACACCAAATATGTGCATGGGCTTGTCTTCTTCGCATTCACCAAGTTTGCACGCCACCAAAAGCTCCACAAAGTGCTTTTAATTTCAAAATAAGAAGGTGAGTTCATTTATTCCCATGGCATTTGAACTTCACTTTGGGAGGCCTTGAAATCTAGGCAAATCATAGAATTTGGAAGCAAACACAACACGAAACATGTGCATGGTGTTTTGTTTTTCGCAGTGACCAAGTTTCCACGCCACCGGAAGCTCCACAAAGTGCTTTTAATTTCAAAATAAGAAGGTGAGTTCATTTATTCCCATGGCATTTGAACTTCACTTTGGAAGGCCTTGAAATCTAGGCAAATCATAGAATTTGGAAGCAAACACAACACCAAATATGTGCATGGGCTTGTCTTCTTCGCATGCACCAAGTTTGCACGCCACCGAAAGCTCCACAAAGTGCTTTTAATTTCAAAATAAGAAGGTGAGGTCATTTATTCCCATGGCATTTGAACTTCACTTTGGGAGGCCTTGAAATCCAGGCAAATCATAGAATTTGGAAGCAAACACAACACCAAATATGTGCATGGGCTTGTCTTCTTCGCATTCACCAAGTTTCCACGCCACCGGAAGCTCCACAAAGTGCTTTTAATTTCAAAATAAGAAGGTGAGGTCATTTATTCCCATGGCATTTGAACTTCACTTTGGGAGGCCTTGAAATCTAGGCAAATCATAGAATTTGGAAGCAAACACAACACGAAACATGTGCATGGTGTTTTGTTTTTCGCAGTGACCAAGTTTGCACGCCACCGGAAGCTCCACAAAGTGCTTTTAATTTCAAAATAAGAAGGTGAGGTCATTTATTCCCATGGCATTTGAACTTCACTTTGGGAGGCCTTGAAATCGAGGCAAATCATAGAATTTGGAAGCAAACACAACACCAAATATGTGCATGGTGTTTTGTTTTTCGCAGTGACCAGGTTTCCACGCCACCGGAAGCTCCACAAAGTGCTTTTAATTCCAAAATAAGAAGGTGAGGTCATTTATTCCCATGGCATTTGAACTTCACTTTGGGAGGCCTTGAAATCTAGGCAAATCATAGAATTTGGAAGCAAACACAACACCAAATATGTGCATAGTGTTTTGTTTTTCGCAGTGACCAAGTTTCCACGCCACCGGAAGCTCCACAAAGTGCTTTTAATTTCAAAATAAGAAGGTGAGGTCATTTATTCCCATGGCATTTAAACTTCACTTTGGGAGGCCTTGAAATCTAGGCAAATCATAGATTTTGGAAGCAAACACAACACCAAATATGTGCATGGGCTTGTCTTCTTCGCATTCACCAAGTTTGCACGCCACCGAATGCTCCACAAAGTGCTTTGAATTTCAAAATAAGAAGGTGAGTTCATTTATTCCTATGGCATTTGAACTTCACTTTGGGAGGCCTTGAAATCGAGGCAAATCATAGAATTTGGAAGCAAACACAACACCAAATATGTGCATGGGCTTGTCTTCTTCGCAGTGACCAAGTTTCCACGCCACCGAATGCTCCACAAAGTGCTTTTAATTTCAAAATAAGAAGGTGAGTTCATTTATTCCCATGGCATTTGAACTTCACTTTGGGAGGCCTTGAAATCGAGGCAAATCATAGAATTTGGAAGCAAACACAACACCAAATATGTGCATGGTGTTTTGTTTTTCGCAGTGACCAAGTTTGCACGCCACCGGAAGCTCCACAAAGTGCTTTTAATTTCAAAATAAGAAGGTGAGGTCATTTATTCCCATGGCATTTGAACTTCACTTTGGGAGGCCTTGAAATCGAGGCAAATCATAGAATTTGGAAGCAAACACAACACCAAATATGTGCATGGTGTTTTGTTTTTCGCAGTGACCAAGTTTGCACGCCACCGGAAGCTCCACAAAGTGCTTTTAATTTCAAAATAAGAAGGTGAGGTCATTTATTCCCATGGCATTTGAACTTCACTTTGGGAGGCCTTGAAATCGAGGCAAATCATAGAATTTGGAAGCAAACACAACACCAAATATGTGCATGGGCTTGTCTTCTTCGCATTCACCAAGTTTCCACGCCACCGGAAGCTCCACAAAGTGCTTTTAATTTCAAAATAAGAAGGTGAGGTCATTTATTCCCATGGCATTTGAACTTCACTTTGGGAGGCCTTGAAATCTAGGCAAATCATAGAATTTGGAAGCAAACACAACACGAAACATGTGCATGGTGTTTTGTTTTTCGCAGTGACCAAGTTTCCACGCCACCGGAAGCTCCACAAAGTGCTTTTAATTTCAAAATAAGAAGGTGAGTTCATTTATTCCCATGTCATTTGAACTTCACTTTGGGAGACCTTGAAATCTAGGCAATTTATAGAATTTGGAAGCAAACACAACACTAAATATGTGCATGGTGTTTTGTTTTTCGCAGTGACCAAGTTTGCACGCCACCGGAAGCTCCACAAAGTGCTTTTAATTTCAAAATAAGAAGGTGAGTTCATTTATTCCCATGGCATTTGAACTTCACTTTGGAAGGCCTTGAAATCTAGGCAAATCATAGAATTTGGAAGCAAACACAACACCAAATATGTGCATGGGCTTGTCTTCTTCGCATTCACCAAGTTTGCACGCCACCAAAAGCTCCACAAAGTGCTTTTAATTTCAAAATAAGAAGGTGAGGTCATTTATTCCCATGGCATTTGAACTTCACTTTGGGAGGCCTTGAAATCTAGGCAAATCATAGAATTTGGAAGCAAACACAACACCAAATATGTGCATGGTGTTTTGTTTTTCGCAGTGACCAGGTTTCCACGCCACCGGAAGCTCCACAAAGTGCTTTTAATTCCAAAATAAGAAGGTGAGGTCATTTATTCCCATGGCATTTGAACTTCACTTTGGGAGGCCTTGAAATCTAGGCAAATCATAGAATTTGGAAGCAAACACAACACCAAATATGTGCATAGTGTTTTGTTTTTCGCAGTGACCAAGTTTCCACGCCACCGGAAGCTCCACAAAGTGCTTTTAATTTCAAAATAAGAAGGTGAGGTCATTTATTCCCATGGCATTTAAACTTCACTTTGGGAGGCCTTGAAATCGAGGCAAATCATAGATTTTGGAAGCAAACACAACACCAAATATGTGCATGGGCTTGTCTTCTTCGCATTCACCAAGTTTGCACGCCACCGAATGCTCCACAAAGTGCTTTGAATTTCAAAATAAGAAGGTGAGTTCATTTATTCCTATGGCATTTGAACTTCACTTTGGGAGGCCTTGAAATCGAGGCAAATCATAGAATTTGGAAGCAAACACAACACCAAATATGTGCATGGGCTTGTCTTCTTCGCAGTGACCAAGTTTCCACGCCACCGAATGCTCCACAAAGTGCTTTTAATTTCAAAATAAGAAGGTGAGTTCATTTATTCCCATGGCATTTGAACTTCACTTTGGGAGGCCTTGAAATCGAGGCAAATCATAGAATTTGGAAGCAAACACAACACCAAATATGTGCATGGTGTTTTGTTTTTCGCAGTGACCAAGTTTGCACGCCACCGGAAGCTCCACAAAGTGCTTTTAATTTCAAAATAAGAAGGTGAGGTCATTTATTCCCATGGCATTTGAACTTCACTTTGGGAGGCCTTGAAATCGAGGCAAATCATAGAATTTGGAAGCAAACACAACACCAAATATGTGCATGGTGTTTTGTTTTTCGCAGTGACCAAGTTTGCACGCCACCGGAAGCTCCACAAAGTGCTTTTAATTTCAAAATAAGAAGGTGAGGTCATTTATTCCCATGGCATTTGAACTTCACTTTGGGAGGCCTTGAAATCGAGGCAAATCATAGAATTTGGAAGCAAACACAACACCAAATATGTGCATGGGCTTGTCTTCTTCGCATTCACCAAGTTTGCACGCCACCGGAAGCTCCACAAAGTGCTTTTAATTTCAAAATAAGAAGGTGAGGTCATTTATTCCCATGGCATTTGAACTTCACTTTGGGAGGCCTTGAAATCTAGGCAAATCATAGAATTTGGAAGCAAACACAACACGAAACATGTGCATGGTGTTTTGTTTTTCGCAGTGACCAAGTTTCCACGCCACCGGAAGCTCCACAAAGTGCTTTTAATTTCAAAATAAGAAGGTGAGTTCATTTATTCCCATGTCATTTGAACTTCACTTTGGGAGACCTTGAAATCTAGGCAATTTATAGAATTTGGAAGCAAACACAACACTAAATATGTGCATGGTGTTTTGTTTTTCGCAGTGACCAAGTTTGCACGCCACCGGAAGCTCCACAAAGTGCTTTTAATTTCAAAATAAGAAGGTGAGTTCATTTATTCCCATGGCATTTGAACTTCACTTTGGAAGGCCTTGAAATCTAGGCAAATCATAGAATTTGGAAGCAAACACAACACCAAATATGTGCATGGGCTTGTCTTCTTCGCATTCACCAAGTTTGCACGCCACCAAAAGCTCCACAAAGTGCTTTTAATTTCAAAATAAGAAGGTGAGGTCATTTATTCCCATGGCATTTGAACTTCACTTTGGGAGGCCTTGAAATCTAGGCAAATCATAGAATTTGGAAGCAAACACAACACCAAATATGTGCATGGTGTTTTGTTTTTCGCAGTGACCAGGTTTCCACGCCACCGGAAGCTCCACAAAGTGCTTTTAATTTCAAAATAAGAAGGTGAGGTCATTTATTCCCATGGCATTTGAACTTCACTTTGGGAGGCCTTGAAATCGAGGCAAATCATAGAATTTGGAAGCAAACACAACACCAAATATGTGCATAGTGTTTTGTTTTTCGCAGTGACCAAGTTTCCACGCCACCGGAAGCTCCACAAAGTGCTTTTAATTTCAAAATAAGAAGGTGAGGTCATTTATTCCCATGGCATTTAAACTTCACTTTGGGAGGCCTTGAAATCGAGGCAAATCATAGATTTTGGAAGCAAACACAACACCAAATATGTGCATGGGCTTGTCTTCTTCGCATTCACCAAGTTTGCACGCCACCGAATGCTCCACAAAGTGCTTTGAATTTCAAAATAAGAAGGTGAGTTCATTTATTCCTATGGCATTTGAACTTCACTTTGGGAGGCCTTGAAATCGAGGCAAATCATAGAATTTGGAAGCAAACACAACACCAAATATGTGCATGGGCTTGTCTTCTTCGCAGTGACCAAGTTTCCACGCCACCGAATGCTCCACAAAGTGCTTTTATTTTCAAAATAAGAAGGTGAGGTCATTTATTCCCATGGCATTTGAACTTCACCTTGGGAGGCCTTGAAATCGAGGCAAATCATAGAATTTGGAAGCAAACACAACACCAAATATGTGCATGGTGTTTTGTTTTTCGCAGTGACCAAGTTTCCGCGCCACCGGAAGCTCCACAAAGTGCTTTTAATTTCAAAATAAGAAGGTGAGGTCATTTATTCCCATGGCATTTGAACTTCACTTTGGGAGGCCTTGAAATCGAGGCAAATCATAGAATTTGGAAGCAAACACAACACCAAATATGTGCATGGGCTTGTCTTCTTCGCATTCACCAAGTTTGCACGCCACCGGAAGCTCCACAAAGTGCTTTTAATTTCAAAATAAGAAGGTGAGGTCATTTATTCCCATGGCATTTGAACTTCACTTTGGGAGGCCTTGAAATCTAGGCAAATCATAGAATTTGGAAGCAAACACAACACGAAACATGTGCATGGTGTTTTGTTTTTCGCAGTGACCAAGTTTCCACGCCACCGGAAGCTCCACAAAGTGCTTTTAATTTCAAAATAAGAAGGTGAGTTCATTTATTCCCATGTCATTTGAACTTCACTTTGGGAGACCTTGAAATCTAGGCAATTTATAGAATTTGGAAGCAAACACAACACTAAATATGTGCATGGTGTTTTGTTTTTCGCAGTGACCAAGTTTGCACGCCACCGGAAGCTCCACAAAGTGCTTTTAATTTCAAAATAAGAAGGTGAGTTCATTTATTCCCATGGCATTTGAACTTCACTTTGGAAGGCCTTGAAATCTAGGCAAATCATAGAATTTGGAAGCAAACACAACACCAAATATGTGCATGGGCTTGTCTTCTTCGCATTCACCAAGTTTGCACGCCACCAAAAGCTCCACAAAGTGCTTTTAATTTCAAAATAAGAAGGTGAGGTCATTTATTCCCATGGCATTTGAACTTCACTTTGGGAGGCCTTGAAATCTAGGCAAATCATAGAATTTGGAATCAAACACAACACCAAATATGTGCATGGTGTTTTGTTTTTCGCAGTGACCAGGTTTCCACGCCACCGGAAGCTCCACAAAGTGCTTTTAATTCCAAAATAAGAAGGTGAGGTCATTTATTCCCATGGCATTTGAACTTCACTTTGGGAGGCCTTGAAATCTAGGCAAATCATAGAATTTGGAAGCAAACACAACACCAAATATGTGCATAGTGTTTTGTTTTTCGCAGTGACCAAGTTTCCACGCCACCGGAAGCTCCACAAAGTGCTTTTAATTTCAAAATAAGAAGGTGAGGTCATTTATTCCCATGGCATTTAAACTTCACTTTGGGAGGCCTTGAAATCGAGGCAAATCATAGATTTTGGAAGCAAACACAACACCAAATATGTGCATGGGCTTGTCTTCTTCGCATTCACCAAGTTTGCACGCCACCGAATGCTCCACAAAGTGCTTTGAATTTCAAAATAAGAAGGTGAGTTCATTTATTCCTATGGCATTTGAACTTCACTTTGGGAGGCCTTGAAATCGAGGCAAATCATAGAATTTGGAAGCAAACACAACACCAAATATGTGCATGGGCTTGTCTTCTTCGCAGTGACCAAGTTTCCACGCCACCGAATGCTCCACAAAGTGCTTTTATTTTCAAAATAAGAAGGTGAGGTCATTTATTCCCATGGCATTTGAACTTCACCTTGGGAGGCCTTGAAATCGAGGCAAATCATAGAATTTGGAAGCAAACACAACACCAAATATGTGCATGGTGTTTTGTTTTTCGCAGTGACCAAGTTTCCGCGCCACCGGAAGCTCCACAAAGTGCTTTTAATTTCAAAATAAGAAGGTGAGTTCATTTATTCCCATGGCATTTAAACTTCACTTTGGGAGGCCTTGAAATCTAGGCAAATCATAGAATTTGGAAGCAAACACAACACCAAATATGTGCATGGGCTTGTCTTCTTCGCATTCACCAAGTTTCCACGCCACCGGAAGCTCCACAAAGTGCTTTTAATTTCAAAATAAGAAGGTGAGGTCATTTATTCCCATGGCATTTGAACTTCACTTTGGGAGGCCTTGAAATCTAGGCAAATCATAGAATTTGGAAGCAAACACAACACCAAATATGTGCATGGTGTTTTGTTTTTCGCAGTGACCAAGTTTCCACGCCACCGGAAGCTCCACAAAGTGCTTTTAATTCCAAAATAAGAAGGTGAGGTCATTTATTCCCATGGCAATTGAACTTCACTTTGGGAGGCCTTGAAATCTAGGCAAATCATAGAATTTGGAAGCAAACACAACACCAAATATGTGCATAGTGTTTTGTTTTTCGCAGTGACTAAGTTTCCACGCCACCGAAAGCTCCACAAAGTGCTTTTAATTTCAAAATAAGAAGGTGAGGTCATTTATTCCCATGGCATTTGAACTTCACCTTGGGAGGCCTTGAAATCTGGGCAAATCATAGAATTTGGAAGCAAACACAACACCAAATATGTGCATGGGCTTGTCTTCTTTGCATTCACCAAGTTTGCACGCCACCGAAAGCTCCACAAAGTGCTTTTAATTTCAAAATAAGAAGGTGAGTTCATTTATTCCCATGGCATTTGAACTTCACTTTGGGAGGCCTTGAAATCTAGGCAAATCATAGAATTTGGAAGCAAACACAACACGAAACATGTGCATGGTGTTTTGTTTTTCGCAGTGACCAAGTTTCCACGCCACCGGAAGCTCCACAAAGTGCTTTTAATTTCAAAATAAGAAGGTGAGTTCATTTATTCCCATGTCATTTGAACTTCACTTTGGGAGGCCTTGAAATCTAGGCAATTTATAGAATTTGGAAGCAAACACAGCACTAAATATGTGCATGGTGTTTTGTTTTTCGCAGTGACCAAGTTTGCACGCCACCGGAAGCTCCACAAAGTGCTTTTAATTTCAAAATAAGAAGGTGAGTTCATTTATTCCCATGGCATTTGAACTTCACTTTGGGAGGCCTTGAAATCTAGGCAAATCATAGAATTTGGAAGCAAACACAACACCAAATATGTGCATGGGCTTGTCTTCTTCGCATTCACCAAGTTTCCACGCCACCGAAAGCTCCACAAAGTGCTTTTAATTTCAAAATAAGAAGGTGAGTTCATTTATTCCCATGGCATTTGAACTTCACTTTGGGAGGCCTTGAAATCAAGGCAAATCATAGAATTTGGAAGCAAACACAACACCAAATATGTGCATGGGCTTGTCTTCTTCGCATTCACCAAGTTTCCACGCCACCGAGAGCTCCACAAAGTGCTTTTAATTCCAAAATAAGAAGGTGAGTTCATTTATTCCCATGGCATCTAAACTTCACTTTGGGAGGCCTTGAAATCTAGGCAAATCATAGAATTTGGAAGCAAACACAACACCAAATATGTGCATGGGCTTGTCTTCTTCGCATTCACCAAGTTTCCACGCCACCGGAAGCTCCACAAAGTGCTTTTAATTTCAAAATAAGAAGGTGAGGTCATTTATTCCCATGGCATTTGAACTTCACTTTGGGAGGCCTTGAAATCTAGGCAAATCATAGAATTTGGAAGCAAACACAACACCAAATATGTGCATGGTGTTTTGTTTTTCGCAGTGACCAAGTTTCCACGCCACCGGAAGCTCCACAAAGTGCTTTTAATTCCAAAATAAGAAGGTGAGGTCATTTATTCCCATGGCAATTGAACTTCACTTTGGGAGGCCTTGAAATCTAGGCAAATCATAGAATTTGGAAGCAAACACAACACCAAATATGTGCATAGTGTTTTGTTTTTCGCAGTGACCAAGTTTCCACGCCACCGAAAGCTCCACAAAGTGCTTTTAATTTCAAAATAAGAAGGTGAGGTCATTTATTCCCATGGCATTTGAACTTCACTTTGGGAGGCCTTGAAATCGAGGCAAATCATAGAATTTGGAAGCAAACACAACACCAAATATGTGCATGGGCTTGTCTTCTTTGCATTCACCAAGTTTGCAAGCCACCGAAAGCTCCACAAAGTGCTTTTAATTTCAAAATAAGAAGGTGAGTTCATTTATTCCCATGGCATTTGAACTTCACTTTGGGAGGCCTTGAAATCTAGGCAAATCATAGAATTTGGAAGCAAACACAACACCAAATATGTGCATGGGCTTGTCTTCTTCGCATTCACCAAGTTTCCACGCCACCGACAGCTCCACAAAGTGCTTTTAATTTCAAAATAAGAAGGTGAGTTCATTTATTCCCATGGCATTTGAACTTCACTTTGGGAGGCCTTGAAATCTAGGCAAATCATAGAATTTGGAAGCAAACACAGCACTAAATATGTGCATGGTGTTTTGTTTTTCGCAGTGACCAAGTTTGCACGCCACCGGAAGCTCCACAAAGTGCTTTTAATTTCAAAATAAGAAGGTGAATTCATTTATTCCCATGTCATTTGAACTTCACTTTGGGAGGTCTTGAAATCTAGGCAAATCATAGAATTTGGAAGCAAACACAACACCAAATATGTGCATGGGCTTGTCTTCTTCGCATTCACCAAGTTTGCACGCCAACGAAAGCTCCACAAAGTGCTTTTAATTTCAAAATAAGAAGGTGAGGTCATTTATTCCCATGGCATTTAAACTTCACTTTGGGAGGCCTTGAAATCTAGGCAAATCATAGAATTTGGAAGCAAACACAACACCAAATATGTGCATGGGCTTGTCTTCTTCGCATTCAGCAAGTTTCCACGCCACCGAGAGCTCCACAAAGTGCTTTTAATTCCAAAATAAGAAGGTGAGTTCATTTATTCCCATGGCATTTAAACTTCACTTTGGGAGGCCTTGAAATCTAGGCAAATCATAGAATTTGGAAGCAAACACAACACCAAATATGTGCATGGGCTTGTCTTCTTCGCATTCAGCAAGTTTCCACGCCACCGAGAGCTCCACAAAGTGCTTTTAATTTCAAAATAAGAAGGTGAGTTCATTTATTCCCATGGCATCTAAACTTCACTTTGGGAGGCCTTGAAATCTAGGCAAATCATAGAATTTGGAAGCAAACACAACACCAAATATGTGCATGGTGTTTTGTTTTTCGCAGTGACCAAGTTTGCACGCCACCGGAAGCTCCACAAAGTGCTTTTAATTTCAAAATAAGAAGGTGAGGTCATTTATTCCCATGGCATTTGAACTTCACTTTGGGAGGCCTTGAAATCTAGGCAAATCATAGAATTTGGAAGCAAACACAACACCAAATATGTGCATGGGCTTGTCTTCTTCGCATTCACCAAGTTTGCACGCCACCGAAAGCTCCACAAAGTGCTTTTAATTTCAAAATAAGAAGGTGAGTTCATTTATTCCCATGGCATTTAAACTTCACTTTGGGAGGCCTTGAAATCTAGGCAAATCATAGAATTTGGAAGCAAACACAACACCAAATATGTGCATGGGCTTGTCTTCTTCGCATTCAGCAAGTTTCCACGCCACCGAGAGCTCCACAAAGTGCTTTTAATTCCAAAATAAGAAGGTGAGTTCATTTATTCCCATGGCATCTAAACTTCACTTTGGGAGGCCTTGAAATCTAGGCAAATCATAGAATTTGGAAGCAAACACAACACCAAATATGTGCATGGTGTTTTGTTTTTCGCAGTGACCAAGTTTCCATGCCACCGAAAGCTCCACAAAGTGCTTTTAATTTCAAAATAAGAAGGTGAGGTCATTTATTCCCATGGCATTTGAACTTTACTTTGGGAGGCCTTGAAATCGAGGCAAATCATAGAATTTGGAAGCAAACACAACACCAAATATATGCATGGTGTTTTGTTTTTCGAAGTGACCAAGTTTGCACGCCACCGGAAGCTCCACAAAGTGCTTTTAATTTCAAAATAAGAAGGTGAGGTCATTTATTCCCATGGCATTTGAACTTCACTTTGGGAGGCCTTGAAATCGAGGCAAATCATAGAATTTGGAAGCAAACACAACACCAAATATGTGCATGGTGTTTTGTTTTTCGCAGTGACCAAGTTTGCACGCCACCGGAAGCTCCACAAAGTGCTTTTAATTTCAAAATAAGAAGGTGAGGTCATTTATTCCCATGGCATTTGAACTTCACTTTGGGAGGCCTTGAAATCTAGGCAAATCATAGAATTTGGAAGCAAACACAGCACCAAATATGTGCATGGGCTTGTCTTCTTCGCATTCACCAAGTTTCCACGCCACCGGAAGCTCCACAAAGTGCTTTTAATTTCAAAACAAGAAGGTGAGTTCATTTATTCCCATGGCATTTGAACTTCACTTTGGGAGGCCTTGAAATCTAGGCAAATCATAGAATTTGGAAGCAAACGCAACACCAAATATGTGCATGGTGTTTTGTTTTTCGCAGTGACCAAGTTTGCACGCCACCGGAAGCTCCACAAAGTGTTTTTAATTTCAAAATAAGAAGGTGAGGTCATTTATTCCCATGGCATTTGAACTTCACTTTGGGAGGCCTTGAAATCGAGGCAAATCATAGAATTTGGAAGCAAACACAACACCAAATATGTGCATGGTGTTTTGTTTTTCGCATTCACCAAGTTTCCATGCCACCGGAAGCTCCACAAAGTGCTTTTAATTTCAAAATAAGAAGGTGAGTTCATTTATTCCCATGGCATTTGAACTTCACTTTGGGAGGCCTTGAAATCTAGGCAAATTATAGAATTTGGAAGCAAACACAACACCAAATATGTGCATGGTGTTTTGTTTTTCGCAGTGACCAAGTTTGCACGCCACCGGAAGCTCCACAAAGTGCTTTTAATTTCAAAATAAGAAGGTGAGGTCATTTATTCCCATGGCATTTGAACTTCACTTTGGGAGGCCTTGAAATCTAGGCAAATCATAGAATTTGGAAGCAAACACAACACCAAATATGTGCATGGTGTTTTGTTTTTCGCAGTGACCAAGTTTGCACGCCACCGGAAGCTCCACAAAGTGCTTTTAATTTCAAAATAAGAAGGTGAGGTCATTTATTCCCATGGCATTTGAATTTCACCTTGGGAGGCCTTGAAATCGAGGCAAATCATAGAATTTGGAAGCAAACACAACACCAAATATGTGCATGGGCTTGTCTTCTTCGCATTCACCAAGTTTCCACGCCACCGGAAGCTCCACAAAGTGCTTTTAATTTCAAAATAAGAAGGTGAGTTCATTTATTCCCATGGCATTTGAAGTTCACTTTGGGAGACCTTGAAATCTAGGCAAATCATAGAATTTGGAAGCAAACACAACACCAAATATGTGCATGGTGTTTTGTTTTTCGCAGTGACCAAGTTTCCACGCCACCGGAAGCTCCACAAAGTGCTTTTAATTTCAAAATAAGAAGGTGAGGTCATTTATTCCCATGGCATTTGAAGTTCACTTTGGGAGACCTTGAAATCTAGGCAAATCATAGAATTTGGAAGCAAACACAACACCAAATATGTGCATGGTGTTTTGTTTTTCGCAGTGACCAAGTTTCCACGCCACCGGAAGCTCCACAAAGTGCTTTTAATTTCAAAATAAGAAGGTGAGGTCATTTATTCCCATGGCATTTGAACTTCACCTTGGGAGGCCTTGAAATCTAGGCAAATCATAGAATTTGGAAGCAAACACAACACCAAATATGTGCATGGTGTTTTGTTTTTCGCAGTGACCAAGTTTCCACGCCACCGGAAGCTCCACAAAGTGCTTTTAATTTCAAAATAAGAAGGTGAGGTCATTTATTCCCATGGCATTTGAACTTCACTTTGGGAGACCTTGAAATCGAGGCAAATCATAGAATTTGGAAGCAAACACAATACCAAATATGTGCATGGTGTTTTGTTTTTCGCAGTGACCAAGTTTCCACGCCACCGGAAGCTCCACAAAGTGCTTTAAATTTCAAAATAAGAAGGTGAGTTCATTTATTCCCATGGCATTTAAACTTCACTTTGGGAGGCCTTGAAATCTAGGCAAATCATAGAATTTGGAAGCAAACACAACACCAAATATGTGCATGGGCTTGTCTTCTTCGCATTCACCAAGTTTGCACGCCACCGAAAGCTCCACAAAGTGCTTTTAATTTCAAAATAAGAAGGTGAGTTCATTTATTCCCATGGCATTTGAACTTCACTTTGGGAGGCCTTGAAATCTAGGCAAATCATAGAATTTGGAAGCAAACACAACACTAAACATGTGCATGGTGTTTTGTTTTTCGCAGTGACCAAGTTTGCACGCCACCGAAAGCTCCACAAAGTGCTTTTAATTTCAAAATAAGAAGGTGAGTTCATTTATTCCCATGTCATTTGAACTTCACTTTGGGAGGTCTTGAAATCTAGGCAAATCATAAAATTTGGAAGCAAACACAACACTAAACATGTGCATGGTGTTTTGTTTTTCGCAGTGACCAAGTTTCCACGCCACCGGAAGCTCCACAAAGTGCTTTTAATTTCAAAATAAGAAGGTGAGGTCATTTATTCCCATGGCATTTGAACTTCACTTTGGGAGGCCTTGAAATCTAGGCAAATCATAGAATTTCGAAGCAAACACAACACTAAACATGTGCATGGTGGTTTGTTTTTCGCAGTGACCAAGTTTCCACGCCACCGGAAGCTCCACAAAGTGCTTTTAATTTCAAAATAAGAAGGTGAGTTCATTTATTCCCATGTCATTTGAACTTCACTTTGGGAGGTCTTGAAATCTAGGCAATTTATAGAATTTGGAAGCAAACACAACACTAAATATGTGCATGGTGTTTTGTTTTTCGCAGTGACCAAGTTTGCACGCCACCGGAAGCTCCACAAAGTGCTTTTAATTTCAAAATAAGAAGGTGAGTTCATTTATTCCCATGGCATTTAAACTTCACTTTGGGAGGCCTTGAAATCTAGGCAAATCATAGAATTTGGAAGCAAACACAACACCAAATATGTGCATGGGCTTGTCTTCTTCGCATTCACCAAGTTTGCACGCCACCGGAAGCTCCACAAAGTGCTTTTAATTTCAAAATAAGAAGGTGAGTTCATTTATTCCCATGGCATTTGAACTTCACTTTGGGAGGCCTTGAAATCGAGGCAAATCATAGAATTTGGAAGCAAACACAACACCAAATATGTGCATGGTGTTTTGTTTTTCGCAGTGACCAAGTTTCCACGCCACCGGAAGCTCCACAAAGTGTTTTTAATTTCAAAATAAGAAGGTGAGGTCATTTATTCCCATGGCATTTGAACTTCACTTTGGGAGGCCTTGAAATCGAGGCAAATCATAGAATTTGGAAGCAAACACAACACCAAATATGTGCATGGTGTTTTGTTTTTCGCATTCACCAAGTTTCCATGCCACCGGAAGCTCCACAAAGTGCTTTAAATTTCAAAATAAGAAGGTGAGTTCATTTATTCCCATGGCATTTGAACTTCACTTTGGGAGGCCTTGAAATCGAGGCAAATCATAGAATTTGGAAGCAAACACGACACCAAATATGTGCATGGGCTTGTCTTCTTCGCATTCACCAAGTTTCCACGCCACCGGAAGCTCCACAAAGTGCTTTTAATTTCAAAATAAGAAGGTGAGGTCATTTATTCCCATGGCATTTGAACTTCACCTTGGGAGGCCTTGAAATCTAGGCAAATCATAGAATTTGGAAGCAAACACAACACCAAATATGTGCATGGGCTTGTCTTCTTCGCATTCACCAAGTTTCCACGCCACCGAGAGCTCCACAAAGTGCTTTTAATTTCAAAATAAGAAGGTGAGTTCATTTATTCCCGTGGCATTTAAACTTCACTTTGGGAGGCCTTGAAATCTAGGCAAATTATAGAATTTGGAAGCAAACACAACACCAAATATGTGCATGGGCTTGTTTTCTTCGCATTCACCAAGTTTCCACGCCACCGGAAGCTCCACAAAGTGCTTTTAATTTCAAAATAAGAAGGTGAGTTCATTTATTCCCATGGCATTTGAACTTCACTTTGGGAGACCTTGAAATCTAGGCAAATCATAGAATTTGGAAGCAAACACAACACTAAATATGTGCATGGTGTTTTGTTTTTCGCAGTGATCAAGTTTCCACGCCACCGGAAGCTCCACAAAGTGCTTTTAATTTCAAAATAAGAAGGTGAGGTCATTTATTCCCATGGCATTTAAACTTCACTTTGGGAGGCCTTGAAATCTAGGCAATTTATAGAATTTGGAAGCAAACACAATACCAAATATGTGCATGGTGTTTTGTTTTTCGCAGTTATCAAGTTTCCACGCCACCGGAAGCTCCACAAAGTGCTTTTAATTTCAAAATAAGAAGGTGAGGTCATTTATTCCCATGGCATTTGAACTTCACTTTGGGAGACCTTGAAATCTAGGCAAATCATAGAATTTGGAAGCAAACACAATACCAAATATGTGCATGGTGTTTTGTTTTTCGCAGTGACCAAGTTTCCACGCCACCGGAAGCTCCACAAAGTGCTTTTAATTTCAAAATAAGAAGGTGAGGTCATTTATTCCCATGGCATTTGAACTTCACTTTGGGAGACCTTGAAATCTAGGCAAATCATAGAATTTGGAAGCAAACACAATACCAAATATGTGCATGGTGTTTTGTTTTTCGCAGTGACCAAGTTTCCACGCCACCGGAAGCTCCACAAAGTGCTTTTAATTTCAAAATAAGAAGGTGAGTTCATTTATTCCCATGGCATTTGAACTTCACTTTGGGAGGCCTTGAAATCGAGGCAAATCATAGAATTTGGAAGCAAACACAACACCAAATATGTGCATGGTGTTTTGTTTTTCGCAGTGACCAAGTTTCCACGCCACCGGAAGCTCCACAAAGTGCTTTTAATTTCAAAATAAGAAGGTGAGGTCATTTATTCCCATGGCATTTGAATTTCACCTTGGGAGGCCTTGAAATCGAGGCAAATCATAGAATTTGGAAGCAAACACAACACCAAATATGTGCATGGTGTTTTGTTTTTCACAGTGACCAAGTTTCCACGCCACCGGAAGCTCCACAAAGTGCTTTGAATTTCAAAATAAGAAGGTGAGTTCATTTATTCCCATGGCATTTAAACTTCACTTTGGGAGGCCTTGAAATCTAGGCAAATCATAGAATTTGGAAGCAAACACGACACCAAATATGTGCATGGGCTTGTCTTCTTCGCATTCACCAAGTTTCCACGCCACCGGAAGCTCCACAAAGTGCTTTTAATTTCAAAATAAGAAGGTGAGGTCATTTATTCCCATGGCATTTGAACTTCACTTTGGGAGGCCTTGAAATCTAGGCAAATCATAGAATTTGGAAGCAAACACAACACCAAATATGTGCATGGTGTTTTGTTTTTCGCAGTGACCAAGTTTCCACGCCACCGGAAGCTCCACAAAGTGCTTTTAATTTCAAAATAAGAAGGTGAGTTCATTTATTCCCATGGCATTTGAACTTCACTTTGGGAGGCCTTGAAATCTAGGCAAATCATAGAATTTGGAAGCAAACACAACACCAAATATGTGCATAGTGTTTTGTTTTTCGCAGTGACCAAGTTTGCACGCCACCGGAAGCTCCACAAAGTGTTTTTAATTTCAAAATAAGAAGGTGAGGTCATTTATTCCCATGGCATTTGAACTTCACTTTGGGAGGCCTTGAAATCGAGGCAAATCATAGAATTTGGAAGCAAACACAACACCAAATATGTGCATGGTGTTTTGTTTTTCGCATTCACCAAGTTTCCATGCCACCGGAAGCTCCACAAAGTGCTTTTAATTTCAAAATAAGAAGGTGAGGTCATTTATTCCCATGGCATTTGAACTTCACTTTGGGAGACCTTGAAATCTAGGCAAATCATAGAATTTGGAAGCAAACACAATACCAAATATGTGCATGGTGTTTTGTTTTTCGCAGTGACCAAGTTTCCACGCCACCGGAAGCTCCACAAAGTGCTTTTAATTTCAAAATAAGAAGGTGAGTTCATTTATTCCCATGGCATTTGAACTTCACTTTGGGAGGCCTTGAAATCGAGGCAAATCATAGAATTTGGAAGCAAACACAACACCAAATATGTGCATGGTGTTTTGTTTTTCGCAGTGACCAAGTTTCCACGCCACCGGAAGCTCCACAAAGTGCTTTTAATTTCAAAATAAGAAGGTGAGGTCATTTATTCCCATGGCATTTGAATTTCACCTTGGGAGGCCTTGAAATCGAGGCAAATCATAGAATTTGGAAGCAAACACAACACCAAATATGTGCATGGTGTTTTGTTTTTCACAGTGACCAAGTTTCCACGCCACCGGAAGCTCCACAAAGTGCTTTGAATTTCAAAATAAGAAGGTGAGTTCATTTATTCCCATGGCATTTAAACTTCACTTTGGGAGGCCTTGAAATCTAGGCAAATCATAGAATTTGGAAGCAAACACAACACCAAATATGTGCATGGGCTTGTCTTCTTCGCATTCACCAAGTTTCCACGCCACCGGAAGCTCCACAAAGTGCTTTTAATTTCAAAATAAGAAGGTGAGGTCATTTATTCCCATGGCATTTGAACTTCACTTTGGGAGGCCTTGAAATCGAGGCAAATCATAGAATTTGGAAGCAAACACAACACCAAATATGTGCATGGTGTTTTGTTTTTCGCAGTGACCAAGTTTGCACGCCACCGGAAGCTCCACAAAGTGCTTTTAATTTCAAAATAAGAAGGTGAGTTCATTTATTCCCATGGCATTTGAACTTCACTTTGGGAGGCCTTGAAATCTAGGCAAATCATAGAATTTGGAAGCAAACACAACACCAAATATGTGCATAGTGTTTTGTTTTTCGCAGTGACCAAGTTTCCACGCCACCGGAAGCTCCACAAAGTGTTTTTAATTTCAAAATAAGAAGGTGAGGTCATTTATTCCCATGGCATTTGAACTTCACTTTGGGAGACCTTGAAATCTAGGCAAATCATAGAATTTGGAAGCAAACACAATACCAAATATGTGCATGGTGTTTTGTTTTTCGCAGTGACCAAGTTTCCACGCCACCGGAAGCTCCACAAAGTGCTTTTAATTTCAAAATAAGAAGGTGAGGTCATTTATTCCCATGGCATTTGAACTTCACTTTGGGAGACCTTGAAATCTAGGCAAATCATAGAATTTGGAAGCAAACACAATACCAAATATGTGCATGGTGTTTTGTTTTTCGCAGTGACCAAGTTTCCACGCCACCGGAAGCTCCACAAAGTGCTTTTAATTTCAAAATAAGAAGGTGAGTTCATTTATTCCCATGGCATTTGAACTTCACTTTGGGAGGCCTTGAAATCGAGGCAAATCATAGAATTTGGAAGCAAACACAACACCAAATATGTGCATGGTGTTTTGTTTTTCGCAGTGACCAAGTTTCCACGCCACCGGAAGCTCCACAAAGTGCTTTTAATTTCAAAATAAGAAGGTGAGGTCATTTATTCCCATGGCATTTGAATTTCACCTTGGGAGGCCTTGAAATCGAGGCAAATCATAGAATTTGGAAGCAAACACAACACCAAATATGTGCATGGTGTTTTTTTTTTTTCACAGTGACCAAGTTTCCACGCCACCGGAAGCTCCACAAAGTGCTTTGAATTTCAAAATAAGAAGGTGAGTTCATTTATTCCCATGGCATTTGAACTTCACTTTGGGAGGCCTTGAAATCGAGGCAAATCATAGAATTTGGAAGCAAACACAACACCAAATATGTGCATGGTGTTTTGTTTTTCGCAGTGACCAAGTTTCCACGCCACCGGAAGCTCCACAAAGTGCTTTTAATTTCAAAATAAGAAGGTGAGGTCATTTATTCCCATGGCATTTGAATTTCACCTTGGGAGGCCTTGAAATCGAGGCAAATCATAGAATTTGGAAGCAAACACAACACCAAATATGTGCATGGTGTTTTGTTTTTCACAGTGACCAAGTTTCCACGCCACCGGAAGCTCCACAAAGTGCTTTGAATTTCAAAATAAGAAGGTGAGTTCATTTATTCCCATGGCATTTAAACTTCACTTTGGGAGGCCTTGAAATCTAGGCAAATCATAGAATTTGGAAGCAAACACAACACCAAATATGTGCATGGGCTTGTCTTCTTCGCATTCACCAAGTTTCCACGCCACCGGAAGCTCCACAAAGTGCTTTTAATTTCAAAATAAGAAGGTGAGGTCATTTATTCCCATGGCATTTGAACTTCACTTTGGGAGGCCTTGAAATCTAGGCAAATCATAGAATTTGGAAGCAAACACAACACCAAATATGTGCATGGGC
The DNA here is from genome assembly GCA_951230915.1 of Antitrichia curtipendula. Classification (NCBI taxonomy): domain Eukaryota; kingdom Viridiplantae; phylum Streptophyta; class Bryopsida; order Hypnales; family Leucodontaceae; genus Antitrichia; species Antitrichia curtipendula. The sequence goes on along the minus strand of CATNWC010000181.1, from coordinate 129,274 downwards.
TTGTCTTCTTCGCATTCACCAAGTTTGCACGCCACCGAAAGCTCCACAAAGTGCTTTTAATTTCAAAATAAGAAGGTGAGTTCATTTATTCCCATGGCATTTGAACTTCACTTTGGGAGGCCTTGAAATCGAGGCAAATCATAGAATTTGGAAGCAAACACAACACCAAATATGTGCATGGGCTTGTCTTCTTCGCATTCACCAAGTTTCCACGCCACCGGAAGCTCCACAAAGTGCTTTTAATTTCAAAATAAGAAGGTGAGGTCATTTATTCCCATGGCATTTGAACTTCACTTTGGGAGGCCTTGAAATCGAGGCAAATCATAGAATTTGGAAGCAAACACAACACCAAATATGTGCATGGTGTTTTGTTTTTCGCATTCACCAAGTTTCCATGCCACCGGAAGCTCCACAAAGTGCTTTTAATTTCAAAATAAGAAGGTGAGTTCATTTATTCCCATGGCATTTGAACTTCACTTTGGGAGGCCTTGAAATCTAGGCAAATCATAGAATTTGGAAGCAAACACAACACCAAATAGATGCATGGTGTTTTGTTTTTCGCAGGGACCAAGTTTGCACGCCACCGGAAGCTCCACAAAGTGCTTTTAATTTCAAAATAAGAAGGTGAGGTCATTTATTCCCATGGCATTTGAACTTCACCTTGGGAGGCCTTGAAATCTAGGCAAATCATAGAATTTGGAAGCAAACACAACACCAAATATGTGCATGGGCTTGTCCTCTTCGCATTCACCAAGTTTCCACGCCACCGAGAGCTCCACAAAGTGCTTTTAATTTCAAAATAAGAAGGTGAGTTCATTTATTCCCATGGCATTTAAACTTCACTTTGGGAGGCCTTGAAATCCAGGCAAATCATAGAATTTGGAAGCAAACACAACACTAAATATGTGCATGGTGTTTTGTTTTTCGCAGTGACCAAGTTTCCACGCCACCGGAAGCTCCACAAAGTGCTTTTAATTTCAAAATAAGAAGGTGAGGTCATTTATTCCCATGGCATTTGAACTTCACTTTGGGAGACCTTGAAATCGAGGCAAATCATAGAATTTGGAAGCAAACACAACACCAAATATGTGCATGGTGTTTTGTTTTTCGCATTCACCAAGTTTCCATGCCACCGGAAGCTCCACAAAGTGCTTTTAATTTCAAAATAAGAAGGTGAGTTCATTTATTCCCATGGCATTTGAACTTCACTTTGGGAGGCCTTGAAATCGAGGCAAATCATAGAATTTGGAAGCAAACACAACACCAAATATGTGCATGGTGTTTTGTTTTTCGCAGTGACCAAGTTTGCACGCCACCGGAAGCTCCACAAAGTGCTTTTAATTTCAAAATAAGAAGGTGAGGTCATTTATTCCCATGGCATTTGAACTTCACCTTGGGAGGCCTTGAAATCTAGGCAAATCATAGAATTTGGAAGCAAACACAACACCAAATATGTGCATGGGCTTGTCCTCTTCGCATTCACCAAGTTTCCACGCCACCGAGAGCTCCACAAAGTGCTTTAAATTTCAAAATAAGAAGGTGAGTTCATTTATTCCCATGGCATTTAAACTTCACTTTGGGAGGCCTTGAAATCTAGGCAAATCATAGAATTTGGAAGCAAACACAACACCAAATATGTGCATGGGCTTGTCTTCTTCGCATTCACCAAGTTTGCACGCCACCGAAAGCTCCACAAAGTGCTTTTAATTTCAAAATAAGAAGGTGAGTTCATTTATTCCCATGGCATTTGAACTTCACTTTGGGAGGCCTTGAAATCTAGGCAAATCATAGAATTTGGAAGCAAACACAACACTAAACATGTGCATGGTGTTTTGTTTTTCGCAGTGACCAAGTTTCCACGCCACCGGAAGCTCCACAAAGTGCTTTTAATTTCAAAATAAGAAGGTGAGTTCATTTATTCCCATGTCATTTGAACTTCACTTTGGGAGGTCTTGAAATCTAGGCAAATCATAGAATTTGGAAGCAAACACAACACTAAACATGTGCATGGTGTTTTGTTTTTCGCAGTGACCAAGTTTCCACGCCAGCGGAAGCTCCACAAAGTGCTTTTAATTTCAAAATAAGAAGGTGAGGTCATTTATTCCCATGGCATTTAAACTTCACTTTGGGAGGCCTTGAAATCTAGGCAAATCATAGAATTTCGAAGCAAACACAACACTAAACATGTGCATGGTGTTTTGTTTTTCGCAGTGACCAAGTTTCCACGCCACCGGAAGCTCCACAAAGTGCTTTTAATTTCAAAATAAGAAGGTGAGTTCATTTATTCCCATGTCATTTGAACTTCACTTTGGGAGGTCTTGAAATCTAGGCAATTTATAGAATTTGGAAGCAAACACAACACTAAATATGTGCATGGTGTTTTGTTTTTCGCAGTGACCAAGTTTGCACGCCACCGGAAGCTCCACAAAGTGCTTTTAATTTCAAAATAAGAAGGTGAGTTCATTTATTCCCATGGCATTTGAACTTCACTTTGGGAGGCCTTGAAATCTAGGCAAATCATAGAATTTGGAAGCAAACACAACACCAAATATGTGCATGGTGTTTTGTTTTTCGCAGTGACCAAGTTTCCATGCCACCGAAAGCTCCACAAAGTGCTTTTAATTTCAAAATAAGAAGGTGAGTTCATTTATTCCCATGGCATTTGAACTTCACTTTGGGAGGCCTTGAAATCTAGGCAATTTATAGAATTTGGAAGCAAACACAACACTAAATATATGCATGGTGTTTTGTTTTTCGCAGTGACCAAGTTTGCACGCCACCGGAAGCTCCACAAAGTGTTTTTAATTTCAAAATAAGAAGGTGAGGTCATTTATTCCCATGGCATTTGAACTTCACTTTGGGAGGCCTTGAAATCGAGGCAAATCATAGAATTTGGAAGCAAACACAACACCAAATATGTGCATGGTGTTTTGTTTTTCGCATTCACCAAGTTTCCATGCCACCGGAAGCTCCACAAAGTGCTTTTAATTTCAAAATAAGAAGGTGAGTTCATTTATTCCCATGGCATTTGAACTTCACTTTGGGAGGCCTTGAAATCGAGGCAAATCATAGAATTTGGAAGCAAACACGACACCAAATATGTGCATGGGCTTGTCTTCTTCGCATTCACCAAGTTTCCACGCCACCGGAAGCTCCACAAAGTGCTTTTAATTTCAAAATAAGAAGGTGAGGTCATTTATTCCCATGGCATTTGAACTTCACCTTGGGAGGCCTTGAAATCTAGGCAAATCATAGAATTTGGAAGCAAACACACCACCAAATATGTGCATGGGCTTGTCTTCTTCGCATTCACCAAGTTTCCACGCCACCGAGAGCTCCACAAAGTGCTTTTAATTTCAAAATAAGAAGGTGAGTTCATTTATTCCCGTGGCATTTAAACTTCACTTTGGGAGGCCTTGAAATCTAGGCAAATCATAGAATTTGGAAGCAAACACAACACCAAATATGTGCATGGGCTTGTTTTCTTCGCATTCACCAAGTTTCCACGCCACCGGAAGCTCCACAAAGTGCTTTTAATTTCAAAATAAGAAGGTGAGTTCATTTATTCCCATGGCATTTGAACTTCACTTTGGGAGACCTTGAAATCTAGGCAAATCATAGAATTTGGAAGCAAACACAACACTAAATATGTGCATGGTGTTTTGTTTTTCGCAGTGATCAAGTTTCCACGCCACCGGAAGCTCCACAAAGTGCTTTTAATTTCAAAATAAGAAGGTGAGGTCATTTATTCCCATGGCATTTAAACTTCACTTTGGGAGGCCTTGAAATCTAGGCAATTTATAGAATTTGGAAGCAAACACAATACCAAATATGTGCATGGTGTTTTGTTTTTCGCAGTTATCAAGTTTCCACGCCACCGGAAGCTCCACAAAGTGCTTTTAATTTCAAAATAAGAAGGTGAGGTCATTTATTCCCATGGCATTTGAACTTCACTTTGGGAGACCTTGAAATCTAGGCAAATCATAGAATTTGGAAGCAAACACAATACCAAATATGTGCATGGTGTTTTGTTTTTCGCAGTGACCAAGTTTCCACGCCACCGGAAGCTCCACAAAGTGCTTTTAATTTCAAAATAAGAAGGTGAGTTCATTTATTCCCATGGCATTTGAACTTCACTTTGGGAGACCTTGAAATCTAGGCAAATCATAGAATTTGGAAGCAAACACAACACTAAATATGTGCATGGTGTTTTGTTTTTCGCAGTGATCAAGTTTCCACGCCACCGGAAGCTCCACAAAGTGCTTTTAATTTCAAAATAAGAAGGTGAGGTCATTTATTCCCATGGCATTTAAACTTCACTTTGGGAGGCCTTGAAATCTAGGCAATTTATAGAATTTGGAAGCAAACACAATACCAAATATGTGCATGGTGTTTTGTTTTTCGCAGTTATCAAGTTTCCACGCCACCGGAAGCTCCACAAAGTGCTTTTAATTTCAAAATAAGAAGGTGAGGTCATTTATTCCCATGGCATTTGAACTTCACTTTGGGAGACCTTGAAATCTAGGCAAATCATAGAATTTGGAAGCAAACACAATACCAAATATGTGCATGGTGTTTTGTTTTTCGCAGTGACCAAGTTTCCACGCCACCGGAAGCTCCACAAAGTGCTTTTAATTTCAAAATAAGAAGGTGAGTTCATTTATTCCCATGGCATTTGAACTTCACTTTGGGAGGCCTTGAAATCGAGGCAAATCATAGAATTTGGAAGCAAACACAACACCAAATATGTGCATGGGCTTGTCTTCTTCGCATTCACCAAGTTTCCACGCCACCGGAAGCTCCACAAAGTGCTTTTAATTTCAAAATAAGAAGGTGAGGTCATTTATTCCCATGGCATTTGAACTTCACTTTGGGAGGCCTTGAAATCTAGGCAAATCATAGAATTTGGAAGCAAACACAACACCAAATATGTGCATGGTGTTTTGTTTTTCGCAGTGACCAAGTTTCCACGCCACCGAAAGCTCCACAAAGTGCTTTTAATTTCAAAATAAGAAGGTGAGTTCATTTATTCCCATGGCATTTGAACTTCACTTTGGGAGGCCTTGAAATCGAGGCAAATCATAGAATTTGGAAGCAAACACAACACCAAATATGTGCATGGTGTTTTGTTTTTCGCAGTGACCAAGTTTCCACGCCACCGGAAGCTCCACAAAGTGCTTTTAATTTCAAAATAAGAAGGTGAGGTCATTTATTCCCATGGCATTTGAATTTCACCTTGGGAGGCCTTGAAATCGAGGCAAATCATAGAATTTGGAAGCAAACACAACACCAAATATGTGCATGGTGTTTTGTTTTTCACAGTGACCAAGTTTCCACGCCACCGGAAGCTCCACAAAGTGCTTTTAATTTCAAAATAAGAAGGTGAGTTCATTTATTCCCATGGCATTTAAACTTCACTTTGGGAGGCCTTGAAATCTAGGCAAATCATAGAATTTGGAAGCAAACACAACACCAAATATGTGCATGGGCTTGTCTTCTTCGCATTCACCAAGTTTCCACGCCACCGGAAGCTCCACAAAGTGCTTTTAATTTCAAAATAAGAAGGTGAGGTCATTTATTCCCATGGCATTTGAACTTCACTTTGGGAGGCCTTGAAATCTAGGCAAATCATAGAATTTGGAAGCAAACACAACACCAAATATGTGCATGGTGTTTTGTTTTTCGCAGTGACCAAGTTTCCACGCCACCGAAAGCTCCACAAAGTGCTTTTAATTTCAAAATAAGAAGGTGAGTTCATTTATTCCCATGGCATTTGAACTTCACTTTGGGAGGCCTTGAAATCGAGGCAAATCATAGAATTTGGAAGCAAACACAACACCAAATATGTGCATGGTGTTTTGTTTTTCGCAGTGACCAAGTTTCCACGCCACCGGAAGCTCCACAAAGTGCTTTTAATTTCAAAATAAGAAGGTGAGGTCATTTATTCCCATGGCATTTGAATTTCACCTTGGGAGGCCTTGAAATCGAGGCAAATCATAGAATTTGGAAGCAAACACAACACCAAATATGTGCATGGTGTTTTGTTTTTCACAGTGACCAAGTTTCCACGCCACCGGAAGCTCCACAAAGTGCTTTTAATTTCAAAATAAGAAGGTGAGTTCATTTATTCCCATGGCATTTAAACTTCACTTTGGGAGGCCTTGAAATCTAGGCAAATCATAGAATTTGGAAGCAAACACAACACCAAATATGTGCATGGGCTTGTCTTCTTCGCATTCACCAAGTTTCCACGCCACCGGAAGCTCCACAAAGTGCTTTTAATTTCAAAATAAGAAGGTGAGGTCATTTATTCCCATGGCATTTGAACTTCACTTTGGGAGGCCTTGAAATCTAGGCAAATCATAGAATTTGGAAGCAAACACAACACCAAATATGTGCATGGTGTTTTGTTTTTCGCAGTGACCAAGTTTCCACGCCACCGGAAGCTCCACAAAGTGCTTTTAATTCCAAAATAAGAAGGTGAGTTCATTTATTCCCATGGCATTTGAACTTCACTTTGGGAGGCCTTGAAATCTAGGCAAATTATAGAATTTGGAAGCAAACACAACACCAAATATGTGCATGGGCTTGTCTTCTTCGCATTCACCAAGTTTCCACGCCACCGGAAGCTCCACAAAGTGCTTTTAATTTCAAAATAAGAAGGTGAGGTCATTTATTCCCATGGCATTTGAACTTCACTTTGGGAGGCCTTGAAATCTAGGCAAATCATAGAATTTGGAAGCAAACACAACACTAAACATGTGCATGGTGTTTTGTTTTTCGCAGTGACCAAGTTTCCACGCCACCGGAAGCTCCACAAAGTGCTTTTAATTTCAAAATAAGAAGGTGAGTTCATTTATTCCCATGTCATTTGATTTTCACTTTGGGAGGCCTTGAAATCTAGGCAAATCATAGAATTTGGAAGCAAACACAACACCAAATATGTGCATGGGCTTGTCTTCTTCGCATGCACCAAGTTTCCACGCCACCGGAAGCTCCACAAAGTGCTTTTAATTTCAAAATAAGAAGGTGAGGTCATTTATTCCCATGGCATTTGAATTTCACCTTGGGAGGCCTTGAAATCGAGGCAAATCATAGAATTTGGAAGCAAACACAAGACCAAATATGTGCATGGTGTTTTGTTTTTCACAGTGACCAAGTTTCCACGCCACCGGAAGCTCCACAAAGTGCTTTTAATTTCAAAATAAGAAGGTGAGTTCATTTATTCCCATGGCATTTGAACTTCACTTTGGGAGGCCTTGAAATCGAGGCAAATCATAGAATTTGGAAGCAAACACAACACCAAATATGTGCATGGGCTTGTCTTCTTCGCATTCACCAAGTTTCCACGCCACCGGAAGCTCCACAAAGTGCTTTTAATTTCAAAATAAGAAGGTGAGGTCATTTATTCCCATGGCATTTGAACTTCACTTTGGGAGGCCTTGAAATCTAGGCAAATCATAGAATTTGGAAGCAAACACAACACCAAATATGTGCATGGTGTTTTGTTTTTCGCAGTGACCAAGTTTCCACGCCACCGAAAGCTCCACAAAGTGCTTTTAATTTCAAAATAAGAAGGTGAGTTCATTTATTCCCATGGCATTTGAACTTCACTTTGGGAGGCCTTGAAATCGAGGCAAATCATAGAATTTGGAAGCAAACACAACACCAAATATGTGCATGGTGTTTTGTTTTTCGCAGTGACCAAGTTTCCACGCCACCGGAAGCTCCACAAAGTGCTTTTAATTTCAAAATAAGAAGGTGAGGTCATTTATTCCCATGGCATTTGAATTTCACCTTGGGAGGCCTTGAAATCGAGGCAAATCATAGAATTTGGAAGCAAACACAACACCAAATATGTGCATGGTGTTTTGTTTTTCACAGTGACCAAGTTTCCACGCCACCGGAAGCTCCACAAAGTGCTTTTAATTTCAAAATAAGAAGGTGAGTTCATTTATTCCCATGGCATTTAAACTTCACTTTGGGAGGCCTTGAAATCTAGGCAAATCATAGAATTTGGAAGCAAACACAACACCAAATATGTGCATGGTGTTTTGTTTTTCGCAGTGACCAAGTTTCCACGCCACCGGAAGCTCCACAAAGTGCTTTTAATTTCAAAATAAGAAGGTGAGGTCATTTATTCCCATGGCATTTGAACTTCACTTTGGGAGGCCTTGAAATCTAGGCAAATCATAGAATTTGGAAGCAAACACAACACCAAATATGTGCATGGTGTTTTGTTTTTCGCAGTGACCAAGTTTCCACGCCACCGGAAGCTCCACAAAGTGCTTTTAATTCCAAAATAAGAAGGTGAGTTCATTTATTCCCATGGCATTTGAACTTCACTTTGGGAGGCCTTGAAATCTAGGCAAATTATAGAATTTGGAAGCAAACACAACACCAAATATGTGCATGGGCTTGTCTTCTTCGCATTCACCAAGTTTCCACGCCACCGGAAGCTCCACAAAGTGCTTTTAATTTCAAAATAAGAAGGTGAGGTCATTTATTCCCATGGCATTTGAACTTCACTTTGGGAGGCCTTGAAATCTAGGCAAATCATAGAATTTGGAAGCAAACACAACACTAAACATGTGCATGGTGTTTTGTTTTTCGCAGTGACCAAGTTTCCACGCCACCGGAAGCTCCACAAAGTGCTTTTAATTTCAAAATAAGAAGGTGAGTTCATTTATTCCCATGTCATTTGATTTTCACTTTGGGAGGCCTTGAAATCTAGGCAAATCATAGAATTTGGAAGCAAACACAACACCAAATATGTGCATGGGCTTGTCTTCTTCGCATGCACCAAGTTTCCACGCCACCGGAAGCTCCACAAAGTGCTTTTAATTTCAAAATAAGAAGGTGAGGTCATTTATTCCCATGGCATTTGAATTTCACCTTGGGAGGCCTTGAAATCGAGGCAAATCATAGAATTTGGAAGCAAACACAACACCAAATATGTGCATGGTGTTTTGTTTTTCACAGTGACCAAGTTTCCACGCCACCGGAAGCTCCACAAAGTGCTTTTAATTTCAAAATAAGAAGGTGAGTTCATTTATTCCCATGGCATTTAAACTTCACTTTGGGAGGCCTTGAAATCTAGGCAAATCATAGAATTTGGAAGCAAACACAACACCAAATATGTGCATGGGCTTGTCTTCTTCGCATTCACCAAGTTTCCACGCCACCGGAAGCTCCACAAAGTGCTTTTAATTTCAAAATAAGAAGGTGAGTTCATTTATTCCCATGGCATTTAAACTTCACTTTGGGAGGCCTTGAAATCTAGGCAAATCATAGAATTTGGAAGCAAACACAACACCAAATATGTGCATGGGCTTGTCTTCTTCGCATTCACCAAGTTTCCACGCCACCGGAAGCTCCACAAAGTGCTTTTAATTTCAATATAAGAAGGTGAGGTCATTTATTCCCATGGCATTTGAACTTCACTTTGGGAGGCCTTGAAATCTAGGCAAATCATAGAATTTGGAAGCAAACACAACACCAAATATGTGCATGGTGTTTTGTTTTTCGCAGTGACCAAGTTTCCACGCCACCGGAAGCTCCACAAAGTGCTTTTAATTCCAAAATAAGAAGGTGAGTTCATTTATTCCCATGGCATTTGAACTTCACTTTGGGAGGCCTTGAAATCCAGGCAAATCATAGAATTTGGAAGCAAACACAACACCAAATATGTGCATGGGCTTGTCTTCTTCGCATTCACCAAGTTTCCACGCCACCGGAAGCTCCACAAAGTGCTTTTAATTTCAAAATAAGAAGGTGAGTTCATTTATTCCCATGGCATTTGAACTTCACTTTGGGAGGCCTTGAAATCGAGGCAAATCATAGAATTTGGAAGCAAACACAACACCAAATATGTGCATGGTGTTTTGTTTTTCGCAGTGACCAAGTTTCCACGCCACCGAAAGCTCCACAAAGTGCTTTTAATTTCAAAATAAGAAGGTGAGGTCATTTATTCCCATGGCATTTGAACTTCACTTTGGGAGGCCTTGAAATCGAGGCAAATCATAGAATTTGGAAGCAAACACAACACCAAATATGTGCATGGTGTTTTGTTTTTCGCAGTGACCAAGTTTCCACGCCACCGGAAGCTCCACAAAGTGCTTTTAATTTCAAAATAAGAAGGTGAGTTCATTTATTCCCATGGCATTTGAACTTCACTTTGGGAGGCCTTGAAATCGAGGCAAATCATAGAATTTGGAAGCAAACACAACACCAAATATGTGCATGGTGTTTTGTTTTTCGCAGTGACCAAGTTTCCACGCCACCGGAAGCTCCACAAAGTGCTTTTAATTTCAAAATAAGAAGGTGAGGTCATTTATTCCCATGGCATTTGAATTTCACCTTGGGAGGCCTTGAAATCGAGGCAAATCATAGAATTTGGAAGCAAACACAACACGAAATATGTGCATGGTGTTTTGTTTTTCACAGTGACCAAGTTTCCACGCCACCGGAAGCTCCACAAAGTGCTTTTAATTTCAAAATAAGAAGGTGAGTTCATTTATTCCCATGGCATTTAAACTTCACTTTGGGAGGCCTTGAAATCTAGGCAAATCATAGAATTTGGAAGCAAACACAACACCAAATATGTGCATGGGCTTGTCTTCTTCGCATTCACCAAGTTTCCACGCCACCGGAAGCTCCACAAAGTGCTTTTAATTTCAAAATAAGAAGGTGAGTTCATTTATTCCCATGGCATTTGAACTTCACTTTGGGAGGCCTTGAAATCGAGGCAAATCATAGAATTTGGAAGCAAACACAACACCAAATATGTGCATGGTGTTTTGTTTTTCGCAGTGACCAAGTTTCCACGCCACCGAAAGCTCCACAAAGTGCTTTTAATTTCAAAATAAGAAGGTGAGGTCATTTATTCCCATGGCATTTGAACTTCACTTTGGGAGGCCTTGAAATCGAGGCAAATCATAGAATTTGGAAGCAAACACAACACCAAATATGTGCATGGTGTTCTGTTTTTCGCACTGACCAAGTTTCCACGCCAGTAAGCTCCACAAAGTGCTTTTAATTCCAAAATAAGAAGGTGAGTTCATTTATTCCCATGGCATTTGAACTTCACTTTGGGAGGCCTTGAAATCCAGGCAAATCATAGAATTTGGAAGCAAACACAACACCAAATATGTGCATAGTGTTTTGTTTTTCGCAGTGACCAAGTTTCCACGCCACCGAAAGCTCCACAAAGTGCTTTTAATTTCAAAATAAGAAGGTGAGGTCATTTATTCCCATGGCATTTGAACTTCACTTTGGGAGGCCTTGAAATCTAGGCAAATCATAGAATTTGGAAGCAAACACAACACCAAATATGTGCATGGTGTTTTGTTTTTCGCATTGACCAAGTTTCCACGCCACCGGAAGCTCCACAAAGTGCTTTGAATTTCAAAATAAGAAGGTGAGTTCATTTATTCCCATGGCATTTGAACTTCACTTTGGGAGGCCTTGAAATCGAGGCAAATCATAGAATTTGGAAGCAAACACAACACCAAATATGTGCATGGTGTTTTGTTTTTCGCAGTGATCAAGTTTCCACGCCACCGAAAGCTCCACAAAGTGCTTTTAATTTCAAAATAAGAAGGTGAGGTCATTTATTCCCATGGCATTTGAACTTCACTTTGGGAGGCCTTGAAATCGAGGCAAATCATAGAATTTGGAAGCAAACACAACACCAAATATGTGCATGGTGTTTTGTTTTTCGCAGTGACCAAGTTTCCACGCCACCGAAAGCTCCACAAAGTGCTTTTAATTTCAAAATAAGAAGGTGAGTTCATTTATTCCCATGGCATTTGAACTTCACTTTGGGAGGCCTTGAAATCTAGGCAAATCATAGAATTTGGAAGCAAACACAACACCAAATATGTGCATGGGCTTGTCTTCTTCGCATGCACCAAGTTTCCACGCCACCGGAAGCTCCACAAAGTGCTTTTAATTTCAAAATAAGAAGGTGAGTTCATTTATTCCCATGGCATTTGAACTTCACTTTGGGAGGCCTTGAAATCGAGGCAAATCATAGAATTTGGAAGCAAACACAACACGAAATATGTGCATGGTGTTTTGTTTTTCGCAGTGACCAAGTTTCCACGCCACCGAAAGCTCCACAAAGTGCTTTTAATTTCAAAATAAGAAGGTGAGGTCATTTATTCCCATGGCATTTGAACTTCACTTTGGGAGGCCTTGAAATCTAGGCAAATCATAGAATTTGGAAGCAAACACAACACCAAATATGTGCATGGTGTTTTGTTTTTCGCATTGACCAAGTTTCCACGCCACCGGAAGCTCCACAAAGTGCTTTTAATTTCAAAATAAGAAGGTGAGTTCATTTATTCCCATGGCATTTGAACTTCACTTTGGGAGGCCTTGAAATCGAGGCAAATCATAGAATTTGGAAGCAAACACAACACCAAATATGTGCATGGTGTTTTGTTTTTCGCAGTGATCAAGTTTCCACGCCACCGAAAGCTCCACAAAGTGCTTTTAATTTCAAAATAAGAAGGTGAGGTCATTTATTCCCATGGCATTTGAACTTCACTTTGGGAGACCTTGAAATCTAGGCAAATCATAGAATTTGGAAGCAAACACAACACCAAATATGTGCATGGTGTTTTGTTTTTCGCAGTGACCAAGTTTCCACGCCACCGGAAGCTCCACAAAGTGCTTTTAATTTCAAAATAAGAAGGTGAGTTCATTTATTCCCATGGCATTTGAACTTCACTTTGGGAGGCCTTGAAATCGAGGCAAATCATAGAATTTGGAAGCAAACACAACACCAAATATGTGCATGGTGTTTTGTTTTTCGCAGTGACCAAGTTTCCACGCCACCGAAAGCTCCACAAAGTGCTTTTAATTTCAAAATAAGAAGGTGAGGTCATTTATTCCCATGGCATTTGAACTTCACTTTGGGAGGCCTTGAAATCGAGGCAAATCATAGAATTTGGAAGCAAACACAGCACCAAATATGTGCATGGGCTTGTCTTCTTCGCATTCACCAAGTTTCCACGCCACCGGAAGCTCCACAAAGTGCTTTTAATTTCAAAATAAGAAGGTGAGGTCATTTATTCCCATGGCATTTGAACTTCACTTTGGGAGGCCTTGAAATCTAGGCAAATCATAGAATTTGGAAGCAAACACACCACCAAATATGTGCATGGGCTTGTCTTCTTCGCATTCACCAAGTTTCCACGCCACCGGAAGCTCCGCAAAGTGCTTTTAATTTCAAAATAAGAAGGTGAGGTCATTTATTCCCATGGCATTTGAACTTCACTTTGGGAGGCCTTGAAATCTAGGCAATTTATAGAATTTGGAAGCAAACACAATACCAAATATGTGCATGGTGTTTTGTTTTTCGCAGTGACCAAGTTTCCACGCCACCGAAAGCTCCACAAAGTGCTTTTAATTTCAAAATAAGAAGGTGAGGTCATTTATTCCCATGGCATTTGAACTTCACTTTGGGAGGCCTTGAAATCTAGGCAAATCATAGAATTTGGAAGCAAACACAACACCAAATATGTGCATGGGCTTGTCTTCTTCGCATTCACCAAGTTTCCACGCCACCGAAAGCTCCACAAAGTGCTTTTAATTTCAAAATAAGAAGGTGAGGTCATTTATTCCCATGGCATTTGAACTTCACTTTGGGAGACCTTGAAATCTAGGCAAATCATAGAATTTGGAAGCAAACACAACACCACATATGTGCATGGGCTTGTCTTCTTCGCATTCACCAAGTTTGCACGCCACCGAAAGCTCCACAAAGTGCTTTTAATTTCAAAATAAGAAGGTGAGTTCATTTATTCCCATGGCATTTGAACTTCACTTTGGGAGGCCTTGAAATCGAGGCAAATCATAGAATTTGGAAGCAAACACAACACCAAATATGTGCATGGTGTTTTGTTTTTCGCAGTGACCAAGTTTCCACGCCACCGGAAGCTCCGCAAAGTGCTTTTAATTTCAAAATAAGAAGGTGAGGTCATTTATTCCCATGGCATTTGAACTTCACTTTGGGAGGCCTTGAAATCTAGGCAAATCATAGAATTTGGAAGCAAACACAACACCAAATATGTGCATAGTGTTTTGTTTTTCGCAGTGACCAAGTTTCCACGCCACCGAAAGCTCCACAAAGTGCTTTTAATTTCAAAATAAGAAGGTGAGGTCATTTATTCCCATGGCATTTGAACTTCACTTTGGGAGGCCTTGAAATCTAGGCAAATCATAGAATTTGGAAGCAAACACAACACCAAATATGTGCATGGTGTTTTGTTTTTCGCAGTGACCAAGTTTCCACGCCACCGGAAGCTCCACAAAGTGCTTTTAATTTCAAAATAAGAAGGTGAGTTCATTTATTCCCATGGCATTTGAACTTCACTTTGGGAGGCCTTGAAATCGAGGCAAATCATAGAATTTGGAAGCAAACACAACACCAAATATGTGCATGGTGTTTTGTTTTTCGCAGTGACCAAGTTTCCACGCCACCGGAAGCTCCACAAAGTGCTTTTAATTTCAAAATAAGAAGGTGAGGTCATTTATTCCCATGGCATTTGAACTTCACTTTGGGAGGCCTTGAAATCGAGGCAAATCATAGAATTTGGAAGCAAACACAACACCAAATATGTGCATGGTGTTTTGTTCTTCGCAGTGACCAGGTTTCCACGCCACCGAAAGCTCCACAAAGTGCTTTTAATTTCAAAATAAGAAGGTGAGGTCATTTATTCCCATGGCATTTGAACTTCACTTTGGGAGGCCTTGAAATCTAGGCAAATCATAGAATTTGGAAGCAAACACACCACCAAATATGTGCATGGGCTTGTCTTCTTCGCATTCACCAAGTTTCCACGCCACCGGAAGCTCCGCAAAGTGCTTTTAATTTCAAAATAAGAAGGTGAGGTCATTTATTCCCATGGCATTTGAACTTCACTTTGGGAGGCCTTGAAATCTAGGCAATTTATAGAATTTGGAAGCAAACACAATACCAAATATGTGCATGGTGTTTTGTTTTTCGCAGTGACCAAGTTTCCACGCCACCGAAAGCTCCACAAAGTGCTTTTAATTTCAAAATAAGAAGGTGAGGTCATTTATTCCCATGGCATTTGAACTTCACTTTGGGAGGCCTTGAAATCTAGGCAAATCATAGAATTTGGAAGCAAACACAGCACCAAATATGTGCATGGGCTTGTCTTCTTCGCATTCACCAAGTTTCCACGCCACCGAAAGCTCCACAAAGTGCTTTTAATTTCAAAATAAGAAGGTGAGGTCATTTATTCCCATGGCATTTGAACTTCACTTTGGGAGACCTTGAAATCTAGGCAAATCATAGAATTTGGAAGCAAACACAACACCACATATGTGCATGGGCTTGTCTTCTTCGCATTCACCAAGTTTGCACGCCACCGAAAGCTCCACAAAGTGCTTTTAATTTCAAAATAAGAAGGTGAGGTCATTTATTCCCATGGCATTTGAACTTCACTTTGGGAGGCCTTGAAATCTAGGCAAATCATAGAATTTGGAAGCAAACACACCACCAAATATGTGCATGGTGTTTTGTTTTTCGCAGTGACCAAATTTCCACGCCACCGGAAGCTCCGCAAAGTGCTTTTAATTTCAAAATAAGAAGGTGAGGTCATTTATTCCCATGGCATTTGAACTTCACTTTGGGAGGCCTTGAAATCTAGGCAATTTATAGAATTTGGAAGCAAACACAATACCAAATATGTGCATGGTGTTTTGTTTTTCGCAGTGACCAAGTTTCCACGCCACCGAAAGCTCCACAAAGTGCTTTTAATTTCAAAATAAGAAGGTGAGGTCATTTATTCCCATGGCATTTGAACTTCACTTTGGGAGGCCTTGAAATCGAGGCAAATCATAGAATTTGGAAGCAAACACACCACCAAATATGTGCATGGGCTTGTCTTCTTCGCATTCACCAAGTTTCCACGCCACCGAAAGCTCCACAAAGTGCTTTTAATTTCAAAATAAGAAGGTGAGGTCATTTATTCCCATGGCATTTGAACTTCACTTTGGGAGACCTTGAAATCTAGGCAAATCATAGAATTTGGAAGCAAACACAACACCACATATGTGCATGGGCTTGTCTTCTTCGCATTCACCAAGTTTGCACGCCACCGAAAGCTCCACAAAGTGCTTTTAATTTCAAAATAAGAAGGTGAGGTCATTTATTCCCATGGCATTTGAACTTCACTTTGGGAGGCCTTGAAATCGAGGCAAATCATAGAATTTGGAAGCAAACACAATACCAAATATGTGCATGGTGTTTTGTTTTTCGCATTCACCAAGTTTCCATGCCACCGAATTCTCCACAAAGTGCTTTTAATTTCAAAATAAGAAGGTGAGGTCATTTATTCCCATGGCATTTGAACTTCACTTTGGGAGGCCTTGAAATCTAGGCAAATCATAGAATTTGGAAGCAAACACAACACCAAATATGTGCATGGTGTTTTGTTTTTCGCAGTGACCAAATTTCCACGCCACCGGAAGCTCCACAAAGTGCTTTTAATTTCAAAATAAGAAGGTGAGGTCATTTATTCCCATGGCATTTGAACTTCACCTTGGGAGGCCTTGAAATCGAGGCAAATCATAGAATTTGGAAGCAAACACAACACCAAATATGTGCATAGTGTTTTGTTTTTCGCAGTGACTAAGTTTCCACGCCACCGAAAGCTCCACAAAGTGCTTTTAATTTCAAAATAAGAAGGTGAGGTCATTTATTCCCATGGCATTTGAGCTTCACTTTGGGAGGCCTTGAAATCTAGGCAAATCATAGAATTTGGAAGCAAACACAACACCAAATATGTGCATGGGCTTGTCTTCTTCGCATTCACCAAGTTTCCACGCCACCGGAAGCTCCACAAAGTGCTTTTAATTTCAAAATAAGAAGGTGAGTTCATTTATTCCCATGGCATTTGAACTTCACTTTGGGAGGCCTTGAAATCTAGGCAAATCATAGAATTTGGAAGCAAACACAACACCAAATATGTGCATGGTGTTTTGTTTTTCGCAGTGACCAAGTTTCCACGCCACCGGAAGCTCCACAAAGTGCTTTTAATTTCAAAATAAGAAGGTGAGGTCATTTATTTCCATGGCATTTGAACTTCACCTTGGGAGGCCTTGAAATCTAGGCAAATCATAGAATTTGGAAGCAAACACAACACCAAATATGTGCATGGTGTTTTGTTTTTCGCAGTGACCAAGTTTCCACGCCACCGGAAGCTCCACAAAGTGCTTTTAATTTCAAAATAAGAAGGTGAGGTCATTTATTCCCATGGCATTTGAACTTCACTTTGGGAGGCCTTGAAATCTAGGCAAATCATAGAATTTGGAAGCAAACACAGCACCAAATATGTGCATGGTGTTTTGTTTTTCGCAGTGACCAAGTTTCCACGCCACCGGAAGCTCCACAAAGTGCTTTTAATTTCAAAATAAGAAGGTGAGGTCATTTATTCCCATGGCATTTGAACTTCACTTTGGGAGACCTTGAAATCTAGGCAAATCATAGAATTTGGAAGCAAACACAACACCACATATGTGCATGGGCTTGTCTTCTTCGCATTCACCAAGTTTGCACGCCACCGAAAGCTCCACAAAGTGCTTTTAATTTCAAAATAAGAAGGTGAGGTCATTTATTCCCATGGCATTTGAACTTCACTTTGGGAGGCCTTGAAATCGAGGCAAATCATAGAATTTGGAAGCAAACACAATACCAAATATGTGCATGGTGTTTTGTTTTTCGCATTCACCAAGTTTCCATGCCACCGAATTCTCCACAAAGTGCTTTTAATTTCAAAATAAGAAGGTGAGGTCATTTATTCCCATGGCATTTGAACTTCACTTTGGGAGGCCTTGAAATCTAGGCAAATCATAGAATTTGGAAGCAAACACAACACCAAATATGTGCATGGTGTTTTGTTTTTCGCAGTGACCAAATTTCCACGCCACCGGAAGCTCCACAAAGTGCTTTTAATTTCAAAATAAGAAGGTGAGGTCATTTATTCCCATGGCATTTGAACTTCACTTTGGGAGGCCTTGAAATCGCGGCAAATCATAGAATTTGGAAGCAAACACAACACCAAATATGTGCATAGTGTTTTGTTTTTCGCAGTGACTAAGTTTCCACGCCACCGAAAGCTCCACAAAGTGCTTTTAATTTCAAAATAAGAAGGTGAGGTCATTTATTCCCATGGCATTTGAGCTTCACTTTGGGAGGCCTTGAAATCTAGGCAAATCATAGAATTTGGAAGCAAACACAACACCAAATATGTGCATGGGCTTGTCTTCTTCGCAGTGACCAAGTTTCCACGCCACCGGAAGCTCCACAAAGTGCTTTTAATTTCAAAATAAGAAGGTGAGTTCATTTATTCCCATGGCATTTGAACTTCACTTTGGGAGGCCTTGAAATCGAGGCAAATCATAGAATTTGGAAGCAAACACAACACCAAATATGTGCATGGTGTTTTGTTTTTCGCAGTGACCAAGTTTCCACGCCACCGGAAGCTCCACAAAGTGCTTTTAATTTCAAAATAAGAAGGTGAGGTCATTTATTTCCATGGCATTTGAACTTCACCTTGGGAGGCCTTGAAATCTAGGCAAATCATAGAATTTGGAAGCAAACACAACACCAAATATGTGCATGGGCTTGTCTTCTTCGCATTCACCAAGTTTGCACGCCACCGGAAGCTCCACAAAGTGCTTTTAATTTCAAAATAAGAAGGTGAGTTCATTTATTCCCATGGCATTTGAACTTCACTTTGGGAGGCCTTGAAATCTAGGCAAATCATAGAATTTGGAAGCAAACACAACACCAAATATGTGCATGGTGTTTTGTTTTTCGCAGTGACCAAGTTTCCACGCCACCGGAAGCTCCACAAAGTGCTTTTAATTCCAAAATAAGAAGGTGAGGTCATTTATTCCCATGGCATTTGAACTTCACTTTGGGAGGCCTTGAAATCTAGGCAAATCATAGAATTTGGAAGCAAACACAACACCAAATATGTGCATGGTGTTTTGTTTTTCGCAGTGACTAAGTTTCCACGGCACCGAAAGCTCCACAAAGTGCTTTTAATTTCAAAATAAGAAGGTGAGGTCATTTATTCCCATGGCATTTGAACTTCACTTTGGGAGGCCTTGAAATCTAGGCAAATCATAGAATTTGGAAGCAAACACAACACCAAATATGTGCATGGTGTTTTGTTTTTCGCAGTGACCAAGTTTCCACGCCACCGGAAGCTCCACAAAGTGCTTTTAATTTCAAAATAAGAAGGTGAGGTCATTTATTCCCATGGCATTTGAACTTCACTTTGGGAGGCCTTGAAATCGAGGCAAATCATAGAATTTGGAAGCAAACACAACACCAAATATGTGCATAGTGTTTTGTTTTTCGCAGTGACTAAGTTTCCACGCCACCGAAAGCTCCACAAAGTGCTTTTAATTTCAAAATAAGAAGGTGAGGTCATTTATTCCCATGGCATTTGAACTTCACTTTGGGAGGCCTTGAAATCTAGGCAAATCATAGAATTTGGAAGCAAACACAACACCAAATATGTGCATGGTGTTTTGTTTTTCGCAGTGACCAAATTTCCACGCCACCGGAAGCTCCACAAAGTGCTTTTAATTTCAAAATAAGAAGGTGAGGTCATTTATTCCCATGGCATTTGAACTTCACCTTGGGAGGCCTTGAAATCGAGGCAAATCATAGAATTTGGAAGCAAACACAACACCAAATATGTGCATAGTGTTTTGTTTTTCGCAGTGACTAAGTTTCCACGCCACCGAAAGCTCCACAAAGTGCTTTTAATTTCAAAATAAGAAGGTGAGGTCATTTATTCCCATGGCATTTGAGCTTCACTTTGGGAGGCCTTGAAATCTAGGCAAATCATAGAATTTGGAAGCAAACACAACACCAAATATGTGCATGGGCTTGTCTTCTTCGCATTCACCAAGTTTCCACGCCACCGGAAGCTCCACAAAGTGCTTTTAATTTCAAAATAAGAAGGTGAGTTCATTTATTCCCATGGCATTTGAACTTCACTTTGGGAGGCCTTGAAATCTAGGCAAATCATAGAATTTGGAAGCAAACACAACACCAAATATGTGCATGGTGTTTTGTTTTTCGCAGTGACCAAGTTTCCACGCCACCGGAAGCTCCACAAAGTGCTTTTAATTTCAAAATAAGAAGGTGAGGTCATTTATTTCCATGGCATTTGAACTTCACCTTGGGAGGCCTTGAAATCTAGGCAAATCATAGAATTTGGAAGCAAACACAACACCAAATATGTGCATGGTGTTTTGTTTTTCGCAGTGACCAAGTTTCCACGCCACCGGAAGCTCCACAAAGTGCTTTTAATTTCAAAATAAGAAGGTGAGGTCATTTATTCCCATGGCATTTGAACTTCACTTTGGGAGGCCTTGAAATCTAGGCAAATCATAGAATTTGGAAGCAAACACAACACCAAATATGTGCATGGTGTTTTGTTTTTCGCAGTGACCAAGTTTCCACGCCACCGGAAGCTCCACAAAGTGCTTTTAATTTCAAAATAAGAAGGTGAGGTCATTTATTCCCATGGCATTTGAACTTCACTTTGGGAGACCTTGAAATCTAGGCAAATCATAGAATTTGGAAGCAAACACAACACCACATATGTGCATGGGCTTGTCTTCTTCGCATTCACCAAGTTTGCACGCCACCGAAAGCTCCACAAAGTGCTTTTAATTTCAAAATAAGAAGGTGAGGTCATTTATTCCCATGGCATTTGAACTTCACTTTGGGAGGCCTTGAAATCGAGGCAAATCATAGAATTTGGAAGCAAACACAATACCAAATATGTGCATGGTGTTTTGTTTTTCGCATTCACCAAGTTTCCATGCCACCGAATTCTCCACAAAGTGCTTTTAATTTCAAAATAAGAAGGTGAGGTCATTTATTCCCATGGCATTTGAACTTCACTTTGGGAGGCCTTGAAATCTAGGCAAATCATAGAATTTGGAAGCAAACACAACACCAAATATGTGCATGGTGTTTTGTTTTTCGCAGTGACCAAATTTCCACGCCACCGGAAGCTCCACAAAGTGCTTTTAATTTCAAAATAAGAAGGTGAGGTCATTTATTCCCATGGCATTTGAACTTCACTTTGGGAGGCCTTGAAATCGCGGCAAATCATAGAATTTGGAAGCAAACACAACACCAAATATGTGCATAGTGTTTTGTTTTTCGCAGTGACTAAGTTTCCACGCCACCGAAAGCTCCACAAAGTGCTTTTAATTTCAAAATAAGAAGGTGAGGTCATTTATTCCCATGGCATTTGAGCTTCACTTTGGGAGGCCTTGAAATCTAGGCAAATCATAGAATTTGGAAGCAAACACAACACCAAATATGTGCATGGGCTTGTCTTCTTCGCAGTGACCAAGTTTCCACGCCACCGGAAGCTCCACAAAGTGCTTTTAATTTCAAAATAAGAAGGTGAGTTCATTTATTCCCATGGCATTTGAACTTCACTTTGGGAGGCCTTGAAATCGAGGCAAATCATAGAATTTGGAAGCAAACACAACACCAAATATGTGCATGGTGTTTTGTTTTTCGCAGTGACCAAGTTTCCACGCCACCGGAAGCTCCACAAAGTGCTTTTAATTTCAAAATAAGAAGGTGAGGTCATTTATTTCCATGGCATTTGAACTTCACCTTGGGAGGCCTTGAAATCTAGGCAAATCATAGAATTTGGAAGCAAACACAACACCAAATATGTGCATGGGCTTGTCTTCTTCGCATTCACCAAGTTTGCACGCCACCGGAAGCTCCACAAAGTGCTTTTAATTTCAAAATAAGAAGGTGAGTTCATTTATTCCCATGGCATTTGAACTTCACTTTGGGAGGCCTTGAAATCTAGGCAAATCATAGAATTTGGAAGCAAACACAACACCAAATATGTGCATGGTGTTTTGTTTTTCGCAGTGACCAAGTTTCCACGCCACCGGAAGCTCCACAAAGTGCTTTTAATTCCAAAATAAGAAGGTGAGGTCATTTATTCCCATGGCATTTGAACTTCACTTTGGGAGGCCTTGAAATCTAGGCAAATCATAGAATTTGGAAGCAAACACAACACCAAATATGTGCATGGTGTTTTGTTTTTCGCAGTGACTAAGTTTCCACGGCACCGAAAGCTCCACAAAGTGCTTTTAATTTCAAAATAAGAAGGTGAGGTCATTTATTCCCATGGCATTTGAACTTCACTTTGGGAGGCCTTGAAATCTAGGCAAATCATAGAATTTGGAAGCAAACACAACACCAAATATGTGCATGGTGTTTTGTTTTTCGCAGTGACCAAGTTTCCACGCCACCGGAAGCTCCACAAAGTGCTTTTAATTTCAAAATAAGAAGGTGAGGTCATTTATTCCCATGGCATTTGAACTTCACTTTGGGAGGCCTTGAAATCGAGGCAAATCATAGAATTTGGAAGCAAACACAACACCAAATATGTGCATAGTGTTTTGTTTTTCGCAGTGACTAAGTTTCCACGCCACCGAAAGCTCCACAAAGTGCTTTTAATTTCAAAATAAGAAGGTGAGGTCATTTATTCCCATGGCATTTGAACTTCACTTTGGGAGGCCTTGAAATCTAGGCAAATCATAGAATTTGGAAGCAAACACAACACCAAATATGTGCATGGTGTTTTGTTTTTCGCAGTGACCAAATTTCCACGCCACCGGAAGCTCCACAAAGTGCTTTTAATTTCAAAATAAGAAGGTGAGGTCATTTATTCCCATGGCATTTGAACTTCACTTTGGGAGGCCTTGAAATCGAGGCAAATCATAGAATTTGGAAGCAAACACAACACCAAATATGTGCATGGTGTTTTGTTTTTCGCAGTGACCAAGTTTCCACGCCACCGGAAGCTCCACAAAGTGCTTTTAATTTCAAAATAAGAAGGTGAGGTCATTTATTCCCATGGCATTTGAACTTCACTTTGGGAGGCCTTGAAATCGAGGCAAATCATAGAATTTGGAAGCAAACACAACACCAAATATGTGCATGGTGTTTTGTTTTTCGCAGTGACCAAGTTTCCACGCCACCGGAAGCTCCACAAAGTGCTTTTAATTTCAAAATAAGAAGGTGAGGTCATTTATTCCCATGGCATTTGAACTTCACTTTGGGAGGCCTTGAAATCTAGGCAAATCATAGAATTTGGAAGCAAACACAACACCAAATATGTGCATGGGCTTGTCTTCTTCGCATTCACCAAGTTTCCACGCCACCGGAAGCTCCACAAAGTGCTTTTAATTTCAAAATAAGAAGGTGAGGTCATTTATTCCCATGGCATTTGAACTTCACTTTGGGAGGCCTTGAAATCTAGGCAAATCATAGAATTTGGAAGCAAACACAACACCAAATATGTGCATGGTGTTTTGTTTTTCGCAGTGACCAAGTTTCCACGCCACCGAAAGCTCCACAAAGTGCTTTTAATTTCAAAATAAGAAGGTGAGGTCATTTATTCCCATGGCATTTGAACTTCACTTTGGGAGGCCTTGAAATCGAGGCAAATCATAGAATTTGGAAGCAAACACAACACCAAATATGTGCATAGTGTTTTGTTTTTCGCAGTGACTAAGTTTCCACGCCACCGAAAGCTCCACAAAGTGCTTTTAATTTCAAAATAAGAAGGTGAGGTCATTTATTCCCATGGCATTTGAACTTCACTTTGGGAGGCCTTGAAATCTAGGCAAATCATAGAATTTGGAAGCAAACACAACACCAAATATGTGCATGGTGTTTTGTTTTTCGCAGTGACGAAGTTTCCACGCCACCGGAAGCTCCACAAAGTGCTTTTAATTTCAAAATAAGAAGGTGAGTTCATTTATTCCCATGGCATTTGAACTTCACTTTGGGAGGCCTTGAAATCGAGGCAAATCATAGAATTTGGAAGCAAACACAACACCAAATATGTGCATGGTGTTTTGTTTTTCGCAGTGACCAAGTTTCCACGCCACCGGAAGCTCCACAAAGTGCTTTTAATTTCAAAATAAGAAGGTGAGGTCATTTATTCCCATGGCATTTGAACTTCACTTTGGGAGGCCTTGAAATCGAGGCAAATCATAGAATTTGGAAGCAAACACAACACCAAATATGTGCATGGTGTTTTGTTTTTCGCAGTGACCAAGTTTCCACGCCACCGGAAGCTCCACAAAGTGCTTTTAATTCCAAAATAAGAAGGTGAGGTCATTTATTCCCATGGCATTTGAACTTCACTTTGGGAGGCCTTGAAATCTAGGCAAATCATAGAATTTGGAAGCAAACACAACACCAAATATGTGCATGGTGTTTTGTTTTTCGCAGTGACTAAGTTTCCACGGCACCGAAAGCTCCACAAAGTGCTTTTAATTTCAAAATAAGAAGGTGAGGTCATTTATTCCCATGGCATTTGAACTTCACTTTGGGAGGCCTTGAAATATAGGCAATTTATAGAGTTTGGAAGCAAACATTACACCAAATATGTGCATGGTGTTTTGTTTTTCGCAGTGACCAAGTTTCCACGCCACCGGAAGCTCCACAAAGTGCTTTTAATTTCAAAATAAGAAGGTGAGGTCATTTATTCCCATGGCATTTGAACTTCACTTTGGGAGGCCTTGAAATCTAGGCAAATCATAGAATTTGGAAGCAAACACAACACCAAATATGTGCATGGTGTTTTGTTTTTTGCAGTGACCAAGTTTGCACGCCACCGGAAGCTCCACAAAGTGCTTTTAATTTCAAAATAAGAAGGTGAGGTCATTTATTCCCATGGCATTTGAACTTCACTTTGGGAGGCCTTGAAATCTAGGCAAATCATAGAATTTGGAAGCAAACACAACACCAAATATGTGCATGGGCTTGTCTTTTGTGCATAGCCAAACTCCTGCGCACTGTGGGCAAATCTAGAAGGTCCGCCGCTTGCAAATGGAGCAAACGCTTCGCAAAGTGGTTTTATGGGGAACATGAGAGGTACATGTCTCAAATATGAAGCATCCCTCGAGGCTGGTTTTGGCTAATGTCAAGGCTTGTGGGAAAGCCTTTTTTTTGCTTGCGGGCAGTTCCGACCGTATAAAATCTACGTGGAAGGAAGTCATCAAAGAGGTATGGAGATGTGAAGAAATTATCACATGTCACGATATACCAATGTCCTTCTAGGCCTTTTGTCAAGCGGCTTACAACCTGACCTGCCATGCCAATGGGTGCTACACCTGCGACTCCAGGTTGCATGTTGTCCTTCCCCACGTATACCTCCAATTTGTATACATAGCTCGTAATGGAGCATGCCATAGCTCAAATCTTGATATCATGCGTAATGGGCTTGGCGGGGAGATATTGCTTGAAAGAACAAAATCGGCCATTATAAGCCACCATGCACTCATCCACAATCACAAAGGGTGACAAGTTCCAGTATCGCTGAAACCTCTCCTGTACATGCTCCAAAATCCACCGGCACTTGCCAATTGGGTCGTAGTTGGGGTTCCGTTTGTCTGTGATGAAGTCATATTTTGATGTCATGTGGAGACACCGCAAGATATATTGAAAGCGCCAACAAGACATTGTCTTTGCAACATCCTCACAAAATAAAGCCCCTTGCCTTCTTTTCCAATAATCGTGAATGGAAGGTTGATCCCTCACACCCATAAGGAAACAAATCCCAGTGAATTGCCTGAATTCTTCAAGTGTAATCAATTTGGCTACACATCTGCCACCTTTGCGCTTCCCCAATGCGGGATTCACATAGTTAGAGTAGTCATTGCTTTCCTTCACTATTTTGCGTTGGAGCGTCACATCCCAATATAGAAGGAAGTACTCAACAGGTGGGAGCAGAATGTCAGGGCAAAGATGATCGCTCAATCCTGGAGTCTTTCCCATGAAAGGTTGTCGGGGTTGCAATGACCACGTACGGGCATGCCAATTGCGGTTTGAGTATTTGCAATCCAACTATCCAAGTCAGGTCGTTGAAATTCTAGTCCATTGGCATACACTCCAAGTACGCCAAGCAGCACCAACAGGTTGTCCTCCTGCATGTCAAAGGAACTTGCTCCACTAGAAAATCCGCCCGTGTTAGTGTGTCACTCCCTACATCGGACAGGGCTAGGTCCTAGTCATGCTTAGAGTCAGTGTCTGGCAGCTCCCAGCCTACTGGAGTACCATCCTCCACTGGTGGTGTAGAGTCCTGTCACCCCAAAAACAACATATTCAAAAATTTGAGAGTATGCGTCCCTCCCAAAATAATGATGTCTATTTTTAGTATCAAAAATTGAAGTGCAAATGAATGAAATTCATGTAAGAAGGATCTAATATTTCCAATTAGAAAATATAATTTTTATTAAATAGGCAGTTCAGGGCAACGAAATTATTAATTCATTTCAACATTAGTGAACATAAATTATTTGAATATTATAAGACAAAAGTAGGCTTCTGTAGCAAAAAGTACGTTAATTTGCCTTTCTCAAGATAGACAGTAGAATGTGGGTTTCTTACCAATTAATAGTGATTTATAACTATTAATATGTACATTTTTTTCGTATCAGGTCACCCTATTTAGTTAGGGAATGTCGCGAGAGGTAGTATAAGAGACTGATGGTTGTGTGATTGTTGGTCCGGGTTCGATTCCTGTTGACTTGCATCAAAATTAGCCGTGGGCGCTATCCCAAATAGAGCTATAGGTTGCCATGTATTCAAATTTTCACACACAAGTTTTATTATTTTTAGGATCCGAGTTCATAAAATTAATTCAATGTTCCCTCACAACATGAATACAAAAACACAATATATTTCAACATAAATACAAACAGATGTAAAATAAAACAATAGATATATTTTAAATACTATCTTGGCATGCAAGATAATTCATACAAAGTAATATACTATTTTGAATACCAATCCACGCAGTCAAATATCAACACCTAAATCAATACAATATGGCCTTACACACTATAGCATGTGATATGAAATCACATATAGCCTATATAGTTAGCAAAATGAAAGATCAAAGCAGTCCTAGAAACACTCATACGTATTCTTTCATTTGAAAGATATTTCTATAGTATTCCATGCGCATTCAATCAGAGTTGATGGAAGACAAAGTGCCCTCGATAACTTCAACTTGAGCAGATGGAATCTTGAGAACACACTCAATCGTGTCCTTCTTCACCCTGGACTTCCACGCCGTCACAAGAGAATTGGTATTCTCCCAAACTGGATCCTAGGTTTTGTCCACTTTCCATCGCAATCCTTTGGCCGAGTCCCAACCACGATAAAACTCTTGAACATTTTGCTCTCGTGACATATGCCGAAAGTATTGAATCAAAATACAATTGGGGTGATCCGGGTTACTGAAAGGATCGGACAAGGCTCTAGCAATCCATATTGGCTTCGGATCTTTGTCAGCAGGCCGAACTGCAAGAAAGTAGCCTTCGTAAACGTCACGCGCCACCCGGAAAGATGGATTAGGGCGGTTGCGAAGGTTCCCAACAAAGGCTTCATCCTCAGCAAACTCCTCTCGAACCTCACCGTTGTCATCAAGTTTGTCTTCCTCAGCGGCTTTGACTCTAGTAGAGGGCCAGAAGCCATCCTTCAACTCAACGGATGGCTCAATGGGCTCCCTCAAGGCTGCATTCACCGCTCGCCAATAAAGCACCAAATGCTCAAAGCGTC
This sequence comes from Antitrichia curtipendula, assembly GCA_951230915.1. Lineage (NCBI taxonomy): Eukaryota > Viridiplantae > Streptophyta > Bryopsida > Hypnales > Leucodontaceae > Antitrichia > Antitrichia curtipendula. The sequence goes on along the minus strand of CATNWC010000181.1, from coordinate 101,586 downwards.
TTCTGCACTCTTCACTACCATCTTCATTACATAGAGTCTCCCAATACTTGATGAAGCCTGCCAATCCCTTGAAAATTTCGTCCAGACTCCTCATAGGAAGATGGACAACAGGCAATGGCTCTCCACGAGGCCACAGGCTTTGTCCCTCAGAATTCTCTTTCCACAATTTGATCCCATTCTCTGGGAGCCAATCATTGTCCGTGCAATAGAACTTGTACTTCATGATGGGCACACCTGCTACATTCAAATAGAACTTGAATTGTTGTGCCTTGGTATGGCCCACAAGTGCATCCTCTCCATCGCAAATAGAGCCTTCTATGAAGGACTTAAAATCTGGCACTTCCTCAATGAGATGAGGAATTGTGGGCACCGAATCGACGTCCATGAAGGACTTCATGAGTGAAGGGATGGTAGGGAAGTTCTCCTTCTTCAACTGCATACTCCACCTCCCAAACAATGCGTCGATGTCGTAATGCGTGTGGCCAACAAGCATGAAACTCACAAACACCTCATGAAAAATCTTTTTGGCAACAAGGAGAGACCAAAATGCGAACACATATCTATTCTTATTGTCCCCTGTGGCGTTGTCCATTTGAACGTTCAAAATTGGAGGCAGTGGAGTCTCGGTAATTGGGATTTTGAGCGTTGCCCGAAGTGATGATGTGCACATTTCTGCTCCTTGCAGCACTGCACGAAATAGAGGAGCAGTTCCTGATCCACCAAACAACTCTCGTGAGGAGTATTTTGGAGGCAGTTCAAGGTCACGTAAGAGCTTCGCAAAAGATCCCACCGTGTAGTTTGAGTCATGATGGAAGATGTCCAGACCATAATGTGCATAACGCACATCACCGTGCCCGTGAGCAATCATACCGGTCACCAAGACGGGTAGCTTCATGAGCCCATCCAATTGCTTGCTCTTGTGAGAAAAGACAGGAGAGGCTGTCTTTGCATGGTCCATTTTGTCATGCATGATCGTCAAGCATTCATGAGGGTATGCGGTGGACCTATACCGATTTGCATAGTACTGATCTTGATGAGCCCGAGCAGTGGCTAAATGCTTATCTAGTAGAAGGGTCCCCTTCAGCTTTGAACTAGAAAGGGCACCCTTTCTTAGAGTTTGCAACTTATCACACTTAGAGCATCGTGCAAAATTGTCACCAGGCTTCTTGGCATAGAACTGAGGAAAGTTCAGCTTTCTAATCTTGCTGATATTTGATGGTGATACTTTCTTCAATCTGAAGACCGCATTCACTGCATTGACATCCGGAATGGTCTCTTTCCATGTGAAGGTGGCTGGCAAAACCATGGACGCCACTTTCTCTCCAGAGGGAAGAATATGAGTGCAATGTGGCATGTGATCTGCTTGTTTCTCCAGCACAGTCTTCAATGTTGCTGTAGCTTGCAAAGTATGTTTTCTAGGTTTAAGTCTGCCAAGATTCCCATGAGACTGAGCTTGTTCTCCAGCGGCAGCATATCCTTGGAAGCGATGAAAGGTAGACTCAGAAACACCCGAAATATGCCGCCACGCCGCCATACAAACTTCAATTCCTTCGACAGTAACCACTTTCTTCCCCTGAGCATCACGGTGCACCTGTCGATGGACGTCCAGCTTCATGTGGTACCGGAACTCGAATGTTGTCAGGCAATACATGCGTTCTCGGAACGTCCGAATCTTATCCCTCGGGAATGGTTGAACACAATTGCTTGCGCAACATATCTTGCTAGACACAAAATTGATGGACGCTTGGGTGAGGAGTTCCTTGGCCTTCAGAGACGTCTGGACCGTGGCACCTCGAACCGTACTTGTGTAGGACCTGCGACTAGAAGCTGGTCGCCGTCCGGTAGCCGCTTGTCAACGATTATAGTCGGCTCGTACTTCGTGATCGCGAAGGCTAGCTCCATCTAAGTACACCTGTCCGATGGGCCAAGCGCGCAGCGAGTATTTCCAATCCTCAGGAACGTGAGCAACATCCAATGACTTGGAAATTTGCACTGCAACAAGAGAATCTCCAAGTGGGCCTTGACATCCGAGAACAAGGTCAGAGTTGACACTATGAACTATTCCCTCCGCCACACATAATCCCGTATCACTCTGAAGTATAACAACCTGAGTGTTCCACAGGATCCGAGGAACACCCTCGCAGTTCGGAATTTCTTCAGGCCCGATAGGTACATTCTTGATCTCTCCATCCTCAGAAGAGTAATCAGAACCAGGTAAGACTCCAGCATCCATAGCTTCTGAAAAACAATTGCACACGTAAGAGCCTAAAGAAATATCACAAAAGTAGTGCCCGACAAAATATTTTTTCAAAATGCATGATGACATTCAAGTTGACCCGACATGAATTATACCTCGTGATAAAATAGTAACTAAAAACAACATCATATAAACCTAATCAATGTAAGCCTCCCTTTAACAGGATAAAGACCTATCCAATATGATTCTCCTTCACTAATAACCTTAGCATCTCCATTCAGTAGAAAAATTAAAAGATACAACTAATGAACATGACAAATTCAAGTCGATACAACTTGAATTGACATTATGTTTAAAAACCTATATCATATCAGCTTCTAAACACATCTCATAGAATTGAAGACTTTACAACCTCAATTGAAATAGAATTTTTGATGAATAATAATAAACGTTTAGTTTGTCATTCAAGTCGATGCGACTTGAATAAAAGTTATGTACCACTTCAGCTTTTGAAGCCATAAGTGTCATAGTGCATCTGAGATTTCACAAAGTACCAAATTAAGAATTCAATTCTATATCACTTGAGTAGTACGGACAAATAGAAACGTGTATCCAAACTAGCAATCATGTTGCAACGACTTCATAAAATGACCATTTAATCAAAGAACATAGGTAAACATCCATTAATGATTCGGAATTCAAGTCGCATCGACTTGAATGGGACATCCATTTCAATACCAACTGATTCAAATTCCCATAACCCAGATTACATTCAAGTCGATGCGACTTGAATGAAGTTACTTTCTTTTCTTATATATGTCTATATCCAGAGTATAATTCAAGTCGCATCGACTTGAATGGTGTGGACTTCAAGTCATTAAAAATCTGAATAATATATTTATATATATATATCCGAAAACATGTATTCATGTCGCATCGACATGAATGGAACGTTCATTTTAATGTAAACGTAGGAATATATCCATAAATAGTTGACATTCAAGTTGCATCGACTTGACTGGCGTGTACATTATATTAATATCTCCAGTTATTAATCCATTAGAGACTGACGGCATACAGTTGCAAGTCAGTGGGAAGTACGCTCAAAAAAATGGAGAGACGGAGGGCGATGCACTTGCAAATGGACGAAAGAGCTAGTGCTGGAAGAAAGTGACTCACATGTTCGACGACCTTGGAGGGAAGAAAACGCGGGAAATTTGAACGGTCATTTTCATGCGCGGTCATCATCGTTGGGGATCTTTTGACAGCTGGGAGGTTGACTTCTTTAATCTCCTATTTCTGGATCAACCCTTATTAGTGAAAAGTTGTCACGATTTTTGGAAGCTGAAGTTTCGGCACCGCCCTCCTACATTAGAAGGCGCTCAGTGGTTAACCCATAAATGCCGCGGTGGACGTTTTATGTCCGGCGAATCACAAGGCACTCTCTAGAATAGGACAGAAATACAACTATTCAACCTCGGAATTTGTGGTGGAAAGGGCGATTCTTCTGCAGTATTTTGACTTTCAATCAATATTTTTTATTTTTTTAAACTAGATGGTGTCCAAAAGAGTCACCAGCCCGGCGTTTAAGGGTGAAGACCCGTTTCAATTACTACCTAAATTCTAGGTTTTAGGCGCTTTCTTGAAAATAAAGTATACTTTTTTTTAAATAAATTAAGTTCTTAAAACCCAAAAAAATGCAAAAGAAGATCAAATGTCCTTTCCTTTAAAGCAAAATTGATTCAAAGAATATACTTAGGGTTCAGGGCTTAGGGTTTAGGGTTTAGGGTTTAGGGTTCAGAATAACCTTTTGCTTTTAAGAAATGGGATTTGAAAATATGTCTTAGTCCTTCTTTACCTAGTAAAAATTTAAAGACAAATTAGTGGTTGGTGCTTCTTTTTCTACGCATTCATCATTAGAATTGTAATATATTTTTGATGTACTAGATAGAATGCAGAATTAAAATTGCAACATACTTTCTAAAAAAATTGATTGAAACCTTCCTTTGACTATTACATTAGTAAGCTTATTTGGAAACTTACCTATATCGATATTTTTGGAATGATAAAAAAAAAATCAGTGGTTGATACTATAGAAGTTACACATACAGTACAATGCATTAGAAATTAGATTCAATTTTTATGAAGGATGCTAACCCAAATTTTTACAAGCAATAGCAACCCAAATGGACGGATTGAACATAAAAAATTGGAAATGTCAAGGACTTCTCAAACAATTAAACCTTTACTTATCTAGGATCATGTGGTGAAAATTTCATGAAGATTGAACATATGGATTGGAAGATATGAGCATTCTAAGATGGAAAACAAATTTTTTTCAAACTTTGGTTTGCAACTTCGGATGACTTTGTCCTACATTTGTGGAAGTTTTTTGCTCTATATACCTTAAATTTAAGTTTTTTTCTATTGAATGAATAATTGAGCTGAGAGCTTAGGAAAAACTTTTTACAGAAAAAAAGATTTTGTTATCATTCTTTAAAAAATTGTTAAGTAGATGTTGGTCCAAGATTGAAAGGAAAACTAAATTGAAAATATCTCATAAATGGGATTGAAACACATTTTTCCCAATGGTGAGATTGTTCCAACCAAAAAAATCAACCTTGTCCAACATTTTTTTTGGAAATTGTGAAAATAGAATTCACGAATGAATCCTATGATTTATTTTCTTAAGAAGATGCTTAGATTGCCCAAAAAACAAGATTATTCATAACTTTTGCATCATTAATCCAAATGGAATGAATCAAATCTTCACATGTATACAAAAATATGATCTATAAGGGCTAAAGAAATCCAAAACAAATTCAAATTTTTAAAGATTTTTTTTTCTGCCCGATCACGTGAAAAGTATGTTTAGGATGGCATAACTTTTGTTCCTGAGCACGATTTGAAGTAAAGGTTATATTCTCACAAAGATAAGAGTTTTTTCTATCTCATGGGAAAGTTTAGGAAAAAATTACTAAAAATTGAGGTTGTAGGAACCTGCTCAAAATTCGTTTTGTCCGCCCAAGGGACAACGGTTCTTTAGGGGTTAATTGCAATGACTACACTATTTTTCTAATATCACCCTTTGTAGAAAGTAATATGAATGAAAAAGTATTCCTATAATATCACATTGTGTAAAAATACAATTTTTATATATACATGATTGAAAATATGTTTACAAAATATTTAAAATGTGATACAATGAATGCATAGCATAGCGAGCATGAGCCCTTAGTATTAATGATAGCATTTGTGATATTATAGAGCGGCTTAGGATTATAGTAGTATGATGAGTTGGAATTTGAGCACATAATATACTTCAAACTACCAAATTTTGCCAACCTTAAAGCTATTAAAGACAATTTCAAATTTTAAGTTGGTAAATTTTTCTTATTTTCTACCTAACTTGCTTTCAAATAATCTTCTACATATAATATTTTTATGAAACTTGCCAAAAATTAAAAAATAGAAATAACAATTGTTGTCCAAAGTGACTACTTTAGAACACATATCACACCTAACCCTTTCAAAACCATACATTCAAATTTTGAACAACATAGATGGATGAACACAAATACATTCCAATCATACAAAAATGCATTTTTTCATCTATATTATTTTTCGAGAGTCTTGAATGAACTCTTTAAAATTTGTATAGTACAGATTCTGAAGCCCTAGGTTTGCAAATATTTTATAATTTATATTGCAAGTAGATTGAAAGTACATTTTGCATCAAATAGGAACTATTTTTGTTCAAAAAATGACCCATTTAGGAAAAAATTGAATAAAAAGGTGAATTAAAGAAAAATCTTCAAAAATTATTATGATTTGACCTTAGAATATCAAAATTGAATTAAAAATTCTTGTAAAAAGAATGCATTGAAGTCTACGATTGATTTTGCAACACCTAAAAGACCAGCCTGCCAATTTCATCAATATAGCAATGTCGGGCAACTTGGTGTAATTTCAAATTAAAAAAATTGCGGCCCAAATTTTTATATAATGTATGTGGCATATTAGCATGTTTATTTATCATTTGAAAAAAATTCATTACATATGAATAAAATAGTCAAAAGTTATATTATGAATTTTTTTTTTTTTTTTTGAATTGGACAATGTGGGTAGATTAGTAAAAGTCTCTTTTTTCAAAAGCAAGAATTTGAAATTGTTTTTTTAGGATTATAGTTACATATATATATATATATATATATATATATATATATATATATATATATATATATATGTGCGTGTGTGTGTCTGTGTGTAAAACTTCAGTTTGAACCATTCCATTTGGATCAATGAGTTAGAAGTTATGAGTACTCTTTTGTTTGCGAGCAATTATGGATTCTTGACTCCAAAATAAACTTTGAAGTCCTTTACCTTACTATGTTTTCAATATTTTTGGGAAAAAAAATTATAGAATGTATATTTTTTATTACAACATTTCAACCATTGGAATTGGCACTTTTTAATTCCATAGTCTATTTTTTTAAATCATTCTATACTCCTATTTACCTGCTATTTTTTCTTGTATGTTGTACAATTCCAAAAAAAAAAAATTTTTTTTTGACATTTGGCCAACTTGTTTAGGAAAAGGAATCCTAAGAAGCTCTACAAATTTGGACATTTTTTCATACAATAGTAAGCTTGTGAGGTGCAGTTGCTTTGTATTTTGCAAGGCCAAAAAAAAGATTTATATAAATTGAAATGCTAATATCTACTAATCTACACGGTGGAATTCTCTGATATCTAAACCATTATACTAAAAGATCGTACAGTTACATGTATTAAATATTTTTTTGTTGAAATATATTGGTTTGGTGTACTAGTTGATACTATCATTGTTTTAGAAAAAATCTAAATCTAAAGTATTACCACCAAAAAAATACATGTATTCGGAGATGCAACAAAATCAATGGGTGATCTTCCAATCACTATGCTAATGATGGTATATTAATAGTGTTGGCAACACTAAGCACAGAGCACTAAATGTCAAGTTGTCAACAATTTCATTAGTGTTACCAAAACTAAATGTCAATATAGGTACTATTTGACAACTTTTTAAATTTTTTGGGGATATAAACTTTTAACAAGATTTCATGTATAATGTAAGAGATAATTTCATAATAGAAATGAGCTCATAAGAGGTGGGAAGTAATTTTCACGAAATTCCCCATTTTAGTAAGAGTAGATATTCAATAACGACTTGTACACTACCACAAATTAAAATTCTTCATAACTTTTGATTCATTGATCAAAATGGAATGATACAAAGATTTCTAAGTATATATAAACCTAATTAAAGAACAAATTTCAAATTTTATATTCATAAAAAAGTAATTTTTAAAGAAGCCATTTTTGGTGCCCGAGTTGCCCGCCTAACATTGAATATGACATATCTTACATGAACTTTTGAATCAAGTACTAAAAAGTAATGAAAAGTTTTTGTGGAGAGTAATTTCATCTTAGGGTAAGAAAAATATGGAATGAGAAGTGGTGGTGCTTTTGAAATATTATTGGAGAGTAATTTCATCTTAGTGTAAAGAAAATATGGAATGAGAAGTGGTGGTGCCTTGGAAATACCAATGGACAGTAATTTCATCTTAGGGTGAAAACAAAAATGAATACCAATCTTAATGCAAAGCTTATACCCACATGCAGGTACCAATCTTTAGAATCGTACACGTGTAAAGAAAAAATAAATGTCAATGATTTGCAAAATTTACATTGCTTAACATTGTTTCAAACCATATGTGGAAAACCTTATATAGTCAAGAATATGGTACAACCACCTATTTCTGACCACATAAGGTTTTCCGCATGTGGTGTGAAACAATGTAAAAAAGTTGGTAATTTTCGTAACTTAATTGGTTCTAACTATGAAAAGGAGGAAAAATGCATCCTTTAGTTTGGTCGAAATTTTTCTTAGACCTTTGTTGCAACTAATTTCAACCCTAAAGGTCGGGAAATGGTCCCGGACAAGTATGGGTGGTTCTATTACAATGCAGATGAAGTTTTTCAGGTTTAGGGCGGGTATCGCCGGTCCTCAGGCGGGTACCAATCCAGGCAAAGCCAACTTGCACGCGGGTATGAAGCCAGTCTTTGGCGGTTCTTAGGCGGGTACCAATTGAGAAAGGCGCACTGGTCGCATTAGGGTTTGTTGTGCGAACTTGTTGCGGTGCGAACTTGTCTGTTGCGGTGCGAACTTGCGCTGTGTGTTGCGGTGCGAACTTGCGGTGCGGACAGGGTTTGGGTTGTGGTGCGAAGTTGTGGTGAGAAGCTGCGGTGCGAACTTGCAGTGCTTGGAGAGTGCTGCAAGCGGACAGGGGTTGTGTGTTGCGAGCGGGGAGGGGTTGTGTGTTGCGAGCGGAGGGGTTGTGTGTTGCAGCGGACATGGGTTGTGTGTTGCAGCGGACAGGGGTTGTGTGTTGCGAGCGGGGAGGGGTTGTGTGTTGCGAGCGGAGGGGTTGTGTGTTGCAGCGGACAGGGGTTGTGTGTTGCAGCGGACAAGGGTTGTGTGTTGCGAGCGGGGAGGGGTTGAGCGGATAGGGGTTGTGTGTTGCGAGCGGGGAGGGGTTGAGCGGATAGGGGTTGTGTGTTGCGAGCGGGGAGGGGCTGTGTGTTGCAAGCGGAGGGGTTGTGTGTTGCAGCGGACAGGGTTGTGTGTTGCAGCGGACAGGGGATGTGTGTTGCGAGCGAGGAGGGGTTGAGCGGACAGGGGTTGTGTGTTGCGAGCGGGGAGGGGTTGTGTGTGCGGGGAGGGGCTGTGTGTGCGGGGAGGGGTTGTGTGTTGCGAGCTGCAAGTGCTGCTTGAGAGTGCTGCGAGTTGCTATTTTTTTGAGAGCTGGGGTGGAAAGACTTGAGGATTTGATGCGGACGAGTCTTGGATCTGTGAGCTAAGGTTGCGCTACCAAAGCAGTCCGATTGTGACATTTGTTGCGTGGTGAGGAGGTATGTTTCTTCTGGTAATTGCAAATTGTGAATTTTTTATTTACTTGCAATCTAGAAGAGCTTCTGTTTTTGTTCATTTTTTGAATTTGTTTGTTGTTCTTTCCTCATTGCTATTTCCACTATTAGTTGACGGTTTGAATCTTGCATGAGCTTGGACTTTTGATGCAATTTTGTGATGCCTATTTCATGGGTATTTTTTAAGTATCCTGGTCCTGTTTTGTGCGTACAGGTCGGTTAGTGCTTGAGGCAACTTCTGCAAGTCATTTCTTCTTCAGTTTCAGGTATTTTGTCAATCATGCAGTCTCACTCCATATTGCATAAGTTTTGGAAACGAAATAATACATTTTTTGGCATTGAAGTTCAATGGCTGCAGTAATGGATCAATCAGGATTTAGTAGAAGTATTTAGTATATACTTGAATTTGGTAGCCTAGAAACTGTTGAATTACGTTATTTCAGTAGTACGACTTGAAATGGAATGCATTTCAATGCATTTGAATTGGAAATGCAGATCAGAATTCAGTAGAATGCTTTTGAAATGGGAATAATTTCAGACTAAACACCCAGCCTTAACCCATTCAAGTCGAACCCATTCAAGTCGAACCCTATTCAAGTTGAAATACGCCATTTTATCGAAGAATCCTTCCACGTAGAACCCAAGAAATCAAGTAGAAATGATTGATTCACTAGTCTTGTAGGATGCAGCGATTTGAACACAACCTCCAAAGGACAAGTTCAAGTCGATGCGACTTGAATTTCACCTGCAAGTTCAAGTCGATAGGACTTGAATTCAACCAGTTCAGCTTGATACGAAATGAGCTAATCCCTCAATAGAGTTATATCACCTAAATCCACCTAGCTTCCTCTACAATTCAAGTCGGTACGACTTGAATTGTTCCAGACTGAGCAAAATTCACCAAATCAACTGAGCATCTCCTACAATTCAAGTCCGTTCGACATGAATTCCCGTAAACAAAAGAGATTAATCACCTATGCCCAGAAAGCACTCCCTAGTATTCAAGTCGGTACGACTTGAAATTGTCCCACTTAAACAGTTCAATCGCCTAATACAGAAGAGATTTGCGTAAAAATTCAAGTAATATCGGCTTAAAACCTTCCCAAGTCGGAAGTTCAGAAACAACAACCCAGACACATGTAAGAACAAATCAAGTCGCATCGACTTAAAAAGTTCCCAACTCGAGAGTTCATACATACATACTAAGAGAGGTTAGAAGAATTTAAATCGGTCCATACCTCTTAATTCAGAGGGCATCAAGTAGAATTCAAGTCGGTACGACTTAAACATTCATCAAATGTGAAATCCTCTCAATCCAGTAAGCAAATGCACTGCAAGAAAGTAGAGGCCCTCCAGCCAAGCAAACAAACAGACAAAAAATATAGGACCACAGCAATCACTTCAAAACATAACGTGACAAATAAGAAATGAACAAGATCATAAGAACATGAACATAGCACGGTATTCAAGTCGAAACGACTTAAACTCAATCACTTATTGCCTATATAGGAATAAAAACTAATACAGTTCGTGTGCATGCATAGATGGAAGAACAAACAAAACGTCTTCTACCGTACTTCAAGAGGTTCAAAATGAATGAAAACGAAGACGTCGAAGAATACGGAGACTCGCTTGTGCTGGGCGACTGCTGGACATGGAAAGACCCCCAGGATGTCGAGTACTAGACAATCGTCCTGACTCCGGCCTCTGGTCATCTCAGCTTCCAGACAAAGTGGAAGAACCAGGCCCCCTCTCTCCTGAATTCATTGCACGAGAGTGTAAGGGACGTGACAGATGGGCCAAATGAAGAGGTGGTAATATCCTGTACCACAAACTTCCCCGATTAGAATGAGGAGTACGTTTTCTCGTACATTGTCCCAAGCAAGGGAATCACCTTCTCCATTGCAGCAAGCTGTAGGAGTCTGGAGGACTCTCAGTATACGGAACTGCACAAGTCAATGGTTGATCACATCGATGCAGGGCGTTACAGGGGAAAGGATGATGGTCCTCTGAAGGCTAAAATACTCGCATCCAGACTTCGCAATGTCGTTCCGGGTTTCAACAAATATGTCATTAAGAATAAGAGCAAGGCAAGTGACATGAGGCCCATCTCCATTACGAGAAACCTGAAAGAGGCAGAGGGCAGCGACGGGTCTCTTGTCGTTGAGACTGCGGGAACTCAACGGAGCAAAACTAAAAAGAAGTCAACTGCCAAAGACGGCAGGGGGACTCCCGGCGCCAGCCCACTTGCGTTACCCAAGACTCGTGCTAAGACTAAGTCAGAAGCAGCGGCCAAGGGCAAGGCCCTTGCAGACGACAGCATGGCCTCAGTTCTCACGAGAGTCCCCAAAGATGTGTCTGACGAGGAGGAGGAGTTTAATTACCTGGAATCGAAGAAAATATATGAGGATCACTGGGAGCATTGTACAGATTCATATATATTTGGCCAGGAAAAGAAATACACCATTCACATTGATAATCTGGAAACTCCACCGGAGACAATCAACGTGAGAGCGCTCGAAGAAAATGGGGTCAAGTCTGCGCTCCAATTTTATTTGGAGATGCCCGATCCCGATAAGAAAATGACCCTCTGCGCCATGCCCCAGAACTTGACGGAGAAACCAAGGAGATGGGAAGATATCAAGGATGGCAAGTTCTGGATGGTGAACGGCCAACACAGTGTGGAGGCATCGAAGCGGATGAGAACCCTTGAGGGTGCGGAGGTGAAGAGCAAGAAATTTGAGACATGGGAATGCTTCATCGTTTGGAATCCAAAGCATTCCGTCATCAGGCAAATTTCTGCGTTCTACAACAGAACGAACCACCTGCAGACTTACAAGCCGACATGGGGAACCAATATCATTAGCGCCAGAAATGTCTGGCTGAGCTTGGGCCGGCCGCCTCCTCCTAAGGAGCCCATGGAGCTTGGGAAGTCCCTGACACCGAAGAAGAAACCTCAGAAGAACCCTATTGTTGCACTGAAATGGCCGGTAAGCACTAACTTTAAGTCAGTCCGACTTGATCTTATACTGTTGTTTCTTCCTGTCCTGGTTGCTCATGCCAATCAACAAGAATCCCTATTGTTGTTCGCTTCTGTTAAGACCCCTTAAGTTGGGTCCACCTGAATTCGAATTGACTATTCATACGTGTTCTAGTAATTCAAGTCGGGTCTAGTAATTCAAGTTGGGTCGACTTGAATCCTACATATTAAATGTACTTGACTTCGTAGCTCATGTCGGGTGGGCAAGAACCTAATTTTTCTTCATCTTCATGGAACAGGAGTTCCTCGATGCGATGAAACTGCGTTTTGCCATGCTTGATGTAAAGAAGCACCAGGGAGCTTTGACGAAGAAGAGAATCAACGACATCAGCATACAAAACGAGATCAAGCTGATCACCGCCTCGGATGAGGTTTTGCACTTTGGAAGGAAGTTATTTCAAGTGCGTTCCATGGGCTCCTCATTGACCCTGAGACCCTCGTGCCATTCAAGAGCTCAAAGAACTGGGATCAGATGAGGGATGGCGTTCTTGCCCACGAGTTTTTCAGGTGGCTGGGTAATCTGAAACATCATATTCATTAAAATGGGAGTTTAAGAACCTCCCAAAATAATATTGTCTATTAATAGGCCAAATAATTGAATGCGAGTTGAAATCACTTTAAGTTTAGTTGAGGTAATTTTTAATTGCCTGGAATTGAAACCAGGGATATAAGGTACAATTTCCATTAAAATGGATGGTGAGGGCACTACAACACCTTATACAAACTACAATTCATTACTATTTTACTGGTTCTTATATATAAATTCATACTACTGCCCTTCTTGAACACCAAGTCATGAGCTGAACGGTTGGTTGTAAGAAGCTATTCATCTCATTTAGGCGGTCCGGGTTTGATTCCCATTGACTTCGTATGAGCGGCTATGAGATATACATGACTTGGTACTGCTTAGTGAGCTTTGCAGGCAGGAAAGTACCAAACAACCAACTAGCCCCATTCCCAGAACTGTGACAAGTGCTTAATGCATGAACAAATAAACAGTGGACTTACCCACTACCCATTTTGCCAAGTACTTGACATTTTGCAAAATGTATTCAAATATGCAATAAATAGGACAATGACTCAACTTGTAAGGAAAAAATATTGTCGTCATGTATAAATATATTGAAAACTATGTATAAATGCACTTGCAGTGCAAGGCAGTTCATACAATATAGGGCAAATAACCACAATACAAATATATTAAATCAAATCATAACACTCCAATCTATATAAACTACCTTACATTATTTAGTATAAAATCTATTGTAGATATGCAAAACCGTTGAAACAAGGAAACAAAACATTCAATACTTGCTACCCTATGTAGCTACCAATAATAAGTACTAACTATGAAGTATCTCTATGGTGCCTTCAACATACTCAATCAGAGGTGTACAAAGTCAAGCTCCCATTGATAACATTGATTTGAGCAGACGGGATTTTGAGGACACATTCCAATGTGTCCTTCTTCACCCTAGACTTCCAAGCTGTAATCAAAGAATTGGTGTCCTCCCATGTCGGATTTTGACTTTCATCCACTTTCCAACGCAATCCTTTGGCGGAGTCCCATCCATGGTAGTACTCCTGAACATTTCGCTCCCGCGACGTGGGACGAAAGTACTAAATGAGAATACAATTGGGATGATCCGGGTTACGAAAAGGATCAGACAAGGCTCTTGCAATCCATATAGGCTTGGAATCACCATCAGCCGGTCGAAGGGCAACAAAATACCCTTCATAAACATCACGTGCCACACGGAATGTTGGCAGTGGACGATCGCATAGATGCCCCACAAAGGCATCATCTTCTCCAAAATCCTCACGAACTTCACCATCTTCATCAACATCATCCTCTCCGATTGCTTCGACTCGAGAAGAAGGCCAAAAGCCGTCCTTCAAGGATGTAGAAGGTTCAATTTCCTCCTTCAAGGCAGCGTTAACAGCTCGCCAATAGAACACCAAATGCTCAAACCGTCTTCTGTACTCCCCGCTTCCGTCTTCATCGCATAATGTATCCCAGTACTTGATGAACCCAGATAAGCCCTTGTAAATATCATCCACATTCCGCATTGGGACATGAACGGCAGGCATCGGCTCTCCACGAGGCCAAAGGCTCTCCCCTTCCAAATTTTCTCGCCACAATTTGATGCCTACACCTTCCTTAGGGAGCCTATCACTGTCCGTGATGTACTTCTTGTACTTCATGATCGGAACACCAGTGGAGTTCAGGTAGAACTTGAATTGTTGCGCCTTTGTATGGCCAGTAAGTGATTCGTCTCCGTCCAAAAGGGAGCCTTCAATGAAGGCCTTGAAGTCGGGCACCTCCTCAATAAGATGGGGAATTGTGGGCACAGAATCTACATCCATAAAGGACTTCATGAGAGATGGGATGGTGGGGAAGTTATCTTTCTTCAACTGCATACTCCACCTCCCAAACAAAGCGTCGATGTCGTCATGGGTGTGTCCGACCAACATGAAGCTCACGTAAACCTCACGAAAGACCTTCTTTGCAACAAGAAGGGACCAGAACGCAAACACAAATCGATTCTTGTTGTCCCTCGTTGCATTGTCCATTTGTACGTTCAGAACTGGAGGAAGGGGAGTCGCTGGAACAGCAACCACAGGTGTTGGACGAAGCGATGACTTGCAAATATCAGATCCTTCAAGAATCGCTTGAAAGAGCGGAGCAGAGCCGGATCCAGTGAACAATTCTCTAGATGAGTACGTTGGGGGTAGCTCAACATCCCATAGAAGCTTCGCAAATGACCCCACCGTGTAATTAGAGTCATGCGAGAAGATATCAAGCCCGTAGTGTGCGTACTTCACGTCTCCGTGCCCATGAGCAATCATACCCGTTACGGAGACTGGCAACTTCATGAACCCATCCAATTGCTTGCTTTTGTGAGAGAACACAGGAGAAGCCGTTTTTGCATGATCCATCTTATCATGCATGATTGTCAAACATTCGTGAGGATATGCACTTGACCTCAAGCGATTAACGTAATAGTGGTCACGATGTGCCCGAGCCCTCTCCAAATGCTTATTCAACAGCTGGTCCCATTTTCTTTTCATTGGCAAAATAGCGGTCTTCCTCAAAGTTTTAAATCTGTCACATTTAGCACAACGTGCAAAATTATCCCCGGGCTTCTTGGCACTATATTGAGAAAACTTCTTCTTCCTGATTTTACTGATATTGGAAACTGAGACCTTCTTTAACCCAAACACAGCGTTTGCTGTGTTGACTTGAGGAATAGTATCTTTCCATTTGAACGTGGCAGGCATAACCATGGAAACCACCTTATCTCCAGAAGGAAGAGTGTGTGATTTATGTGGCATATGATCTGCGGTTTTTTCAAGCACACACTTCAACGTTGCAGTGGCCTGCAAAGTATGCTTCCGCGTCTTCACCGTGCCCAAATTCCCGTGAGACTGAGCTTCTTCACCTCTGCTTGCAAACCCTTGGAAACGATGAAAGGTGGATTCCGAAACCCCCGAAATGTGCCTCCAAGCCGCCATGCAAACCTCTATTCCTTCCATTATGACCACCTTCTTCCCCGCAGCGTTTTGATGGACCTGGCGATGCACATCTAACTTCATATGATAACAAAACTCGAACGTTGAGTTTCGGTACATCCGCTCATGAAACGCCCGAATCTTCTCCCTTGGGAAGGGTTGAACACAATTATTTGCGCAACAGACTTTGCTTGAAACAGAATTGATGGACACTTGGGTGAGCAATTCTGTAGCCTTTGCAGTAGTCTTGACATGAGGCCCTCTTACAACACTTTCATATGGTCTTCTTCCCACAGAAGGGGGCCTCAGGAGGCCTGCCTGCCTGCGGTTGAATTCGTCTCGATCCTCATGATCTTTGAGGCTTGCCCCATTCAAGTACACCCTATCAATGGGCCACGCGCGTAGAGAGTACCTCCAGTCGTCTGGGACATCTACCACATGCAGGCTCTTGGAGATTTGGACCGCTACAAGAGAATCCCCTAAGGGCCCATGAGCCCCTAAACCAGATTGGAGTTCACGCTGTGACAAATCCCCTCCGCCACTGGTAAACCCGTCTCATTCTGGAGTATGACAATTTTTGTGCTCCACAGACGTCGTGGTATGCCTTCGCATTCAGGAATTCCTCCAATATCTTGAGGAACATGTTGGACCTCCTCTTCATCAGATGAATATTCTTGTACTGTTGTTTGGGTGCCTCCCATTGTTCCTGCATACGACACTTGATAATTAATCATCCACGAATACAATGACTTGGCAATGCAATGAGTTTAAGAAGACTTGAGTATGATTCCAAGTCAAACAAACTCAATACTGAATTAGAGGATCAAAAACGTAATTATAGTCTAACATTCAACTCGACCCGACTTGAAAAGAAATTCCTATATCAATAGTATCAGATTATACTACAGAAAATTCTCCGAATATCCCACACCTGAGGACCCTCAGTTCCTACAACATGAAGTATCAAATTCAAGTCGAATCGACTTGAACCTCAGACGACCCTTTGATTGTATATGATTATAGTCTACTATTCAAATCGAATAGATTTGACCTTCAAACGACCCTACATTTCTAAGTTCATAAAATCTCTAGTTCAAGTCGACTCGACCTGAATACTAAACTAGCAATTGATTCTACATGACTATAGTCTCCCATTCAAGTCGACTCGACTTGAAATAATAATATTCTTGTGATGATATATAATTACAGTCCCCCATTCAACTCGAGTCGACTTGACTTGAAGTATTATACTCAAGTCCTTCAGCGACCCAAGCCCTTCAGCGGATATGACTTGAAGTATTATACTCAAGTCGAGTCGACTTGAACACTAATAGACGCATTGAATGCAAACAATTTCAGTCATCAGTTCAAGTCGAGTCGACTTGATCCTCAAATACTCTAGTGTAAATACATATCATATCGTATTGCACTCAAGTCGAATCGACTTAAATGTTAGCATCTTGGAGGACAGTTTGTGTTTTCTAGGATAAATTTAATTCCAATCGCGTTGAATATCTCGGATATCCTTTTAAATATCTGTATATAACGTGTTAGAAGGGTACATTCAAGTCGTATCGACTTGATCTGCCTTTGAAATTCGAGAAATGTTCGTTATTCTCCGTAAAACACGGCGTATTTCTCGGGGCTCATGAGGAATTATGAATGTTGAACTTCGGCAGAGAGGACAAACCACAGTACTATCGAAGCCGATCGCATTGACATACAAGTGCAAATTATTCAATGAAATAGGAATGAAAGCAACACTGGTAGAAAGTCTAGTGTAATGAGAACAACTACTGTTATAGAAATGTGAATCCTCTTCAACCAACCATGACAAGTTAACAATCACGCGCGTTTCAAGAGTACATACCACTCATATTCATAACCTTCAAGGGTACACAGCTGAAACTATGATGAACTTCACTTGTACGAAGAATAAAGACGGCACTACTCTCTAATGCCGACCTCTGTGCACGCTCAAACACAACCGCAACGAAACAGTACACAAACGAGCTACCAGAGGGAACCAAGAAAGAAGAGAAAGCAATGGCTTCGCCGGAATGATGAGAGCGCCGGTAGAGAATGTGGGCAGCAGAATACGGTATCGGCGGGAAGACTTGGAGGGAATTTCGAACGGTCCTTTGAGATTATGGGCGGCGGAAAATCTAAATAATTTCTGAGTAATGGGGATTCCTTGTCAGTCCGCGCAGCTAAGGAATGTGGGCCGCAGAATATGTTATGGGCGGGAAGACTTGGATGGATTTCCAAACGGCCCTTGGAATGTGGTCGGCGGAAAATCTGAAGAATTTCCAAATGGTGGGGAGACTTTTGTCAGTCCGATGCGGGACCACGCTCTTCTTTTTGGGTTGACTTGTCCTTCGCTCTTTGCAACTGGTTGGTACATCCTAAAAACAAGTTTGGCTTCCAAAAAGTGACGACCTTTGTCAGCCGGGTCTCGGAATTCTGGCGCTGGAAAGTGGCCAAATCCCTGAATTTCTGTAAATAGAATTTTCAAAGCTGGAAAATGGCCACCATATGCTTAAGTAAGTGACTATTATTAATGATATGGGTTAGGAAATTTGCATGCGGTTCTTCTGGGTGCATAAGGCATCTTCTACTTTTTGGATTTAGGGCCATCAATTCCCCTGGTTGTATTGTAGATAATATTTGAAACTTTTCTTCATTTTAAAGTGTCGTGAATTTTGTAATTACCTCCAGAGATTTTTTAAGATAAGGGTTTAGGGTTTAGGGTTTAGGGTTAGGGTTCAGGTTGTAGCCCTAGAGCAACAACATCAGTTGTCTAGAAACTTCATATCTTCATAGTATTATTGCATTTTAAGGTGATTTATAATTGCATTCTTTAAGTTTAAAATACAAAGCACCTACACAAAACAAAAAAAATGTAGACTTTGAGCAATTGATATTCTATTTTCCAAAAAATTATCAGTTACATTTGCATTTTTGAACTATGCAGCCTAATTGTTTTTCTACAATTTCCTGGACTAAGGATACCTCTAAAGTAACCAGGCACCACAAAGTGTACCCATGATGGTTATATGACCATCTAACTCATTGAGATTCGAAATTTTATAAGATGGTTATCCAACTTTTTAGCATCAGTTTCATTTGTAGGAATAAATTACAATTAAAGTTCATTCTTATAATTAATTTACAATTGAACATATAGAAGTTCGTAATTTAAGCAGCCATAATTTATTGCATGACTAGAAACTACATACATTGATTCTACAAAATAGCATAAATTTAGATTAATGTAAGAATTAGAATAGAAGGGGATTCAGGGTTTGGCATTAGCAATTTCACTATAGTAAACACCTCATCTACCAAGGATTTAGGGTTTACTTCTGAATAATCTCTATTCAGAAGACAAAATTTCTATTTTTGCTTAAACTATGTAATGTACATTTTTGTTTTGCATGATTGAAATTATTATAATTCAATTAGAGTTGAATGAATCCATATCCATGACAATAAATTACAGCCTGACTTCAAATTTCAATGCTACTTCTAATTTTGAACTACAACATGAAGGTTAATAATTTTATTAATTTGAACTTTGATATAAATAACCTCAAACCCCAATGCTTATTAAAGAATTTTTCTGTCTATTAGGATTTAGGAAACAATAGTATTTGAAATCTATTTGAAATAACCTATTAATTCATTTAAGTATTTAGAACTTGACGTATGTGTAATTTTGAGTATATAATTACCTTTGACGTTAAATGTAAGATATACAAGAATGAATTTTTTTCGGGAATGAGTACAAGCTACATTTTTTTACTTGCATGGACTTTTTGGACGGGAAAAAGAATATATGAATGTGCAAATTGGTCCCCCATGTAGATTTCAATATTTAAAATGTGGAAGTTTGATATATGTACACCTTTTTAGTACGTAAAACAACATATGTTCAAGAATGCTTTTTATTTTGGATATTAATAGATCCATTTAAACTAAAACATGTGAAGAAGTTGTGACTGCCCTCTCTTTGTTGAATCCAATAAAAAACAGAATTGACAATTTTTTTTGTTTAACTCTACTTAAATTTTAAAAATTGGAAAGGATGTATGTCCTACAATTTATTGGCCCAAAAATGAAAAAGTCATGAATTTTGTATAATATTCGTGAAGAAATGAAGGTGTGGAAGTTGTAATCGCTCTTTCCTTTAGGAACCCAAGAAAATATTCATTTCATTTTTTTTTTCTCATTCACTTTTACGTGAATGAAAGAAATTGGCAAGAGCCGTAATTCCTGTACTTTAATGGCCCAAAAATGAAAAAGTCATGAATTTCGTATGATATTTGTGAAGAAATGAACATGTGCAAGTTGTAATCACTCTTTCCTCTAGGAACCCAAGAAAATATTCATTTCATTTTTTTTTTTCATCCACTTTTACATGAATGAAAGAAATTGGCAAGAGCCGTAATTCCTGTACTTTAATGGCCCAAACACGAAAAAGTCATGAATTTCGTATGATATTTGTGAAGAAATGAACGTGTGCAAGTTGTAATCACTCTTTCCTCTAGGAACCCAAAAAAATATTCATTTCATTTCTTTTTTTCATTCACTTTTATGTGAATGAAAGAAATTGGCAAGAGCCGTAATTCCTGTACTTTAATGGCCCAAAAATGAAAAAGTCATGAATTTCCTATGAAATTATTGTACAAAAGAATTTGTAGAAGTTGTAATCACTCTAGTTTATTTTAGGAATTCAAAAAAATATTGAATCCATGAGTTTTTTTCGCTGGCATTAACGTATTTAAAAAAAAATGCATGCCTTGTAATTTAATAGGGATGAATATAAGAAATGAAGAAAAATTGAAAGGGATGTAATTGAGCCCTAAGCTATTGCATTTTAAAGAAAACCAATCAATTCAATAATTTTCTTATTGACCCAAAAGTTACATGCATAAGTTTTAAATATTAAAAGACAAATGGGGGACACACTACGAACATTTGAAGATCTAGAAGTTGTCAGATGAATGTTCTTAAGATCTAAAGGTCATATAAGTATTCAATTCTTCAAAAAGTTATCAAGGACTTCTTGTAAATAATAGTTATTTAATTTATTTATTGAAAAATTAGCACAACTACTAGTTAAGCTTTTTTTTTTAAAATTATTTAAAGTACACAAAATGATTACTTACATGTTGTCGGGCACCTTTAAAAATCAATTTAAAAGTAACTAAAGAATGAAGAATCGATTCATACCAAATTAATGAATTTAGTTCATTGTGCCAAAAGCGCTTTTCATTGTGTTGTCCCCCACTAATGCCATATTTAACTACTTTTGGACTTTGGGAGGAATTTTGGACTATGTCATGGTTTAGGATTTATCGGGACACCTCCCGTCCTTATGCGAGGGAGACCACAATGCCCACAGAAGTAGGAAGAAAAGCATGAAGTAGACCATGTCCCCATAGAAGAACACAACTGTAAACATAATAAGTACAACATTTCGCCCCTAATCCCTTTACTTAGTATTTTTGCGCATTAGGGTCTGGAAATGTACCGATGTAAACCCCGCATTCAAACTAACGTACAAGAGAACATACTCAATGACAAGGAAAATGCAATGCAATGAAGGAATATTGGTGCGCTGCAATGGAACTTGGAAGTCGCTGAAAGGTACTAAGGAAGCTTCAGCATATTTTATTCACATAAAAAAAAAAATAACATTAGAAGAGGTAACCCAATAAAACCATTACAGTCATTCCCCACAGTATCTAATTCAATGAACTTCATTGATGATTTATAGGATTCCCAACAACAAGTACCTCCCTCTCTATATAATACGGATCTTCTAATCTTAAAGAATCTACATCATCCCTCACACGTATAGGGGGACCTATCAAATAAGAATGTGGCCACTTAAGAGGATCTATCTGAAGTAGTACAATACTTTCATTCCAAAGAATGCTGCGCAGTCTAGGGCTACCTAAGATACACTCTAGTAATCCTTTACGGTTTGGATAAGGGTCGTTCTTATTAGGATTGTCCACACCGGCAATGAAGAGGAACCGCTTCAAAGTTGACGGAGGAAGAAGACGCTGCACAAGCTCCTCCAAAGTCAACAGATCCATCGAGGAAGACAACCCACAGTGATATTGTTCCACCAACTGTCTAAGGAAGTCACGAAAACCAAATGGAACATCGATTTCATAAGGAAGATCCAAAACGCCACCCTCAACGCATAAAGCACCTGTCAAAACAACTAGAACCGCCTTCTGCATCAAAAGAACTCCGCCAAAATGTCAGTTCATGAGATAGAGGAGAACCCTTACGCAACGGGACAAAACCCGTCCTAGCTCCACAGGACACTCACATTACTGAGTACCTAAAAGAAACAGAAACATTGCCAATGTCGACAGACTCCGCAAGAATATCAATTCGTGAAATGAAGAAGAACACTGAGACAACGGGAAAACTCCCCATGATCAAACCAAAAACATTCACAATACTCAGAACCTAGAAATAGACGGGAACACTCCCAATGCGGACAAACCTCCGCAAGAATATTACTTCATAAGAAAGTTAGAGAAGGAGCCTTAAACAGCGAGAAAATTCTTGATGCAGCTCAACAGGTCACTTACATTCCTCAAATTCTAATAACAACCACAATATCACCTGCTGAATTCACAATTAAAAAGCGTGTCACTCCGAATAAGTGAACAATGCAAGTGCACACAGACATTCCTCCAAAGCCCAGAACAACGGGACATGTTCTGAAAAGGACAATGGTGTACATTTATTTAGTAACAGACTATGTACACCGACAGGGCTCTCGAATAACTATAGTCGGCACTCACTTCATAGAGAACCCTATAACCTCGGAAAATCACCCTAGAAACATATAGTGGACACTCACTTCAGCGTAAAACCTAAAAGCATGGAAGATCTCCCAAAAAATTTACAATTTAGCATAAAATTGAATGAAAACCTTTCTGCAATGGGAAATCTACTACATATAGGAGAGATACACTCTTGCAGCACTAGCAGTTGGATGTGAATGACATTGCGGTCATTCTATACCTGTGTACAGCAGTATTTGAAGATACACAAAATTTAGATCCCGTCAAAAGCAATATGGACAGTGTAGGTGAACTACCAAATACATGAATAAAGTGTCCACTATTTGCTAAGTATATATGCACAAATAAATGGAATGGATACCTAACAAATGCTATGCACAAGTTATCTCTTTACAAAGAAAGAGATGTAAAACTAGAAACCAGGAACAGAACTCAAATTTCCATGATCACACCTAGTGAATCTGTCAAAACTTTAACAAAACATGTCGAATATGCATTCAGTCATTTCCTTCACAGTACCAGATAACTATTGATGCATCATCGAAAACGTTCTGACTCGCTAAAATTTACAAGTTCAACAAACTACGTGCCCTACAATTTACAGCTTCTGGCATTTACAATCAATATTACAAATTGTACTCCGGTGAAGGTGAAGTGTTAATGAAATGAAACGCCGTATCCAGTAACGGGAGTGCTCCCGCTAAAGCCTCCAATAATCAGGAATCAATGTCGCACTATTCCCGAAATAATTTTGAAGAACTCACTGGATAGGGGGTCCACTGGATCCTGACCGTCAGGAAGAGGATTTTTCAACACATACGTAGGCACCGCCTCATTAGACAAGAAAAGTCCATCAAGCCACGGCATGAGTACCCTGTGGAGGTAGTTGTCGGAAGTCGACCCTTGAAAGGATTGAGGGAAAACAGCACTGTGTGGATCATTCATCATGTTTTTCTGAGGACTGTCGTCAATTAGAAGAATGTTCTCGGAAGTACATAAACTGTACATGCGTGCGACTGTCCCAATATCTTTCAGAAAGACCGGCTTATTCGGTGCATCTCGGGCCCTGTACGTGGACTTCGTGCATGCCCCCTGAGCTAGACAAGCAACATCTCGACGAGAAAAGGTACATCCTGCGAGGAGCTTCTCTAACATACTGTCCATGTTTTTGGGAATCATACTACTCCAAAATACAAGTTCTGCCTTTCCCCGCAGCCAAGTGAGAAAGCTGCCGACACCTATTCGAAGGTCAACCTTCTGTACATTGCGGGAAAAAGACCTGTGAAGAAGAACTCCATTCAAGTCAAGAACGACTATATATTTCCGTTCAGCTACCTTTTCAGATGTCCCCGGCTACGATTTCGAAGAACCAACAAAACTTGCATTAAATCACAACGTGATCTGGTGAGAAATAAGCCCATGCACAAGCATGGTCAATATCAATCAAAACTAGAAGAACACGATGGCTGCCCCAAACATTACCTTCCCCAACGTCCTCCTCCGTTCGAGTGCCCTCCACCTCTAGGACCTTCTGAGGCAAACAAGTCGCGTGCTCTACTCCCTTCTCCTCTGTTCCCTGCAGGCTTTGGTCAGAGGCAATCTCATACAGGTCGCGGTACAGAAAGCAGTTCGCCTCCCAAACGGCCTCTATAAATTTTGATTGTTTACTCGCTGGATTTTGGCGATGCCAAGCATGAAAACTAGGAAAATCAACAAGATCCTTAAACCTATCGTTAATAGCAAGCCGATGAGCATGCGTAAGTGGAGGATGAGGAACAGAGAGTAATGGATTCACCTTTGGAGTCACCGCATCCAGACTCATCTGCCTTAGGTCAGCCATGGTATCCGCCAAAACATTCTCAGTCATATGAATGTCTTCAGAGACACTTTGAGTCTCAGGGATCGGGAGTAATCCCGTTCCAACATGCTCCGGAAGATCGACTTCGGGCTCTTGATGAGCAGGGCAACTCCCTCCGTCATCAGAGAACGGGAGTCCTCCCGCTCCGGAAGGTTCAGGCACCGTGATCCCTGCCTCGACTGGACTAGAATTGCTGAGGCCCTCACCAATCATCGGGACGCCTCCCGCTGTAGGAAACTCATGCTCCACCTCCACAGCAACATGATCACGACCAGGACTGCTCACACCTGAATCAGGCATTGGGATCTCTCCCCCTGAATTGCCTTGCTAATCATCGAGCGAGGGATCTTCATCCGTAGAATCTAACTGTATTGGATTCGATGCACTCTTCGGAACTCTAGCGGTGTCAGATGCTGACGACAGAACACCACTACCTTGATCTGCACATGTAAGAAGAATTGACGCCGCATTCTTTGCCTCCGTAGTGACGCCGAAGTCGTATGGATCAGGAGAGGATATGCGAGGCCCCTCATTTCGTTCCAACTGCTCTTCCGATCCAAGAAGACTGTCGTGCGAAATAGAATCACGTAGCTCTCTGTCATGCCTGAACTTCGTCCGCAACTCTGAAGGATGTCTGGCCTTGTAAACGGCTCCGAACGTGACAGCCTTCTTCGTCTCTGTCGTACCTACTGCGGACCCTTTACAAAGTACGCCACGAGGAGCAGATGACGCCATTCTGTTCATGGAAGTCTTGACAAGCGAAGGGGACTTCTCCTGCAAGAGGAGCATGTCAGACTTCCTCACATTATGCCATAAATGTGAAGAAACGCAGAACTGCCAAAGGGAGTTGTCTCGAAGCCTAAGAGTCAGAGACTAACCTTTCTGCTTAGGGATTCGCTTTCAATACTCTCATCATCCGAGTCCCCTGACCTCCCAGAGCCACTCACGCCTAACTCGACAGGTGCTACCTGGACTTTAGTTCCGGACCGAGTATTTGCCGCCTCCTCCAAGTCACTTCCTTCATCCTGGCCCAGAGAGGAAATGTTCGTCTCCTCCATTGGTTGTCCATCCTGCTCCTCGTCATCTTCTCCCTGCTCCTCATCCTCTTCTCCCTCCTCCTCGTGTTCTTCTCCCTGCTCCTCGTGTTCTTCTCCCTGCTCCTCGCGTTCTTCTCCCTGCTCCTCGCGTTCCTCTCCCTCCTCCTCGTGTTCTTCTCCCTGCTCCTCGTCTTCTTCTCCCTGCTCCTCGCGTTCTTCTCCCTCCTCCTGAGCTTCGTCTTCCTCCTCCTCATCACCGGGGACATGCTTAAGATGCATATCGTCCCACATCTGCCTCGCGACTGTCATTGACTTCCTCTTGTCTTCCTTGTCGAAGACAACTTCTAGTACCTTAGTACCAGCAGCCTGTAGGATTTGACAAAAAAAATGAATTAAGTAAGAACAATCCATAATTCAGATCGAGAAAATTCAGGTTGTCTATAATAACAACTTAGCACGTCATAACGTACATCGGGAGTACTCCCGCTGAATTTTAATATGGAGGAGAGCATATTCTCTAACGGGAGTACTCCCGCTATTTACACTGTATTGAATCAAGGAATGGGAAGAGGAGAGACTGAATTACCAATCCAGTCATGGTGAAGTCCGGACCACCGTTTACATTAACAAGCACCATATTCTCACTCAAATGTCTACTGAAAATTTCAATACCAGCCGAGATTGAAAACCAAGGAATAATTGGACGCCTATACATAGTGTCCATTGCTTCCATGTCTCGCGAATAGTAGACGGAGTAAGGCTCTTCTTTTCCCTTGAAAAAGTTGTGAAAGCTGCTTGTTGCACCATGTTCCGCATCATAGGCAAAAAGATGAACCAAGTAAACCGTGAATAGAGTTCCAGCCACCGGTATCGGAAAGCCATCACTCGGGGTTGGATGGTAATAAATTACATGCCAGTCCCAAACCCTAACTTTATGCTCCACCTGTCGCCGCTCCAAATGCTTGAGAATTTCGTGAAATCCAGTAGCATCTGTTATGAGAACTGCTGGAGAACGGGCGACGTACAGCCGACGAGTGATGTCCTTGTACTCCAAAGCATCAAACACGCGCTTCAACTTGTGATGCTCCAACAGTGTCGCCTGACCGCCCGCGCTGGTGACATTAAAGAGGAACCAGATGTACATATGGGTCTTCGATTCACCCCGCCAGGACTTGATGTCACGGTCTGTTAAAATCAAGGAAATGTCCCACGTTTTCGTGTCCATGACCTTGCACTGGTAATGCAAATTGAAATCCTGTGAGATGGCAACTGCCTTTTCCTCTGTGCGGGAGTGTATGTATGCCTCCCACATCTCCTTCACAGCTTCAGGACACTCGTCTCGATTGTTCGTTTTGTTGAGGGCTCTAGATCGACCCTCCAACCACTCCTTGCCTAGTTCAGTGGCCATGGCTCTGTCCACCCACCATTCAACTTGCTCCCGAGTGATATTCTTTTCCTCGGCAAACTTATTCCACTCCTCCGCCGGATATGGAATGTATTCCGGTTTTTTGCTCGGAAGCGGATGTTGTCTGTAGTGACACATAAGCTCATTCTTCATGCACCGCACCTTCTTCTCCCGACCTGCTGCTTCATGTAGTGGAGTAATCGGTCAATTAAACCAATCTCTGTTGAGTCTGGTTTTCTTCATACACACGTCCATCTTCAGTACCTTATCCGCCAAATAGTTCAGGTCCTCATCTCGAAGTCCCCACAAAGGCTTGAAGTCAGTAGAACCCAATGCCTTCCTCGTGGACTTTGACTTCTCTCCATTTCCGTCCGGAAGCATCTGCTGGAGAAAATACCTGTCAATCTGCATCCACTTATTGAAGTCCTTGTCCTTCTCCATGAACAAAAGTGGAATCTTCAAATTTGGGTTGTCAGCATTTCGGAACGAAGTAAAGATTGTCGACATTATTGGGTAGAATTCCTGCACACCAGAAAATAGAATTCGGTGGTATCAGGGGTACCACTCCTCTGTTCAGCGGGACCACTCCCGCTGGAAGTGGTGGGCGACCTCAGCGGGAATACTCCCGTTGCAGACAAAGTCCGCAAGAGAACTCTCCTCCAATACGAACTGAAAGGGACCAATAACGATACCAGACAACTGAAGGGGATCAATCTTGCTGTCAGTCGTGTGCTAAAGTCCATTGGTAATCTACTCGCTGGTATCGGATGGTCTATGTTCAGCGATTTCTCCCTCTCGATGGAATGCACTTGGATGAATAACTCACGAATACAAATGACATAATATGCAATGGGACGACTGAGCATCGGGTTTAATCCCGCTAACTATGCAAAGTCATGCAAGAAGGATAGATATACAAAGTCGATTGAATGTGTGCAGACAGCGGGAGTTGTCCCGCTGGCATGGCAAAGGTCAACCTATGACAATGGTTAATCAGAGAGACTGGATGAGTTGAACTTACATTGTATTTCGCCGAGTGCTGTCTCCCTCCGTATGCTGGCAAGGGGGAGCCCAGGTCTCTCCACTTTATCCGGGCATGCGCAAGCTGCTGCATGAACCTCTGCTCTCTTTGATTGCCTGCCACGTTCTGATTTAGCGCCCTGGATAAGTGCATCATCTCAGTTTTTTTGGTATCGTAGTCTGCCCAAATGGGAATGATGTTAAATGTGGATGCAACCGCCTTATCACACTCGGGGATATCTCCGCTCTCAATTAACTCCTTCGTGCCTTGGACTGTGTGCTGGCCACCAATTATATAATAGTGGGTTTTGGAGGTTAGACTCTCCTTCTTCGGACACGAAGCCCAGAACTTTACTATTTTCTCCGGCCCGTATGGTCCTTTCTTTAGAGGAAGGACAGTAATGTACCGGTTCTCCGAATGGTAGTCCGCGTCAACGAGAATCCGGTTCTTTATTCCTGCTAACCTTTGCCCCTGAATTGATCTGTACACAAGTTTACCCGGAGGAGCCTGATGAAGGTAGTCGTAGTGCACACGCATGGGTTCCCCATCGCCGCTGGCAAAGGGCTTCTTCTCCCATTTGTACATAGGTTTGAATACTTGGTTGTACAACTTAGTAATCTCTTTAATCTCCGGGGGGTCCAGCTTGGCGACCTCGGTGTCCGTCAAGTTCACAGCGCGAGCAAGAGTAAGCGTTTCTTTTTTGCTCTTCTTCCCCTTCTTGCCCGTAGAGTCGGGATCCACCTCCACATCATCTCCGGGTGCTCCTGGAATTGCCTTCCGCTTCTTCCCCCTTTTCTTTGGAGATGGAGTTGATGTTGTCGCTGTGGCTGCTGGGGTTGGAGGATTTGCCGCTTGGGTGGGAGGATTTGCCTGCCGCCGGCTCTCGTCTAAGATATCCCACTCGTTCTGAATCTCTTGAGGGGTCCAAGACAATGAGCCATCAGGTTTCTCCAGAATCCCCCTTCGAGTGATGGTTTCGTAGAGTAGCGGACTTAAAGTGGCGTAGTCCAGGATCAACCCATAAATCTTCTTCTCAGTCGACTTGGGAATCGATTCCTGAACAATTACGAGGACAGTGGAGTTATCCAATCCCTGCAGCTCGAGAACGTTTAGGCCCATTGCAGGGTGACCCTTCCCCTCAAAATTTAGTGTCGGGCAGATGCTGACTACGCCGTCTGCTTGGTCAATCCACTTAAGTCCCCACGCTGTGACTTTTCGATAACATCGAAACACAGCTGCTGGATTATTGTCGCCTACATAACGGAAAGTGTTTACCACGGAGTCGACAAACTTCGACAGCCTAACAGGTGCCGTGTCTGCAGGAAGCTTCTCGGAGATACATAATCTGCGCAAGGTGCAAGTAGAGGATTAGCCACACAAATTCTACAGGTCAACAACTAATCAACGGGATTACTCCCACTCTATGAACGTGGTGGATCATCAAATGAATTCATCGTTATTGCATGGATTTCTGGTGATGTTCTGTGCACTCTGTGGGTCAGACTGTAATTTTAACTACCTCTAAGACGATACTCAGCGGGAGTACTCCCGTTGAATTATTTTAGGATGTACTGATAGAGGAAAACAGTACTCTGTGATTGTTCATTATCATATACTCCTATGCCTCAAGGAAGACTTCAATGAGAACATATCGGGAGTAGTCGCATTTGTCTTACGATTGCAACGCCTAATCAAGCCTGTTGTATTAACGGAGCAAGTCTCTCTATGATTTGTAATGACACCTTTCTGTGTGTTCATTCTATACTGGACTTCAGACCATTTTTTATCGGGAGTAGTCCCGATGATTATTATTCAATGAAGAAAGCGGAGAGAAATATTTCCTCATTTCTTTGGGCTTTCTGCAGTTTAAACTGAAGGATTCCATTGAGCGGGAGTCTTCCCGCTCACTTCCTATTTTGCGAACTAGTTCTCAAGTAATCCAAGTGAATTTCATGGTTTTTCCTCATCATAACGGGAGAAATCCCGATAATTTACCGAGCCCTTACCATCTACGTTTATTGCATTATCGAACATTGTGTAATTCTCATCGGGAGTTCTCCCGTTGATTCCTTGTTGTCACTTCCTTCCCGCTTAATTCATATGTCCAAGTTACTATTACTGTTCTTGATTCCTTGTTCTCGCTTTCGTCATCCTTAATTCATATGTCCAAGTTAATGTTACTCTCCAGAGATTCATTTCCACTGCAGTTCATATGTCCAAGTTACTGTTACTTTCCAGAGACAAACACTACGGCAAAGACTCACCCGACTTGCCAGATCAAATGCATCCACAGAAAGACATGTAGGAAGACTTACGGGTTTTCCCACTCTGCTTCGCTTCCTCTGCCTTCCGAGGAGCTTGCCATCGCCAGATGCTGTTCAGGTCCACACCCAAGATACGCTACACTTTCCCTAAAGAACTTCACCCTGCACAACAAAACGGACTGTTCACAAATTGCAACAACAACACACCCTAAACCCAAACTCTAGCAACAACACAATGTACAGGGAAACTCTAGTACATGCAGCAACTACGGGATTGAAATTAGATTCAGTACATTGCGCACTCGAAACTCTACACGGTATACAATCTACGCTAAACCTGCTACTCAACAAAACAGATTGTTCACAAATTGCAACAGCAACACACCCTAAACCCAAATTCCAGCAACAGACTGTTCACAAATTGCAACAACAACACACCCTAAACCCACACTCCAGCAACAACACAATGTACAGGGAAACTCTAGTACATGCAGCAACTAGGGGATTGAAATTAGCTTCAGTACATTGCGCACTAGAAACTCTACACGTTATACACTCTACGCTAAACCTTCTACTCAGAAAAAGAAAATTTCCATCCGTGGATGCAATCACAGACTACAACTATTTCAATCTGAGGCAATGTATACAATGTAAATTTGTATTTCAAAATATAATGAGAACTCTCGAAGACTTTAACCCTTGAAGGTTGTTCTCTTCCCTTTCTGAACGGGAGAACTTGGAGAAGCAGACTGAGGGCAAAACACATCGACAACATCCTCTGTTAAAATGTAATTCAGAACCAACAAACGTTTTCATTTGCTCCACTGAATTCGGAGGGCGCAAGTGTATTAAGTCACCCTGCGTGGCGACGAATTACAGGGCTGAATCAGACTTCTTCGAACTCATTCAATCGTTTGAGGAAGGAAGAAAGGAAAAAAATTACCTGCATTCTCCGCGAGGACTCTCCGCTCGTTGACGTTCCTCACCACGCCTCTGCACGTCCACTCTCTCCCTCCGCGCCTCTGACAATGGCTTTCTCCCTTCGCGCCTCCGCTTTCTCCCTTCGCGCCTCCGCTCTCTCCCTTCGTGCCTCCGCTCTCTCCCCTCGCGCCTCCGCACGTCCGCTCTCTCCCACGGCGCACCAAATCACGACGTTATATCTCCCACTCCCTGTGCTTCCTCCCTCCGCGCCTCCGCATGCTCCAAATCACGGAACTGCCGCGCTCTCCCTCTCGCTGCGGGAAAAATCTCTCCCTCTCGCTGCCGCCCACTTAAGTCCTCTCGCTGCGGGAAAAATCTCTCCCTCTCGCTGCGGGAGAAATCTCTCCTTCTCGCTGCGGGAAAAATCTCTCCCTCTTGCTGCCGCGCTCTCCCTCTCGCTGCGGGAAAAATCTCTCTCTCTCGCTGTAGAAAAATCTCTCTCTCTCGCTGCAGGAAAAATCTCTCTCTCTCGCTGCGGGAAAAATCTCTCTCTCTCGCTGCAGGAAAAATCTCTCCCTCTCGCTGCCGCGCTCTCCCTCTCGCTGCGGGAGAAATCTCTCTCTCGCTGCCGCGCTCTCCCTCTCGCTGCGGGAAAAAGCAGAAGAAAAATCCCGTTGGGCTCTCACCGGGACGAAACTGGAAAACGGGAGAAACGACTGCACTCATGGCGCCGCCTGTGTGATTTGGCCCTGACACGCGTCAGGTCAGGCTCATGATGATTTCAATGTGGGATTAATCACCACTTACTGGGGGGTAAGGAAAGCATAAATTTTACTTCACTTTCAATTAGTAGAGGGGTAAGTGGTACTTAAATCCACACCCCTTAAGAATTGGGGGGTTTAGGCTTTGTTTTGAATATATTTTCAAAATAATTGCTTGGTTGATAAGTGTGGGATTTAACAACAAAAAAATGCCTTGGGATGAAATTTACTTACTAAGATGGTACTTTAAACTAAAATTCATTACCAAGGTGCAAGTTCTAAGGACTGAGCCCAATGGCAAAGTATTGTGTAACTTTCACTTCATTTTATTTTATTTTAACATGGGCACTTTTGTATTAATTTGGACCCTGAAGGCCTAATTAGGATGGCATTTATTTCTAATTTGAAGCACAAGCATTTGGACGTGGTCCCATTGTGGCTTTATTGTTGTACATCAGTGTAATTCTGAAAAGGAAATAAATAACCGAAATAATATTAATCTGTAAATAATATGATACAAATTTGGATACTTTTTTTAATAGGTTGGAGCCCTATTTGGATACTAAGAAACTAACGTAAGTTGTGTCATAGGCTATGATGTGGGCCTCCAACCATGATAGAGCACATCACTATACACTGAGTACCATCATACTCTTTGATGTAGTCACTCCTCAAATGATCACATGATAAAATCAAAAATATTTTTTATGATTGGATATTAAATTTAAAAACTTAAGATAAGCATGGATTTGTGCCATAATTTTTGGATTTCAATTATACACAACGCATTATTTTTTGTGTAAGCCCCAAATCACTACATCATGATTGGAAGTGACTCCTAAACTCTAAAACTCATCATTCCCAAATATATGGTAATCATTATTATAAGGGGTCACCAACATGAACAATTACAATAAATAGATTTTTTTGACTCAAACTTCATATTAACTAGGAAAGATTTTGTCCACAATCATAACCCTAAATTCATTTAATGAATTCAAATTATAATTTTTCAAAAAACATCCAAAATGATACAACAAAACTATTTTTTTGCACAAACAGACTGAGAATATTCACTACAGTCCCTCGTTTCTTTGTTCGAAGAAAACTAGAGTTTGTAACAATGAAAGGCAAAACTAACACGAAGATTTTAGACACATAAATGGGATGAAAGTAATTGATGTACTAAATCCTATTATAATGCGGTCATGGAATTTTATAATATTTCTTTTCTAATTTTTCATGACATTTCTATGATACTTATTAATGATAAATCAAGTATCAATCCTTTAGGATAAAATAAAAAAAAGGCAAGTCTTTATATATATATACATACTTCTTTCTTTATATATTATTTTAATTTTAATTTTTTTTTCAATTTTTACGTTTTTTTTCAAAAAAAAATTCATTTTTTTTTCTTTTATCACTTTTATTATTTATTTTTTAACAAATGGGAGTTATTAATATTTCACGATGCATTATTTACTATTACGATTATTAATTATAAATAATGTGATTTGTATTAATATTAATATAATTGTTAATCATAAAACCAAATATTTAATTATAATTAAGTTAATTAATGGCAAAGGGGGCTAGAGTGCTGCAAAATCCTAAATCCTAGACCCCAAACCCTGAAGGTTGGACCCTAAATCCTAAACCCCAAAATCCGAACCCAAACCTTAAAACCCTGAACCTTAAATCCTTGGACTTTGACTGATTAGAACGTACTATTAATATAATTGAGTGTAGTCCCAGGGAGATCATTATCGATTTTTAGAAAACTACGTGAGTTAAAAGATAGGGTCTATTTAATTCAAAAGTGAAAAATTTATACAATATGTAAGACTACTATAGGGTCTATGAAATGCCACATACTCTATTATATATAAATTAGACTATGTAAAAACATCATGTAATAGGAATTTTTATTAATAAGTTAGCCTTGAAAAATAGGGGTTGTGCAAATTTTTAGTAGTGTATTGAATAATTATAGATGTAGATAGATAAATTTCATGTGGATTTTAAAATGGATTTAATCAAAAGAATCTACAATGAAGGGTAGTAAGTTGATTGAGATTGCGCTACAATACCAATAGTGTATATATCAAAAAGTACTCCCGGCCACTGAATGATGATTTTGTCCATTTGTAAGTATATTTTGTTTATTAGATCCACTCATGAAAAAATTCAAAAGCAAATATAGAGTCTAATTGGCTTACTTTAAATCAATTAGTTTGCAATTAAAGGAGGCAAAGTACATTCTCAATATACTAGTCATCAATTTTGATGATTTCTTGTGCAATGAGAAAAAAATTATTTGAAATTCAAGTGATAATAAATGAGAGAAAACCAGTTGAATGGGATATATGAACAAAAATTGAAGAACTTTGACATCAGAGATTGCAAGATAATAGGGCTTGAACTTAGAAGAAAATGTTTTTTTATGAAGTCGTCCTAGTATAGGTAGCACTTTTTTACTCCTCTTAGAATATGATTTGATAACTAATTAAAAAAATTTTAGACAATTTTATGTTATATTTTATTAGTTAAATACATGCCAAATTTCAAAAGTTGATGAGCATTATTGCAAAAGATGTTCAAAGAATGTCCAATGAAATTGCTTACGCTACCCAAAATGTTTTGGAAGTATAACTTTTGATTTAGAAATCCAATAAGAAAAAAAAAATTATTCAGCCCAACCTTGAAATATATGTTCACACCTTGTGTAAGTCCAAATTCCTTGAACATCTAACCAAAATTGACTTTGTATGAACCTATGCTAATTTTCAATTGTTTATTTAATAAATAATTATTTAACCTTTCGGGCCAAGTGACAAAGTTCCACTTACTCAACCACGTCTTAAATTAAATTATTGATTGTTGTTGGTTTCATAGTATAAGTTCTCTACATGTATGTAGACTTAGGAGAAAGGAAAAATTTGTTGAGAAGTGTAGGTGCAGGAAAAATGGACACCTCCATTTTATATGTAAGATAGCTCCACTTAAAAAACCGCATGAATGAATTTATAAAAAATATAAGATATTGAAAAATAATATGCCCCCTGTAGCTTTTTTATGAAACAATACGGTGGCCTTATATACAAAAATTTAGATAAATAGCCCGGCCCACATCAAAAACCCTCTTAAGTCATGTGTATACCTTAAATTACAATGAATGATCATCCGGAGACTGTAGTGAGGGTTTAGGACTCCTCAAAAAAGCAAACAGGATGCTTGCTACCGTTGGAAAGACACTGCTCTAGACTCCCTTACGGAACTCTTTGGCAAATCTCAATTTGAACTATACTTGGGTTACTAAAATTTAGACCTACATGTTTTGGGATGTTCATATAACATGCTTAGTTATGTCTAAAGCTCACCTAGCTCTTAAATTCTAATAGGGAAATTTAGGGTTTAAAAAAGAATCTAGAATCTACCTTGAATCAAGGAAGTGCCAAAAATGCATTTTTCTTTCCATTTTCTATTTCTTTTATCACTTTATTTATTTTTGAACAAATGTGGGTTATTATTATTTCACGTTTCATTCCTATTACTATTCCTATTACTAGGATTTAGATTTGTATTAATATAATTGTTAATTTAACAACCAATTACCTAATTATAAATAAGCTAATTAATGGCAGAGGGGGATCCTAAAACCCCTAAATCCTAGACCCCAAACCCTAAACCCTAAACCCTAGTCCCCAAACCTTGAAAACCCTAAACCCCAAACCCTAAAAACCCTGCCCCAAACCCAAAACCTTAAATCCTTGGACTTTGACCAATTATTAATATAATTGACTATAGTTAGTAATGTAGTTAATATCATTGACTGTAGTTAATATAATTGACTGTTGTCCAGCGTTATTGCACAGATCCGGCATCCTGATCGTTAATGCACAGATCTGGAATCCTGATTGTTAACGCACAGATCCGGAATCCGCACAGCACGTGACCTAGTCGACATGCCTCAAAGTTCAACGTGCACTCATTCACGAGCTCACTCGATCCACTGCAGGCACGAGAATCAAGAGATGCGGTCCGGGTAGACATTTCAGTTAAGACAGCATCTCTAGATCCGGCCCTCCAATGCCAGCAGCCTGTAGAATTTCCACTTCAATGTCGACGATGAAGTCAGATCCAGCACTTTGTCTTGGGCGGGAAGAGATCATTGGGCTTCATTGTCCCAAATTCAGCCAATCCAGCCGTCGGAGGAGGGTGATTTTTGGCGTGCAAGTGACGTTCTGCATCCGCGGTGCTAGTGCGCGTGGTCGGAGGCGCCAGGAGTTCTGTGTCAACTGCGGACATCTTATGCAGGTACGAGTTCTAATCAGTTCAAGTTGCTGAGTTCCACACTGACTTGAAATGAATTTGGAAGTACTGTTCCTAGATTCTTTTAATTTGTACACTTAGCGATGGTCGACAGTGAGTGCATTTGGGACTACTGTTGCACAGTGCGAGGGGAGGTCACCTTCTGTGATCCACATGTAATTGAATTTTTTTTCTTCACTGTCGGGACCACAGCAAGGATCTCTGTGAAATGTGAACTGCGTTTACTTACTTAGTATTTGGTTCAGGATCATTTTCTAATGTCTAGCGCAACGTTGTGGTACTATTATTCGGTAAGCATTCTCATGCCTGTAATAAGACTTCGCCTAGAATCCTCAGTGAATCATCATGTGAGGCTATAGTGGCAGTTTTGGAGGATCAGATCTTCATTGCAGATCCAATTACTGGATCAAACACCTGTACATTACGTCGTATTATACGGTATCTGCTTTCATGTGTAGTTAGTTGCGTATAATGCTCCGAAGTCATCGGGATTACTCCCGTTGCCTTTTCTTGAAGTACTCTGCATAACCTACAGCGGGTGTATTCCCGTTGCTCTTACTTAATTAAAGCTTGATCACCTACATCGGGAGCACTCCTCATACCTTGCCTTCATGCCGACTTCAGAGCGTACAACGGGAGTACTCCCGATGACATTACTTAATGAGTGCACATATCCTATTTCGAGATGTCTGCTCATGACTGTACCTAATAAATATTGTGTAGCTAACAGCGGGATTAGTCCCGCTGCATCCCGAAGAGTTTTGCATTCTCATAACTAACAGCGGGAGTAGTCCCGCTGCATCCCGAAGAGTTTTGCGTTCTCATAACTAACAGCGGGAGTAGTCCCGCTGCATCCCGGAGAATCTTGCGTTCTCAGAACTAACAGCGGGAGTAGTCCCGCTGCATCACGGAGAGTTTTGCGTTCTCTGAACTAACAGCGGGAGTAGTCCCGCTGCATCCCGGAGAGTGTTGCGTTCTCAGAACTAACAGCGGGAGTAGTCTCGCTGCATCCCGGAGAGTCTTGCGTTTTCAGAACTAACAGCGGGAGTAGTCTCGCTGCATCCCGGAGTTTTTTGTTCTCAGAAGTAACAGCGGGAGTAGTCCCGCTGCATCCCGGAGAGTCTTGCATTGTCAGAACTAACAGCGGGAGTAGTCCCGTTGCATCTCGAAGAGTTTTGCGTTCTCAGAAGTAACAGCGGGAGTAGTCCCGCTGAAATCCCGGAGAGTTTTGCGTTCTCATGGTGGACTCCTCTACTTTTGCTTTCAGGTTCACGTTCTACTACCACATACTGAAAGAAGAATCCTGAAGGCATTGGATTCGACACTATGGATACCTTCGGTGACTCCATTTATGACGCCATTATACCATACGTTGGCGAATCCACTGCGGAGACTGACTCTCAAGAATCTTCTGCACGCACTCCATCTTTCAGTAATGGTGACGTAGTGAGAATTCACCTTCCTGGATTTGGCAAAGTTGGTGTGGGGTCTATAGTGGAGGCTAGACCATATGGAGAGTGGCTTGGTGTGCCAATACCCATTGATCCCTGGATATTTGTTCTTCTGCGGCCTTCATCGATAGTTTCTGAAGCTGAGCGCTTAATGGTCAGTCCTTGCCAAAGAGGTGTTCAGACGCTATTGGATGCCCTGAACCGTACAGTGCTCTGGAGGCTCGCTGACATTGTCAAAGGGAGTGCGGATTCTCATGTCGACGAAAGTCCATTTATTCGTTAGCAGGATTGAATCGGATTAGAGGTGCATCAACTTGATTCCGAAGGTGTGCTCTTATCGTCCGGACGAATTAGTTGCTGGCGCGCGGACGATTATTTCCAGCATTCTACCCTCGGTGAGGAACACGTAGGCGTAACAGTACTTGACATTTTTGTGGGTAATCCAGACGCAATTATGTCCCATGCTAGGTGGCCCCTTTCAAAATGTTGGTTTCCTGGTGGTCGGTGTTTGAAGGATACTGTAGAGCACTTCGCCGCCTTCCCTGATGTACCGGATCCACTAGCCTATCTGGGTGGAAGAGAGAAGGCGCCCTATCGCTTCATTGTGCGTCGACCTTCCGTTTGTCAGAGGAATACTCAGTTCGAAAGGAAAACTACGGACTTTGAAATCCAGAAGGTCAGTTCTGCGAAGTGCTGCGACCGTAATTGCTGCCAATTTTTTCCCCGCGACAAGTCGTTGAAGATCAGGCAGAGATATTTCTCAAAGTCTTTTGAAGAGCGCCGAGAGTACGGAATCGCTGTCGGTGGACAGTTGCACCGCGTCGACTGGACACGGAAGCGAAAATACATTACCTTGGAGGGTGTGGAAGTCTGTGCCACAGCTTGGTACATTATTCACGGAATGCCAAAGTCAACCTTCCACAATTACATAGAGAAGTACAAAGAAGGCGTTGTTTCTGCAACACACGGAAACAAGGGGATTAAACGCCCTCGCATCCGAACTGTGCAGGTGGCTGGGACTATGAAAGCCATTATTGACAACGTTGCTGACCAAATGCCACACCAAATGCGGGGCATTGGTAACGGGAGAGTGGATACGCTGAAGTTCCTGCCTGCTGGGCACAACTGGAAGCGTGTTCATGCGGACGCTAATGAGGTAAGTCGATGAACTGCCAGCTACTTCTATTTATTGATATCTAAATCTCTAGGACAACTAAGGATTTATGCGAGCTATATCCCATTAGGGTTCTCTATTATAGCAAGTGGAGTTCATTTATCTTCTTTTCGGGTTTAGTGTCCACGACTATGTCCTATCTATAAAGAGTTTTTAGTCATACCAGGGAACTTCCCGATGTTTTTCTGGGAATGTACATGTCTGTCGTACCCAATGATTTTCTGTTTCATACTGTCACTTTCGACCAGGATTGCCGTGTCCCCTTAATGGGACTTCTCCCATTGTTTTTGTGTAAATTGGCTTGTCTAGTTTATTTACTCCAATTTTTGTTAGAACGGGAGTAGTCCCGTTGTTCTTGTGCGAGGTGACTTGGCTACTCTATATCACTTCTGATTGTTAGAACGGGAGTAGTCCCGTTGTTCTTATGCAAGGTGACTTGGATACTCTACAACACTTCTGATTGTTAGAACGAGAGTACTCCCGTTCCCATAGTACCACCGACATCGATGCTGACAGTTTATTTTATGTAATGTGTAGTTGAATGTCGACTACGGCCTACCGACTGTCAGCCAGTCCACCATTAGTAGAATTAAAAAAGAGCAATTTAACAACGTCTCCATTAAACCTGTTGGAAGCTCTTTCGCAAAGTGTACCACATGCGATGAACTTCAACAGTTCATCCTGAAATCACCTAAAGGAAGTTCAGCATTTGTGGAGTTCGTCAAGCAGCGAACTGAACATTTTAATCATCAAGCGTCGTGCCGTCGTCTGTATGCCTCATGGCGTGAGGAGTCCAAAAGGAACCCTCTTGAGATATTATGCATTATTCATGACAAGATGGATTCCGCAAAGACTGCGCTTCCAAGAATGAGAGTGACGACGAAGGCCACTTCCGGTTTGGGTCAGCTTCCTATGAGTGTCACTGGAATGGTGGCTCATGGTCATGCAGATGGGGCATATGCCCATTATGGAGCAGCTTGTTGGCCGGGCGACTCTAACTTCACAATTTCGTCGTTGGCTAGATTGCTTCGGCGTCTAGAAGGTCCACCACTTCGGGAGACAGGAGACCTTTTCCCATATCCGCCTGCAAATGCAATGTTTGACGCACTACTAAGAGGAAAGTCAAGGTGTTTGGACTCCTTGAAATTGATTCCTGAAGAATCTAGACGTGGATGTCGCCCCCTTCCTAAGAATCTCTATTTGCAGCTTGACAACTTTGCCAAAGATAACAAGAACCAGTATCTCATGGCATTCTTGTCCTTGCTTACTGCAAGAGGAGTCTTTAAGGAAATTCAGGTCGGTTTTCTACTAGTTGGACATACACACGAGGACATTGATGCGTATTTCAGCCACCTCTCGAAGGCTTTAAAAAGCCAGAATACATTTGTTGTTGCAGATCTTATGAAAGCTTTTATGGAGTCGGAGGAATTGTCATTCATGCTAGAATTTGTTCAAGAGGTGGCGGATTTTAAGTCGTTTCTGAAGGGTTATTTGTGCAGTGGCACTGCAAAACTAATAGGTTTGGGAGAAATGCATCTCTTCAGGTTCTACGTGGATAGTCATGGAGTACCCGTCATGAACTATAAGAAGTCAGCAGTTGATTCACAGTGGCTACCATCTGATACACCTTCACGATGCTTGTGGAAGAAAGACGCCGGGAATCGTCCGATGCTCCCTCGGGGTTGCCCTAAACCTGTTCCTTTCAAGTATATGTGGGGCAACGAAGTTCCGAAAGCCACGGGAAATCAAGATAAGGCGCTAGAAGGAGCACGGAAAGCAACCTTGAACAAGGGTGTTATTTTATTAGGCATTGAAAAGTATTTGGGATATTGGCAAAACGGGATGTCCAAATGCGCGGGATTTGCGACCGCCTTTGGTCCCTACGTCGACTATTGGAGACGTGTGTTGCATGAGCTCAAGGAGCCCCTTCCGGACTGTCCTGTAGAATTGGTTGAAGGCTTCTGGCCTAAGTTCGACTGGAGGGTGCATGAATCCTCTTGCCAAGTGCCGACGATCAATCCTGTCGACATGATTCCTGAAGAAGAGGAATTGGAGCCTTATTGCAGTCCTGCAAATGAGGCGCCAAGGGAAAGCTTCAATCCTTGGGTTGATATCCGCCCAGGTTCGTGGGTTTTGCTCAGACCTGAAGATCCCTCTGTGTGTGATGTCTGGCAAGGAAGAGCACTGTCGGAGGTGTGCAGAGACACAGCGCATGAGAATAACGGGAAGTTCATGCTCCAATATTGGAGACCAGATAACTCCGAAAGCACGATGGAGTTGAGGTACCGGAATTGTTGGTACGGGAACATCTAACGGTCCCCGGTAGTGGAACATCTAACGGTCCCCGGTTCACTCTGGTTGCTTTCTTCCATTTGCCTTCACGCAATGACAATTTTCTTGGTAAATGGCTTTCTGTATCTTTTAGTTAGTTAGTAGACATTGGCTATGTCGGAAGCTGCTATATGTGGGATGCCTTTATTTTATCAATTCATATCTGAATTCTGTTTTTGTTGTCACTAGAGGGCAACCTACAAATCCTATGTCATAGTTGTAGCAAATACCCACGCTCTGCTAGCTTTCCTATTCTCTTCTTTCTTGTACACGATCTTTAATCTATGCAATTATTAGAATGTTGAAACTAAAACACTTACCTATTTGCCTACTTACTATTCTCAATATTTGTTTTTATTTCTTTTATTCTACTATCAGTGACATTCTTTTGTCGTAATTTTTGTTCCACATGCACTTATAATGACACTTTCATGTACACGGAAAATGAACTTGCATGTATGTGGATATCTAAAGATGTAATACTTATCATGGCTTGTGGACTGAATGATCTATATTTACAATTCATGTCTATCCAGAGATGCATGTATGTGTGCTTCAATGGACTTCTTGGGAGTATGTGAAACCCTTAGGCAAATGAACCTCCATTTAACTAGATAATTCCCGATTCTTAGTGTCTGAGTGAATGTTTACTGTTCCTGTGTTTGAATGGACTTCTCTACACCTTCCAAAACCTTAAACCTAGAAATTAACTTTATTCTCCCGGTCTACAATCTGTCATCATATATCGGGAGATTTCTACACTTCTGAACTTCTGGACTTTCAATAGTCCAAAAGTAGTTAAATATGGCATACTATCAACTAACGGCAAATTTTAATGAGAATTCATGAAAATATAGAATTGAATTTACTATTTAGTAATTGTAACCATAAATTTTATTTCAATCACATTAATTTACTCATTTGTTGTACTTTAAAAGTTCAAGTACATCCATGTATAAGTGATGTCTATTTTTGTCCACAATTTTAGGTGGGACTTAGAGTAGAATTCTAGATAACTATTTAATTCCAAAGGTGGATGAAACTCTAACGAAGTAAATGAACTATTCCAAGCAAATGATTGTTCACTTTTTAGCTCAAAGTAATAATCTCTTGTGGAAATTTTTTTTTGATTTATTTCTAAAAGCGGATGAACTTATACACCATTTAAAATAGTTTTTTTTTTTGTTACACAGAAGGAGTCAGCGTAGAACATTTTTTTTCTTCCTTCAATTAGTTGGAAGTGTGGACCACTTCAATTCAAATGCTATTTTACCCTACTAATAAGAAATACGCATGGATAGCATTTGTGTTTTCTCTATAGAAACGGATGAAATTTCAAAGCTTTACCTAAACTATGCAAATCTCGCTTGCGAATTTGCCAAAATCTAAGATAGTACCAAGACATTAAATGTTTTTTTGCTTTAAACTAGAAGTTGGTGCTTGCTCTACTAGTACGCATTCATCATTAGAATTTTATTATACTTTTGATGTATTAGATAGAATGCAAAATTAAAATTTCAATAAACTTTTCAATAAAATTTACTAAAATCTTTCTATCTTTATTTTATAAGTAAGCATATATGGAGATGTATAATAGAAATTTATTGAATGATAAATACCCTAAAACCAATGGTAAATACTATTAAAGATACACATGCATTATAATGCAATAGAAATTAAACTCAATTGTTACAAAGAATGGCAACTTAAATGGAAGAATTGAAAAGAAGAACTTGTAAATCTTCAAAAACTTTGTGAACAGTATCATTGTTGTGAAATGAAAAATTACTTTTGTTTAGTAAATTTTTCAAATCATTTGGTAGTATAAATAAAAAATAGTTTTCTTCTACAAGATAAGTTGCGTTTAATACTTAATTTATAATGGGCATTCATGGTTAATATAAAGGACATTCATGGTTTAGATAAAGGACATTCATAGGTATGGGGCAAACATGGGTACAAGGCGTTTAGGGTCAGTTTTGTTAACACTATAATGGGAAATTAATAATTATACCAGGGTGTGATAGGGCATACACGGACCTAGTTAGGTATGGGCCAATTACATTAAAGTAAAAGGTCACACGTATGTGCATTGTGAATTAAATTTCAAACTGGTCTAAGTAGTAAATGTGAATGTAGGTTCATTTGGGTAATATGGAATCCTAAAACAATGATAGTGATTTGGTTCTTAGACTTATTGATGGTGAATGGCAACCAAGGTATCAAGATGGATAAATGAGCTTGTATTAATAGTCCACAAAATTGGGTTACTTAGTGAAACTTGTTGAGAATCTCATTGTATGAAGTTGGAAGTAGGGCTATTTTTGGCTTTCTAGTGTAAGATTGCAGTAGAAAGAAAAAGATGGCTAAGAATGGTTTAAGAAAATGCCCCAAAATATGGTTGAAATCGCCAAACAACTTTGAAATTAAATTTTTTTTTACATGAAATCACCGAATTGTATACCCTAAACCATATTATACATCCAATAAGTGGATGAAAGTTGCATTTTGGAGCACCACTATAACATTTTATATCGAAAAGTAAGCTTTTCTTGAATTCACCTATACTGATTCAGTGTTGCTTGAATGTGTGCATTTCAACCCCCCAAATTGAATAAAAAAATTGCCAAATAACCTACAAAATTACAGAAAGTCTCGCACATTGGGATGAAGAAATTAGGTTTATCATCCTCGTGACTGCACAATTCATCCATATATATAAGTGGAGGTAAAGTCAGTCAGAGTTCACATAATTCCGGTCGGGAGATCGCTAGAATGTCTGCATTTCCTCCCCAACCAAAAATAACCAATAAAAAAAATAAAAATACTGACCCCTCCCCTCCAGTTGAAATGATCCAGCTAGCTTGACGCATGACGCCGGCCAGACGTGTGCCAACCCCAAGAAGCGGTGCCAAGAATCTTTTCAGTGTCACTATTTTATTGGACAGGGTACCGGCGGGTATCTCCAGGATATCCTGGTATCTACCATGGGACCTCACGGCGCGCGCGCGCTGGCTGGTTTGTTTCCCGAAATTTTTCAAATTGTCGGACGGCATGGCTGGCTTGGTTCACCCTGGATTTTTTGAGCGTGAAGGGGGTAACAGAGGGTATCAACAAGGTGTCGACCAGAGTATAGGTGACCGGGACCAAGGTATCGGGAGATCAGGGTATCGGAGACCGTGACCAGGGTATCGGGCAGGTCGGCTCGTGGAGG
This sequence comes from Antitrichia curtipendula, assembly GCA_951230915.1. Taxonomy (NCBI): domain Eukaryota; kingdom Viridiplantae; phylum Streptophyta; class Bryopsida; order Hypnales; family Leucodontaceae; genus Antitrichia; species Antitrichia curtipendula. Next base: position 57,259 of record CATNWC010000181.1, on the reverse strand, counting down.
CTAGGGTTTGGGGTGCATTCGAATTTTTTCCTCATTGTTTTCGTGTCTGCTGTTTTTCGCCATTTCTGTGCGTTTCTACATTCTGCTGTGTTGATTCGTGTTGCAAGCTTAGAGCGAGTGTGGCGAGAGTTTGGCGAGCAAGTGTGGTGAGTGAGCAAGTGCGGAGAGCAAGTGCGGAGAGTGTGTAGAGCAAGTGAGCAAGTGTGGAGAGAAGCGTGGAGAGCTGGTGGAGAGCTGGTGAGGCAAAGTGCTGGTGAGGTGGAGAGCTATTGTTTTTGTTTTTCTGTGTTTCTTGCGGCGGGTTCGCAGCGGGTTTTTTGTGTTTCTTGCGGTGGTTTAGGGAGTTTTCCCTCGATTTTTGGCGAGTTGCGGCCAGTTTTGTGGCGGAGTTGGCGGCAGAGTTCAACTATCTTCCGCTGTGTTTGAGTTTGAATTTCTTCTGCGAGTTGTTTGCATTCACTGTGTCGAGCGAGTTCAAGTTTAGGTTGTTGTTTTGAGTTTCTTCTGCTGTTGGCGGCGAGTTCTTCTGCCGTGGAGTTCCAAGTTCGTTGTTGGAGAAGGTGGAGGCACGGGAGGATTGCTTTGAAGGTGAGTTTTGGCATTTAGAAACTCACATTCTTTGAATTTCTGTTTTCATCGTGCGTTTCTGTCTGTGGTGTATTGCTGTCACTTTCATTTTCTGATCTGCGTGGCCGAATTCGCCAAATTTGTGTTTTCAGTTTTCCTTGTTTGTCTAACCAAGCTTTGTTGACACATTATGTTTGGGCTTTGTGATGGGCAAGGTTTTCTGATAAGTTTTGAAAAACTCTTTGTTTGTAGGGTGCTGTGAGGATAACAAGGTTTGCAGACGAGTTCCATTCTGCAAGTTCCCGCTTTGACGTAAGCTTCCACTGTTTCCAACCGTATTTGGAAAGTTCACATTAGTTTTGAAAAGTAGAAATTTACATTGCATGTTTTGGAGTAGCATGTTTTGTTGCATAAAACTGAAGCAGAAGAATCTTAGAGTCCGTGCACAGGAAGGTGCAATCGACTTGAACAAATTCAAGTCGATGCCAACCCTCAACTAAACAGAACATAGTTTAGTTCCTGAAATTCAAGTCGATTGACGCCAATTCAAGTCGACAGCACCTCATTTTAGAACCTTCATCCGCATTACACTAGTGCCCCATGAAGACAATCAAGTCGAATCGACTTGAAATGACCAAATCCATAGGTTCAAAACCGCCTAAACTGACTCCAATACCCAAATAAGAAACCAAACATAATACTCAACCGTAAAAAACACCGCTGAGTCCCAACAATTCAAGTCGACTCGACTTGAACAAACATCAAAATACTCTAATTCAAGTCGACTCGACTTGAATTCATCCTCGCTAAGAGGTATTCCGTAAAAAAACAACCAAAATATCATTCGACAAGAGCATCAAGACCGTCAGAAACAGAAAATGTACAAAAACTCTAGAACACTTGAATGAAACAGTCAGAAAGCACTAGAATAGAAGAAATAAAAGAGATAAGAAACAACCGATTCAAGTCGGATCGACTTGAACAACCGACAGCGCTTGACAGTACTTCAAGTCGAATCGACTTGATAACAAGCACACGTAGACAGACAAACATGACAACATGACAACATGACAACATAAACAAAAAAATTAGGACATAGATCTATTCAAGTCGACTCGACTTGATTAGCGCCGAACCAAAGACAGCAATCCAAGGCCCTGATGAGATCAAGTCGACTCGACTTGAAATTAAACACAAAGCGATACAATTATCTCGCCACTCAACTCAACTGTGAGCAGTTCAAGTCGAGTCGACTTGAATTCAACTGAATCACCTGAAAATCGAATGAATTTAACTCTGCCATCTAAATAATTGCAGAAATGGAAGACCAGAAGAAGCAACTGCAGGTTCACTTTAACCGGTTCCTCATCGAGGGTGACGAGAACCCAGAAGACTTCGGAGACGAGCTAGTCCTCGGAGAGTGCTGGACCTGGACGGAGCCGCACAACGTTGAGTACTGGAGCATTGTACTCACCCCAATGACTGGGCACCTCAGCTTCGTCACGAAGTGGAAGAACTGCCAGATAAATCTTCCAGTCTCAATGTACGAGTCGGTCACGGAAGTGAGCGAAGGACCGAAGGGCATGCTCGTGGTCTCATGCAAAACAGTACACCCAGATCAAGCTCAGGAGTATGTGTTCTCGTACGTCGTGCCTTCAACCGTCAAGACGTACTCGGTCGCCACGACCGTCAAGAGCCTGGAGAATAGTAACTTCGTTGCGCTCCAAAATAGCCTCATAACTCATATTGAGGAGAATCGCTGGAAGTCTAAGGATGGGGGTCCTCTGCCACCAAAGACACTATTGTCAAGGCTGAACTTCATCCTTAAGGGATTCGACAACGACAAAGTGAGAAACCAAATTAAGGCGAAGAATATGGCGCCTTTGTCGATATCCAAGGAATACACCGAAGCTGGTGGAAGTCACGGGTCCCTGGTGGTCAAAACAACCAACACGGGGAGGAGCAAGACCAAGAAGAAAAGCACACTAAGGGATAGCAGAGGCACTCCAGCAGCAGTCCCAGCTCCTGAGGCAAGGGGGAAGAAAAAAGCCTCTGCCGAGGAGAAAGGGAAGGATGCTGAAAATGATAGTATGGCATCTGCCTTGACGACGCTTCCTAAGGACGTGCGTGGAAGCGTAGAGGAGATTGATGTGGAGGAGTCGAAGAGAGTGTACGAAGAGTTCTGGGCTTCGTGCACTGACTCCTACGTCTTTGGGCAAGACAAGACGTTCTCAATCTCGATTGAGAATCTGGAAACGCCACCTGCACACCTCAATATCCGCGGATTGGAGGAGAAAATGGTGATCAGCTGCTTGAACTTCTTCCTGGAGATGTCGGATCCCGACAAGAAGAACACACTTTGCGCCATGCCCCAAAATCTTGACAGCAGGCCATTGAGTTTCGATGATGTAAAGAACGGGAAATTCTGGATGGTCAATGGGCAGCACAGTGTTGAAGCATCCCACCGGATGCAGAAAATGACTGGGACGGAGAAACGAGCCGCGAAGTTCAAAGCGTGGGACTGCTACATAGTGTGGAATCTTGACCCGAAAATAATTTGCCAGATCTCTGCTTATTACAATCGGGTCAATCACCTAAGCAACTACATGCCAACCTGGGCGACGAATATCATCAGCGCCAGAAGTGTGTGGATCAGTTGCAACAGGCCACCCCCACCGAAGGAGCCCACCGAGCTCGGGAAGGCCGTGACGACGAAATCCAAATCGGCCAGAGATGTCCTCATGGCTCGGAAGTGGGCGGTAAGTGTTCTCATTCAACTCGACTCGAGTTGAATCCTTTGTGCTATATTGAAATCTCTCTTCATTCAATGTGATTCAAGTCGGCTCGACTTGAATGTACTGCTGCAGAGACTAATTTCTTGACATTTTATTGTGCAGGAGTTCATGGATGCTATGAAACTGCGCTTCGCCATGATCGATGTGAAGAAGTCCCAGGGTGCATTGAGCAAGAAGAATGTTGCTGGGATGTCCATCCGGAACGAGATCAAGCTCATCACGGCGTCCGATGAGGTGCATGGGCTGTGGAAGGAGGTCATCTCCAGCAACTCGCAGGGATTACTCATCGATCCCGAAACCTTGCTGCCCTTCAAGGACACAAAGGGTTGGGATGCGGAGAAAGACGGCGTCCTCGCGCGGGAATTCTTCAAGTGGCTCGGGAACACCACTGAGAACGACCTCAAGAGATTGGCGTTGCATCTTCTGAACAGAACACCGAAGCGGGTGCACCCTCATCCCAAGGTCACCATGAAGAAAATCTCTGGGGTTGTTGTCGACTGCATGAGCGCACGGGCCTGGCTGGAGCGCACCAAAAGAAAGCAGGCCGTGAAGAAGTATCTGTACTTCGAAAATCGCAACCTGAAGTTCTTCGACAACAATGGCAGGTACCGGAAGGAGATGTGGAAGGAGTTCAAGAGGAACTACAACATCACCAAGGCCACGAAGAACGTCCTCATCACGGGGCCAAGGGAGGATTTCTTTTCGGTCGTGAAGCGGCCTTCGGCGAAGAACAAGAATGCCGAGAAGATTTCCCCTTACGCTGCCGAGTTTTTCAAGGTGTTCCTCAAGAGCAAGGGCCAGTACAAGAAACTGGAGGCGAGCGCGTTCCTCAGGCCATACGACTCTGCGATCGATGAACTCACGAAGTGGGGTGACGGGGACTGGGATGATTACGTCAAGGCCTCCATCAAACTGGCGGTCATTGACTTCCGTATATCCCGGGAATCCTCAACAAGGAGACCGCTCCCACGGAGGCCCCCTACTACACTGACTTCCTGGAGAAACTCAAGAAGCAGAGTCAGCCGGCCCTTACCGATCTAGAGGCGTGGCTGTGGATCTGCGGAGATCAGGAAGTCGATGATGACCTGAGGGCCGAGATTCGGGCAGGACATTTGGGTCAGACGTACGTTCCACAATACTCCCAATACAAGCCATCTAGAGTGGAACGCCTGGGAGATATGGCATTCAACTCCAACAAGGCGAAGGCCCCCGTGCACTTGATATTCCTCATCAAGAAAGGGTCCCGGCCGAAGTGTAGGACTATTCCGAGGGAGTTCGATGTTCCAAATAGTCCGAAGTGGTTGAAGCCTGGTCTGTACAGCGAGTTGGAGTACAGGCTTTACTCCACGGAACTCCGCATGGAGTTCTACCTCCAAGTACTGGACCTGTTCTGCATTACCAGGCAGAACGTGGTTTCCATCTTTGCAAGGGGGAAGATCGTCTGCGCAGCTTGGGTAGGCATCTTGGACTCGTGTTTGTCTAATCAACTCGAGTCGAGTTGAATGGGTCATTGTCTCTGACAGTCATTTGGGATTTCAGATTTCGTTGACACTCTGCAGGACGCATTCTCGAGTGCCATGTTTAAGTCGAATCGACTTGAAATGTTTAGGGACAACTCTTTCTTGATGATGAACAATATAAGTGATTGTTCAAGTCAACTCAACCTGAAATGTAGTTTGGAATCTGATTCTTATTTTGTGTCTCTCGTGCAGATGATGGGTCTCAATCACTTTGCTATTGCCGACGAGGAACATCACGACAACTTCGAGGACCTCGCAATCATGTCGGAGAACATGGATAAGGAGGACTTCCTGGAGACCAGCTACTACGTGAATGAACGGGAGATCCAGAAGAAAGTAGCTCAGGAGTCCTCCACACCGGGAAGAGGAGCATCGAGCTCCAGGAAAGGGAAGGAGAGGGCTGTTTCTCCGGCTGGGGACGAAGAGGAAGAGGAGGCCGGGGAGGAGGAGGAAGAAGAGGAGGAGGAGGGGACGGCAATGGACCTGTCGTCCCAGGGACGTGGGGACGACCAAGGCTGGGATGACACTAATTTGGGTGGCATTCCACATGCTTCGGTCGGAGTTGTCAACTTGGGCGATCCTGTCCAAGGGAGCGGTGTCAGGGAATCTTCGGCATCGGTGGCGGAGCGTCTCAATGTTACTCCCTGCTCCACTAAGCGGAGCACAAAGAAGAGGCGAAGGGAGGAACCTGGCAATGCCGAGGCGCTAGAGACCCAGAAACTGCTTCAAATGGTTCTCAAGAATCAAGAGAAGCTGATGTCTGAGGAGAAAATCGCTTCTATGATAGTGGACATCGCCAAGGGGGTGATGGCCAATTGGCAGCCGCAACCGGTGCAGGCGTTGTCTCCCTCTCCGTCAAACTCCTTGATGATGCTCGAGGCTGCCCCAGAACCTGGGTCGGTGCACAGTTCGAGGAGTCGTCGCCTAGAGTCGGTCGATCCGGTCGATAACACCATGACGTCAGAGAATCCGACACCCGGATCCGCCCCTCACCAAGTAGAAGGTCAAGTTCTGCCAGATGCAGATGTGGCTGATCTTGAACGGCTTGAGGGTGACGGAACTGAGGACCAATCAGGTTGTTCCCCGTCACCTTCCTCGCCTTCGCTTCAACTCGAGTCGAGTTGAATGGTCTTCCATGTTTTGAATCTGCTTCTGAATGCGCTTCTGTAGATAGTTGTAGTTAGTAGATCGGAAACTGTGGACCTGTAAATTATGTAACATATTTCTCATTGTGAGACAATGGAATAAATTGTTTCTCTTACAAAATATATTGTTCAATTCTTACAGCCAAAGCCTCCTTGAAGTTAGAAATCGCACTGCCAGATGTCTGCAATGCATCGTTGCCCCTAAATAATGACTTGTTACAAGGCGAAGCGCAACTGCCTCCACAATCAACTAAAGTTGAGGAGGATGTTGGAGTGATTCCTCATGAATCCGAGCAGGAGCGCGAGGAGGAAGTCCCAGACTTGGGATTTCTGGAGGTGCCGACTGTTGCGGCGGAGAAACTGCCGAACCCGGAAGTGCCGTCAGCGGGTGGTTCGGCTGCCGATGCGGTTAGTCAGCTTCACTATGTGATTTGTTTGTGGTCTATCTTATAAAATGTCTGCCGTCAAATGGTCATCGTGGGACTAGAATTTGCGGGCGTTGCAGTATTTTGACCTTCTGCCGATTCCGGTGGTAATTCTAGCAGGGTAGCAGTGAGGCATGCGATCTTGTACGTGAGGCGGAGGCCTCGGTCCATTCTCCATCCAAATCCGGGGTGACAACGAAGTGGCTCAATGTTGTCCTGGATTTGGATGGGGTGCTCTGCGTGCCTGAGGATTTCTGGTTTCACGTGAAAGAGAGGAGGGTTATCAAACGTGACGAGTGGCAACCTAGATCGAAATACGATGCCGTCGGATTCAGAAGGGTCACTGTCCGGCCCTTCCTGAAGGAGTTCCTCACAGGGTTGTCGGCCATTGCTATTGTGTCGATCTGGACCTCCTCCGAGAGATCCCTGGCTGTTGAGATTTCAAAACACTTGTTTTGGAAGTTAGAGGCACCGCACCTGGTCTTTGGAGATGAGCATTGTAACATCATCAAGTTCCGGGCAGGGAGTGGAAGAGTGATCAACTACTGGATGAGAGGAACTCGGAGTGACGTGTTGTACAAGGACTTGGAGAAATTGTTTGGCTTGGAGAATTCTACCTTCACTGAGCAAAACACGATTATCATTGACCATGATCCTGTCAAGCATGTCGTGAATCCTCCGGACAATGTCGTTCTTCTTGATAGGTGGTCATATGAGGGCCATGGAGGGAGGGATAGCCTGCTTATAGATAACCTCCTTCCTTGGATTCAACGACTTCACGTGTCCAAGCCTCTGAAATTGGAGGACTTCAGGAAGGACAATCTGTTTGGCAATATCCACATCAAAAATGAAGTAGATGATTCCACGTACAAGGAGCTCATTGATGCGCTCAAGGTCTCTAATCGTCTTTTGATCGAGTTCGAAAGATGTAGTCCTGAGTACAAAGAGCGCTTTAAGCAACTGCATAATGAGGATTGGAAGAATCGCCGGAGGACAAATCATAATGTAGAGTTTACTTACTTTGTTTCTGCTACCCCTAAAGAGGAGGGGGTTCCGTAGTTGCGGTACTATGTCTTCATCGCATAGCTCACTGTCCAGAATAGTATGTGTTGATTTGGTTTACCCAATGATTGTAATTGTGTGGCTCACTTGCTTGTTGATTGATTCCATTCTTGGTTTGCGTACTCCTTGTTTTCTAAATCTGAGTTCTTTTTCTTCTTCACAGGCTTTGCGTGTTTACCCGGTCCGCAATTTAGAATGCGTTGCATCCGTTGATTCGTTGTCGGACTATGGACAATTCCCCGTATCCCAAAGTGGATTGAGACACATCATGTATTCTGCCGCCACTGCTCTATCTACAATGGATTTTTCTACGAAGGCTGTTGACGATGGGGTCGTGGACAGTCCTCCAAGCAGAAGAAAACGGTCGCATCCAGTGAGCTCACCTTCACCACTCAAGAGACGTTCCGAACCCACATCTCCATGAGATGGCTCTCCCGCAAATGCAGAGACCCAAAGAAAGCTCTACCTTGGAGAAATGGGGGTGGTCCCTTCTTCACAAGTATGTCTCCTTATTACCTTAAACTGGCGAGTCTAATATTTTTTCATGCCTTAGAAGACTCTTTACAAATCTCATTCTCTTAGTGATGTCGTGTTTGCAGGACGTGGTGGTGGTGACAAAGTCCCTTGGTTGCAATGATTTCAAAAAAGTGATGCTGTCAAATTGCATGTCTCATGAGCGGTCTAGCGAAGCGACATTGAAGCCGCTACTACCGCCTGCACCCAATTCCGAAGGCCTTGGTAAACGCCAATGCAAGACACATGTTGGAGAATCACAATTTCAATCTAATCGCCGTCCATGGGATGCTTGGGAAAGGAGGACGTTGAAGAAGCAAATGCAAGAGATTGCGTGCCAAAGATCTGCTAGTAGCAATGGATATAGTCGAGGGCCTGAGTTATTGAAAGCTTTAGAAAACTTGAAGAGTAGGTCTACTCATAATTAGTGGGTACAGAACTTGGACTCCTCTTAGTAGTAGTAGTCTTATGTTAATAATAAATAGGGGATGCGATTTGAAGACCTTCTTGTCTTCATCGATATTATTGTGTACATGTAATTGTACATAGCAGTATAGGTTAGATAGTGAACAAGCTTACTGTTAAAATATTACAAACCGAGTAGTTAAAATATCACATCTTCATTGCTCGTGATAGTCATGCGAATAGAAGCTTGACGAGTTGAGGACATGGTAATTGAAGAGTGAAGTAGAGACTTAGCTTTGACCTAGATGTGGACACAAATAGTACAGAAACACAAATATCTAAGCGTCACCCGAAGCACGTTCATGAATGACACTCCAGACGTTCTCGTCTAAAGTGCTAGGGTGGTGGCTCGATACTTGTGTTTCTAGACTATTTGAGTTCACATCTAGGTCAAAGCTTAGCATCCACTACATTCTTCAATTACCATGCCCTCATCTCCTCAAGCAATTATGCGCTATGTCTAACACGGGCGGTGAAGGTGTGATATTTTGCTGCTAGGAGTGTAATGGTAGGCCATCCTTCTTTTAGATTTAGTTGACAATGCAAAAAATGCAAACAATTTTGTGCGTATCTTAAATTGTTAGAGAATGTGGAGACTTAGGGAAGGGTAAAGTGGGAGAATTGTGAAGATCAGAGTTTGGCTTCCTCCTTGAGAAGTACTCTCATAGATTGCACTTTTTACAGTGTGGTGTGTGAGAGTACATCTCAAGGGGGAAGTCAAACTCTGATCTTCACAATTCTCCCACTTTCCCCTTCCTTGACTTTGCCTCCGCTATATATTCAAGCGATCCAAGACCTAATTGGCAATAAGCCTTTATTTTCTAGGCATTGTAATGTATACATCCAATAAATGTGTATATGATGATTACTTTCTATAAAGTGTAAAGTGTTTTGGAATTTTTGCTCTCAATTCTTAAATTTTATACTTGCAAGGGTGCGTTGTCTTTCATTCCATTACTTATTTGATATTTATTGATTGAGATTTCTTATCTATTTCATGGTTATGGTTGATACTAAATCTCCCATTTCATTGGAAAACTCCCATAATAGTGAATATGATGTTCTGACGGAGCTCGACCTCAAGAAGTTGGCGCTGCACCTCTTGAATCGAACTTCTAACAGGACGCTACCGCACCCAAAGGTGACGTTGAAGAAGATCTCCGGCGTGGTGGTGGACTGTTACAGCTCCAAGGACTGGCTCGAGAGGAACAAGCGGAAGCAAGCCGTCCGTAAGTACCTTTTCTTGGAGAAACGCAGTCTTGGCTTCTTCGACAGTCAAGGAACCTATAAGGTTAGCGCGTGGAAGGACTTCAAGAGGAAGTACAACGTAACCAAGGCCACGAAGAACTTGCTACTGACTGGTCCTGGTGAAATGTTCTTCTCAAAGACGAAGATGCCTTCCAGCAAGAACAAGAAGGCCAGGGAAATGTCGCAGTATGCCGCCGAATTCATCAAGGTCTTCCTCAGAACCAAGGGAAAGTTTAAGAAGCCAGAGGCAAAGCTGTTTCTGAGGCCCTACGACATGGAGGCCGACCAACTGTCATCCTGGATCGACAACGAGTGGAGTGACAGCCTGAATGCATGTATGTCCTTTGCTGTCATGGACTTCCGGAACATTCCGGGAGTCATCAACAAGAAGAAGGCGCCTCCTGACTCACCATATTACGTCGACTTCCTCAAGCTTCTGATGAAGCTCGACGATCCAGCTCCGTCCGATCCGGATGTCTGGCTCCTGATCATCGGGGATCAAGACGTCGACGACGACATCAGAATAGAGATCAGGAGAGGGAGGCTAGGCAAGCACTACATGACGCATTATTCCGAATATTGCCCGGCCTTCGTGGAGAGGCTGGAGGATGCGTCCGCAAACTCTAGTCGCGCGAAAGCGTCCGTCAACCTCATCTTCCTCATCAAGAAAGGCACGAAGCCAAAGCCAAAGACCAATCCGAAGAGATTCGAGGTGCCTTCGTTGCCAAAGTGGCAGAAGATGGGATTGTATAATGAGCTAGATCTCCGAATCTACAACACCGAGTTGAGGATGGAGTTCTACATACAATGGCTAGACCTCTTTTGCGACCCGAGGGCAAAGGTGTATTCGGTGTTTGCGGGAAGCAAACTTGTTTGCGCTGCTTGGGTATGTTTCATTCAAGTCGGATGGACTTGAACTACGTCTCTCTCTTGACCGTTATAGTTCAATTCCAGTTCCCTTCCAATAGCTTCTCAAATGGTATATAGAATTTAAATCGGTGCGACTTGAATTGCCTAGAGACTGATAGTCACTCTTGCTTGTTGAACTGCAGATGAGTAAAATGGACCACTTTGCCATTGTTGACAGCAGTGATATGGAGAGGTTTAAGAGGTTCGCGGAGCTCTCCGAAAACATGGACAAGAAGGATTTTTTGGACGGCAGCTATTTTGTTGACGAATCTTGCCATCCAATGGACGGGGTGCCCAAGAGGAAAGAAGCTGAGTCGAGCTCAAGGAGGGGCAAGAGGAAAGTCTCAGATCCAGCTGAGGAGAAGGAGGAGGAGGAAGAGGAGGAGGAGGAGGAGGAGGAAGACGAGGAGGAAGAGGTCGAGGATTCTCAGATGGCCGAGGATTCTCAGATGCCCGAGGACTCTCAGATGCAGGACGTCGAATGGAGGGAGGGAGAAGGCATTCACCTCGATGAAATATCGGATGCGAGTGCCATCCCCGTTTCCACTGCGTCGGCTGCACCCCGTGCCTCCGGGACACCAAGTTCGGCTCCTCGGAAGAAGAAGAGCAAGGTGGACACCTCCCCAGACATGTCTGAGATGCAGAAAATCCTCAATTACCTTGTGGAAGACAGGAAGGAGATGAAGAAGGAGCGCCTTGAAGACAAGAGAGAACAGGAGAGGGTTCGGAAGGAGGACAAGCAAGAAATGAAGGATTGGATGCACAATGTAGTGCCGACGCTTATGAATAACGTTGCAAGAAGTGCCTACCAGAGTTTTGCTGCGGAGAACGCCATTCCCCTTGCTATGATGTCGCCGTTGCAATCCCAGAGGCTACTTCTTGCTGCCCAACCACATGGATCCTCCGACAGTGCGAGGCAGGGGCGCCCGGCCTCAGGAAATCCTTCTCAAGGAGATCTAAATCCAAATGCCGGAATCGCTGCTGCGGAGACTCCTGACTCCGCGCCTGAGAGAGAGGTTGATGTTGTTGAGACGGAAGAGGACCAGGGCGGGATTGGGGATCTGATGCCTGATGCAGAAGCAGGTTCTGATCAGTGACTTCCATCCTTTCGGATTCAAGTCGCAGCGACTTGAATCCACTGCACAATTTTGATTATTTTTGTTCAACATCGCTGAGCTAATTAGGGATAGCTAGAGGTGGAGACAGTGCAAGTGTATAAATTGTAATATACCTCTCGTTATGAGATCATGTAGTAAAACGTCTTTCTTACAACCATTTTTGTGTTCTAGTTCAAGCAGACACGGAAATGACTCCTTGCAATGATGTACCCCCACCAAATTCCAATGATGCTCCACCGTCTTCTCCTGGAATCCCCCAACAGAGCGATGGCATGGCTTCGTTGTCGCTTTGCGATGAACCACCTCAATCGGACCGGCCAAAAACTGAAACGGCCTTGACGTCTCCGCGAAGTGAAGCTGCTTGTCCTGTAAGTGCCGAGCCTTATTCTATGATTTTGCCTTGAACGATTTCATGTGGTGCCTAAATTTGTCTGTTGTGCTTTGGCGTGTTCTTTTCATGGATTCGGAAGCTTGGCGCAACCGCTTATATGTCTGGACATTTTCGTGTACGCTCGTGGGCAGGGTACTAGATGTGAGGATCCTGTTCCGGTAGGTGACGCGGTGGGCCAAGTCGCTGTCCCATCCACATCTGGGGTGACGGAGAGGTGGCTCAATGTCATTCTAGATCTGAATGGGGTGCTCTGCGTCAGTGAGGATAGAAAATCTCTCGCTAGAGAGGGGAAAATCCACGAGGTTCCATCGGGGATCACCGTCGAGTACATTGGCTTGAAGAGGGTGGCTTTACGGCCCCAATGTCTTACGTTCCTTCGCGAGTTGTCCCGCATTGCACATGTCCACATATGGAGCTCCATGAAGAGGGCCAATGTTCGGCCCATTGCGGACCATCTGTTCCAAGGCATAGAGCAACCGTTGCATGTCCTGGGACAAGAGCAATGCGGAGTCATGATGTGTAGAAACAACCGCGGTAAGGTAGTTACCTACAAGGTCAAGGGCACGAACAAGGACCTACTTCTCAAGCCCGTGGAGAAGTTGAAATTGGTGGGATCTTGGAACTTCACGGATCAAAATACAATAATAGTGGATGATAGTCCCGTAAAGCACTTCATGAACTTCTCCAGCCAAGTCGTCCTACTTGACACATGGTCCTACAAAGGAGATGGGGTCATGGACGACTATCTCATGACTAAACTTCTCCCGTGGATTTGACGATTGCATATGGACAGGCCTGTGTCCTTGTACCCCTGGAGGAGGGGCAATAAGTTCGGGCGCCCTTTATTGCTCCAGGAATCTGACCAGGCGCCAATGGATGAGCTTGAGAAAGCCATCGAAGAGTCCAATGTTCTGTATGATGAGTGGAGGGCCCTGAATCCCACACGTCCTACGCGGTTTGAGGACTCAATCATACCGAGCCACTGGCAAGTCGAGATGCCTGACCCTGAATAAAAAGATTGATGTTGGGAGGCTGTGTGACTGGGCCCTTTGTGTCTGCCTTGTTTTGACTGCCGCGTCTGGTGCGACTTACTGCCTGCCTTGTATTTGCCATGTACAATGTATACATTGCTTGTATACGACTCTGGGAAGAAGCATGTTTTTGATAGGGGTCCTTTGTTTGATTACAGGTAGTGCGTGTGGATTCTTTGCTTGGAATTTACGGAGGGAACAAGTCTGTTGCCTTCGTCGATTCTTTCTCTGACTATGGACAGTTCGCCATATCGCAGAGTGGATTCGGAATCATTATGTTTTCGGCAGCAACGGCGTGCTCCACAATGGACTTCTCGAAGTTGCCTGTCGAGGACGGAGTGGTCAATAGCCCACCAGACAACGGGAAGCACCCAACTATTGTGCATTCCCCTTCTCCACTGAAACGCCAGCCTCTTCTTCTCTCGAATTCCAAAGAAGGCTACGTTACCCTCACAACTCCGAGGAAGTTGTACGCTGATGGAGTGGATGCATTTGTTGGTCCTTTGGTATGGATGATCCGATCCTCATAGACTATTGTGTATGCAATTCAAGTTGCAGCGACTTGAATTTTCCCTAGAGTCGTGTGGTTGTCTACATTTATGTGTCTAGGACTAGTTTTGCCTGATCAAGTCGATGCAACTTGAATGGCCCTCTTTTTTTTCTTGTTTACATTATATAGCTGTGGAGTATCTACAACATGCTGATAATTTCTTGTGTGTTTGGTTTTCTTTGGTCCTCAAGGACGGTGAAGGGACTCGCAGTGATCCTCCAAATTTGGCGTTGCCCTGTCCTGTTTCGGATGAAAGGCCTCTGCCTTCACAAGTCGATCAGCATCCACTCCCTCGGTGTGCTAGAAGGAAGTGCAAAGGACTAGCTGATGAAACTCGCAGTGAATCCACTGGACGGTCGTGGGACGCATGGGAGGATAGGTCGCTGAAGAAGTAAAGGAGAAGCAATTCCAATCAGAGATGTGCGCGCAGCTCTGGATATAGTCGAGGACCGGAATTGCTCAAGGCATTGGAGAAGCTGAAGAGTATGACGCACTAATAGCACTCGAAGTTGGAGACGTAGTGGATCGAGGATAAACAATTTGTATAGAATACATTGAACTACGTAGCTAGGGTTCACATTTAGAATGTAAACGAGGCGTTTACAAATGTAGGCTACTGTAAAGCCTACATTCCTAATGTACAGTGTCCATATGACAAATGTCTTGAGCTTTGTAAACTGATCTATATTATAGTCCAGGAAGTCAAAGTATCGCATCTTCTTTTCTCGTGGTAGATTTGCAAATAGAAACGTGCAATGAGTATATCAAGGAAATTGTAGAATGAGGTAGATGTTGATCATTGGATAAATTTGGGCACAGTGATTATAGAAACAAACTAATCCAGGGTCCAGTGTATGCATTTGCATAAGCAGTATTGGTGATGGTCTTGTCTCCAGTGCGGTTTTTGAGAGTGCTGCAGTGGAATCTGAGATAGTTCTTTTATAATTTCTGTGCATAAATTTATCCAATGATCAGCATCCACCTCATTCTTCACTTACCATGATATACTCTTTGCACATTTTTATTTGCTAACTACCATGGGTAATGAAGATGTGATACTTTGACTGCCCGGACTGTAATAAATGCATCTTCTAGGTTTACGAACTAGCGAGGGCAATGGAAATCCATAGTGTATACACTATTACTTGTATATTTGATGGATTTTAATAATGTATTCCACTCTTTTTATAATGAAGTGGCCTTTCTATACTGGTTTTTCGTAATGATGCATTGCTATTGACTTGTATTTTGCATTTAAGTATGTTTCTTTAATGTTATTGCAACGCTTCTAGGTAGTTATGAATAACAAATTTTTTGAATTTCAAACCTTGGAGTACATCCCTAAACTCCCATTTTCGTGGAAAACACCCAAAGTAATGAATACGATGTTCAAAGCAATTTCAAGTTCATGTCCAAATGTATTCATTGCAAAAAGTCTAAACCAATACCGTGGAAAATATAATCACACAAACCAACCTGGGCCACCATGTTATCCACACTGAGCATATGGAATAAATTGTTAAGGGTCTGCTGTTGCTACATTTGAGAATCCTATATGCTCCTGTGAAGTCAAAAAAGTGACATGCACACTACTAATCCGGGATTGGCCATTGCATTCATTCATCCACAACAAGAGAAATAATCATAATAGAAGAAAGTGTGTAGTACTACCACACACTGGGGTTGCTATTTTGTGAGCCTGTGAGCCTGTGAGCCTACAATTTCTAAGAGATTCCATCTAAAATTTTTAGTCAGAATAATTTTTTTCAATAAAATTTTGGACCTATTACTATAGACCTATTACCATGAACCTATTACCGTGGTCTCTTCAACAACCTACATGTAATAAAAAAAACTCTCTTTTTGTTGTTTGATACCTCTTAGTGTTGAAAGGAGGATCAAGCACTTGCCATCTTAATGTGTTACTTATTGAATTTCACTAGATTTTAAGAAGAAAAAATATTAGTGATTGAAATTTTTATGATCACTCTCCTCTTGTTGTTTAGTTCCCCTTGGCGCCGAGGGGAGTCTAGCCGCGACTAGAAAAAGAAATTAATTTTTTTTTTTTTTTTTCCAGATTTCTTAACCTAGTGTCAGTATCTTGACTAGGGATTGATCAATGATTAATTTCTGATCAAATATCTTGTAACTATTTGGAGATGTTTATTTATATAAATTCTGATTTATTTTGCGCCTAAGCTTATCTTCAAAGAACCTTCGCAGAAGGGCTGAGATACACCTGCTACATGTACAGTATGCAAAGGTTATTGACGAAGATCATCAGGATCTTACAGTTATTGAAATTTCCTAATGGGTAAGCTGTCAAAAGAGCTGAACCTACTTTCCATAATTATTTACAAGCGCGGAGGAATACACTCAGCAACGAACCAATGTTTTATTAAGAACATGCTCTAACAAGATCGCAATGAATCAGGGCCCTGATGCCAAGATTGTTGCAATAAAGCTTGAAAGACGGCAATACCATCTTTTTGTTGGTAACAGATGCCTTGTCACCACAAGATTGAGTAAAGAAAAAGAAAAAGCCGCCAAATTTCTCCAGTTCAAATTGAACTCGTTGGAACAAAGTGGATACATTCTCCTTAGTCTGTGTTCATGCTACTTCGTGTGTACACTGGTTCATCCAAACTACCAGTGGAATTACTAGTTGCCTGAGTAGAGAGACGTGAACATTGTTTTCAACCATCTGTGAGGTAATGAGCTAGTTGGAAAGATATTAGACCTGCATTGTACGCAGCTAAAGCTATTCTCAAGTGGCGCTGCTGGAGACTGATCCAAGGCTTGGACAGTAACTTTACTTCTGAACAGGATACAGACATGGCTGCATCACAACAAGCCAGTTCTTCACAGGTTCAAAGAATGAAACATATGGGATTACATGTTTTGTGTTTTTTCTATGTATTGTGATGCTTTGCTCAGTTTATTTGAAGTTGCCCTAAGTGAAAGCTATAATACGCGTTGTTACCTGTAGACACCTGTTGCATCCTCACTAATTCAACATTTGCTTGTTTGATTCTTGGGATGGGCACAGATGAGGGTAACAACCTCTTGGAGCACCTTTCTACTCATTTGGCAAGCCACACACTTCCACTTCATGTAGATATGTCATAGTACAATATGTTGAGGATAGTTATTTATAAAGTCCTTGCATGCATTCTTGACCAAGGATGTATTGATCAAAAACACATATAGGTGTTGTTTTATGGAAAATGATGACTGAAAAATGGACTTACTATCTTATGAGTAGACCTATACTTGAGGATACCATTTGATACATATAGTGAGTCTTTGATCTAAATGGTGGAAAAATTTATCTTGCACCATTGACTACAGCACCTTGATAAGACATGGGTCTCAAAGAAAAAACATAGAAAGAAAAAATAGGATTCTTTTATGAAATTGTGCTTGAATGTGATACATTTGGAATAGCTTTTACCTCCATAAGAGAAACTGTATGAAAAGAGATAGATAGAATGGTGCCTTTGAAAGAAGGATGTACCAGAATAATGTTTTTTTTTTTTTTTTTGGTTGCGGCTAGGGGACTCTCCTCGGCGCCGAGGGGAGTGATCAGATGGAAAATGCTTGATCTTTCTCTCAATGCCAAAAGATAATTACAAAAATACAAGAAGGGAGTGATTAATTACAAAATTTAGAGATTAAGATTGAAGGATTAGATCCTTGAGTAGTCCTATAAGAAGATAGTGATCAAATAATCAACATTTTGGTCCAACTAAACTCTTTCTTTCTAAAAATATTTCCTTCCTAAATCTTAATAAATCTAATTACCAGCACATCAAGACAAAAGTGTAGGAAGCCTATTAGGCTCAAAAGACCCCATGATGCCAAAAGACAATGATCAACCAAAAGAAAAACTTAGTTTGATGAAGACTCTTAGATATAAAAATAATATCTATTAAATTTTTTTTTTTAATCTAAACAAGTTCAATAACAATACATTAAGAAAAATTTATTGGTAACCTTCCATTAGCCTTGATAATGGAAGTTAAATTGTAATAAACATAATAAAATAATAAATTATTTGTACTCTAATTGATGAGCCTGCTCTAGGATAGCTTCTTAGAGCAAGATATAAATTTCAGAACATGTGATAATATCAATTTACTAGGCTTTTAAATTTAAAATACACAATCATAGGTCCCATGATAATAGGTTATATTTTTCTAAATATGATAAATTTTGTTTGAAAAACATTAGTCTTTCTACTTTTTAATCCAAAAAATTTAGAAATTACATTATATTTAAATTTCTAGGCTTCAAGCTCACAGAATCCATACTCACAATCTAGCACAGCTGCACCACACACCTCGACAAGAAGAGATGTCAAAGGTAATTGTGTGCCAGTTGAAGCTGAAGCCCGAACAAGCACTTCGACCATGTGTTTGTACTCTTCCATTGCTCGGTCCTCTGACACGCCAAGCGGACACACCTATGGGAGCAAAATGTGAGTGGGAGTGTCCATTGAGGCTGCTGTAGGTAATGAACAAATGGACCTTGTAGTCTTGCACTTCAACCGTCAAAAATGCTTGTATCCATGGCAAGGAACTTCATCAATTCTTGCAATGAAAACAACAAGATAGCCTAAGGAACATGACTTGAATAGACAGGGGACTCACCTGAACACGCAATGTCACTTGGGCGACACCCATTCCAACCTCGTCGCCACTTCCTTGCACTCTTTGGTCTTCAATCTAAAGAAGACCCCACATAAGAGAAAACCATCACAACACAACATCACTGCCACAATGCAATAAACATTTTCCTGAAGACCACACAAGCCATAACCATACTTTATGCACAAAAAAATCGTAACATAGTTGTGGTCAAATAACTTACCAAGACGGAACGCCAAAAACCAGTACTACTCCCTGCTCGCCAAACAGGAAGCTTGGATGCTCGTATGAAAGTCTGAAATGGATTGACCCACTTCATTGCGAGACTGGAAACATTGCGGCGAGCAAGACTTGGTTGAGCAATTGTGGAGTAATCATCCCTGTTTGAACCACAACCACTTACAGAGATCAAAATCAAAACAAAAGAGCAACGGTACTACAAGTAACACTCGTGACCTTTGTAGAGAATTGAACCTGAACGAGCCAAGGGGAAATCCAACATAACGTATCTTTCCATCAGGGCCCATTCCAATGTCAAATTTGATATAATTTGTAATTGCATCCGGAGCAACAGGGTCTACTTGGCGTTGCTCGATCTCCTCGCAGGCTGTGGTCGACATTTCTTGCACACCCAAATGAGCCCTGAAGTCCACTTGCAGCAATTCAGTCCCATCTACACTCGTTTTCCCACCCACCACTGTACCAACAACAAATGGGGCAAGAACAGGTACCAATTCTCCACCCCACACAAGATCGCGGAGCAAGACTCAAATCCGTGGAAGTAGTTTTTCACAGGCCCTTGTGACTGGTGATTGAAACAAAGTTGGATCTGGTGCTTCCATGGTAGGATCATCCTCGTCGCCACTTCCTTGGGGCAAATCCCGCAATGATGTTTGTGGTGGACCTTGACGGCCTCTCCGACTCTGACATGCAATGGTGGAATCTAAACTTGGCTCGACAGTGTTAGCCCTCGTAGTTGTTGCAGCCGTGTTGGCTGCGGAGCCATGTCAACGGGTGTACTTCCGCTTTTGCTTTGGTGAGGATGGTGTAAGCCCTCAAGTTAGCACTTGGAACTTTGGATTTATTTTTTGCGATTTTTTTGAGTTTTTTAGATTATTATTACAAAAAAATACATAAAAAGTGTGTTAGTGAGCGTTTTGGTAGAAGTCCCTGCCAAAGTAGTGAGGATTAGTCTTAAGAGCGTTGAAAACATATAATGTTATGTTTTCACTAATTTTACAACTCATTGGTAAGTTTGAGTGTGAAATTGGTAATTCCGAGAGAAGTGAGGATTTGAGAGTTAGTTAGTTTTAGTGTCTTATCCGTGCAAAACATCAACTTTGAGAGTGTGTGTGGCAATCTGACTAACCAACATAGTCTATTTAGGTCTAAGAGTCACACTAAGTCAGAAACCCAATTCGAGAAAGAATTGGGTTTGTTGTTTTAGTAATTGCAAGTAACTTTGAGTATTGGAGCCATATTCAGATCAAGATGGAGGAATTGGAGGTTGGAGCATGTAGAGAGGTACTTTTCTAGGTTACAGCATGCCAGGAGGTCAAAAGAATCCCCAATTATCCAATTTTTTCCCGGCATTAGAATGTTTCCCCCTCGGGTGGAAATTATAAAGGAGTTACTAATTTTAGACTCCTTATTGATGTTACAATTGGAAATTTGGTTTTGCCCTTAAGTTTTTGGAACTTCATAAAGGTAATCCAAAAAGTTTCGGGATTTTACAAAATTCCACGATGACTCCATGAAAAGTCGATTGCCTCTCAAATCAGTGTTGTCTTGTCGGACAGAATTTTGGGTTTTGATGTTTGATGTCCGTCTTATGTCGTGTGTCGTATAGGACAAATGTTGAGTATGGGTGAAATTTTTGTCTAATAAGGCCTTATTTAACAGCCAAGAAAATTTTAAATCTCACTTTAATTATGAACCTTTATTTAGAATAGAATAAGTGCTTATCAAATTAGATCATTTTACTGAAATAAAACATTAATCTATCAAGATCATAATAATTGAGTCTTTTTTGCAAAAGTCAAACTTAGAGTTGACTTCATTAGACGGACGCGGGGTCTATTAGACGTCGTGCTTTGTCGTGTTTGTCGTGTTGTCAGTCTGTCAGGGAAGACAACTAGGTCTCAAATCGACAGAAAATTCCTAGAAATTACTCAGAGTGTGATAAAATCTTACTAAAAATTAGGAAAGTAGTTTATATGCTAATAAAACGCCTTGACAAGTTTGAAGACATTCCAACATTCCTAACTACCAGAACGGAGGTTGACATCGAATTTATCAAGAATTTACAACTTGGCGGTGGATTGACCGGCAAACCAAGAGCTGACGGTGTCCAAATGGAGTGAAACAAGGGTCAATTCTTACTCTCACAAACATTTTAAACCATTCTAGCTAGACAATTTCATCAAAAAGAGCAATCTCCAAAAGTTAAAGTTTTCACTTTTGTTGAGAGTTACCGTAACTCAAATTGACGCTTGAAAATGGCTGAGCAGGCAAGGGTAAGGGGTCCTTTAGGATAATTGGGGTCTTCTAAACACGATGGCGCAATCGGTTTTTGATTTAGAGTTGATTCCTAAAAGATAGAGAGGGTCAGCCCTTAGTTTGACTTTTTTATAGTAATTTGTGATTAATCTTTGGTCATTTTACAAATATCTTTTGGAAAATCGAAGATTGGATTTGCTCAAGATTCCATTCACACTTAGCAAACCATCTTACGAGCTAAAGAAAGACAATTTGGAAATTACTTAGAGATTAATTTGCAAAATATCTTCGTTAATTAGGGTAGTTTTCAAAATATCTTTGGGAAAATTGTTGGATTTGATTTAGGTGAGATTCCAAGGCCAAATTGAGCCTCTTAGGAACTTGCTTGAGGAACTTCCTTCCCAATAAACAAAGATTATTTTGATTTACATTTAGGTTAGATTAGACAAATATCTAGGGCGAAAGTAGAATGTAATTCCACCGACAATTACTGGGAAGGGGCCTTTGGCGAGTATATAAGGCCCTCCCTTGAGATTGTCGGTACCTTCACTTTCATTTTCATTCTTGTTTCGCTTACATTCGTGCTTTCTATTTCATTGTTCGTGCTACCGACTAAGTCGGAGCACTTTTGCTTTCATTTAAGTATCACCAACTAAGCGGGGACACTATTGCTCACATTTGTGTGTCAACAACTAAATTGGGGCACTTTTCATTTTCATTTGGTTGCTTTGAAGGACTAGAGGGTCCCTTCAAAGTATTATTGTTTGTGTTTTCAGTTGTCGTGTTAGAGGCCAAACCTCAACATCATTTCTTTCCACAAAGATTGGGTCATACTAGTTGTCACACTCTAGATTGGCTTGAATTGTGGAAAAACTAACATTCGTGGCAATTGTAACAACATTTGGTGCTTATATGCTTAAGGCGGCGGAGCTAGACTCTTCCAAAAGCATATTAACACTAACATTGACCTCAAAATTCATTGTATAACAAATTTTGAGAAGTAATTGTTTAAGTTCAGTTAAACATTATCATACGTACCTCCTTGAGCAATTAGACCGTGATTTGGTTGAGATTTTGTGGACATTTTGGGCAATTGATGTTAATGTTCGGTTAAACACTGTCATGTGTACCTCCTTTAGTATTTAAAAACTCAAAATACTTTTTTGGCACCGTATAGACAAGGGGTTGCCCCATACGGCGAAGCCTTAACTTTTGAAACCTGAAAACAAGTACTTGACACTTTAATTTGTTTGATTTTTGCCTGGGGTTGCCCCCGCATGGCAAAGCTATAGCTCTTCAAAGGTCTTAATTTCCTTCTACAAACTTAGAAATTGCCTCGACAGCGAAGCTTTGACTTTGCCTTGTCAAAAAGTTGAAAGCAAGGTCCCTTTGAAGTTTAATCAAAAGTTCTATAAAGTTTAAGCATTAGTTATTCCTTTAACAAAATGGACATATAAGTGGAGTCATTTTGTCCGCAAAAGGCCCTTTAACCCTTATTATGACTGTTTGTTAGAATCATGCACTTTGAGAAAATCCCCAAAAATTAGGTTCCTTTTAGATTATTTATGTTTCGTTTAAACAATCTTGGTTAGTCTTATTTTAGTAATTTATTTTGGTTTGAGTTTTTTTTTTTTTAAATTTCAGAATTACAATTGGGAATCCAGTGCCAAACCATAAAAGGTTCGAGTACTAGTTAAAGAGTCCGAAGTACCAGAGAGAGGCCAGTAAAGGAGCACCGGTAATGGGTCTGGAGCACCAGAAACAGGTTGGAGTGCCGGATATCGGGTCTGGACGCTGGGAACGGGACTGGAGCTCCAGGTATTGGTTCTGGAGCACCGGGTATTGGGTCTGGAGTGCCGGGGTCGGGTTGGAGCGCTGGGTAACGGGTCTGGACGCCGGTTATCGGACTGAGAGAGGGTCCAGAGCGGAAAGAGGCTCCAGAGCAGGAGGATCCAGTGTGGAGAGAGAGGCTTCAGAGCTTAGAAACTGAAACTAATAGTTGGTCATTGCAAACCACACCAAGAATTTTGATTTTCAAGACAAAACTCTCATCCATCTCTCATCTAGACTCAATACTTTCTCCTACTAAATTGTCTTCTAAAACACTCTAAGTGCAAATGGGGAAAAATTAGGAAGAGAGGAGACTAAGAGGAGAGAGAAGGAAGAGAGAGTTCCACACGTGAGGAATTTGGGATTTAAAAACTAATTGTTTAGAAATATCACTATTGAAGCAAATAGTTGTAATATTCCATTCTTTGTTGGTTAGTAGTTAATGAGATTCTAGAGGGAATTTAGGGGGTTTGGATTGTTGTAGGCTTTTGTTTTATTAGGCATAAAAAACAAAGGGAAAAAGACAAAGCCGCCAACTAATAATCCAATACTAATGAGGATTTATAAAAATTACTAACAAATTGTTGGATTTAGTTGCATTTGATGGAATAATATTGATTTTGGTATTTAATAATTTTTGAGGAATTGAAAATTAATTAAAATACTTTCAAAACAATTAGAAATTCCAAAACAATTAAGAATTAGAAGAAATTAGGAGAAATTTCCAAAACAAATTGCAATCTAACGGTAAAACAAAAATGGATTAGCAAACATGGAGATCGACGGACCTTACGAGATGATCCACTTGGTGATTTTGGAAGACAATACAATCAAGAATTTCATCAAAGAGGTAAGATTCATTTAAAATTTGCTTTACCTCTGAAATTTGGAATTATTTTGATTAGTTTTGCTATTTTTTACCCTTGTATGAAGTTGTGAAGCGAGGTTCGGACCCAAACTTCATCCATGAATAACTTTTGTAAAAAAGGTCCAAATTCACATTGCTTTATCATTCTGGAAAGGGCAAGGTGCATTGTAAAGGATTCTTTTGTCAAAAGTTGGTTTCCATTTAAATTACTTAAAAACTTCTCAAACTCTTAAACATCAGAATACTTAGGTAGAAATTACCCATAAAACAACTTCATTAACAACAATTAAGTGTCCATTGCTTGGAAGGCGCTTACTTATCACCCAAATCACCTATTTTCATCTTTTGCCAACAGAACCTGTGTGTTTACATTCTAGCTCAAGGGTGGAGTTGGAATCGCCCACAGATGGTGTTGCCACGCCCCCCGAAGGTCGAATGTCTGCTAATACCTTCTCCTTCCGCACGTACTTCCGCTTCAGCCTCATCGTAGTGACGTCTACAGTACTTGTTGGGTGGACATTGTCCTTACCCTCTTTCCTCCCTCGCGGTGATCCACATGCCACAAGCTTCCGCTGGGGCTCTTGAACTGATTCAAGTGAATAGTGCACAGCTCCGACAATGACAGCCGCCGCACGTCCGTCATGGGAAGATGGATTGCCAGAGATCTACGTGCAATTCTGGTGGAAAGCCATTAGCACTTCCTTCCTCGCGACGGGGACCCCAACCCAACAACCTCACAGATTGACGATAGAATAAGTAACGCAATTGCGCACCAGACAAATTTTCCAAATTGTTGTAGCCTCTTGCGCCAATCGGGATGGGATGTAGAACAAGATAGTCACGATCAAGCAAACCAAGAAGGATTCGGCGTGTCTGTGTGGAAAACTGGTGTTGTGCTGCCCAAATTGCCAATACTTCCACTGTGTGCTCGAATCCTTGAGGAGGAGGTGGAGGTGGCGGCCAGACATAACCATCGCAGCGCTGTCTAGATTGTTGGGTTGCGCTGGCCATCGTCCCGTACTAGAGAAACCAAACATTCGTTGAAGCAGCTACCCTCAACTCCCTCCAATGAGCACCCCTACGGCACAGCTAATCGTGGGCAGCTTGATTGATGTAAACCCTTCCCTTGTCGGCCACGTCTGCCACAATGTACACCAATAACATCATATTCAAAAATTTGGGAGTATGCGTCCCTCCCAAAATAATGATGTCTATTTTTAGTATCAAAAATTGAAGTGCAAATGAATGAAATTCATGTAAGAAGGATCTAATATTTCCAGTTAGAAATTATAATTTTTATTAAATAGGCAGTTCAGGGCAATGAAATTAATAATTCTTTTCAACATTAGTGAACATAAATTATTTGAATATTATAAGACAAAAGTAGGCTTCTGTAGCAAGAAGTACGTTAATTGCCTTTTCTCAAGATAGACAGTAGAATGTGAGTTTCTTACCAATTAATAGTGATTTATAACTATTAATATGTACATTTTTTTCATATCAGGTCACCCTATTTAGTTAGGGTATGTCGTGAGAAGTAGTATAAGAGACTGATGGTTGTGTGATTGTTGGTCCGGATTCGATTCCTGTTGACTTGCATCAAAATTAGCTGTGGGCACTATCCCAAATAGAAATATAGGTTGCCATGTATTCAAATTTTCACACACAAGTTTTATTATTTTTAGGATCTGGGTTCATAAAATTAATTCAATGTTCCCTCACAACATGAATACAAAAACACAATATATTTCAACATAAATACAAATAGATGTAAAAATAAAACAATAAATATATTTTAAATACTATCTTGGCATGCAAGATAATTCATACAAAATAATATACTATTTTGAATACCAATCCACGCAGTCAAATATCAACACCTAAATCAATACAATATGGCCTTACACACTATAGCATGTGATATGAAATCACATATAGCCTATATAGTTAGCAAAATGAAAGATCAAAGCAGTCCTAGAAACACTCATACGTATTCTTTCATTTGAAAGATATTTCTATAGTATTCCATGCGCATTCAATCAGAGTTGATGGAAGACAAAGTGCCCTCGATAACTTCAACTTGAGCAGATGGAATCTTGAGAACACACTCAATCGTGTCCTTCTTCACCCTGGACTTCCACGCCGTCACAAGAGAATTGGTATTCTCCCAAACTGGATCCTGGGTTTTGTCCACTTTCCATCGCAATCCTTTGGCCGAGTCCCAACCACGATAAAACTCTTGAACATTTTGCTCTCGTGACATATGCCAAAAGTATTGAATCAAAATACAATTGGGGTGATCCGGGTTACTGAAAGGATCGGACAAGGCTCTAGCAATCCATATTGGCTTCGGATCTTCGTCAGCAGGCCGAACTGCAAGAAAGTAGCCTTCGTAAACGTCACGCGCCACCCGGAAAGATGGATTAGGGCGGTTGCGAAGGTTCCCAACAAAGGCTTCATCCTCAGCAAACTCCTCTCGAACCTCACCGTTGTCATCAAGTTTGTCTTCCTCAGCGGCTTTGACTCTAGTAGAGGGCCAGAAGCCATCCTTCAACTCAACGGATGGCTCAATGGGCTCCCTCAAGGCTGCATTCACCGCTCGCCAATAAAGCACCAAATGCTCAAAGCGTCTTCTGCACTCTTCACTACCATCTTCATTACATAGAGTCTCCCAATACTTGATGAAGCCTGCCAATCCCTTGAAAATTTCGTCCAGACTCCTCATAGGAAGATGGACAACAGGCAATGGCTCTCCACGAGGCCACAGGCTTTGTCCCTCAGAATTCTCTTTCCACAATTTGATCCCATTCTCTGGGAGCCAATCATTGTCCGTGCAATAGAACTTGTACTTCATGATGGGCACACTTGCTACATTCAAATAGAACTTGAATTGTTGTGCCTTGGTATGGCCCACAAGTGCATCCTCTCCATCGCAAATAGAGCCTTCTATGAAGGACTTAAAATCTGGCACTTCCTCAATGAGATGAGGAATTGTGGGCACCAAATCGACGTCCATGAAGGACTTCATGAGTGAAGGGATGGTAGGGAAGTTCTCCTTCTTCAATTGCATACTCCACCTCCCAAACAATGCGTCGATGTCGTAATGCGTGTGGCCAACAAGCATGAAACTCACAAACACCTCATGAAAAATCTTTTTGGCAACAAGGAGAGACCAAAATGCAAACACATATCTGTTCTTATTGTCCCCTATGGCGTTGTCCATTTGAACGTTCAGAATTGGAGGCAGTAGAGTCCCGGCAATTGGGATTTCGGGCGTTGCCCGAAGTGATGATGTGCACATTTCTGCTCCTTGCAGCACTGCACGAAATAGAAGAGTAGTTCCTGATCCACCAAACAACTCTCGTGAGGAGTATTTTGGAGGCAGTTCAAGGTCACGTAAGAGCTTCGCAAAAGATCCCACCGTGTAGTTTGAGTCATGATGGAAGATGTCCAGACCATAATGTGCATAACGCACATCACCGTGCCCGTGAGCAATCATACCGGTCACCAAGACGGGTAGCTTCATGAGCCCATCCAATTGCTTGCTCTTGTGAGAAAAGACAGGAGAGGCTGTCTTTGCATGGTCCATTTTGTCATGCATGATCGTCAAGCATTCATGAGGGTATGTGGTGGACCTATACCGATTTGCATAGTACTGATCTCAATGAGCCCGAGCAGTGGCTAAATGCTTATCTAATAGAAGGGTCCCCTTCAGCTTTGAACTAGAAAGGGCACCCTTTCTCAGAGTTTGCAACTTATTACACTTAGAGCATCGTGCAAAATTGTCACCAGGCTTCTTGGCATAGAACTGAGGAAAGTTCAGCTTTCTAATCTTGCTGATATTTGATGGTGATACTTTCTTCAATCCGAAGACCGCATTCACTGCATTGACATCCGGAATGGTCTCTTTCCATGTGAAGGTGGCTGGCAAAACCATGGACACCACTTCTCTCCAGAGGGAAGAATATGAGTGCGATGTGGCATGTGATCTGCTTGTTTCTCCAGCACAGTCTTCAATGTTGCTGTAGCTTGCAAAGTATGTTTTTGAGGTTTAAGTCTGCCCAGATTCCCATGAGACTGAGCTTGTTCTCCAGCGGCAGCATATCCTTGGAAGCAATGAAAGGTAGACTCAGAAACACCCGAAATATGCCGCCACGCCGCCATACAAACTTCAATTCCTTCGACAATAACCACTTTCTTCCCCTGAGCATCACGGTGCACCTGTTGATGGACGTCTAGCTTCATGTGGTACCGGAACTCGAATGTTGTTAGACAATACATGGGTTCTCAAAACGTCCGAATCTTATCTCTTGGGAACGGTTGAACACAATTGCTTGCGCAACATATCTTGCTAGACACAAAATTGATGGACGCTTGGGTGAGGAGTTCTTTGGCCTTCAGAGACATCTGGACCGTGGCACCTCGAACCATACTTGTGTAGGACCTGCGACTAGAAGCTGGTCGCCGTCCGGTAGCCGCTTGTCGACGATTATAGTCGGCTCGTACTTCGTGATCGCAAAGGCTAGCTCCATCTAAGTACACCTGTTCGATGGGCCAAGCACGCAGCGAGTATTTCCAATCCTCAGGAACGTGAGCAACATCCAATGACTTGGAAATTTGCACTGCAACAAGAGAATCTCCAAGTGGGCCTTGACATCCGAGAACAAGGTCAGAGTTGACACTATGAACTATTCCCTCCGCCACAGATAATCCCGTATCACTCTAAAGTATAACAACCTGAGTGTTCCACAGGATCCGAGGAACACCCTCGCAGTTTGGAATTTCTTCAGGCCCCATAGGTACATTATCGATCTCTCCATCCTCAGAAGAGTAATTAGAACCAAGTAAGACTCCAGCGTCCATAGCTTCTGAAAAACAATTGCACACGTAAGAGCCTAAAGGAATATCACAAACGTAGTGCCCGACAAAATATTCTCAAACTGCATGATGACATTTAAGTCGACCCAACTTGAATTGTATCTCGTGATAAAATAGTAACTACAAACTAAATCATATAAACCTAATCAATGTAAGCCTCCCTTTAACAGGATAAAGACCTATCCAAGATGATTCCCCTTCACTAATAATAACCTTAGCATCTCCATTCAGTAGAAAAGTCAAAAGCATAAGAACTTAGATTCAACTAATGAACTTGACAAATTCAAGTCTATACAACTTGAAATGACATTAACACTATATTCATTATTTTGAGAGTTTTCCAAGGAAATAGGAATCTCAATAAACACATAAGCAATAAACAATTTAGAATTTATGGTTTGTAAACACGCATGGACAATGCAATGACATTCAAACTCCATTCGTAGATGACATAATTTGAAAACGCCATGCACAATTTGGGAAAAGCTTTCTATTAATAGAAATATTTCACTAGATACATACACAATTGCTTGCATCAGTGCATTGCCACATAAAGTCTAAAAGAAGGATAGCCTACCGTTACACTCCTGGCAGAAAAATATCACACCTTCACCGCTTGTGTTAGACACTGCGCTTAAATGCTTGAGGAGATGAGGACATAGTAATTGAAGACTGAAATGGATGCTGAGCTTTGACTTAGATGTGGACTCAAGTAGTATATGAACACAACTATCCAACCGCCACCCTAGCACACTCATAAATGACACTCCAAACTTCAACGTCTGGAGTGTCATTTATGAATGTGCTTAGAGCGACGCTTAGATATTTGTGTTTCTATACTATTTGTGTCCACATCTAGGTCAAAGCTGAGCCTCCACTTAGCTCCTCAATTACCATGTCCCCATCTCCTCAAGCTTCTATTCGCATGACTATCACGAGCAATGATGATTTGATATTTTAACTACCCGGTTTGTAATATTTTAACGGTAAACTATGTTCACAAACTAACCAATGCTCAATTGCTCATATGTACAAGTACACCTATACAACGACTACTATAAGCAATCCGAAGTTACTAAATGCAAAGAAGCATTTAGTGTATTTCATATACTTCTCTAGAGTTCTACGTATAACTCTTCTGGCCATCGCCAAGGAACCAATAACGTCTTGGAGGCACTTAAGTCAATAGTACAGCTGAATTCAACAAATCTGTAGTACAAAGGAATCTTAGAATCATTTCCACACACGGTTCCAAGAAATTGGCTCTCACACACCGCACCACATGAAGTGTAGCCTATGAGAGCCAATTTCTTGGACCGTGTGGGAAATGATTCTAGATTCTGAGGCATCTTCCTTACAAAATGTCATGCCCTTAATGACCCGTGGTTGACGCTACAACTAATTGCTTAGTGAAAAGAGAACCATGAAATATACACAAGTGAACTCTATATGTACTATTAACAACTATCAACTATGCGATGCAGCCTTCATCTTGTCCCATGCCTTCAAAATTTCCGGTCCTCGACTGTAACCTCCCATGAAAATAGCCCCAGCGTGCCGCATTTCATCTCTGCGCTGCGCTTGCAATGACCTCCGCTCCCAAGAATCCCAAGTCAAAGTTGATGATTGACTACAGGATGGCCCTCGAACTTTCTTCTTCAATCTTCCTGCTTTAGTCGATGCATGAGAACGTGGAATCGAAAGTCAAACAGTAGGGAGTACCGCAACTTCCTGAATGCGAAGGCATACCACGACGTCTGTGGAGCACAAAAATTGTCATATTCCAGAATGAGACTGGTTTAGCAATGGCGGAGGGGATTTGTTACAGCGTGAACTCCAGTTTGGTCTTAGGGGCTGATGGGCCAATAGGAGATTCTCATGTAGCGGTCCAAATCTCGAGGAGCTTGCATGTGGCAAACGTCCCAGACGATTGGAGGTACTCTCTACGCGCGTGGCCCATTGATAGGGTGTACTTGAATGGGGCAAGCCTCAAAAATCATGAGGATCGAGACGAATTCAACCGCAGGCAGGCAAGCCTCCTGAGGCCCCTTTCTGTGGGAACAAGACCATATGAAAGTGTTGTAAGAGGGCCTCATGTCAAGACTACTGCAAAGGCTACAGAATTGCTCACCCAAGAGTCCATCAATTCTGTTTCAAGTAAATTCTGTTGCGCAAAAAATTGTGTTCAACCTTTCCCAAGGGAGAAGATTCGGGCGTTTCATGAGCGGATGTACCGAAACTCAACGTTTGAGTTTCGTTATCATATGAAGTTAGATGTGCATCGCCAGGTCCATCAAAACGCTGAGGGGAAGAAGGTGGTCATAATGGAAGGAATAGAGGTTTGCATGGCGGCTTGGAGGCACATTTCGGGGGTTTCGGAATCCACCTTTTATCATTTCCAAGGGTTTGCAAGCAAAGGTGAAGAAGCTCAGTCTCACGGGAATTTGGGCACGGTGAAGACGCGGAAGCATACTTTGCAGGCCACTGCAACGTTGAAGTGTGCTTGAAAAAACCGCAGATCATATGCCACATAAATCACACACTCTTCCTTCTGGAGATAAGGTGGTTTCCATGGTTATGCCCACTACGTTCAAATGGAAAGATACCATTCCTCAAGTCAACACAGCAAACGCTGTGTTTGGGTTAAAGAAGGTCTCAGTTTCCAATATCAGTAAAATCAGGAAGAAAAAGTTTCCTTAGTATAGTGCCAAGAAGCCCGGGGATAATTTTGCACGTTGTGCTAAATGTGACAGATTTAAAACTTTGAGGAAGACCGCCATTTTGCCAATGAAAAGGAAATGGGACCGACTGTTGAATAAGCATTTGGAGAGGGCTCGGGCACATCGTGACCACTATTACATTAATTGTTTGAGGTCAAGTGCGTATCCTCACGAATGCTTGACAATCATGCATGACAAGATGGATCATGCAAAAACGGCTTCTCCTGTGTTCTCTCATAAAAGCAAGCAATTGGATGGACTCATGAAGCTGCCAGTCTCCGTGATGGGTATGATTGCTTACGGGCACGGAGACGTGAAGTACGCACACTATGGACTTGATATCTTCTCGCACGACTCTAATTACACGGTGGGGTCATTTGCAAAGCTTCTACGGGATGTTGAGCTACCCCCAACATACTCATCTAGAGAATTGTTCACTGGATCCGGCTCTGCTCCGCTCTTTCAAGCGATTCTTGAAGGATCTGATATTTGCAAGTCATCGCTTTGTCCAGCACCTGTGGTTGCTGTTCCAGCAACTCCGCTTCCTCCGGTTCTGAACGTACAAATGGACAATGCAACGGGGGACAACAAAAATCGATTTGTGTTTGCGTTTTGGTCCCTTCTTGTTGCAAAGAAGGTCTTTCGTGAGGTTTATGTGAGCTTCATGTTGGTCGGACACACCCATGATGACATCGACGCTTTGTTTGGGAGGTGGAGTATGCAGTTGAAGAAAGATAACTTCCCCACCATCCCATCTCTCATGAAGTCCTTTATGGATGTGGATTCTGTGCCCACAATTCCCCATCTTATTGAGGAGGTGCCCGACTTCAAGGCCTTCATTGAAGGCTCCCTTTTGGACGGAGACGAATCACTTACTGGCCATACAAAGGCGCAACAATTCAAGTTCTATCTGAACTCCACTGGTGTTCCAATCATGAAGTACAAGAAGTACATCACAGACAGTGATTGGCTCCCTAAGGAAGGTGAAGGGATCAAATTGTGGCGAGAAAATTTGGAAGGGGAGAGCCTTTAGCCTTGTGGAGAGCCGATGCCTGTCGTTCATGTCCCAATGCGGAATGTGGATGACATTTACAAGGGCTTATCTGGATTCATCAAGTACTGGGATACATTATGTGATGAAGACGGAAGTGGGGAGTACAGAAGACGGTTTGAGCATTTGGTGTTTTACTGGCGAGCTGTTAATGCTACCTTGAAGGAGGAAATTGAACCTTCTACATCCTTGAAGGATGGCTTTTGGCCTTCTTCTTGAGTTGAAGCAATCGGGGAGGACGATGTTGATGAAGATGGTGAAGTTTGTGAGGAGTTTGGAGAAGATGATGCCTTTGTGGGGCATCTACGCGATCGTCTACTGCCAACATTCCGTGTGGCGCGTGATGTTTATGAAGGGTATTTTGTTGCCCTTCGACCGGCTGACGGTGATTCCAAGCCTATATGGATTGGAAGAGCCTTGTCTGATCCTTTTCGTAACCCAGATCATCCCAATTGTATTCTCATTCAGTACTTCCGTCCCACGTTGCGGGAGCAAAATGTTCAAGAGTACTACCAAGGATGGGACTCCGCCAAAGGATTGCGTTGGAAAGTGGATGAAAGTCAAAATCCGACATGGGAGGACACCAATTCTTTGATTACAGCTTGGAAGTCTAGGGTGAAGAAGGACACATTGGAATGTGTCCTCAAAATCCCGTCTGCTCAAATCAATGTTATCAATGGGAGCTTGACTTTGTACACCTCTGATTGAGTATGTTGAAGGCACCATAGAGATACTTCATAGTTAGTACTTATTATTGGTAGCTACATAGGGTAGCAAGTATTGAATGTTTTGTTTCCTTGTTTCAACGGTTTTGCATATCTACAATAGATTTTATACTAAATAATGTAAGGTAGTTTATATAGATTGGAGTGTTATGATTTGATTTAATATATTTGTATTGTGGTTATTTGCCCTATATTGTATGAACTGCCTTGCACTGCAAGTGCATTTATACATAGTTTTCAATATATTTATACATGACGACAATATTTTTTCCTTACAAGTTAAGTCATTGTCCTATTTATTGCATATTTGAATACATTTTGCAAAATGTCAAGTACTTGGCAAAATGGGTAGTGGGTAAGTCCACTGTTTATTTGTTCATGCATTAAGCACTTGTCACAGTTCTGGGAATGGGGCTAGTTGGTTGTTTGGTACTTTCCTGCCTGCAAAGCTCACTAAGCAGTACCAAGTCATGTATATCTCATAGCCGCTCATACGAAGTCAATGGGAATCGAACCCGGACCGCCTAAATGAGATGAATAGCGTCTTACAACCAACCGTTCAGCTCATGACTTGGTGTTCAAGAAGGGCAGTAGTATGAATTTATATATAAGAACCAGTAAAATAGTAATGAATTGTAGTTTGTATGAGGTGTTGTAGTGCCCTCACCATCCATTTTAATGGAAATTGTACCTTATATCTCTGGTTTCAATTCTATGCAATTAAAAATTACCTCAACTAAACTTAAAGTGATTTCAACTCGCATTCAATTACTTGGCCTATTAATAGACAATATTATTTTGGGAGGTTCTTGAACTCCCATTTTAATGAATATGATGTTATGTACACTTCTCCTTCCAGGTTCACATAGTGAACTCGCTTGACATGAGGTTGGATGCATTCGCTCGAGTAGTGGCCAGCTTGTTGACATCGTGGGCACCATACATTGGCACAACTGGTTGGAATGGTTCGCCTTGGGTTCCGGTTCACCGCCAAGTTGACCTTGATTGCCTCCAAGGATTCTTGGATATTCTTCATCAGCTTCTTGGAGTCATCGTCTTCAATCTTCACTTTGACTAGTGCCTTACCTTTGTTTACTTTGGCTGTCTTGTGATAATGGTGGCGTGATCCGGATCCGGATCCAGATCCTGTTGCATGATCCGCATCTGAATGGTTGGAATGGGAAGAGGCTGTGGTGGACCCACTACTGGAGCTGGAACTGCTGGAATACTTCTTTCTCCTTCCACTTCTCTTGGGGTGAGTCCTACTCTTCCTCTCACTTCTTTTCAACGCGTTCCGGAGTGACTGGGCTGAATCTTCATAGGTTTAGGCAGCCACCATAACTTCCTGCAATGTAGCCGGTCTGGCTTGTCGGATTTGGAATCCCATTTCCTCCAGAAAACCTGCCACATACCACTCCACCTGAACACTAGGGGCAATCTCCGTGGTCAATTTTTGGATTAATGCTTTTACCTTCTGGCCATATTTCCGAACGGACTTGGATGACTTCATAGTCATCCGGCTTAACTGACCCAGAGCTCTAGCTTCCCCTCCTGCCTCTCTAAAAGTCCTAACAAACAGGTTAGTGAGTAGGTTCCAGTCATTCCGGGTAACCTCTGGAACATCTTGATACCAGTTTAAGGCTTCTTCTTTTAACAACCCTTGGAATATCCGTTTTTTGGCATCAAAGCCCTCCTGGTTAGCTACTGCAATAGACTCAAATTCACATAACCAGTCATCGACATCCTGGCTTCCATCCCCTTTAAAACTTCTATACCTAAGGCGAGTGGATGCCATCACTGTAGGACTGTTGGGTTCAGATTCGGATTCTGATCCCTTTCTCAGAGGTGCCGCCAAAACTTCCTCAGTGATATCCGGATTCAACTCAGGAGTAGCTCCTACCACTCCTCCGGGTGTGACCTCTAAGAATTCTTCCTCAGTTTCTACCAGAGTCCTTGGCCCTCTTTCTACAGTTACCCCAGGTAAATCTACACTTGGAGCGTTGATTCCTCTCAACTGGGTCGTCCTACGTTCCGAGTTTCCTCCCTTCTCCTTACTTTTCATGAGGGATGCAACTTCCTAGAGGAACAACTTAGTAAGTTAACTCTATCAGATTTCTAACATGTTTTTCTACAATTACCAAAATGAACTTACTATATACTAAAGAAAATAGTCCTCCGCTTACATACTACTGTCTATATGACCGGATTCTTAAGGTGTTATCCTTAAAGTCCCTGGCAGCGGCGCCACTTTTCCGTGTCGTAGCACAAGAAAGCACAAAACTCCTAGTTAGCATAAAAATGCTTCTAAGTGACTCGTGTATCGTTCCACAGGGACTTATGTTGTAATTCTCTTAAGTATCCGGAACCGGAAGTTAAAGGCCCCCAACAGAACCCAAGGAAACCAGATTCTCAATCCGGAACTTTAGACTCTACTAGATCTTCAATCCCAGTATATCCACTCTATTTCACTTACTTATGTATACCCTAGAAACTAGAAGGAGTGTCCGGGTGCTATGCCGGTTCCGGGTTTCGTAATAATCAACAATGAAAGTTTTACCTCTATACAGAGAGTTCCGTATTTTATAGTTAAGGAAGGACACGTAAATCCTACCCTCCGAGTTTTTATAGTGAAAGGAGATACACTCTAGGTCACAAACATACAATCAAACTTCACACACACACACACACACAAATAGATTACTATTGATCCCTTAACTTCTTCACAACTGACTGACTTGGAAACCAGATCAGCAGGTCACTCAAGAAGTTATTAGATCTTCTCTTGAAATTACAGCGACAAAATCCGGGTTATTCTAGCTCCTGGGTAATGATTTTAGAAAATCACTAAGCACAGTCTCCCTTGAACTCCACACTCTGTTTCCAGTTATGGGCGGTCCTTTCCTTCAGTATTTCAAAGAGTAGTTTAGACTTTCATCTATTCCACATATGATTGGATCAGGTCCCACACACACACAACTTACTCACAGAATGCATTCCAACTTAGTCTTTGCTCAGGACTCTAAGACTCTACCAAACCGCATCAATAGACACACAAGAACCGGATGATCCACCAGAATCCGAGGGCTACTTCTTAACGTCCTCTTACTTCAATTAATCTTCCGCTACCTGCACAAAACAGTAGTTCTAGTACTGCCGGCCTACCAACATGTCCTCAGTGCACCAAAGACACAAAACACACAAAGTGGAAATATGGTTGATTTTACTAAATCAAAAGGAAATAACAAGTTGATAATGCCCGGGGTTTCAAGCTACAATTCACCCCTAAATAACTAACACACAAAGAACCATAGCGACCCAAAGCTTAAAGTCAAAAGACCATGGAATGACACGTCACATTCTCCAAATCGTTGACTTCAGCTAAAAAAAAAAAAAACGAAAAGCGGATCAGATCCGAGAAATCCGGATCCGGGTGTCCAAGTACATCTGCACTAAAAGTGTTTAGCTAACTGCTTCTAAGTCAAAACCTTAGTTTTCTCCGCCTACCTACTTCTATCTACTTACACAGCCCTACATCTTTTTGGCTCGTTTTGGAGTATTCTCCAACGTCTTGGTAGCCCCTTTTCTAACTGGCTGCTTCCTACTACCGGCTGAGGCCTTGCCTCCACGTGTCGCCTTGCCCTTGGCCGGAACTATGACTTTATCTTTGGTCTTCCAAGGAGGCGAATCCGGTTCCGTTCCCCCCTCCTCTTTTACTGTACTGCCTACTTCTCCGGTTCCGGTGCTGGAATCCTCCTCTTTTTCAGACTCTAGGACAATGTCTGGCGTACGCTCCCTTGCTCTTTTCTCAGCCTGCTTCTTCTTTGAGGCGCTGGGGGCAGGTACATCCGGACTGGTCCTCTTGTTCTTGGGCGTCTCCAGACTTTCCCCCTCCAATCGTGACTGACTCCGAGTGTGAGATACGGGTGTGGAGTCCTTACCGCCTTCAGGTTCTGGTCGAGGATGCTTGGCGGGTGGTAGGGTAATCTCTACACCCTTCCCCTTCTGATCCTTGGATGACAAGGGAGAAGGTGGCAATGACTTCGACGGGGTTGCTCCTCTCGACGGTCCGGCTCCTTTCTGTCCTTCCAGTTTTGGCTTGACTTGCATCACTTCCCGCAACTCCCTCAACGTCTTCTCCATCTTATCTCCATATGTCACAAGGACTAAGACCAGCTTAGGTCCCAACTGCGCACCTTCCTTGTGCACTCCCTCGTCGAATAGCCTCGTCCGGTTAACAACATCTCCGGAGTTCCCAATGAACTCCCGGATCCGGTTGAGCGTGTCAGTGGACTTGGTAGAGAGCCTCCTCTCCTTCTCTACTTCCTCTGACTTCTGCCTTACTTTACTCTGGAGGCTCTTTACCATGGCCGTCAATTCTTCTACTTTCTTCTCCAACATCCGGGTATCCTTCCCATAGAGAAGAGACTCCACCTTGGAGTATAACCCGGAAGAATCTACCCCTAACAACTCACTGACCTTCCGGTTGATCTCTTTCTTTACTTCTATGTGTTCCCGGATGCGAGTTAACTCGGCTATGATTCTGCTCAAATTCTCACTATCCCGATCAAAACTCCTGATCGGATTTCTGACCCTCATGTCCCTCAGCAGCTTCCTTGCCTTTCTCTCCGGATCCGGTTCCCAAACCCTGTGGTTCCGGCGAGTCCTCCTCAATTTCCTCTCTGCCTAGGGGTGCCCTAATATCATATTCCATCATGACAATGGCAATCTTGTAGTCAGACTCCTCTCTTTCCCTCAAAAATCCTAGGGACTCATACAAGTGATAAAGGAAGGGGCTCAAACCGGATGGTTTTGTCTTTCCCAAAGCTCCTACCATTCTAGCCACTACATCCCGGATTAGTACTCCCCACCTTACTTTCCTCTCTCCGGACAGAGCTCCAAAGATTGTGTTCGCTAATGTTACTGTGGTCCTAGTGGGCTTATCCGGGTTTAGAATGGGAACGAGAAATGCCATCACTCTTCCTTCCCTCTCATCCTTGCAATCCGCTGTTGCAAACCCATCCTTTGGGCTGACCGGGTTTAGAAACTTACCAGCCCCCATCTTGTCTGTCCGGGATGCCCATCCTTCTCCTGAATTGGGGAAGCTGTAGACCTTCTCCCATGTCTCAGTGGTCCACTTATCTAGTTGTGCCCGGACAGTAAGGTGCCACTCGCTTAACTGCTCCTCCGTCAGCTCCTGCACCATCGCCTCATCCCTCAAGTTCCAGGGCACTAGCATCAGCCCTTGACATCCAATCCTCCTCAGGTCCTCCTCTAGCTGAGCTCACTCCACCGGATCTTCAGGAATGTAAGGCGTAACTGTCCGGAGTGTCACCGTGAGGGTATCCTCTTCTCCCTCAGTTTTTACCATGGTATCGGAAGCACTCTCAACCTCTCCCTCAAGTTTCCAGTTGCTCAAGTCTCTAAACATTCACCCTCTCTACCTAAAACTGTTTCTCAGCCCTCGGGTTGTTCTCAACTCCTCACTCGGAAACCGGAAGGTAAAAACCCACTAAAACACAATCAGCGGATACTAAACACTCCTTTGCATAACTTAATCAGAAACCGGAAGGGAATCACAAGTGATTAGGGAGGGAGATGAACTCCCCCTTTAGTTCTTGCTTTTCCGGTTCCTGCGTCCGTTAGAAATATTACCGTTGCGCCGATTCAACGGGTCTTCCATCCGTTCAACGTTCCGCCTACGAGTTTTTTGAGGTAATTCTAATACATAAATGGGCCCTTACTAGGGTTCTTTTGAGGTAATTCTAATACATAAATCCGGACTATTACATCACCCCATTTTCAAATGTGAGCGTCCTCGAGAACATAAAATACTAAATACAGTACATCCATTTTTTTTTTTTTTTTTTATTAACTACTAATTGGTATTCTATTCTCTGGACTCCTCTCTTTCCGGATTTGATTTAGAATCTGAAAATGATTCCGGTTCGTAATGTTTAACTCTAGAACCATTAACTCTAGTGTCCAGCCAAACTCCTTGAAGGTCTTCAAGCTGAAGAGATCCATTAGGAAAGATTTGAAGTACCTTGTAGGGTCCCATCTATCGCGTATGTAGTTTGCCCGGAAATTCTTCATGCCGGTTGTCATAGAGCAATACATATCCTCCTTCTTCAATTCTGTGGTCCTTCGGTACCTTGGCATCATACTTCAACTTTATCTTTCCTTGAATCATGATGGTTCTCTCCAATGCATCTTCTCGGGCTTCCTCCAAGTCTTCAATTGCCAATAATCGGACTTGGGTGTCCTCCATCCGGTTCTCTCCCTTCGAAGCCATGACCCTATATGTTTCAATTTCCATCTCTATTTTATGCAAGACTGTTTGTCCAAAGACAAGGTAGAACGGGCTCTTTCCGGTTGTTGTCTTTTCTGAGGTGTTGTAAGCATGTACTGCTGATGCTAACTTCCGGTCCCAGTCCGTCTTATGTGCTGAGGCCATCTTGTTCAAGGTCTTCCCTACTATCCCATTCGCCCTTTCCGTAAGTCCGTTGGCCTTTGGGTTATACGGAGTTGTCTTCTGGTGTTTGGTCAAGTAAGTATTGGTAATATTCTTGACTACATCATTCAGGAAATGAGTCCCTCTATCACTCACCAACTCCAAAGGGTGACCAAATCTCATCATAATCTCTTCAAACAGGAACAAGGCGGTTGTAGCTGCATTGTTTCTCTTGGTCGCCCTTGCTTCTACCCATTTGGTCGCATAGTCCGTGGCTAGGATTATATACCTCATTTTCCAGGTACTTGCTGGTTTGACCGGACCAATGAAATCAATCCTCCACTTCTCAAAAGGAGCGAGTGGCATGATTGGAGTAAGTGGCCAGTGATTCCTGAATGTTGGTGCTCCCGTCCTCTGACATTGGTCACAACTCCCGACAAATGTCTTCACATCTCGGATCATAGAAGGCCACCAGTATCCTGCCATCCGAATCCGGTTCACAGTTGTAATAGCCGCAAAATGTCCTCCGGAGTCTCCAAAGTGTAGAGCGGTCATCACTTTCTTCCGATCCTTCCCTTCCAAACATCTCCTCAGTTGATCGTCAGCTCCCAGCTTAAATAAGATCCCATGAATCAATGTATATGCGGCTACCTTCTGTTGGAACAGAATCCGTTCTTCAGGGGAGAACTCATTCGGATACTTTTGATTCACTAAGTAATCAATGATATCCTGGAACTCGAATGCATTCTCTCCTTCCACATGAAACACTGTCATCATTTCAACGGACTTATCTCCCATAGCTGCAAGATGTATTCCTTCATCCGGAAACTCATCCGGGAAGGTAGCAGAAATATCTGATACTGCTTTCGGTCCTTTCTGCCAAGATAAGAAATCTGCATTGGAGATGGCCCTTCCGGGTTTTACTACTACTTCTTAATTGAACTCTTGGAGCAGCAAGATCCACCTAGCTATCCTTCCAGATAAGTCTGGTTTGTTTACTAGGTATCTTAAGGAATCATAATCTGTATGGAAAATTTGAGCCTAGACTATTTTCTAGGATTTTTTCTAAACTTACAAAAATTATCATATGTAATTTTAAAATTACATATGTCAATGAAATTTAGGATATGTTATGTTACAAGTGAAGTTATGGTACAATGATATGTTATGATACTTATGTGAAATTTCTAATTTGGAAATAGTTCCACAACTTTCCAATAATTGTAGCCAATTCCAAAGAAGCATTCAAACCTAAAAATGGGACAAGTCAACACCATTTCCAATTTTTTTTGGATATGCACTTAAAACCATTAATATTTTTAAGAATATGTAAAGTAAAATGAGTATATAAAGTATAATTTCTATTCATTTTACTTTCTTTAATAATTTACATATGATTTTTCTTTTATTTTTGTGTATTCTTTTTATTTTTGGAATATTACTTTTATGTTAGAGCATTAATATTACATTAGAGCATTACTTTTACTTTTATTGGCTACCTATATATAATGAAGTTTGTATTTTCTTTTAATATTTTTGTGTATATTCTCTTAATATTTTTTTAATGTTTTGCACTTTTATCATTATACAAAGTATATATTTTTTTGGTTGGTTATTGATCAATTTTAATATAAAATGGCTTCTTTTCCAAATTCCAAAAGACAAAATAAGAAAAATTTGAA
This sequence comes from Antitrichia curtipendula, assembly GCA_951230915.1. NCBI lineage: Eukaryota > Viridiplantae > Streptophyta > Bryopsida > Hypnales > Leucodontaceae > Antitrichia > Antitrichia curtipendula. Next base: position 16,167 of record CATNWC010000181.1, on the reverse strand, counting down.
GAGTCATACACATTCTAAACCATGAGAGTATGCCAAAGTGGAAGGAAGGAGACTTTTGGAAGATGAAAATCTATATGAGTTGGATTATAAAAAAAATGGATCTGTTGGATGCACTTATTTTGCTCATTGTAAGCGTCAACGCCATTCTATAATGTATGTTATTCCTTGTGAATTCACATTAAGAAATCAAACTTTTAGGAAATTATTTGATGGAGAAGATATTGATCTCCCCAAAGGTACAATTATACATGATTGCCATAAAATATGTAATGATTGCCTTGATAAATTTAAAAATGAAGGGAGGAGGTGTAAAATATGTCCAAATCATATGGACTTGGATTACAAAATTTATTGTAAGCCTTTGTTGAATTTATGGATTTGCCGTGGTTTCATAATTCAAAGCTTAATAGATTATCATGCGCTTATCAAAGGTTGCAAAGACTATATTGCTACAAAAAAGGATAATGCACTTTTGGGATTAATTATACAATGTGAAGTGCAATTAAATTGCACCTTATATAATTCTACTTGTCATTGCCTAAATCTACCAATAGGAATAACAATGCACATTACTTATTCAAATGTACCAAATGAAAATAACTCTACAACCAATACAATACCATATTGGAACTTGGATGAATATAATAACGAAGAGTTTAAATGGGAAGACATATTTCAAGATGATAATTTAGTACCTACTATATCTAAATCTCTTGTCATATTTGATGGTGTAAAGTTATTTCCGAAACTAATACTTTAAAGTTGGATCATGTTATTTTAATTTATATTCCACATATGTAAAATGAAGGCTTATACAACTCTACATCAAGATTAGCAAATGTGTATTATTAAGGGGCTCCTCTTTATGGAAAAAAAAATTCAAATAAAGCTCAAAGTTCAAAACGTGGAAATTATAAAAACATTAGTCATGGTTATTCTTCCAATGCGGGGATTAATGCCATTGGTAATGTTTTTCCATATCACTCAAAGAAAGTATTTCTTCATCAAGAAAAAGCATTTAGAGACATTGGAGATGAAATTGCTACTAAAATATATGGAAAAGTGCAATGTCGACATTTGGTGAGGAGATTAATCATCACTTTCAACAACAAGCAAGCAGTACAAATCATATATATGTTGGCTTAGATGAAAGTCCAACAAATGTATGTCAACTAAATTTTAGCAAAAATTCATTTATCAAGCCTCATCTTGATCATTTGGATATGGAATCATCAATTATAACATGGTTCACATCTGGAGCTCCATTGAATGGACAATTTGCCCTTCATCAATATTTATATAAATTTCAAACCAACAATGGAGCCAGTTTATTTGTAAAAAGTGAAAAATATGCTTATGGAACTCTCCACTTTGATACAAGAAATAATCCTATAGAAAACTATACACTAGGACTTGCTTTAACAAATAAAAAGTGGTTGAAAACTAGAGTAGAACATCAATTGACAGCTCAAACAGATAGACCTACTGGAATTCCATTTAAAAAATATTGGTACACTATAGACCCCCAAGATAGTCATGGACAGTAGACTTTTTAATTTTTTTGTGAAAATTTGTATAGGAATTCTATAAAAATGACAATATGCCTTAAATAAATAATTGTGTAATTACCATATATAAACATTGCATCATGCATTGCATAATTCAAAATCTCATTTCTCATACTAATTATATACACTATTATTCCCTTTCATTTAAAATTAGTTCTTTGACTTTGACAAATTTTCTTGTTTTTATGCTTTTTGCCTTCTATTCTAGATTCTTTCAAATGTTCTATCTAATTTTTTGGAATTCACTTAGCTTAAAATCATAAAACAGCAAGTTATCAAAGATAATCAACTAGTTGTTGCATTGTTCGTTACTATTATTGAAAAAATACAATAAAATCCACTAACGGTGAAAATTTATAGATGCTCAATGTTAATTTTCATTGAAGTACGTTAAGTTAATTCACATTATTAAGTATAAATGATATACACTAATGTAAACTCTTAAGTTTCAACTCCAAACCTTAAAAAGAAATTTGAAATCAAAATACAAAATTCTACAAAAAAAACATGCCACAATAATGAGTTTTGTAAAACACTTTAAGTCAAGTGTTAACTAAAGTGACTAATACCTCCAAAAAACATTAGCCACAATAATTATAACATAGTGAATTCGCCTCAACTCTTTTTCAAAAAAGTTAAAATATTCTCAAAATTGACACATGTGATTGTTACTACATTAGGATTCAATAACAAAGATTGTGGAAACATTGGATGCTTGTTCTATTTTTCACAATTTTCACAATTTTCAGAAACATATCAAAAAAATATAAAAGTGGTATTGACTTGTCCCAATTCTAATATTAGGATGCTTCTTTGAGATTAATTACAACTATTAAAAATTTAGTGAAAGCAATACACAGTCTTTGTATTATTCACAAATTTTTGAATGTTTTAAATACTTATCCAAAAAAACTAGGAATAGTGTAAACTTGTCCCATTATTTATATTGGGATGCATGTTTGATATTTGTTACAACTATTGGAGAGTTTTGGAACCATTTCAAAACAGAGAAGGCAAGATTTTAGGGTGATTGGCTAAGTTGTGACTAATGTGACTAATGCCCCTAAGGGGCATTAGTCACATTAGTCACAGCTGAGTGAATTTGCTACAACTTTTTTTTGTGCTATTGAAATTTCTTCAAAATTGTCACATATGTTTGTTATTAAATGAAGTCCTCACTCACAAGTTTGTAAGAGGATTGGTGGCATCTTGTATTTTTCCTAACTTTTTGATTGTTTGAAGTACATATTTAAAAAAAATAGAGAAATAATGTGAGCTTGTCCCATTTTTGTATTTGGGATGCATCTTTGACAATAGTTACAACTATTGGAAAGTTTTGGAACCATTTCAAAATAGGGAAGGCAAGAACTTAGGGTGATTGGCTAAGCTGTGACTAATGTGACTAATGCCCCTAAGGGGCATTAGTCACATTAGTCACAGCTGAGTAAATTTGCCACAACTTTTTTTTGTGCTATTGAAATTTCTTCAAAATTGTCACATATGTTTGTTATTAGATGAAGTCCCCACACGCAAGTTTGTAAGAGGATTGGATGCATCTTGTATTTTTCCTAACTTTTTGATTGTTTAAAGTACATATTTTTAAAAAAATAGAGAAATAATGTGAGCTTGTCCCATTTTTGTATTTGGGATGCATCTTTGACATTAGTTACAACTATTGGAAAGTCTTGGAACCATTTCAAAATAGGGAAGGCAAGAATTTAGGGTGATTGGCTAAGCTGTGACTAATGTGACTAATACCCCTAAGGGGCATTAGTCACATTAGTCACAGTTGAGTAAATTTGCTACAACTTTTTTTTGTGCTATTGAAACTTCTTCAAAATTGTCATATATGTTTGTTATTAGATGAAGTCCTCACTCACAAGTTTGTAAGAGGATTGGTGGCATCTTGTATTTTTCCTAACTTTTTGATTGTTTGAAGTACATATTTAAGAAAAAAATAGAAATAGTGTGAGCTTGTCCCATTCTTTTATTTGGGATGCATCTTTGACATTAGTTACAACTATTGAAAAGTTTTGGAACTATTTCGAAATAGGGAAGGCAAGAATTTAGGGTGATTGGCTAAACTGTGACCAATGTGACTAATGCCCCTAAGGGGTGTTGTGCACAAACACATCGTACCAAGATCATATCGAGCCAACATGAGAGCAAGCGTGCCATAAGTAACAATAGACCTTGTAATTGGCTAGCAACCTAGCCACACCAAAGTTTAATAGCTCCTGACCAGTAGTGAATACCGTGGTCATAGGGAAAACGCCTTGTGACTTGTGATGTATATCACAATCATGGCAAATCCTGCAAGTAATGAAAGAAATGCGAAAAACATCTTATCATCACAAATACTAAACACTAGCGACATCCATAGCAAAGTAAAGAAACTAAACACCCCTGATATAAGAGTACACCAGATGTAGCAAGTGGTTTGATAACCACTCTTTTACTTTCCCTCTTCGCCAATGTTGAAGCCCCTTTCACATTGGCGAACTCAGTGGCCTTCTCTGAAGAACCAACGAGAACCCAATGGAAAACCCTACAGAGAAGAAGATGCTTGTCCATGCCCCGGCACACATTTGGGACAAACCCACTGACCCGCTGGAATTTCTTGCAACGGCGGAGTCAAACAATCTATGTGCCACTTAGTTGAACAATCATCACACAACACCATAGTGGCAGCACCCTTGGCGCTTCCACATAGCACGCATTTCAACCCAACTGAAATCTGTGACCCACTGGAATATATACGTCCATCAATGTGTAGCAAATGACATGGTGCACAATTGCGTGTGTGATCTTTCCAAATCTTGCCATCACAACCCTCCAAGAGCAATACACCTGACTTGAGCACCTCACGTACTTGTAGAATAATACGCCCTGCAGTCACGTCGAGGGTAGTAGGCGCTGTCTGTTGCAAGTAGACATAGTCACCAGGCAAGAAACGTTGCACTTGAGGCCTGTAGCCCTCTCCTTGTATCGTGGCACAACGCAGAGTATCTCTATGCTGCGCAATAGAAAGGTTCTCCAAAGCCATGGGCATCACCCTCTTGTATAATTCCGCACGTTGCTCACATACTCGAGCCCACGTATCTGGATCATCTATGTGATCCAATATCTTATCTGCATCTTGTTTGATTGCCATTGGTAAAATCGGATGACGCCTAAACAGTAAGTAATAGGGTGAGAAAGAAGCCAAAGATGCTTGCTTACTAAACCGATAGCCCATTGCTATCCACGGTAGTTGTAAGTCCCAATCTCTATGATGGCCCTTCTTCAGACTATACTTGCGAAGTCCCCTCTTCATGGTTTGCACCATGCACTCCGCCAATCCATCTACTTCGGGATGATCCTGTGAAGTAGTGCGGTGATCAATCATCGCTTGTTCGCATAAGGCTTGAAATTCCCCAAGAAACTCACGCCCTTGGTCAGTCAACACCTCAGCTGGAACTCCAAAGCGACTCAACACTCGGTCCAAGAATGAGTAAGCGGCCCCTTCACTGAACTTGTCAGGCAACGCCACCAACTCTATCCATTTGGAGAAGTGCTCAATCATCACCAACACATACTTGTTATGTCGTGGTGTTACTGGCAATGGTCCTGCAAAGTCCAAACTCCACCTATAACCCAATCCCATGATTGGCAACGGTTGTAGTTGAGGCATCGGGGCATTAAATGATGCCCGCACTCTATCACAAACCATGCATCTGGCTACCAACTGTTGGACTTGCATTTGCATGCCTTGCCACCAATAGTGAATCTGTAGCAAGCTGTGAGTTCTTTGCACTCCAAAGTGCCCCAAGTCCTCGTGTGCATGCATAACTAACTTCACTCTCTCATGAGGTGCCGGTACCACCCTCCTATTGCCATCTGGCCATATACGAAGTAAATGATCCCCCTCCCATACAAACCTCTTGGCTTGTTGTAGGATCCAGTCCTTCTCCTTGGCTAACATTGTGGGTGCCAATTCACCAAGCTTCAAATACTTCATCACATCTCTGTCCTCAAAAATGTCCTTGGCACCCCCAGACTCTTCACCACCATCCGCATCCATCTTGGCCACGATGGCTTCCTCGGTGACGTCTCCAGTCATTGCCAATAAACTCAAATAGGCGGCAGCATGCCACCTTGGTAATGAATCTTCTCCCTCCTCCACGTGCCAACAAGCCCCCGTAGAGTCCACTTGGCTAAGACTTGGATTGCGACTCAAGCCGTCAGCATCCATGTTCACCAAATCGGCACGATGTACAACTTTGAAGTCATACTCCATCAGCATCAAGGCCCATCATGCAAGCTTACCAGTAAGCTTGTCAGACTCCATGAGCCACTTCAACGGTTGGTGGTCTGTTACCAATAGAAATTCATTGCCATATAAATAACACCGGAAGTGAGCAATGGCCCAAATTGCTGCCAAACACTCTCCCTCGTACGAGCTGTACTGTGCCTCCGCATTGTTGTTGGAGTGACTGGCATAAGCTACTACAAAACTCCCTGCCATCATTGTCCATTTGTGTCAACACTACGCCAATTCCCAGTGAGCTCCAATCTGTGTGCAATTGGTAAGTCATTAGAAGAAAATTCGGGTCTCTGGATGGCCGGTACTTTGGGCTTGAAAAATAATTTTTTGCTTTTTAGAAAATGGTCAATTCCAACATCATGGGTACTTGGCGCTTGTTGCCATCAAACCTGCACGCCAATGAGCTGTGGACGGTACAGGTCGAGTTGTCACTGAAGCACTCAAGTGGCGCCTTGTTGTCAACAGCCGTGCACCAGGACTCTGTACAAACATTTGCCATGTTGGCAACTCAACACTTGGGGCAATGAGTTTGGCACATAGATTAATATAGTTCGGTGACTATTTTAATGTTGACTGCGAGTACCAAATTGTGGATTATAATCTTTTAATCCACGATTTGGAATTCTGATTTGGAAGCCACTATTTCCAATTAGTGTACTCAACATGTACAATCCAGTTGACGAGCGTGTGAATTGGGGGATGTGGGGAATGTCAACGTGGAGATGCTCGCAAGTTCTCAATTGTTGGAATTGCTTCCCGCCAAATGAGCTGGCCTCATTGCCGTTGCCAACAGGCTCATTGGCATCCCTCAACTGGTTTTGGGGTGGCTTTGGCACACGATTTGAGAGATTTCGGTTTAGGATGGCACTTCAGGACATTACCAATGTTGGAAAGGGTAGTTCGTATACAGCAGCTGTTATATTGGATAGTAAATTCGCCCCTATTGTGAGGAAAGGGGTTCGAATTGATCAGCAAGCCTCAAAAGCAGAGTTTCCAGCGTTGAGAGATTCTGGAGCCACCAACATTGATTTATGGTTGGATGGCAATTTGTACCCAACAGATCCTGTCACAGGGAAGCCACCACCGTTTCAAACAATCAAGAGTTGCTTAGAATTTGTGTGTCACGGTGACTCTGGACTCCTAGGATATTCTAGAAACCTTGTTAGCACCTGTGACTCAATAAAAGGCTTGGAAAGGCAATTACAGGAGACACAAGCTGATGCAATTCGGAAGAGGGAAGCCTTGCAAAATTCCATTGCGTTACTAACGCAGGATCTGGACGTTGCCAACAGTAGCTGGGCACAACGTTCAGAGGAACTTGTTGCAAGAAGTAAAGAGGAGATTGACACTTTGAAGAGCGGTTTAGACTTCTTTAGGGCTCGATGTGTAGCAGTCGAAGAAGAGTTGCACAGGAATGAGGACCAACACAACAACAACTTGCAGTTGGCGAACGAACAAGGACGACAAGGTGCGCATCAGAAGGTCTTGCAGTTGGAGCATGAACTCATGGAAGCAAGAAAGTCCATAGTGAAATTCCAAAGGAAAATGGAAAGAATGGTCAGGACTCCAGCAGGACCACAACTAAGACCATCGAAGGGCCTCGTTGAATTAGCGAAGAGTGGTGGCGCGTCGAGGGCTCGTATAGCCAAAATTCGAAGTTTGTTGCAACCGCAGGTAGTTCAAGCTATACACGCTGGCAACAGGACGTCTAACAGAAGGAAACGTCTGTGTGGCGACAAGGATACCCAAGATGAGACCGGGCAGGCGATTGGACTATTGATGTCAAAGGGAGAGACGCTGGCGTTGATATCAAGTTCGCAACATAGTCATGCTGCAACCAGCATGACGAACCACTACCTTGAGAAAATTGGGACGGAGTTGGGAACAGAAGCAATACTAGCAGCGTGCGATATGACTGGAGTGTCACAGAAAGGATATGGTGAGATCTACAAGACGATCAAAGGGCGAGTGCAGCTCGTTGACAAACGCTTGAAGCCAACATTCTTGCCAAACCCGCACAAGGTTTGAAGTTATTATTCCCATTCCATGAATTTTGGCTATGCATTGTTGGAAACGAGTTGGGCTTACATTCAAAGTAGAGCGTATTGCTATGCCTTGTTGGAAACGATGGAAAATTTCAATATAGGACATACTGGAGGGTTCTTGCATTAGCCTAGTCGATCGGAGCATTGGAAAACAGAATTATAGCAGGGGCCCCATAAACGCTGCTAGAGGGAGGGTGGTAACGTGTTTGCAGTCGCAAAACCTGGTTTAGGGTTCAGGGTTCTGGGCGATTTACATAACTTCAATAAGGAAAATCTTGTTTCCAACGGCATGTTAGTGGTGGGTTTAGGCTTACGTGGTGTTCTCACAATATGGACTATGTTGAACAGGTCAGTTTGTTGCGAACAGAACTCAATTCAAAGTTGACGGATCTTGTTGGCAACTATTACCATATTGACAGTACGTTGGAGTTGGTGGTGCAACCTTCAGTTACCACTGGAAAAGGAAGAAAGAAGAAATCAGACATATCAAGGGTGGTTCTAACGCCCAAGAATTCTTTGTTTGTTGACATCGAAGTGGTGCAGAGGACTATGGTGAAGCTATACCAATTCACGACCGAAGGTGAATATCCTTCTTTTCAAAACATTCCTGTTCAAACGGTACTTGTTTCCAACGTGATTTCTTATTGACTTCTGTACATCAAGCGGTGTAGGGTGCTCTGACGTTGGAAACTGAACCTGCATGTCCAGAAGTTGGAAACAAGCCTTTAATTTTCGTCTTGAAGATGGACGAAGCAGAGATTGTACATGGGAGAAAATTCGAAAGGGTGAGTTTGACGCTCATGAATCGTGCATTAGACACCAGCATACAAAAAACAGATGATAGATATTTTTCAGTCCAATCGGAAACCGAAATCTGGCCTATCGCATGCTTTGAGGTGGCCAAGGAGTCGTATGAAGTTCTCCACTGGGTGTTCCAACAAACTCAGTTCCCTACACTCATCAAAGCGCAAGATGAGGGTCAACTGTTAAGAGTTGAGGGTGTTGGAGACTTCAAAGTAGAGTGGCATTTGTCAGCTGACATGAAGACAATTAAGTGTTTGTATGGGCTGAAGCATGGAGCCAACGCGATACACTCATGCATTTACTGTAACCAACAGCGGACAAAACCAGTGCTGGGAACAGCCGCGTCTGCTGCTACAGAGGCTAGGCGGAGAAAACATACATGGCATGGAGGTTTATTTGCTGGCAACGTGCAATGTAAACCGCTCGCCACTGACAGAGAATCACGGTGGAAGCCTATTCTACCCATTCCACTTGAGAGGGTACATATTTGTACCTTACATGCGTTAACTCGAATGATGGAGAAAATTCTTCACCTCCATTTCATGTTCATTTGGAACATGAAGAATGAGGAGCGTCAGCAACAAGCCATAGAGAATATGGAGAAGACTCTGTCAGCAGCTGGTCTTCACGGTGGAAACGTCCGCATCATGAAGGACCCAGTACTCAGTGGCGCTTCCAACAGTGTCCCCATCAAACCCTCCCTCAGTGGTGTGACTGCAACTAGGATGTTCCAACCATCGACTTGGTCAGGGCAAGATCGAGTATGGAAGGATGTCTTGCGCTCAGAAAATAACACTCTTCAACAAGGGAGGCAATATCTAGACAGGGTGGAAATGTGGCAGGCGTTGGAAACAGTGTTCCCTTATTTGGTTGGCCTTTCCTTGGATCAAGAGCAAAGGGAGACTTTCAAAGGTAAAATTGAGAGATGGGGGAGCCTCTACTTGAAATGCTTCGGGGAAGACCATGTGACTCATTATATGGTGAGTACCGTCTATTGCCAACGTACATCTGCAGTTCAAAGTCAATGTTTGCCGTCATGTGGGAAGTTCATTTGACAAGCTTAGGGGGTCCAGGGTGTGATGGTATGTGAACTTGACACATTTCATGGCATCTCGTTTCACGCAGTGCAACATTTTTACACGTACTTCTACTAATTCCTTGAATGCTGTGATTTGCTAGCATAATCTGGTGCGCCATGGTCCTTGGTATGTGGAAACGTATGGAAGTCTCGCTGTTTGGAACAACCAGGGCATGGAAAAATCTCATCACGCAGCTAAGGCTGCTAATCAGCATCACACTCAACATGGAGGCACTAAAGAGAGAACAAGCTCCATTGTTCAGCAATACCAACATTGGTACAGAAACATACAACACAGGTTTGCCAAGCAGGAACGACTGAAGGACGTTGCCAACGCGACATCGATGGAAGATGATGCCCAAAGAACGGCAGCGACAACAAGAAAGAGGACGGCCTACAACACGTCAAATGCAATGGATGCAGCTAGAATCTGGAGGGAAGGTAGATCACGAGTAGGCCGTGCTTGGGTGGCGACGTCTTGAAATGGAGGGTGTAGCAAACAGCGGCACCATTTCCATAGCAACAGAGTTTAGGCCGTTGGCAACGACGGTGGCTGAGGTTTATTTAACGAGGCCACATACCAATGTACTTAGTGGCGCTTCCATGTGTAGAAGTTAGAAACAAGCCTTTGAATTTACACCATAGTGTTTTTTTACTACAATATCCACTCATGGAAGGATTCTGCAAGTTTTTTTAGGTATCATTCACTTTTTCGGATAAAATCACTATAAACCACCAATTTTCACAGCAAGCGGAAAAATTTCCACATCAGAAATGTAAAGTTTGTACTGCCCAAATTTTGTTGCCAACAAATTGTCAAATGTACCCATTTTGATCCCACAGACCTAGGCAATTTTAATGCTTAAGAGGGACCCTAAACCGAAAACCCTAAACCAAGATTCTAACCCCTAAACCCACGACCCTAGAAATTTGTGATCTCCTGTTGGCACCGTGCTTATAAAATAAAATGACTGGGTTCCTAGAGAAGTACCAGCTTCTCTTGCTGGGGTCCATGATGTGCCAACAGGAGACACTATGAGGCTCGTATAGCACTCCACAAAATTAGGCCATGATGGAAACAAGTTGCCATCAATGGATGAGGGAATCATAAGATACTGACCATAATGTAACGTCCCAAACACTCAATTAGGGCCTAAAGCGACATCTAATCATTAAGCTCATTGGCTCGTTGGCAACAGGAGGCGGCTGTGCCATCATGGAGCACGTTGGGAGTTACTGGCGTCATAAGCAAGGCACTTGCCCCATAAACCCCCAGCCTCAGGCACAAGTGAAACTTCAAAGTACTTCTACGTTGCCATTGCTCTCTCTCTCTCTCTCTTGTGCGAGTTTCGCGCTGTTGGTTACACATTCCAATTGCACTTCTTCTCTCCTGTTGTCTTTGCAGCAGGTCAATTGTAGGTCTCACCATGAGCGCGTCAAGCAGGAAAGCTCGTTCGAAAAGCGTTGTCAAAGGCAAAGCTCTCATGGCGGCAGTGTTGGCAGAGTCTGCTCCTCCCCAGAAGCACCAAGTGCTTCTCCCCACCGATCCGGGATGGGGAACGTGGGAGGTTCCATTGGATTTAAGCGGGCTTCCACCAGCGTTGCAGAAGAGGCTGGTGACGTTGGCACCGTGCTTGTTGGGGAGGCACAAGGCGGTGTATGACGCAGAGTTCTTCCACAGGGTTTACGGATTGTGCAAAGAAGGGATCATGCCCAAGGAGGTGACGGAGGCTATGGTTCCCTCCTACATGTACGAGTCCATCTGGGTTCCTGGCGAGGGGTTGAACAGGACACGGTACTGCTTGGACAAGTGCAGAGACCTCAATTCGCGGGATCTATACCTTCGGATGTACATGAGGGTTTATGGCGATGCACCTGACAACAAAGCCTTCAGCCAAACATTCTTGCGCGCGTGTGTGTACTTCTACAAGGAGGGGCGCAGGAACAAGGTGAATTGGGCAGCGGCTGCGGCCCAATTGACTGAAGAACGACTCGCTCATCCGGGCCTGAATCCCCTGAAATTGGGCCCTCCAGCATTGAGGGAGCAGATGTGGTCCATTCTGAAGGAGTTCCGGCTGTATTTCCAAAAGGAAGTTGGACTTCGGCCCGCTGGAAGCGAAGTTGGGCGCGAGGAGCAGGAGCAGCGAGAAGTTGAGGCCGTTGGCAACACTGACGGCGTTGACAATGTTGGGAACAAGGTGGCCGCGCTGGAGAAGCAGATGAAAGAGAAGTCGGAAGACGTCAAGGGCAAATCCAAGTGCATTTCCCGATTGCGAGGTACCTTAAAGGGACTGGAAGGCACAATCTTCACGTTGGAAGCAGAAGACGAACGCCTCAACTCTGTGAAGGATTTCTTGCGGAGGCGGAGTAGAGAGCTTGCGGCAGCAGGGAACCTGTATGACAAGGCAACGGTGGACAAGGAGCAGCGGGAGGTGTGCAAGGACATCACTGCCAACAACGACAAGTTGGAGGAAGTTCAAGATTCGGTCCTTGAGAAGTCCAAATGCCTTAAGGAACTGGAGGAAGCCTTCAGGTTGAGCGAGGAAGGACTGGGGGATCTCCAGAAGCAGTTGGCAACAGAGAGAGCAAGCCAGTATTCCATCAAGCCGAAGAAGTTGGCTGACGACAAGGCGTTGGAAACGGGTGTCAAGCCAGTTCTTGAAGTGGATTCACCCTGCGGCTTGTGCTCTCAACTGTTTGTTTCCAACGGTGCTGTGCCCTTCTCATGTGGTTGCCTGTTTCACCCATGGTGTTTGTGGTCTGAACTTCTTTCGGGGAGTCGGGTGTGTCCAAGGTGCAAGAAAGGAGGTGACCGTCAGTGGCTGGAAGCATGGGGCTTTGACGCGTTGGAAACACAGATCCCGACTTGTGTTGGCGAGAATGAGGTTCCGCGTGAGGGGGCTTCTTATGGTGTCAGCATTCGGAAGAGGGAAGCCTCTGTGATCCCTGAAGGTGAAATAGCTCCGAAGTTGTTAAAGACACCGCTAGGTGCATCACCCTTGGCTGGTAAGGCCCAGCATTCAGTGCTCTCTCCTGTTGCTCCTAGAGAATACGTTTGGGCACTTCCTTGTTTTGCATTCAGGCGAAAAGGATCTCCTTATACAGAAGCGGTTGACGCAGCCGTGCGAGACTTAGCCTTTCACAGTACGTTTCTGGTAGCGTAATGTACTATATGCACTTAGTTGGTAATTGTCACTCAAATTTATAACACAACATCTGTAGTTCAAACCTTTGCTCTTCTCTTTTGTATTGTTGGAATTCTGTCTTTTCTTTACAATGTTGTGGTAATATTCATGTGGGATGTGCTCTGTTTCCAACAGCAAATGAAGCAGTAGCTGCAAGCAGAGGGGAGACGAAGCCCGAAAGAAGACCACCTTTGCCGCTCGAGGACAACAACAAAAGCAAAGCTCCCATGCCTTCAGATTCGGGGGCTGCTGCCAACGCGACCCCGTTGGCACCGACAGATGGGGCGGAGGCGGAGTTGGCAACGTCGCGTGAACCTCCCGCAGTGGGCCCGCCTGCCGCACCAGTGCACGTCGATCTTTCATCTGAGGGTGGATCTGCTGGCAGGCCTCAGGCAGCGGGTTCGTCATCCATAGATTCGGCGGATGCAGAAGTTTTGGATGCGCTTGTAGACCAAATTTGATTTTTTGTCGTGTTTAGAAGCGCCTTCTGTACATCAAGCTAGTGTAGGCAGTAGTAGACGTTGGAAACAGTGGATGTTTAGCAGGCCTACACTTGAAATGGCACTGATGGGTTTTTGAGGACAGTCATAGGAAGCAGAAACTTCTTTCCATCATTTTTGTTCACCTGCCTTTCACGAATATGAAAATTCTGCATTTCCGCATATTTTCATTGTGATTTTGCATTCATTAGTTCTTCAACTCTCTCGCAAGTTTTCGGTACCCATCTCTGTTGTCAACATGTTTTGTATGAATGCAGTTCCCTTCTGTGATTTGCCCTTGTTTACACACGCCATATGACTTAGATGGACGTGTACAAAAGAAAGCATTGTTGGAACAGGAAGTCACGAGTCATGATAGAGTTAGAGGAAATGAGAGTCATCTTGTTTCCAACGCAGTCATTGTGAAGTTGTTGCCTCATTTTGTCAAATGTACAATCACCGTGATGTAATGGAACTCCTCTTGTTTCCAACACAGTCACAAACACCATAAACCGAGTGGCAACCAAGTCTGAAACACGTCCCAAACATGAGGAGTTCTTTTGTTTCCAACACAGTCATTTCTCATCATGAACCGAGTGGCAACCAAGTCTGAAACACGTCCCAAACACGAAGGTAACTATCAACGTCCAATTTTTTTTTTGATTATCAAAATTCAGCCTTACAGTGTTTCCTATGACGGTTGTTGCTTACACATAAGTCCTTATCTAACTCTATATCATCCTAAACCGACTTGTTTCCAACGTGACGTTGAAAGAGGCACCTGTAGGAATGTAAGTGCTAAAATGTCTCAAAACTGACATTGATAGTTCTCTAAACTAACCATGCTCTACCACTTAGTTGGTAATTGCCACTATCTCCAACGTCCACGGAGGAAGGACATCTGCTACCCTGTTGGCACCCTCCTGCCTCCGGTTTACAAGGATGTCTGCAAACCCTTGCTGACGGACAGAGAAGCGGAAGTCTTCTGGAACCACACCTCCCAAGGTGATATCCACCTCTCTGCGAATGTGTGCCAACGGCCATGTTCGACCCACCTGGAACCTTGCCACCGTCACACCTTCAAACAAACATGGGAGGACCACCATGTCCTCCTCCTGCACTTCGTCTATCTGTTGCCAACTAACACCATCTGGCGCCAGACGCTCTCGGCCGTACTTGAAATTTGTGTACAACGTTGCTCGCCCAACATGGTATCTACAGCACACCCGACACGTCTAAGAAAGGTTGTTTTCAACGTTCGCAACAATTCACAAGCACCCTACACCCTAAAACACTCTCAATGGCACATGCAACAGTCTGTTGGCAACAAAAGTCTCCTTACCTGAAGGCTACAGTGTCCATTGAGATTGTGCACCTGACAATGTCCTTGCCGAAGACTACTTTTTGATGCCAACCTGCGTCCATGAGGCTCGTGAACAACTCATCGGAGGGGCTGTTGACAACGTACAGGACGGCAGTGCGTCTCATCCTCTCCTCCTCACACGCAAAAAGATCTACAAATACATGCAAGGGCATAAACCACTGGAGGTGGCCCATGCGGCTTCCAGTGGTGGCCTTGGTGACAGCTTGGAAATCGGCCCGAAGCTTGAACCGAAACGCTTCACTGGTGTGCATGTCGGGGAGAGGCCATTCGGGATCAGTGAAAGGTGGCAACGACAGTGGCTCAACTGATCCATATAGAAGCCCTGGTGTAGGTGGCACATAGACAAGGTTAGAAAAAAATATCCCATTCTCCAGAAGCTCATTGTAGGACCTCCCATTCCGAGTGGCTTCACCAATTTCGCTGTGCACAACAACGATGACTCCAAGGATAGAAAGTGGGTCCACCCAGTCTTCAAAAAAGGATTGGTACAGAACTGTTTCCAACAGACAATACCACAAACCAAATTAGCAAAGCAGTGTAAAGCCCCAGCCACGTTTACTTTGATGGCCATCAAACTTTCAAGAACAACATGGCATCAAAGGTGGAAACAAAGCGCCATCTATTCTCACAATTGCATGGAACCCGATCGTGGCGAATCTCTGGATCTAAGAGCACTTGATGCCGGTGGTAAGCATGTCTAACCAACACGGACTCCAATTCCGGCTTGTTGGAAACGGTCTTGCGCCCATCAAACTTGAACCGGAAGTCCATGATTTGAGCCTTGTAAGATCCCCTCATGCTCTCACCTCCATGCCGACGAGCCTCTCGAGCCCAAGTTCCATTTCTACCAGGGTTCAACCTCACCCACGACAACCTCTCGTATCTCGTTGGAATCCACTCTCCCTGGTTATTGTGTGTGTTGTGGAGCGTCACTGCTGCCACCTCCGAACGCGGTCTGCGATTCTCCATTCCTGATGACGTTGCCAACGCACAATTGATCACCTAACACTTGTTGGAAACGAGTTGCCAGTGATCACACAATTTGGGCAGCACTCGACAACACTGGCATCCACACAATTCATGGAACTACAATGCATGGAACTGTGACATTGAACGAGTGACGCGTTTGGACCCATTCTGAAATTGGAGCTCAGCCAATTCCGTGCCAAGTTTGAAATTCCCTCCAAGTTGTCAAACACATCGCATCATTGACAACGATGCGCGGCTCCACTACCGGTCCGCATGCGGGACTAGTCCCTGCGTTTGGTACGCCCAATTGGAAATTCGTTTTATAACCCTACACACAGGACAGGGGACA